>JAHKQU010000024.1:2782500-4032500 GCA_020383195.1 Neomicropteryx cornuta
GAAATCTCCGTATCGGCGCGACACAAGAGGAGCGGCCGGGCGAGAGCGAGACAACGCGCTACCGACAACGGTCGCCGATAAAAACTGAAAAAGTGTGTGTGTCAGTGCCTAATACAAGTGATTCGTATCGAAATAACATGTTAGTGTCGGCGCGTGCAAAACTTTTACGTGACTTGCCGAAGTTTACCGGAAACACTAATGAGTTTCCAATATTCATTAGTTTATTCAATCAAGGGAACGAGATGTGCGGCTACTCCAATGCGGATAATTTAATCCGTTTGGCTGCCTCACTCAGCGGGCCAGCGAGGGAGGCTGTTAGGTCGCTGCTAGTCGAACCGGAGAACGTTCCTGCCATCATGAAGGTGCTTTATCGACGCTTCGGCAGACCAGATGCTCGCATAGATGAACTGATGACAGAGGCTCGCAGTGTTCCGAATATTGGGGTAAGTGACTCACTTTCACAATTAGTTAATTTTGGCACCATTGTTTGCAACATTGTACACTCACTTAAAAGTATGGGACATGACGGATATTTAATTAATCCGCCATTGTTGAAAGAATTAATTTTAAAATTACCTCAATATTTAAGGCTTCAGTGGTACAAAGAATTCAAAGGCGAACATCCCACACTTACAGATTTCGGGGAATGGCTAGAGTCATTACTGGACGCGGCCGCAAAAGAGGAAACTAACTCAGGTAGTTCAAAGCCCGCGGTCAAAGAACGCAGCGAGTTAAAAACGCGCGCGATTAAAAAATTAGAGCCGACGCGTAGGCATATTTTTAATACCTACGAAAAATCGTTAGAAGTTAAAAAATGTCTGTACTGTAAAAAAACAAATCATGATTTAAATGTTTGTAGGAATTTTGCGGCTCTAAGCCTAAACAGTAAACGCGATTGGGTCAGGGAAGAAAACTTATGTTTTATTTGTTTAAAATTAGGACACACCGCACTTCAATGTAAAAGAAAAGTGTCGTGCGGAATTAACGGATGCAAAAGTAAACACCATAAGTTACTTCATCCGATAACGCGTTCGGAACCCGGCCAAGCAGCCACTCCGGAGGGGTCAACCACGGTCGAGACAGGTCACGTGACGCACACACGTCATGAGAACGGAAGCATTGGACTCAGAGTTGTCAATGTGAAGGTCACGGGCGAGGCTGGGTCCAGGGATATACTCGCGTTATTGGATGAGGCATCGACTCTGACTCTAATCGACGAAAAAATAGCAAATGAAATCGGCGCAAAGGGCGTTGCATCGACATTAAAAATAGTAGGTATTAACGGTATGAGATCACAGGACTCGTGTACTCGGTCGGTAGATATAAAAATTCAAGCCGAAAACAATTCCGTAATTTATAATTTAAAACATGTGAAAACTATGAAAAATCTAAACTTACCTTATCATAATTTAGATATCGATAAATTACGAGAAAATTATCCGTTTATATCTAGGTTACCTATTAAGTCGGTTCACGGAAAAATAAAAATGCTTATCGGACAAGACCAGTATGGCCTCATCTTGCCCCAGGAAGTGCATGGTGATTGGCGCAAGGGACCTGTCGTCACGAAAGCGTTAATTGGGTGGTCAGTAAGCGGTAAAATCGGACCGGGCGCTAATAGCGATCGTGTATCACATTCACGACGTAAGGAACGCGACGCGAAATTAAAAAACAGTAATTTCGACGCCGGCGCTAATAGCGATCGCGTATTACATTCACAACGTAAGGAACGCGACGCGAAATTAAAAAACGGTAATTTCGACGCCGGGACAAATGGCGGGCGCGCGTTGCACTTACAACGCAACGAGCGCGACGGGCTATTAAGAGACGATTTAACTTCTAATTTTCAAAGGGTGAAAATAAATTATCACAACAAAGTGACAAATAACGTCTTTGTCACTCACGTTGCTGAGACCGAAACAGCGTTAATAGACGCGTCCAAATATTCAAAATGGACGCGCCTAATTCGTTGTACAGCGTGGGTGTTCAGGGCGGTCGATATCTTTCGAAAAAGGGGGGAGCGGGGGGCGCTTTCTGCGAAAGAAATCAGTAACTCGGAAAAGTACTGGTTACGACAAGCGCAAAATGAAATCTTCGCTGGGGAGCTAAAAGATATAAGCGCAAATCGGCCAGTGACAAAATCGAGTGAAATTCGTCATCTAAATGCATTTTTAGATGACGAAAAAATATTGCGTGTAGGCGGTCGCATAAATGCAATGCGAAATATCGCATTGCAATGTAATAAGCCGGCCATATTGGATGCAAGTCACCCCTACACCAAGCTATTGATAAGCCATGTGCATGAGTCGAGCTCCCATCAAGGTCAAAGGTTCGTATTAAACGAATTAAGACAGCGTTTCTATATACCTAAAGCGCGAAGCGCTGTGTGGAAAACGGCTCAAAAGTGTCCGTATTGCCGGGGCCGACAGGGAAAGGCGATACCTGCCCGGAGGGCCGATCTACCTGCCATACGACTCCGGCATCACGAGCGTCTCATGCACCGAGAAAAATGGCAACAACCCGCGAAACATATACAAGTAAGCGACGTGGTATTTCATAATCGAAAAAAGACTTCCGCAAAACGCTTGGCTGCGCGGCATAGTAGTGCAAACACACCCCGGCACAGACGGACAAACCCGGGCGGTAACCGTCAAAAGCCACGGGAAACACTACAAACGACCGGCAGTCAAAGTGGCAGTTTTACGAGTCCACGACCATCAAAGGCTGAAAGAGTAACGTTTCAGAGAGGGCGGAATGTCGTGGTAAATATGAGGTAAACTCACATTCAGGAAATTAATTTCGGAAATTATAGGTTGGCAACACCAGACTGACGAATTTTAAATAAAAATATCATTTGAAGCAAAATATCTGAAAATACGGCGCAGTTAGCTTAGTATGACAAAAGGATGGCTTAAAAGCACGGATTACTAAGCGTACGTAATAAACAAACCCTTACCGTCATATAAGTGTACGAGGCGCCGTACCGCAATAAAAACGAGACGGGAAATTTGCCTTTAAAGACGCCGCGAAGGTCTTTCAAAAATTGGTAACGGTGAATTCTAAATATTCACATTTATTTAATATTTTAATAGTATAAGAAAACTATAGTTTTTTGGTGCCAAAATTGACTGAATGTGAGAATGATCACTATCCACATATGTATAAATGTTTTTTGTCTAGCTTGTAAGATTGTAAAACTGTATAATGATAATATTTTGTTGTTATTTGAAGTATCCATAAGGTAGATACGTAACATTTATATAGGTAAGATATTTAAATCTTAAGTCAAAATAACATCATTATAAAGCAATTAAGGGCGTGCGAGGCGTAACATATTAATGGATTTCAATTTGAAAACAAAACGCTTGGTCGCGCGCGGTATTTAACGAGAACCTAATTAACAGGCCATTAACATTCGCCGCGAAATGATATTTAATTCAAAGGAAAAAGTCACTGGATTTAGGTTTGTAGGTCAAGGAAACAAAATAGAATACCTATAATTTAATAGTTAGGCTAAAAACGAATTGTTTATTTTTATTATATAATTACAAAATCGTTTTTATCCAACAAGGAAAACATGTAAATATATCTTTTAGATTAAGGGAATATATTTGTTTAGCAAAATATTAGCAACCAATAAGTATGGAAAAAAAAAAAAAATTTATTATAATAATTATGTGATTTCAAATATTCCTAAAACGCTCGTAGGTTGTGGGCAAGAGGTATGAAGGGGGTGCGTCCGCTGAAGGGCGAAAGCGGAAACGCGTGAATAAAAGGTCGCCTCATACCTACATTCGGGTTAGTTGTTTCTAGCAAGACGTGACTAGGCACCGTTTCGCTGTCAGTGTTTTATAACGTCAATCGATAGCCGTCGCGAATATTAACTTAGTTAAAAATTTTTAGAAGTTGGTGTAACTCTATTAATTACGTACCATCCAGCCAGAGGTTTTGGATACCACGAGAGCTAAATGTTAATCACGCAACGAGATAAAATCGAGCTAAATCAACGAGGTCACAAATTACCAAAAACAAATGTACTTCAGCGTTCGAGACTCGTTTAGTAAACGATTGAGAAGTTAGGCTGAAATCTACATATCGGTGAGTGAATTGAAGACAATCTGACATTTATTTCATAAAATAAATAGTCACAAATTGTCACCTTTTCGGAGAACTGTATTATAAACTGTCAATGTTTGTTCGCATTAATTTAATTAGTACTGAACTTTATTCTGTGTTTTTAAATTGTGATTCAGACAATATCCTTTTGCTTATTTAACGGATTTACGACCCGTTGAATATACTGTTTTGAATAAATAGTGTGATAACTTTCAATTCTGTTTTTATTGACTTTTAATCATTTTGAACTTTTTGAAATCGTTGCATTATAAATCAGGCTAGCTTGATTTGAGGAGACTGACTCTTGGAAAGCTCGGATCTACAGTCCACCTTGAGAACGTGGCATCAGAAGCCACCCAGCTGTGTCCCGACTGAAGAGGACTGGTCTTCGGATCCGCTGGAAGCGGATCGGCCGGGACAGATATTGCGGAGTATTTAATACGAAGTTCATAAATTAAAGTGCTGCGAGGGAAAGTTGGTTTTCGTTCAAAGAAGAGAAGAAATTAACTATTAATTAGTATCGCCAATAGGTGGCTCTTACCTACATAAAAGTGTAATATATATATTTTTTTAAATAAATTAAAGTGACAAATAAATTAAAGTGACAATCTGTCGCGATTAAAAAACAAACGCGTTTAAATTTGAAACATATAAAAAAACGGTTGGGTTTGTTCAGCGAATATGTTCGCAACTGGTCGTGACTGTGTCTGGATGCACAGTCGAGTGATTGACGTAAATATTGTACTCATACAATCGAGGAGCGCGGAAATCAGCCGGGCGCCCCTCTAGCTAGAGGGAGAACGAAGGACCGCTTCATTTTTGCAAAGGCAAATTTATTAGCTAAAATTTAAAATTGTTCACAATTAAATAGAAATATATTTAACTTTTTCTGTAGTAGTATCTTTAGTTTATTTTTTTGCTATTAATTGTATTTTACTAAAAGTGCGTTTATAAAAATAATTATCGTTTATTATTTTTTTAGTAAAAATTAACGAAACATTTCGATAGAAAGTGCAAATATCATATTCGAATTACAAAATTATGACAACGTTCAGTTGGAAATTCGAAGACCTTTACTGGCCAATTAAAATGATTACAAACCCATGTACCTAATCTACTTACACCTTAAAAATAGCCCCCTTTCGCCTCTATAGCCATTCAAAACGCAAATCGAATGGGTTAAAAGTGCCGCAGGCTCAAGTGGGATAGGAAATGAAACAACCGATCACAAGTTGGCATCACAGGCACGAGTAGTCTACGAGTTTTCTTTACCGGCTTCTACTTCTAGAATAATCAACGCGATATAAAATCAAAAAACAACCTGACAGCTGGGCGCACCGACTTTAGCCGAATAAGCGTGTCGCATACACGCGTTGCATTAGATTTATTCACCGCACAAGAAAATTGCACAATGTAAGGGTGCGCAAAAAAATCATGAAAAATCATTTCACAAGTAGACAATCAGCGCACTTGAGCATTTATTCTATTCCCGGGTGCTCAAAAGAACGAACATATTTACCCATCGGAATAATCAGCGTAAAGCCTGAGTCCGTCCCTGGAGAATTACAATCCTCCTTTTCGAAAAGACATTCTGATTCCGGCTTCTTGCTCTAATGACTAAGTTGCCTACGAGCCGGGAAGTAGGGAGCGGGCGCTGGTCAACGAGCCCGCCTTGCGAATTCAAACCAGATACTATATGTTTTTCATGGGTAAGCCGTTGCGACGGGTTGGTGACGTAAGCATAGTTCTGATGCCCAGTTTAACTGGAAGTTAAAAAATCTACAACATCGAATACTTAAGGTAATTGTGCCAAAATAAATAAAAGCTAGATTTAAAAATAATGACAATGGTTTATTCCAGTATTGTAAGGTCCTAAACGTCTTTCAAATGTTTAATTATCAAATTATTATCGATCACATAAAAAAACGGTAAATTGAATCAATAGTTATTTCAAAATCGGTACATAACTCGACAATAACAAAACAAAACTTTGGTAATACAAAAATACAATAATTCATACGCCGAAAGATCACTAAAAATTATTATAGCACGCCTATTTAACAAAATGCCAAAGCATTTGAAAGAGGTAACCAAAATCAATAAACATTATAAAATTTCTCTCAAAGATTACATATACACGCTGTGACTAATTGATTAAATATCAATAGGATTATTGCATAGTAATCTACTACACGGAATACTCTTGAATAGTGATTGTGTTCTACTTGAGTTAATGTTATGTTGTAAAGTTAGTTATTTATTTTTCATGTACTCTTTTTCTTTGTGTTAAATGTTGCTTTAAATTTTTTTTTGTTCATGTTTATCTAATTACAAAATGTATGTAAGTTTAGTACGTATAGTTTCTAAGACTTGTCATCAAATTGAGTTTCTGGCAGCCAAAACCATGTTTTTGCCAGAACCCATTTAATGTATTATTTGTCTTTTTTTTTAATAAAAATAATAATAATAATAATAAACATTGACGTCAAAGGCAAGTAGAATTAATTAGTTTGCAAATTCCTTCTTGAAAGACTTTGCTTCGTTTGGGGAAAATGCTAAGTTGCATATCACACGACGTGACGTCAATAATAGACCGTCTTGAGACGATTTATAAATTCCTTTCTCACAGTTTAGTTTTCATAATCAAAGACAGCACCGCGCTCTCGAAATATAAAAAGATAATATAAAAGAAATAAAAGTAAAAGAAAGAATATAAAAGAAATATTAAAAATAAAATATGAATATTTTTCGTTGACCTAAAGATACCTACATTTCGGAATCAGTTCTTAGGAGTCTACTAATTATATTATGAGGTTGAGCTATATAAAACCACTAATATATAATCAATGTAAGTAAGTTTCTTATAGAGATGGTAAAAATAATCGTCATCGTAGCTTCAAGTTGATTATAGTGGCCGGGTATGAGATGAGTAGGAAGTACCAGTGACGTCATCAAATAGATGGGCGAAATTATTAGTCAGTCATGTATGACGCCATCATTATGGCTGTGGCGTCATCAATATTACGAAATTATAGGTCATTTCGTGTCAACTCGCAAGCAAGCAAGTTGGTCCAGAATGCCCAACTTTTCCCTAGTGCTTCAAAACAATGATCGCGTATATGTAGGTACATACTCGTACATGTGTGAGTGGTATGAATTTCAGGACTAACCATGGTCCTGAAAGTCATACCACTCACAAACGCGAAAACTAACAAAGTTTTTTATTCGCCGCACATGCGTTCTTAAAAAAAAAATGTAATTTAATAATGGACCAAGGGCTCCTGGTCTATGCTTACTGGTGGACTGATGGCTGCAGCAAGCCGATATGCAATTAATTAAGTAAATAAGATTTTGCCTCTCATTATTTTTGGAAATTTATTAATAACGCAATTATGTCCTTCGGCTATACAAAGCATTGTTATATTTCGTTTTTCGGAATTAGGAAAAAAAATAAAACGAGAAACGCGCATTGAAAAAATTCTCAAAATTATAAATAGAAAAATGACGCAGTAATGTTGAATTTTTACTATTATACCAAAAAATTTGGCTATCTACTATTTAAAATATTTATAATAAAATTATCCACAGTAGTTGCAAGACATAGAGTATCTAGATAAATTTCAACATTTTACATATATGATCACCGAGTATGTTATTTTCAAAAATCACAACCTTGCAATGAATCGAATGAGAAATTTTTATAACAAAAAAAAGTGGCATTTTCCCTAAGTATCTTTAATAAAAGTATTTTGTTATCAAAAATATAATTATTTCTAAAAAAAATGAATATAAGATAAGGTAGGTGAATTATTTAAAATTTAATTTTATTCAACAAAAGTAAAACGAGTTGAAAAAGAAAGTGTTGGTTGGTATTGCAGAATCAAATATTACATTATTATGTTGTTAACATTTTTCAGATATGAATGTCCGGGTAGATTTTTCCGTTTTAAATATGTCAACTGTCTATTTTACACATATCTACCTGTATTATATGTATTTACCTATAAATGAAATATATAGTTTTATTTTACAATATTGAAGACCTTATTTTTTTTAATAGGATGTTGTTTCATCAGAAAGCCAAATTGAAAAATAATTATTATCGTAAAAATAATATAAAAACCGCTGAGTTTCGTCATATGTGGTTAAACAGTGTGTTATCCCACAAAAATAATAAATCATCTGAATAAACTAATATTCGTGGTATGCTTGCGAACGAATTGTAAGATATGGTTTATTTAAAAACAATCATTAGATTTCAATTTTCATGCACAAATGTATTACTCTTTGTTTTTATTATGTCCTATTTCAAATATATACCTAATAAGCAAATAATGGGTACCTATTATTTTTATTTTATCGTATTCTTGTTGTTGGCCTTCTGATGGACCAATATGATTTTATAAATATTTTTATAAAAAATAAATAATTTATATCATACTTTCGATTTTGAAATTTTGATAAACTTACTTAATATTACCGTACGTTGGTGAGTAACCTCAATGTTAATCCATAAGTAAGAATATTCTGATAAAAGATCAAAAAGGTAAATAATTATCGTAATGTTCAGGATATTAGGAATGACCCCTTACATTAAAATTAATGAAGTCTGACGGGAGGGAAAAGTTTGCGCAGGAAAAGATAAACTCGTAGCAAAAAATAACTTCATTACAATTTCAGCTTCCAATTAGTTAAGTGGTTTTTGAATAATTCCTGTGATCGTCCTCCCACTTTGGTAAACCTATTTTACCAAAGTGGGTTTATAAGAAAAAATATTTTATATCGTCTTATAAAAATGAGATGTACGGTAACGTCTGACTGTCACCTAATATCGTCTGTTTCTGAAAAGCTATCTGCGTTAGCTGGTAGAGATTAGCAAATAAAATATTTTATATGAATAGATAAATGTGACGTGTTTCGTAACAACTCTAGGATAGCCATGGTAAATATCTCACTTATCTTCTTCTTCATTCCTATGGCTTATGTTGTCGGGGAGGGGCTATTAGGCGCAGTTCCGACTGCCTTATGAGGCGAGGCCGTTCGTTACAGGCAAACATCTCGCAAGTCTGTAAATGGATGTGTTTTTTATTAACTCATTGTTTTCTTAACAGTGTTGAGAAAAGTGCCGTTAAAAATTCTTAACGGCGAAAAATGACCTGGCCGGATTCGAACCCAGGACCTCTGGATTTAGAAGCAGGCGCTTATATCACTGCGCCACCAGGCCTGTCTCACCTATAAAACCTATTAATAAAAATTTTATATTGAATTTTTTTTTCCCTGTCAGAGAGAGGCCTTTCCGCGAAACAGATTCAATGAAATGCCATTGAATCTGTTTCGCGGAACTAAGGTGAACCAACAGGTGTAGAGATGGGGAGTAAAGCGACCTATAAAGTCTCCGTAGAAGCTGGTTCACACAATCAACTACAAATGCCAGATGTGTGTGAAAATTCAGCTCAGAAGGTATTGAAAAAAACATGTCAAAAAAATGTCGGATTGCATAGTCGAGGAAATAACGTAAATATGTCGATCTTCTGATCATCTTAGCAACTAAAAATGGTATACCGTTAAAAAATCTGACGAAATCGTCTGTCATTCGACCCACTGTACCACCGGATTTCGCCAGTCGACAGACACGTCGAAATGTCTATGTTGTCCATTGACGATTGTACCAACTTAATTCACTCGCATAGTGCCAACTTT
Source organism: Neomicropteryx cornuta (assembly GCA_020383195.1). NCBI lineage: Eukaryota > Metazoa > Arthropoda > Insecta > Lepidoptera > Micropterigidae > Neomicropteryx > Neomicropteryx cornuta. Next base: position 2,792,317 of record JAHKQU010000024.1, read on the forward strand.
TCCACATTTCCGCGCGTCAACAATGTACACCAAAAGGTGGTTTTATCGTCATGGGTATCGGGAGGGTAGAAAATAAATAATAAAACTTTGTGCGTCTGTGTCTGAATGCACTGCGACCGCCTGTTGGATGAGGGCAGTTGTACTCGTGATGTTGTTAACGCGCGGCCCTGCGATCATCTCGATGACTGAAATGCTGGTAAGACATTCATTCTAACCACATACGATTATGTTATTACGACTTGACGTTTTATGGTTATAAATAGGTGAACATTTTAAAAGCAAATGCAAAAAAAAATATCGAGCTTTAAGTGAAACGAAAAGTTCTCATAAATTGAATTGAATTTTACAAATCCGTTTTTCTATGTTGGAGACATAAGATTAAGGTATCTAAGCATATTTTTTTTTTGTGGTTAAATATCCAATGTTTACCAAATGCCAGCCGTAAAAAAAAAGGGTCAAAATAAATCGAACGCTACGCTTTAACCAAAGTCGAACTGTAGGCGCAACAAAACGTTTATATTATTTTTTTGTAGAGCGTATAGTATTTTTTTCTCTGTGTAAATATATATTTTGAATCTTCTACGTGGATCTATCGTCTAACTAGGATATATTAATCCATCTGATCGTCTTCTATGAGCACCCATTTAGTCGTTATATTGAAAGAAGCGTTTAATACGACACATAATACAAAGATAGCGTCTGGTAATCTTGATAGATAGCCATGCTTTCACGAGCGACCGGCAGCCTTTTTCCGCAGCATCCCATTTTCCGACCGACGGGTGGAAATTCTGTCGAACCAAACACTGCATTTTTTTTTTAACTCTTAATATATAAAGCTTTTAACGTTCATCTCTATATAGATAATATCACAATATAGATAATTATAAAAGAATAAGTAAGTTTAACACACCCAGCGCCGATGACGAGATATCGCGTCATTGCCGTATGCGCTTAAAAACATCATCAACTCATTTCATTTCTATATATATATATCTATATAGTATTATATTTATTGTTATTATTATTATCTCAGTATTACTTTTAGTTTATTTATATATTACATATAAACAACATATTATTATTTATATATTATGTATTATTTCATACAATTCAATTCTAATAATTGTAATTGTATGTTGCGCAGTGTGACGGTTATGCCTATAAGAACGATGCTTTTAGTAAAGTCTACTTTAGTACGGGCATTGCCTAGTTAGGTAGTACTTTGCATTATATGTAATTGATGCTAAAATACTGTCAACAAATAAATAAATATTAGCATTTTAAAGCGTAGCATGTAACGGCTGAAAGGAAAGTTCGGTTTTGACGTTTGATTTATTTACAACAGCTTTGTCAATATAATGATAAATAAAAAAAAACAACACTTTCATAGTTTTGTACTTATTATTTGCCAATAATAAGAAACTAAAAAAACATATTTCGTTTTATATGCGTTATTTCGTTTAGTAAACGACATCCGCAGAATGGCGGCATTGTGTGGTCTGCGCGTTTTACGTACGGAGCAGGCAATACTTTTGGAAAGATACGACTATTGGTAACGATTACAAACCTGTAAAACGAGTATTAATTTTATCTTTAAATAATTTAATAAACCTTATTATTTACCCTTTAAGGGTAATTCCTTTTTTGTTCTGTTGCATTTATTTTTACACGATTTCACAATTTAAGAAGAATGTTGTGTACACATCGTGTTTGTCGCTGGACAAGCGAGCAGCATGATTTAAGCAAATCAGCATGATTCACATGGCGCGTGTTTTGCGATCGGTTAACTATTTTTTGAATCATTTAATTTAAGCGCTATGTTACATTTTGTACACTTAGGAGTGAAATTGTGTGGCCCTAAATAATTATAGATGTATCATACAAAGTTTTACTTATTTCATAACCCTAAGATAGAATAAAAAGGTAGTATTTCATCTATTTATCAGATCAGGTTTATTACCTATAAATATTCTAAGGGATCGCTATTCGCATTTTTCACAGCGCTTTCGTAATCCCATGGCAATTGGTTCTTATCGAAAGTCCTATTGACGATGTGTAAAGGACCCGATCGGCTTTTCTTTCGCTCACTACCCGCTGCAATAAAGCAATATCGCTTCTTTGCCATTTCGACACATTGTACTCATGAATAAGAGAGCGGCCGGCGGCACGTGACACGGGCGAAAAGGCCGCTCAGAACCCAAGTAGGACGATCCAGGAAAAAAAAACGTTGGATTCGGGAAACATTCCAGAGCGGTCGTCAATCGCCAAAGGGTGCCGAAGCTGCGTGCCAGTGCGGATCGCACGTCGCTCGCCGTTCCAAAGATTGAATATTTATTTTGCGCGTTTATTTTCTATTTTCTATTTACTAACGTCGCTAATTTTTTTTTTTTTTTTAGTTGGTCGCTTTCACATTTTAGCACGTCTAGTATCGAATGCAACAGCATTAGCAAACGTGGTGATTAGGTACCTACGTTAAATAAAAGTGGGTAGCTATACGTATAGTCTCAAATGCGGCAGCAATTAGCGAGGGTGGCGACTATACACCATAAATAAAAGTGGGTAGTCACCTCGCTCACTTATCGCTGTCGCACTACAGCACGTATAGTCTCTAACGCTACAGCATAAGCGAGCGCGGCGAATAGGTATCTACATTAAATAAAAGTGGGTAGTCACTTCGCTGGCTTTTAGCTGTACGTATATCTCAAATGCGACAGCAATTAGCGAGGGTGGTGACTATACACCATACATAAAGGTGGGTTGTCACCTCGCGCAATTATCGCTGTGGCATTACAGCACGTATAGTCTCTAACGCTACAGCATAAGCGAGCGCGGCGAATAGGTATCTACATTAAATAAAAGTGGGTAGTCACTTCGCTGGCTTTTAGCTGTACGTATATCTCAAATGCGACAGCAATTAGCGAGGGTGGTGACTATACACCATACATAAAGGTGGGTTGTCACCTCGCGCAATTATCGCTGTCGCATTACAGCACGTTATAGTCTCATACGCAACAGCGATAAGCGCTTTTGGCGACTTCGGTGGGTAAATCAGCTCGCTTGCTTATCGTTGTCCATTCAGCCTCGCACGCGGCAGAGATTAGTGAGCGTGGCAACTAAAATAAAATTACAAAAATCAATTGTGTGACCAGCTATCGAATTGGACTTCAGCCAGCACTTGCAGCGGATTTTTTGGTAGATATGGCTTGTATGTTTTATATAATTACGAACCCACGAACGATTTTTAGCGAAACTGAAGAGGGTAAAATTGTAGTCTAAACAAACATTGTTTTTTACGGCATTTATTTATTTTTAAATGTCAATTGTTTATATTCCTATATAAATAAACCAATTTAAATGTTTAATTAGGGGTTTTCAGTTGAATAGGTGCACGTCCACTCTCACTCCGTAAAAAAGGAGATCGAGAAGATAAACTGAAATAACATTAAAAATTTTCACCAATGGTCAAAAATCACGTGATTTTTATAAGAACGCTTTTATTAACCTTTAAGAAACATATTTAAACACACAAACTACATTACACACGAATACGAAACTAGACAGGTATTAAATGTAAAAAAAATAATATTGATATGGATCCTTATGGAACACCAAAACTATGTTTTGATTGCTTATTAAGGCTTCTCTGATATTAGAACAAAATTCAAACGTGCTTTTATTAAAATGCAGTGTACAACACTGCCTTTTTTCATTATCTGATTTGGCTTGCAATATGTATTCTGAAGTCACACACTATGAAATATTCATCAGTATGATTTAACATGTTGGCAATACAGCTTTCTGATGATTTTTCACACCCACATTTTATTCAATTCGAAATTTTAACTCTATTTTTTAAACTAACGTATCTATTTTTCTATGATTTATATTAACAAAAACCTGTGGAAATGTTGCTATCATTTGTTAATGCTCATTTATTAACGGAATTATTAAACCTTTTTTGCAAATGTGAGGAAAAACTCCACATGAAAAACTTAAATTAATTAGATGTGCTATAGGAAGACAGATTTGATTTTTTATATTTTTGGATAAATTGCTCGAGAGACCATCCACTCCAACAGAATAGCTCGGTTTTAATTCATCTATTCATCAGACGTAACGCTGGATAAAGAAAATGTCATATCATGGTTCACGGCATTTATATTATAAGCCATCTTTTCTTTCGTTGACTTTAAATTATTCAGTATATTTTCCGATAATTGTTCTCCGACCCTCGTTAAGAATTAAAATGATTCGCAACTTGCTCTGAATTATCTTTAACATTCACACTAGTTTCGTTGATTTTTATTTTATTTATTTCAAAGAGATTTTTTATTAGAAATATGAGCGATATCTTTAACAGTCTTCCAAAACATTTAACAGTCTTTCATAATACACCATTTTTGACATGTTTTCAATTTTTATTTGTTCGGTATGCACAAAACACAATTTGAAATACTGAGGAAAAGAAAAAAAACTTTCTTCATAAAATAGCAAAGAATTAAACTGTCCCCATTTTCATAAGAAAGGTTCGTACTTAGGCGATAAGCGCGTTCCTCAAGGGAAAGACTAATATTTTTCCCGACTCTAACGTCGCCCCGAGGACCCAAAGCCCTCCGCCGGAGGACCAAGGCAATATTGTGCGTTGTGCCTTTAAAATAATTCATTATTTAATTTCCCACGAAAATTTAACTCGTCCACACGAACGTATATATTTCTGAAGTCCTTGTTTCATTTATATAAATAAAACGAATATGCGCAGTTCTTAATGTTAAGTTATCTTCATATTGTATTTAAGACTATTAGTAGGTACTACCTCCGTACAAAGAACCATGTAGTTTTTATATTTAAATCAAAAGTTAAATTACTCTCTCCGTTTAAGTCTTTAGATGTAATATTAAAAATAGTATTATAATTATTTGACACACATAATTACGACGCTGCAACAAAATGTAAGTTTATTGTTATAGGACAATATCTAACAACTATCCCAGAACGGTCGTGTAAACAATATAGTTGTGAAAATAATAAGAATATGCCCAGCTAGGATAGAACTAAAATACCCGTGACGTAAGAAAATGGCTATATTGGGTGATTCTCTAATGCTACAGTTGAGTTTATTTTACAGTAGGGCCACACGAACTGAAAAGGATTTCCAATCCTCTATTGAAAACGGATTGGAGGGTAGGCTGTGCTTTGATAAGAGTTGTTATAATCAGTTACTGATTAAAATTCTAACGGAGATTTGATAGCGTTTCGGAAAACAGAATGTATAAGGAGTATGCAAATTTATATATCTTTGTCGATAAATTTAAGCATATAGCATATGTATTTGTCAATAAACATATTTTACATTGGTAAATAGTTTAAACGTTACAATCATTGTAATGTTACAACTTGTTAAGAAGCCAGTAGATATTGTGATGGCAAAAATCAAAGGCATTCGCCATAAAATATCAGTAGAGATACTTACACATAAATATACATTACAGTTAATATATTACTATAAAAATATTAATCATTTGAAGTGGGTTTGTTGTGAGTTTTTCGCATTGTCCCAAATTTTGTTTATGATAGATATATTTTCCTTTGAAGAGATAATCCTTATTTAAATCTGAACATGTTTTATGTTAGCCCTTTGATGTAGAAATAGAGAGTCGCAAATAAAAGAAACGAATAATGCTTTGCGCGTTCGTTAAGAGCCATAACGCACTCGAATTGCATTTTATGCATGTTTTTGAGGTCTACTGCCAGATAGCTTTTCATACCAGGCATGTATAAAAAATATAATTAGATTAACTGAACATTATTCTAGCAAACCTTTAAGCTGGTTTTTTAAAAAATAATCCTATGTTTACATAAAAAAATATTGAAATTGTTAAGTTTTGTTTTTTAAAATTCTCATAAACCAAACTACATATGTGACGTAAGCTTAATTTATACATAGAAATGTCCGCTATAAAATTCTACAGAAAACCTTAAACTTAGATTTTTTTTTAATTGCCTTATATTTTTAATATAAATAAAAAACTGTCAAATGTTTATTCTTGATGTTGTCGACGGACGCTCGAAGTGCACGTGGCCGACACCATTTGCAAAGGCCGAACTTCAAGGTCACCTCACGATATGCTGGCTCTTAAGGGTCCGTGTGTTTGTTTACCTACCATTTCTGTCTACCTTGCCGCACCGCAGGCCGGCGCGGCACGGCGTGAACCGGTTCATTCATCATTCATAGCGTGGTTTCAATCGCGCCTGAACAGATATTGCAACAATCGACAGTCCCGTTGTTAGAGCTCATGTGGAAATTTAGTGTTCGGAATTGACGTCGTGTTTACTTACTAATTTTATTTTTATACTATTGCGGAAACGGATTGTGCTTTTACGCTGGGTGTGCATTTAAATAATACTAAAATGAAATTGAAAACTGAACATTTATACAAAAGCATAAATCTTACAGAGAAGCAAATCCGTATCACTCCCGGCTGACAACTTTGAAACGCAATATCGCGCGGATCGTGACAGCTCCAGTGCTCCGGCAACACTGGAGGCGACCTAAAAAGTGATTCGCTTAAAAATATAGTACAGTAGCGCAATGAACCTGCATGATGTGGTTGTAAAATACTAGGTAACCGCAGTCGCAAAGGTGACATCTATGCTAGCAGCATATTCGAGCGGAGAAATTAATGCATCTTCGAATAAATATTTTTTTTTCTAAAATTCGAAAAAAGGCGGTCGAAAAAAATTAACATAGGAACATAATATGATTTTTTTATTATTTTGAATTTCATAATTCCGGAACCCAGTATTTTTCATGTAGGTTCGATTAAAATTTTCTAAAATCGATGGTGAAATATTGAGATCTGATATCAATTTTTTTCACTATTGGAGTCGATCTATGGGAGCTAGGCTTCACTCCGCTCTGATTCTAGTTAAAATCTTCTGTGTCGTATTCTCTTTTTAAATCACACGATTTATGTTAATTTAATTTGTAATAATTTAAAGTGTTTTGTATTTCTTTTTATGCATGTGTAAGTAAATAAATTTTATTTTAGGTAACTGGTAAAATAGACAGTGTCTTAACTGGATCTATTTACAATGTATTTGTATATATTTGATGAATAAAAGTTGCTTCTGGCACGTTGAAATTGAATTAAAAAATTGAAAAGAAACTGACCTTTTTATTTATTTTTTTGTATGAGAAATGCTTACAGCTATACATAATGACAGTTACAAAGAAATAGATAAATAACAACTTAAGCCGACTACAGGCATCTCCAATTTAACATATACTTTTAACAGAACGAACTAGGATCTAATTTATAGTGATAACATTGTATGAGTGTTATAATCTGTGAATATAATAGGGCGTGGAATGTAAGAGTGGTTAATGTGTATGTATTATATATAATTGTGTGTGTGTGTGTGTGTGTTAATGAGTGATGGTGAATGAAAGATTTTGTTAGGACGAAACTGTGCTTTAGAGAAAAAAAGAAATCATACTTTTCAACACATTACACCTTCTCTCCGGTAAAGTAGCCATGCGAGCCCCTCCCCCTACCCCTCCCCAACCTTCAACCGCCTCTCACAAGACCCTTTCGTCCGTGCAAAGACCACGCCATTATGAACAGGCATATTTAGGAGGTCTTCTAAATTTGCATTATTAATCATCAACTACTAGCGTTTATTTATTTAGAGTCTAGTGTGGCCTAAGCCTCATTTATTAGGCATTCTGCGCACGAAATCGTCGAATAGCTGACCGGCGGCCGGCTGGACAAATAGCGTTCATTATGTGAGACCCACCTAACAATGATGTATGTGAAAATAAAACTTTTTTGTATGTTTTTTGGGGGTCTTAAATAATATGACGCAGGGGATTTGGGGTTTATCGATAGAGATTTTGCCAAGAACATTCACATAAAAATATGATAAAAGTTTTAAACTCTACGTCAGTAATAGATATTATTTATTCAGTTATGAATGTATGAATATTTTATAAATTATTATAATCCTTATTTATTACGATGCTAATTATTTCAGGCCCTAATGTGCCTGTGCTAGAGAGTCAGGAGAGATGGTGGTAATGAAGCGTTAAAAATGGTATGACCATGTGCGGTTTCGAACCGGCAACCTTGGACCAATAGTCCAACGCCTTAACCACTAGCCTTAATAAATATGACAAATGTATGTAAATAAATAAAATGTTGGTATATTTGCGATATTCGATTTTCTCTCAACCAATCGCCCAATTTCATACGACCGACAAAAAAGTCAGGCCTGAAGAACAGTCATATAATTATATGAAGACAAACGAAGATAACTTTTTTAACAAGATTAAAAATATTATATTTTATTAAAAAATATAGGATTTTATTTATAATATAATGCGTAATAAATATTCAATAAACTGCAATATTATTAATATAAATATTGTAATGTTAAGTAATAAAAATATCATTTATTTTTTGTAATATGAAACGCGTTTATGTGATTAGTACACATACTGAGTATGAATCTCAAAGATTTTCGTGATTTCAGGCGATGACGTCACAACTGCTAACGTCACGTATCCGGTCCCTCTCGCAGCTCGTGCTGTACTAGCGGCGCGAGATGACAGACAGTTGTGATTTTTAAGATTCTGACATAATTTACTACCTCATTTTATGTTTCATAAGGCATACAACAAAGGGAATTAAAAGGCTAAGTTATTTCTTGTCCAAACATGCCTAATCGAAAATTCTTTTCGAATATTCATTAAAAATTGAAGTAAGCGCTCTGAGGCGTTTCTTCAGAATGGGAATCATAACGAAGGTGTGCATAATTTATACGGCATTGTCTTGGTGCGCTTTGAAGTAGAGCGTAACCTCTTTTACAAAATAAACACGTTTCGAAAAGTGGATAGGTGCTTTGCAGAATTCCCCTCTTTGGAGGGAAACCTATTGGTATAACAGTAGGTAACGTCTGACCGTGAGTAGGTGACCGTCGAAATCACAACTCACCGGCTTTATTACTTATGGAATTCCCATAAATTGGGGGTTTTTTGCTGGGCTTACCAAATTACAAATTTACTTTAATGTGCTTATTATAAACGTTAAATAATAGATTGGGGAAATGCTATCTATCTATCTATATAATTTAAAAGCTACGCTCTTGTTGTTGGAGTAACTGCCAATCCCAACCTTCTTCTGCCAAAGACCTGACTTCTTGATATGACATTAACCTTTCCTTCGATGATGTTTCTGAAGAAACTGTCATGTATCAAGTGCCCTCTCATCTTCCCTCTTCCGTTTTCAATTGTTCTTAATAAACATCTCTTTTCCTCTACAGTCCTCAGCACATCCTCATTAGATTTCTTCTCCGTCCAGCTGATCCTCTCCATCGCATAATAGATAAATATAAAATAGAAGTCTTTATGTTTGGCAGTCTACAAACCTCCAGTCTACACGAGTGCCAGTCATGATATAAAATTTAAAAAAATAGAAAGTTTTTTACACTATATAGGATACGATATGAATTCGTGAGAACACTGTGTAATCGTAAAAATATACCTTCGTAAACCACGGAATTGATATGAAATATTTTTTTTAAATTAAAAAAAAAAGTTATCTAAAAAGACATCTAAAAACTTATTCTGTCGACTTCGTAGTGTATTTTTTATATATTTTCTTTATAAATCATAATATATTTTTTAATATTGCAATTTAAAGATAATGACTAATCTATGTATTCATTTATTTGAGATATAATTATACAGCATATATGAAAGACATGACTATTTAAAAATATACAATTACAAAACTCTAAATTACACTGATAAGGTTTACCAGGTATAAAGCAATAGTTCGGTAAGATTATTATAGATGGCATATCGCATGTATGAAAAAGGGATAATGAGCTTTGTAATGTGTTTTGTTTGTGACGGTTATTTAGCAAATGTAATTGTATTAAAATTACGTTCATTTTTATAATTTTATTATTAAAAATATTTATACATATAAATTTTCATATAGAAATAGAAATACAAGAAAAGGATTTATAATAAACTACAGATAGACGGACTACAGAATCTATCTATTTTACATTACGGAAACCCAATTGTATATTTTTTTCACGGTATTTCAATTGTTTAATTATAAAATATTTATGGAGTATTTCTCACGTGAAGAATTCAAAGAGTCTTTTTCACATAGCAAGGCAATTAGCATCACAAATACTTATTATACCGAAATTCAAAAATGCATATGGAGAAAGACAAATTAAAGTTGTGCTGGCACGATTATGGAATAAGGTAACTCTAGAAATTAGGAAATTTACAAAAAATAGTGATTTTAAAAAAGATCTAAAGTGATACTTATATTCGTCAATTCATTCTTATTGTTAATGTAATGTTTTTTATCAATAGGTTAAGGTATGTAATAATAAATAATTAAAAATTATGTTATGTTTAATGTTGCTAGATATGTCTATACGAGTGAGTATCTGGTAGACATGTAACCTGCTTATTAAAATGATATGAAATAAAGGTCGCGAAAGCGACATTGAATTTGAATTTGAATTTGAAAATGTAGTTTTCCTCCGTAAAACGGGTCCCGTACCTAATTGAAATGTATAATATTTTTATTTTGTTGGAAGCTCTTTCGTGTCGTCCATTTTTCAAACCGTTAACGTTAATTGACTTTGTATGTTTTCTATACGTTCGGATACGTTATAGCGTGTCATGTCCAATTAGTCGATTTATTTATTTATGAACGAAACGTTATAAATGAACTTTCATATTTGATACTTTTTGTGTGGATTTTTACTATTTTATTGTTTTCTTATTATTCGTATTATATTTAAATAATGTTTTCCTTGAGTTCGTTTCTTATAGATGTATGTTTCTTTATTTTTATAGGTATGTTCGGTAGTGGAAATAAGATGAGTTTTACTGTAAATAAAGTTAAGTATCTTTTTGGCTGCAATGGTTTGTATCTCTTCACGGTTAAGAAGATGATTATCAGAAATCTGGTGTCTTTTGTGAATTACAGAACCACATTCACCGAGTAAGTGTGTGGGTGTTTCTGGTCAGAACCTCTACTTATCATGTGCTGATATAACAATCAAGTGGAGGTGTTTGTTTAGCTTGCAGTGGCCTGATAAGGTTCTGGTTATAATCCTTAATTGGTTTCAGATTAGTTTTAGTAGCTAAGGTGGTATTATAAGTTCTTTGGCTTTAGGTTTAGATTGTTCAGGGTTTTGGTTTCTAGGGTAGTGTTTTTTGCTATGCTACAGGCCAGTTCTGGTTCGATCATTTGCACCTTTCCTGGCTAGCTCGTACGCTTTTTCGTTGCCACCAACCTGAATGACCTGGTACCCACATAAGTTAGGGGACATAGTTAGGGGCTTGAAAAAGGTTAAATGGTTGCTTTTAACATACATAATCTAGTTATATATTTTGCTATTGGTTGAAAAGATTTTTTTTTAAAAATTATTGAAATTTTATTGAAAAATGTGATTAATCATTGTAAATTGCATTTCAAAATCTCATATTTTCAGCCAAATTGTGAAATTTAAAATATCTTTTTTCTACCCACGAAAATTTGTTAATATTTTCGATTATGCTTATATCGCTTAGACCTAATTAAATTGATCGTATCTGCAGTTTTGGGCTGTACTGATTAAAAATTATGACATTTTGTTAAATCCTAATCGGTGAGAAAATTTATTTTGTTATTTTTATTTGTTTAAAATAAAATGTATTTTTTCTTATTTTATTTTAGTTTTTTCGTTTTGTTTTATAACAATTTTTTTCGAAGTAGGTACGCTCCTTCGCCGGTAGATGGTTTAATTCTGCATGACATGATTTTTCAGTATTTAATTGACCGATTATTAATGTGGTGGGTATTTAAATTTAATGAAAAAATAACATAATGAAGCATTGATTATTACATAAAAAAATAACCAACACATTTTTGTTGCGGATGAAATTCTTCTACGGTTTTTCCTTGGCTAAGTTTTTCGCCCGCTTGTCGCTTTGTTGGTATATTTTGACAGAACCATTTACAAAGCGTAACTTTCACATTTTTCGCGGACGATATTCTCATTTGGTAGCGTGTCAGTTGATATCCGAAAACCTCCGCAGAACATTATTACTGCAGTAAATGAAAAACACTGCGCCGATATCGTTTTAGTATAATTTACGTTTATTAACTGACGTACGGACCGGTTAAATTTGTATTTCGCATATTTTAATCAAAAATACCTTTCGCTTGAACCTACCTACTTTATGCGTCTAGGGATTTACAGTATGGCAAAAAGTTATTTATAGCCACCCAGAAATCTGTGGTTCGCTGAAAGAAATTATTTTTTTATTTATTAGACGCTACAAACGCAAGTAAAATCGCCGTGGAAAATTCCCTATCATATGCGAAAAAAAATGTGAAATCGCAGTAAGGCTAATAAACACATTTATTTATTTATTTTCTTTTTTTTTATCTTTAATAGGGAAGTAAACAGTTACACGAGAAAAATTATATACAGGCATGAATAACAAGAATGAAAACAATGGTACCAACTTATGAGTATAAAATAAAACCAATTAAATATTTACACCGAGTGAGTATACAATTAGTGCTTAACCTAAGAAATGCAAGATGAAGGGTTGAGGAGAATCTTACACATCGAATTGAGACCCTTCTCTGGTAAAAAGTTTATTTCACGGGTAGAATCGGTAAAATAATTAATGTATTTATTTAATAATTTACTATTAATCACATAGTCTAGCCTGCCTAGGCGAACTGTCTATTCCAAGGTAGACTCCTTTGTAATTTTTAAATATTAAATACAGCCACTAAGTAATCTTGTGAATATTTTTTTATTTATTTATTAAAGCAATTATAAGCGGCGAAATTGAACAAGGTTACAGTTAATATTATCGGTAATATATGGCATACACATAACATATGCATACTATTAGAACATTAAATAATACATTCTATAAATATAAATAAATACCTATAATTTTCAATGTACACTATAAAACAAATATTATAATTAAATAAATATTACAAACACACAGAGTCATCATAATAAAATATTGTGCTAATTTATTAATGCCTTCATCTATAAACAGTTTATTTATGTATTGTTTATGTATTAAAATGCTTGCTGTTCATTTTATAGTTTTAGGAAGATTATTATATATTATTGCACTAAACATACGGTATATATATACCGTGCATCTTACATTTATATAAATTTAAGATGCATGCATAAAAAAAAATACGAGTAACATTAAAACTTTTTTAAAATTAATTAAAACAATTTGAAAAAAAAAATAAACCGACTTCAAAATTTAAATACAAAAACCTAAAAAGAAATACAATAAACTTCTTAAACAAAATAAAAAAATAGGGTGTGTATGTGGTTACACTATACCCGTAAGAAGTAAGGAAATTGATTATAGTCATATATTTAAAATAATCACCCCAAACTGGTTTCAACAATGGTTTCGCACGCCTATTTATTTAAATAACATGAAACGCAACGAGACACGAATGCGTGTCGCCGAATTTACACGAATTTACCGAAAACGCCGCGTCGCATTAGATTCGTGCGCTGTTCGCATGTGTCTACAGCGCATAAATAAGTTTCCCTTTAAAAAAAACCTAACTGAAACTAGTTATTATTGTACACCCCAAAAAAAAAGGTAAACTTGACGCGATAATATTAAATCGTTCTCGTCATAAGTTGGTCATAGGCCGAGCGCGAAAGAGCGCTCTGGTAAAATTAGTAAATTTTGGCGTGTATTATTTTCGCATTTTTCTATACAGTTTCTTACGCGTAATAGGGAGCATAAACGCCCCCTTAAGTCTGGTCTTGGGACTTGCTGTAGGTATATGTCATGTTTTGTTTCCATAGTAACCACAGAGCAGTAACATAAAAATCCATTGGCGTGCCGTAATATATAGAAATGAGAGCTTGTTTATCTCTCAGTAGCAAATTCGTACTCGGGGCAAAAAATATCTCCGCCGTCGAGAGTGAGAGGGACCGTCAATGTTATCTCTTTCTGGTCATTGCGCGACGGGCCCCTCTTAGACTAGCACTCTTTCTGGTAGGCTTAGCGTGACAGTGACAGTGTTGCCAGCTTAACTACTCGACCTTGCCAGAGCATTGCCGAATCGAGAATTATGTCAGCGAAATGTCGACTCCTGGCTGAAGAGTGTAGTACATATATACCTACTTAATTATATACCTATTATAATATATACCTATTATATAAACCTACAAACGAAAAATAATGTAATACAGACTGTTCGATTAGGTGAAAATGGTGGATGCAAATACTTCACTTTTAATGCGTTACACCAATGGGATGATACTAATAATAAGTCACACAAAACCCCCCTTTAAGTCTTCGTAAATGTTCTTGGCACACCCTGTATATGTACCTAATAAAAAATAATAATAAAAGGTAAGCATAAAAGCTTTATAACATTTAGAGACCGAGGAAAATCAACAATTTTTAAAGGTTACTAAAACCATACCATTCGACAATATTGCCGAAAATTTTGTTTGTTTGGTTTTTCCTTTATTTGCGTTTAAATTTCTACGAAATATTGTTTTTAATTATATATATATATATATATATATATATATACAGCATGCATGTACATAAGCTTGAAAATGCCAGACTACAGATAAAATTACATATGAATGGATGTCCCTAATGACCAAAAAGTTTGTTTTTTTAGCTACATATCCTCAAAGGCTTCTATTCGACCTTATTTTTGCATAATAAATTGCGTGGCACAAAACCGCCGCCGGGAATTGTATAGCCAAAATGTATTTCAATCAAGCCATTACTACTTTAAGAAGTTTCATTAATAATTATTATAACTTAATATTATTCCTATAATAAAGAAACAACATCTAGGTAATGAAATAAAGAAGTATTTAACCATATTCTGCTATAAACTAAAGTTTATATACTATAAACTTAAAAAACTTAAGCTATACCTAAGTTTATTTATAGATATTTATAAAGTTTATTTCAAAATTACTATATGATCACATGACAAAATTACGTAGTTATTACTTTTTATGTTTGCTGGTAGGAGATCTGATATTTGAATAGTTTATTTACATGGAATAATATGACGCGATTCTGAAGTAATATTTATATACCACTCCAATATAGGCACAAGGGACGTAGTGACAAATTCATTGGAAAGGTGCTTGACGTCAATGATGGAGACGCGTGACAGAATCGGGTCACACGCGCCGCTACACCTGACACGAGTCATAGACGTTGCAACCTTCATAGATTTCCAATGACACCTTTGAAGTCTGACATACCCGTGCTATGGGGAAACCAACGTTTGGTATGCCTGACTGAACTCCGGTACTGTTCGGTAGAGAAACAAAATGGCGTGAGGTGTGTTTGAGAGCAGCCTACTACTATTTGGTTGTGGTAATAAAACAGTCTTGTAATGTGTACACAACTTTTCATTTAAAGGCTGCATTTACGAGATTGTTCGGTATAGATTACAAGAAAGTTTTGTTAGGTGATCGATTTATCAATCTACTGTTATTGGATTATACAGTCTATCAAACAGATCTTATACACTACAATATGCTTCGGTTGGGTCTACTAAAATTCAGTAGCCAGAAAAAATTATGATTCTATTGTTTTTTTTTTTCATTAAAATATTACTGGTTCCGTACCAACAGTTCTAGCGTTCGGCAATACGCGATCGGGATGCGAGAAAGAGAGAGTGCGAATGAAAACCTCAAATGCTTGTGGTCCTGCTCTCGCCTTTTGGGAAGCGAGAACAGATGATAAAATATTTAACAGATACATTCGGCTACAAAGGTCGAACGAAGCATCTTCACTTTAAAATGGACCAGTTGAGCGCTGATAATAGGCCCTTCGGGAGATTATGCTCTTAAATAATCAGCAATGTGTATATGATTGCGAAATAAAACTTTTGTAAATTTTTAACGCTTCGGTAAGTTAATGTTAATATGGGTGGGGAAAATTGGTTTTCAAAAATTCAAAAAATATTACCTTTAAGCACAGGATCATATTTGTTCAAAATGTTAATTGAAGGCTTGTAACTTTCCTAGGACTGTTGATTTTTTTTTATGAGCTTCCCTTACGGTGAGGGATGATCAAATTGTTTCACCACTTTGATCCGGTGAAATGTACTTCCGGATTATTTTTATTTTTTGTACTAAGGATTATTTTTTGTCCTTTTTCGTATTTAGATTTGGGTGATTTGTTTTACACTGTTAAAAATATAATTAGTGTGCAAAAACAGTTATTCTGAAACTAAAAACTGACAAACCAAATATTTTACAATAGGTAGATAGAAAAAGACGACATTAGACATTCAAACGTTAAGACATTTGATGCTTAAACGCACTCAAATTATAACTAAATATAGCAATGCAGCATGTATTGGAGCGAAGTAGGGAGATTTATCTTCCACGACAGTTTGAAAACTATATGTATATAGGATATAAAATAAAACATTTATTGAACAAACTTAAATAATAGAAACAAGAGTTAATTAAATGTGCTTATTGGCAACTAAGAGTAATTAGCCGCTAACATTCTTAATTCTCATTAGTTTTTTTTTTTATTTAAAATTTTTCGCTTTTTAGATTCGATTTTCGTTCGAAACCATCGTACATGACGCTTTCACTAGTTATTTTGCTGTTTAATAATTATGACCAATTTTTTAATTTTTCTCTGAGTAGTTATGAAATACATAGTTATGATTTTCAGATACTGACCCTAATTTCATTTCCCGAAGCTTTTGATTTCATTACTTATTTATAAAGAGAACAGTTTTACATCGCCTGTGAGTTGCCACTTAGGAAAAAACGCATTTAAAGGCATTTAAAATTCAAATTACCACACAGATTGCTAGCTCGATAGCGAAACGGTAGTGGTTAAATATTAAACCGTGTTCCGAATGCCTGTTACGTGATATTCTTGTGTAATTGAGACGCTTTAATGGCCGCCATTAAGTTTGACTGAAGTCGGTTGACAGAAGTCAAAAATAATAACAAGCAGCACGTCCCAGTTCGCGTGACTCTGAATTTTCTTATGATTATGGAGAGGGGGAAAAACGAACGGATCGTAAACGGCAGTTCAGATGCAGCGCTTTTTGTAAATACATAAATATTGGAACCGTACTCTCAACTAAGCGTCATTTTGAATATTTTTTACTCCAACTCGTGCGCTTGACTAATTTTTTTATAATTTCTAAAAACCGCAAAATTTTATTAAAAAACGCGGTCTCGTGTAGGTAATAAATAATTTGTATAAATCGTGACTTTGACACATTAAAAAATAAGAAATTAATACGCAGAATGATTTTCTTTCTAAAAATGTCGTTACGCCTCGATGTAAAAAAGATACTAAATCAAAAATGCCTCCGATAGGCAGTCATTGTATGGACGCATCTTAAAATTTGATTAATGATCAAGAATGGTTGGGCAGTTCGTACATTCATCATTGACGCTTGGATGCGGGTGTGGGATGCGCCAAAAAAATCAAGGGAAAAAATAATGACTATGTTTACTTATAACTTCAAACAAATTAAAAAACGGTCCCAATTAGATATGTAAGTTTTTTTTATTTATATTTAATGTAATACGCTTGATTTTTTTTTATATATATGATAGGAATTTTCTCATGGGTGGTTTCATTTCAGTTTGATTAAGTTACGTGATATGTAAGGTAGCAAAAAATAAAAAAATGTATTTCGTTCCAAATGGTTTTAGGCTTTTCCTTTTATTTTTGCAAATTTTACCGGAATACTTGGAGTTATTCCATAAAAGTTTTATTAGGTAACTTCGAGTGTAAAGTAGCTAAAAAAAAGTTTCATAATTAGGTTTAAGTACAAGTATTTTAGTTAGTGGCTTAATTTTTCATAATCCCTTATGTTTCATATACACATATAAACGCTTTTAAAACACATCTATATACACCCTTATCACTCAGTGAGACCCCGAACATATAATCATTCTCATGACACAAATACCCTTTCTCTCACTATTTTAACGAAAATATGAAAGTGTTTTGAATACTGTATGTTATGTTGTAAGTTTTTCCATAATTTAAAGAATAAAATAAATAAAAAGTGACCAAAAAATACCTAAAATGTATCCTATTTATCTAATTAATACTTATTTTATACACTGCTACCATCTTTCACACACATACACCCATACACGCATAAGCACATTATTACTACACTAATTCACACCTACCACACAACGTACAGTATTGATTATCTTTTGTATGTATTTAGTATTATGTTTTTATATTTTTTTCTATTTTGACTTTCCTATTTCATTTTGTTTTTCAACTGTCACCTTATTGTTAGACATAAATGTGTAGTTCAAAATCGGCCTTATAATAATTGTTAATATTGTATTTTTTATTGATCAAATGTTCTGACTTTACCGATAAACATAAATAAATAAATAATACATTATATTGATACATTGATTTAATACATAGAATTACTCGGGTCACCCTTTGCGTTAGCAACGATTTTCTGATAGACTTCTCTCGCATAGGATTTTATTAGAGATAGCGGGTTTCGGCTAGTGATAAAATCGGTAATTTTACCAAAAATGGTCATTTTAAATCATTAACGCTTCGCATATTAAGAAAATTCACTATTTGTATTTGGTATTTGGTTTTTGGGGTATAAGCTAGGAATGCCTAAATACTGTTCTTAGTTATAAAATTTGTTTTTGTTATAAATAATGAATAGATGATGGCCTATCTTTGTTTTCAGACGGACATAGCGGTATTAATCATTAAAACTGCCCACAACAGTGGCTGGTTTAAATATAGGTATTTGATTTGATAAACAAGATAGCATGAAAAGATATAAAACGGTCAAAATATAATTACCAAACGTTTCGGAAGCAAAAATCCCGCCTTTGACTATGGCAAATTGTTATAAGTACGACGAAATTGGCAAAGAATGCAATAATATAATATTAAATTATTTTATGATAGGCAAAAGCACTTTCATAAAACTCATCAAGCAATATAAAATCAGGGAACTCTTTTGTATTTTGGCTTCACATCGAAAAAAAATCGAAATATTCAATAATATGTTGTGTATACCCTAACAAAGCATATATTTTTAAATGAAGATAAAATATTCAACTCAATTCGACTAATGAAAACATTCAAAATTTCGACTAATGATAACATTCAAAATTTCGACTAATGATGACATTCAAAATTTCGACTAATGATAACATTCAAAATTTCAACTAATGATAACATTCAAAATTTCGACTAATGATGACATTCAAAATTTCGACTAATGAAAACATTCAAAATTTCGACTAATGATAACATTCAAAATTTCGACTAATGATAACATTCAATGCTTTTGTCGGCTCCGTCATCCAAATGTATGCTGAAGCATTTTATACGCTCGCGAAAGCTCTTGTAGGGCGAGGATGTTAAATGTAGCGTTGCCACACGCAGCGCTATAAAACGCCCTAAAACATTTTTCATCTACCGAATGGTGACGTTAAAGAAGGTACAGTAGAGTTGTAACAGAACGATTCACCATAGTTGACATATGTGTAAATATGGGGGCTTACCATAGGTACCTATTTTTTTTTATGATACATTGGTAATACATATATATTTTTAATATACATTTTCCTCAATAAAGGTTCATGGATACTCAACTAGACTTTAATCTTTTATAATAATTCATTTTAAATTCGTTTATATTTATTATTTTTTTTTGCATTCTAAATAATGTAAAATAAACTATAAAAAACTAAAATCAAATATATTAAACTTCGATGTATAAGTATATTGCTTAAATTAATGACAAATAACTTAATACACATGCGTGTTTTGTGAACATGGAATTGGAGAGTATCGAGTGCTGGTACTCTTTGTATGTTGACTTTATAAAATAAATAAATAGAGTGGCCATCGTTTTATTTAAGTAAATCATAAAATAGCGCATAATGTAAAGTGAATCATACAAATAATTCTATTCAGTAATACCATTTAAATTATTTTACTATTGCAATTATTTCTTCACTATGTATTGACCATGAAATACTCTTTTTATTAATTTATTAATTATTTATTTAATACCTTATTAAATGAGCTACAGTTCACTGCCTATACATGAACACAAGCTTCCTTGAATAATTTACTTTAATTTAAAGTCAGATTTCATTTTATTCAACCTCGCCTCATCTGTATCCTTCCTTAAAACATTTTTCCTTAGGCTTGTCTCTTGAGATCCAAAAGGTCCACTGAAAATAAATATATTATTAATATTTCGTTTTTAGTATTATCCTTAGTTTAGTACTATCTTTGCTGTAAAGTTAGGACTCATTGAATTATGGAAACGTGCATAGAGTCTTTACGTTCGGGGATGGGGGAAGCGGCGTTTGGGTACATTACTGGTATTTTTCAATAACAAAATTAGCTGATTGTATCTCAAAATTTTAGTAAGTATTTAATTAGATTTTCTTGTAAAGGCGTGACGTATTTTTTTGCTGAATGGAATTTTACTAGTCTTTAAAAGTACAAAATTGCACTTTTTAAAAGTTTTTAGGATAGGCTAAACACAAATTATGTAAAACGCGTTTTTGTATTTGCGCTGGCCGGGATAAAATAAATATTTAAACCCGATCTGGTAACTCCGTCTGGTGTAAGACAGGGTGTACTCGGTTCGGCGTTTCCCATTGGAGATGCCCCCACCACCGGGCACTTCAGTTGCGCTGCGGCATCGGTTGCGGGTGGTAGTGTTTGCGTGCACTCGTAGGAAAATGAGTATCTTTGGAATGGTACTGTCTTTCGCGAATGCAGTTGCTTGCGACGAATTTAATTAAACCCTAAATAAAAGTCTGTGCTACAACAATTATGCTAGAAGTGTTAATCGCTAAAAAAAATTATCGTGAAGTGGGTATTGTGAAAAGTTTTTAACAGTTTTGAAAAAAGTTTAATTTTTTGAGGATTCGCACCCCTGCGACGCTGAAAGGTTGGTTTATTTTAAGTTTTTATAATCTTGTAATAGGGTCATTAAGTGTCCCTGTAAATTAAATATAAGCTTATTTAGGTTATTTTAAATATAATTAGTGTTATATTTTTGATATTTTTAAGTACTAATTTCATGTATTTATTTATAAGCGATTTTTTTTTTTTGCTATAATGATTTCATGGCCATAAAACTTATAGACTCACTCTACAAAAATATAAAATAAAAAAAAATCTAAAACAAAAATAAATTAGGTTTATGAAATAATTTAAAAGAATATGTATTTTTTTGTGTTGATAAATAAAATATTATTATTGTGAGTACGTTCGGCAATAATTATATCTTTAAAATCTAACCGTTTTTTGTTTCGGCCACCGCTTTTTTCAATGTAGCAATAAAATTTCAACACTGTTTTTAACATACTCACATACAAACACACTTACATACAATCATACTCACATACGAACACACCCTCAAATTAGCCCCAAAGGCATCAACAAATTCTTCTTGTTAATTAATTGTCATTAAAAAAAAATCTCTGCCCATTACTAAGTGGACATTATTGCCCGTACTAAGGTAGGCTAATTTTAATAGTTATTTAATAGATTGATTAAAACCAATTGCGCTTAAATGTAAATAATATATCACTTGATATTTTTGCTTCGTTCTTAAATATTTTATTTAGACGATGTTATTAATTATATTATCATCTAAGTAGAATAAAATAGGAATCTGTTTAAATTTATGTAGTATTAACCTTTTTTTTTTCATCGTAAGTTATATTAACTACTATATTCTTTTAAAATGACATAAATTGGGCCTACTTGACGCAAAAATATACCAGATATCAACTTTTTATGATAAACCGTTAGGAAGATGTAACATTAAGAAGATGTAAGGCCTGTGACAGACGGACAAACAGACACAAAGTCTTACCGTAATTTAAGGGTTAAACTTTTTTGTGTTCAGATTAAGTTTTATTTTTTTCTATTACCCACATACGTACGTAGGTTATAAATATTTTGAGATACAATAATTGACGATCGAGTACGAGTACTGACATAAATAATTTATGTGGGTACAAAGATTTTAGCAATCAATACTCCAGGTTGGATGAATTAAATACCCATGGCAACACTGAATCTAATGTAGTATTTATTCCCGAATGGTATACCCGAAGACTGAATATACAAGATGATATATTATGTACATATATAATTAGCCTGCGCTCGTACCTACATTATAATAATTATATGTATGTTTTCTCAGAATGACAGCTCATTACTTTGTTAAAGTGATCTATCGACTTTTACTTAATAGCATATAACTTTAGCTCGTAATGACATTTCCAGGGGTTTGCGTAACGCTCAAATTCCTAAAGGCCTAGATACATTGCACGGATGTGCCCTAATTTCATATTTTAAGGGAGGCTTAAACGATAAACATCGTATTTTGACTCACTTTTTGCGTTAAGTCGAACATAAAAGTCACGATATAGGGCTATATTCAGAGTCGTCACATTCGTTTTACTAAGTGTATGCAGGGTGTATTTATATTCACTGATGTCCTTTTAGGGGGTTGATCTATATCAACTCCCAAATGCAAATGTCAACATTGGCGGTGTGTTTGCGCGTGTTGCCATCTGTGCCATCTTTTCTAACTAATCAAAATTAACTGGATTTGCATTTTTTGAACATCATTAGCATCTTGGATTCAAGCGAACGCGCGCGACAAAATCCTACAGCTGACAGCATAACCTCAAAACGTCAAAAGTGACAGTGGCGACATGCCATAGCGGCGAGTAGCGAACTAATCACGAGTGCGAAAACATATTCTTAACAAAGTCAAACTTAAAACTAACTGAAAAACACAAATAAATTTAACTCATACTAAAAAGCGAAGTTGATTTTAACTAAGAACGACTTAAGAAAGGACTGAAATTTCGCAATCGGGTTAAAGTGTATAATACTATACAATTAGTAAGTAAATTAGTACAATTATTAAGTACAGCAATTAGTACAGTAATTAGTACTTAGTAATTAGTATTAGTAATTAGTAATTAGTTAGTACAGTAATTAGTACAATTAGTAAGTGAATAATATTATACAATTAATTTAAAACACATAATTTTTTGCCGTTTTTTTATTTATTTTTAGGTGACCGAATATAAATAAACATAAAATAATATTTTAGTAGTTTTAAATAAATACCGCAATTCTTTCCACTTAATGTGTTTAAATATTATCCGTTGCCTTCCATTTTTTATTCTTTTATAAATCAAAGCTAAGTTAGGTTATTATTTACTTTAAATATATTATAATTGTAAATAAACTGAGTTTATTAAAAATAATATATTTCATTTAATAAATATAACACAAATATATGGTGTATCCGTTTCTATAAAAAAAAAAGATATAGCCGGGTAAATAAATAAATAGAAGCCGTCTCTTACTGAGAACCCCAGGATAAAGGAATAAGTAAGTGTGCTGTGATTTCTCCGCAGCATCCCTGAAATCACGGGACCACGGCGACGGTCGGATCTTCGTGGATTTTTCACATTTGATCGAGCGGCCTGTCGATTTTCCTTTGTGGGCGCGGATTTTATTTAGGGTTATCCATATTATCTGTTTGGGCATTAAATTTTCCTCTCATCTTTCTCTAAAATAGAGTCAGAGAGTAAACATGTGTTTTCAAACGAAGATCACTTTGTGTATCCTCTCTGATTTATTGAGTAAAATATATATATATACTTTTTTTAAAATTTAACAATATAATAACCGCCATTCACACAATGTTTCGCGTATTCAATTTTTTTAAAATCGGTAAAATTTATATATATACTATAAACCTATTACACACTCGATCATTTGCGTGAAAATAATGTACCCTTAACATGTCTACATTATTTATGAAAATAGAAATATTTTTTTTTTAATTGAAATCGGAAATAAATTGAAAGCGGAGAGATCAAAAAATATTAAAAAAGATTACTTATCTAAATAGAAAAAAAAATTATAGCGTTTCCAACGCAATACAACGGTTCTTTTAACTCAACAGATTTTTTTGTTTTTTTTTAAGCACATGATAAATACACAAATTATTTTTATTGAATAATTTTTTGAATAAAACGCAATTTGTTAATCAGCTGTCAGTAGTATCAACGTTTTATTTTATTTTATTTAATATATCTGTCACATATATTATAGATAATTTTGGCTTTCTGCACTCCTCCATATTAACTTGAATCATGCCAAATATCACTCTCCTCCGTGAGCGCAATTTGCTTAAAAAGGGGTACAAAGTTTTTCCTTCACGTATTAATACAGATGATAAGTAAAATAATATATTCGTGTTGTTGCATTACTAGCCGCGAGTCAACATTTACAAATATAAAACTAAAATCGAGTTTTTTTTTTTTTTTTTTAGTTCTTTATTTATAAACAAAATACATATTTAATTTGTTTGTTCACAAAACCCTTGCGGGTTTTTATGTGAACTCATTCGTTCCTAATTTAACTTATTTAATAACATTTATATATACAAAACATATTCAATATTCACTTAAAACACTTTTAGCAATGACGAGCTACACATGACGGTATCTGTCCAGACTGTCTTTAATTGTTTATTTATAAAAAAACGGTCACTTCCAGTCGCGTCGGTGTAATTATACTGAAATCGGTACGAGTACATCTCACACCGGTCGCTTCGAGTACATTCATCAACAAAAATACTATTTACAATATATTTTTTTTAATTCTTTTTTTAAAACGTAATTAGATAAGTTATTAGATTGCTTTATATTACTCGTAAGGTTATTAAATAAAATTGGAACAATTCTCTCCAGCCTTCTTTTGCCATATTCATTGTTGAATTTGGCCACTTCCAAAATTCCTTTTGTTGTTTGCCTTGATGCCTAAAATTTATGATGAATTGAAAGAATGGAATTTTTGTTTTTTATTTTAATCTACTCTAACCTAAAAAATAACCCACTGTTGCCATCATGGCCATCCAAAACGCACATTAAATGGGCTTAATACAAGCTGTGAGACGGCAAGTTCTGCTTAAATAATTTACTACTACTAAACAGAAGCAGATAAAATTATATGATAGCTATAGGTGGCGTGGCCATTCTTGTTTAAGTCTATGCAAGTGCAAATAATGATTAGGAGATAACTTTTTATCTTTTTACTGAATATCTTTATATTCAGTAGTATTTTCCTTTTATATCTACAAATAAGAATATCTATGTATATTTTAAGAACACTATCACAATTTTTTTTATGCTAATGTTAATATTGTAAAATGTCCGAGATCCATAATTGGTTTTGTATACTAGTAATAAGTTTTTTTTGTAATGATATAAATGAATACTGTTGGATTTTTCAATAAAGAATAAATAAATAAGAGTCTCAACACTACAGCGTTTGTGCTGAGAAATTGATTGTGTCACCTAAGGCCCCTTTATCAGAGAGACAGAAATGATAGAATTAATAATAAGTGGGATACATTAATTTTACATAGGCAAACTCTGAAAATAAGATAAAATCTCTGTATAGTACAGGTCGTATCGATACGCTATAGGTTTACTAAACACATTAACTTTACTAAACACACACATTAAAGATAATCACGCTGTATGTGTTACCGAGGTAGGTAGGTATGTTTATAAACTAAACAGCTGTTGTTACCGTTGCATGTAAAATTTGAAGAATTCAGAATAGCCATTTTAGCGGTATTGGGGTCACAAATATGTGCGTATAACATACGTGCACGTCCACATGCAGATGTTTTTCAAACCACGGTCAAATCGATTTAGTGCACTTTTTGGGGCGTATTCTCGATAAAATTTAGTATTTTTCTACCATTTACTCAGCTACGAAAAAATGGAAAAATAACACTGGTATTAAGTCTCCTTGGAACAGCACATTGTGCTATTAGGGTGATGCACAAGACTAATCCATTGCACGTGCTTACAAATTAACATAATACAAGCATAGCGTAGCGTATCTATTATATAAACACTATTTTACTGTTTTATATTATAAGAGTGTATGTAAATGACGTTAAAATAAATAAATAAATAAAATTCGGCAAGGTTTAGAGACTATAATTAATGCATTAAAGTCGTGAAACTACTTATCCTAATTTTCAAAACGGCCTGACAGCTGACGGCTATTTGGCAAATATTTGAACAACAGCGACCGGTTAGGGTTATATATGTCAGTGATGCGTGATCCATTTGTCATATTTTTGCGACCGCCTGTCAAGTCAAGGAAAAAGCGACGTCTTATTAATATATGATGTATATACACGTAGGTAAATAAGTTCGTCTCCATTAGTTCGTTCGGTGAGTACAGTTAGGTGAATTGGAATGATATGATGTGCGTAATGTGACAGTGTGACGGCGTTAAAGGACAGAAGAATCAAACAATGTGGATTGACAAAGAATTACCACCCTTCTTTTGACACAAGAACGATCTTATGATAGAACTCGGCACAATGTAAGACTGTTGATTACTCTTAATAAAAAATAAAGAATGTCTGCAGTGTTAAAATTTCATTCTTCATTGCGATGGTAAAACGAGCAAGAATCTTTTTTTCACGAAACCTATTTGTAGCATTGTCTCCTGTAACGCCAAAATATAACCTATTTGTATTATTACCAAAAGATGAAAAAATTAAATTATTTACAAACATATTTTTTCTATTAAATAAAAAAATGTCCCTACGATACCGACATGGTATAGCTAGTAATAATATATACGAGTATTTAAGCGTAAGTTTTGATCACAATATTTTTTAAGTTCGGTATTAGAAAAGTCTAAATATTATGATTTAATGTCAATGTTTGAAGTGTCACAGTGAAAGCATTCCTTCCTAATGTAATATCTCTGTCTATTAGGCTGCTAAAATTAATCAGCTAAAGTGCTCTATGGGAATTATATTCTCTTCTTTTTTAGGTAGATTTCATTATGAAAGCTACCTATTACCCAAACCCCTAGAACCCAAAACCACCCTCAGTTTAAAAGTTCGTATATAAATTACATATCTACCTATATCACTTTCATGTGGACACGATGACTGCAGTAATTTTAATTCAAAAGCATTCAAATGAAAAGTTGGGTACATAACTTTTAAATTGATACATAAAAGTTTTTGAGTTATAAATGGTGTAACTAATCCCACTTTGTTTTAAATGTATAGATTTATATGTAAAATTGTAAGAGTTTCTGTTTAAGCACAATAAATATACTGCCTTCCTTAGTACAGACATCGTCTAGTGAAGAGGGCGGGGCTCAAAGCAGTATAATTAATATTCTGTATGAATTTATATATATAATACTAGGTAGCCGTGGTAGCAAAGGTGAAACCAATGCTAGCAGTATATTGGATCGGAGAAATGCAACGTCAAATAAATATTTTTTTTTTTCTAAAATTCGATCAAAAAGTGCGCGAATTAATTTAACATGGGATTTCCCATTGAGACAATATTTTTAAACATGGCTTTTTTATTATTTTGAAATTTTCAAATTTTACATATAGATTCATTGAGATCTGACATCACTAACATTTCGCTATTGGAGTCGATGCAAGGGGGCTACGTTTCGCTTAGCTCCGATTTGTATGATAGTAGTGATGGTTAAAAATTATCTATTTGGTTACATAACAAGCAAATAAATAAATAAATATACACGTTAAACGATAAAAATATTACTCTAATGTTTCGCGTGCTTTTGGTAAGCGCAGCGATTAATTCACCGATTGTACAGAACAGAAATCCGACAGAGGCGAATCTCCCGAAATGAGCGCCCCGGCCGCAAAGCCGCGTTCATTTTTTCTTAGCTCGGACGCAGCCGCCCCCTAATTTCCCGTATAAATCATTCTAATCCGGCGCCGGCGTCCCTATCTCGCGTCACGTTGTCGTGACGACAGATTCCGAATGCGGGCGGGAAAAATCCTTTTTGCGTAGAAGCGCCCCCGAGCCAACTAAGCCATATTTATAGGTTATCTTAGCCGCGAAAATAACTACAGCTGTACGGTTAAATGCGGAACTTAGCTTGATCTGTATAGAACACCATTCGAACGAGTCTGAGCTACGAATTGTTACCTGCGAAAAGAAGCCTTGCACGATGGACGGAAAGGTGTAAACTCCATGACGTATTGCAACACAAACCACGGAATACAATTTTGTATGAAATATTGACAGAATTTAGTTGTTTTTAAAAAAAAATAAGGAATATAGCCTTTAACAACATAATACCTCGCATCTGTCGTCTTTATAAGACCTCACATAAAGCTTATAGTTGCATTGATAACTTCCACGATGGTCTTAGTCAATTCAAAAGTCAAATTCTTGAATTGCTTCCGAAATAATAAATATATAATTATTTAGTATATGTAGATAAAATATAGTATATAGTTAAATAAGTGGTTAATGGATGTTGGAGGGCAAGCAATAGCTAATCTAGTGTAATAGTGTAGTGCATAGTGTAGTGTGGCTATCACTAGGCAATACAATTATATTTATTTTATTTATTTATTTATTGTACATAATTAATTTGACAAAAAAAAATAGAAACGTAGTAGTAGAAATCACAGTTATAAATGAATATTACAAATGCACCGGGAGCGATTAGCACTCCTACATTTTGTGCCCTGCCTTCTTTACTAGACTCTGTCTGTACTAAACCGTCAGAAATATGAAAATGTATAAATACATAAATATATATATATATATATATATATATATATATATATATATATATACAATGTTGTCTCATATAATGTTTATGTTCAGACAAGCATGTCTATATATATAGTTGCCTAAGTTACCTAAGAAATATAATAATAAAGATGGTCAATAAATTTCTCTGCAAAATGCTACCCGTAAAGCGTTGTCTCTGGGCAAAAGCGCCTGCACACGTTGCACGTGGAAAGGGTGCAAATGGTTTCTACGTAACAGTCGTTGCACAGTGGACTTTGGAACACCAGAATATCTTGCAATGCGACGTACACTAGTAGAAGGGTCCTCTCGCACCAAGGCAAGCACATCTTCCTCAACTTCGTCCCTCATCGGTCTTCCATCTCGATATGGAACACCAGGGATTTCACCTCGTAAATACGGTTTGTGCACCCGTGTAAACCCTGTAATCAGGAAAGCGTTCACGATTGGGGAATCGAATTCGGTATTCTCTCGCAGCCCGCCGACTATTCCCTTCTTTGGTACAGACGGCATCTAGTTAAGAAGGCAGGGATCATCAGTGCAGTAGGCACCGGTCGCTTATTGGCTACATTAAATAGGTATTGAACTATTACTACTACTCTGTACATATATATATTTTCGTTTATACGAATAAATAAATTAATAAAATATAAATATATACACATGTATATATGAATAGTATCAAAAAATAAACACAAATACTAGCTGTAATTATGTGCTTTTTCAACTATAAATAACCCCAAATTTTAAATTTCGTAAGTATTTCAGGGATTTAAGGCACACAACACACGCTAATGACGTAATAAAACAAAATTTAAAAAAAATATATATAAATATATTATAGAGGTAAACTTACCGTAATAGTATATATATTGTACTTACTAGTCGATATACAGAGCAGAATTTGCGGTGTTTTTAATGTAATAGTTTTATGAAACCATGTTATATTTTCTTCTTCATATTATTAATTTATGAACTGAAATCTCGACTGAATGCTGGCCGTTATTATATTTAATTAAAAGCGTCATTTAAACCGTGGCTAACAAGACCGCATTCGCCCAACAAAAGCTCTGCAGCCAGGCGGGCGTAGCGTATGGCGACTACGCTATCCCCCTCTAGCGGACTCGCACGAGTCACTTCATAGCGTCACTAATACGATAATATTTTATACTCATGTTACGTCTCTCCTGTGCGGTGCAGGTTTAACGTTCCGAGCATACATTCCGTGCACATACAAAGGAGGTACTCGGTTTTAGCGAGAATTACGATCTCTTTAATCTGCAAAACGTGTTTTTTTTATACAGAAAAGGATCTTTTTTTATCACATCACCGCACGGCACAGTTTGAAAACCTTCATTCATTTAAACCAGCCACTGCTGTGGGCAGTTTTAACGATTAGTATCGCTACATCTGCCCGAAACAAATAAATCATTTATTCATTATTTGTAACAAAACAAAACACAAAACTATTAACAGTAATTAGTTTATACATTATAAATTATATACCATTATTTTTATTTTGAAAACCCTCGGATATTTCACCCGATTTTGAACACAAGTACTTAAGCGACACTAACACCGCATTAATAATTCTTTCGAACCCGGAATTGTGCCCATGCGTATGATTTTGTTTGCGCTTAAAGCTATAATTATTTTTTCCATTCCGACATTTGTCGCAACTAATGGCACGCACATTTATTTATTTATTTATTTATCCATAATCACATAAGTAAATAACTTTAAAGATTGTCAACCTTATGATTTATATGATCAACTTAGACATTAACAAGAGTAATAAAAATGATATAATAATACAGATCATCTAAATTCGCATTTAAAAGCATGTCAGAATCTTCATCGTGTCCATCCAACTAGGTGCTGAACACCTGTCCTAAGATGGATTATCTGTTTTCATTAAAAATGTGCCTGAATGCGAAGTATACGGCCAGAATTGTAGGGTTCTAAATTCTTTTATAAATTCATAAAAACATTAATTTATAAATAAATGAGGTTAAGAAAACAATAGAGAAAAAAGAAAAAGAACATAAAAGGAGATACACTTATGCTAATAAAAATTACAGTGTTATAGTATAGCATAGTAGAATATATAGTCGGTAGTATAGTGTAGTGTAGTAATACATTTTAGTGTATTTTATACACTTATGCTAATAAAAATTACAGTGTTATAGTGTAGCATAGTAGAATATATAGACTGTAGTATAGTGAAGTGTAGTAATACATTTTAGTGTATTTTAAAATTTTAGTGTGAGAGAAAGAGTATGAGAGAATTTTAGTGTGAGAGAATGAGGGCACGCTGTGGAATGACAGAGAGAGATAGAGAGAGAGAGAGTTGTAATGCTATTATACAAAAATAAAAGGAAAGAAAAAAATAAGACTATACTTGTACATTAGCGTATTGTTAAACAACATTTATCCATATTACTATAAATTGAGCTCCAAAAACATTTGTGTTTTTATATAAATATACAGGGATGTCGCACGACTCCTCACGAACACTTAAAATGGTGTTTACGTTCCCTATTATCAGTAAGAACTTTACTATAGCGCTGGTGTGATTTCCCCTAATCGTCGCAAAACGCGATCGATATATTGTTTTTCTTCGCCAAGGCTTTGACCGATAGCGGTCAATCGCCTGCGTCACAGCAGACGCACGCATGACAATAAACGGTTTATAATTTTTTCTCGGTAACAATGATGCATTTTGTTATGACGTCAATATAAATCATGTTTGAAATCGTACGGCCAAATAGCTGGATATTTATCGGGAATGGTCGTGGGACACGGCATATATTCCATACATACAACCTTTAACCATCAAAATATGTGTACAAACACGAAAACCTTAAATTATACCCAATTTCAAATCCCTACATCACGTTGCCTACTTGTTTGCCATATAAAAACTAATTAATCGACTATGCATATTTGATGCCACTATTGTATGTAAAAATTCCTCTAAAACTATTGATTATTGACCTATAAAGATATAATACTTTAATGCCAATAACCTCATACACTTTGAGCCTCATATTTCATACATATGTTATTACTAGAGGTCGCCAAGTGGTCGAAATTCGACCGAGATTCATTGAACTTTTAATTTTGAGCATTACGAGGTCAAGGTTGTTATACCTCTATAATCATTGCATATATTTTTTTTAATTATGTCGAATTACGTCAGCCGCGAGCGTGTACAAATACGTCATTAGCGTGTTTTGTTTGCCTTAATTCCCTGCAATATCTATGAAATTTAAAATATATTATTAGTCACAGTTGAAAAAAAAAATACAGAATTACACTCAAGATAGCATTAATAATTATTTTTGCTTTACATTACTATTACATTGACAGACTATTGAAAAATGAACATTCACAGCTCGAAATACATTCAATCAGCTGTCAGTAGTATGAAGGTTTTATTTTATTAAATTTAATTTATTTGTAACACATATTATAGGTAAATCTTGGTTTTCTGCACTCCATATACAGTTTAACTATGCCAAATCTCTCTCCTCCGTGCGCGCAATACACCGGGGATATCTCGTTCAAGAATGCTCAGAATTAAATGGGGAATTAATTATGTAATGGGAACAAAATTGATTAGTGGTTTTTGGGATGATTCTGCTGAATTCCGATTTGTTTGAAACATTTTCATAGGATATGATAACGCATTCCTTTAGAATTTAGGGGATGTTTGGAATATTTTGCCCTTCGAACGCGCGCTGCTCCCGGAAACTCTCTAATTTTCCACTCGCATCTGTATGCGTGCGTTTTCCTGTGTATTACTTTTTCCAGCGACCATTTTATGCATACCTACATAAAAAAATAAATAATATTTATATACTAAATTAATAATCACATTGTAGGAGGTTTTTGTCTAACATATTATGAGTAAGAAAGATATTAAAAAAATGTGAAAAAAAAACATCCCTAAATTAAACAGATGGTGTCAATTCGGTGAGCGCGCGAATTCCGATGCCGCGCAGATCGATAATGGCCGATGCCGTCACGCATACGGCGCAGTTAAGCATTCACCCAAATACAAATACAAATTTACACATTCTTTTAATATTTTATGTATGTATACATTGCTATGTATATATTCTAAAATAAAAATATAGATAGATGGTGATTATGACAAACATATCTAAGTACTTTTCATTTATTAAAAATATTAAAAAGTTCGTTTGTGTTGTATGTGAAGTAATAAAAAAATAGAAATTGTTAAAATTTATTTAGACTTGTGTGTTCACGTGTTTTTTTTTCATGCATTAATTTATAACTATAAAGATTTTGTTTTTTTTTTAATTAAATAACAAAATAAATTTCAATGAGGCCATTTGTTTTTGGACCCTAATTCTAAAGCATGCTATTACTTATGTAAGCCCTACGGATAGCATACAAGAAACTAAATAATTTCGTCACAAACAGCGTTTTATAACAAAACTGTTTTTTTTTTTATAAACTTTACGCTAGCGCTGTCTAAAAATAATGAACAAAACTGAAGCGTTTTACATTTTTCTACAAAAAAAAATAATCACATAAATCACTTTTAGAGTGCCCTATACTTGCCGTGTTCAGTCAGCAGGTACTTACTATAAAATTTATAGTCTCTGCTATGTCAATGTAATATATTTTGTGCTTTCAAACCGCAATACGACGAAGAGAAATTTTCAACGTTCCAATTCAAATGGAAGCTTCATATCTTGATGATACATTCAGTCTGTGACACAGCTGACCGCAGACTTGGCACGGGCGTATGTCCACATCGCTCTGTCGCCTTCACACCTATTAAAAACAGAGAGGTGCGGTGGGTGTGGTTAAAGCATTAGGACACGTTCACACTATAAACTAATTTTAGATATTAATTAAATGTTAATTTAATTATAATTTAATTTGTATCTAAACATAAAACACGTGCGCTTTGGTAACCACAAAACATGATGCGCGTTTATTTATCCTTTCTCTAAAAAAAATAAAATCTTTAAATGTAATAAAATAAATAAAAAAAAAATATTAAAAAGGATGAAAGGTAAAAATTATTTTATTGATACCGTCAATTAATACAATATCTTTAACAATCAATCGGGGATATTAGTTTCTTTGTTTCGGACTGTTTCACTAGATCGCGGAGGCACGCGCTATTTAGGCGGATAGCGTGTCGTACCGAAGTATACAAATATAGTCCGATTGGGAGAGCAGTCGAATTATTAAATTCCATTTCCGCGAAGGTTGATATCTTTGTCTGTTCTCCCAATAGGATTAAAAACTGCTTTCTATTACACCTTTGTACCATCAGCATGAATTATTTTATGTGTTATTATTTGCCTAGAGGCATTATTTTATATTTTACTTGTAATTTTTCATGATTAGTTCTAGTTATTTTTAGTTTCGATGTTGCTTTTTTGTAGTTTAATTTTTTAGTTTAATTGTAATGTGTACATGGGGGAAACCTGTTTAATAAATAAATAAATAAATAATATTATTCTCACTTTATGTAATAAAAGTACATTTAATTAGGTCAAACTGTTATACTGTGGATAAGGTACTAATTGTATAATTTCTTGGGATTTTTTATTTTTATCCATTCAGACGTGTACACATTTATACGTGGTCCCCCTAGTTGGAGTGGATTTCGATTCGGTTCTGATCTGTCAGTGACACTTCTGTCAGTCATGCTTTTTATCAATGTCGCACTGACGTCAGAGTAAGTCGATTATGTGTGAAATCGTATCTGCATTCACAGGCGAAACACCCTCTCCCCAATCATTCCCGATAAAAAATCCAACCTATTGGCCCTGCGATTTTAAACTTGATTTATTTTAACCTCATATCAAAATTCATCGTGGTGTCCGAGTAAAAAAATTGTAAACTTTACGTGATTATATGAAATCGCACTTGTCATAAGTTCGGTCCCTAGCGAGGCCGCACCATTCTAAGTCATTGATTGGGATTTTGATTAATAAATTAGGGCATGAATTATTTTCACATTTTTTATACAATTTCTTACACATAATAAACATAAACACCCCTTAGGTTTTCGGGAATGGTCTTGAACCACCTTTAAATGAAAATTCGACGCACTGTCCAACTTAGTGCTACTTCAAATCAGGTTTCAAATGTCTTTCGTGTTTATCCGTCGAAACAGCGACTGAAGGCGTATCAGGTTTAAAAGGCTAGTACGGCAATAAAATGACATTTTCCGAGTGTGTTCATAACGCTGTGAAACTAAATGAAAATCTTTATTTTGCAGCTAGCTGCGAGCTTTGTCCGGAAAATCCAAGCGTGAAATGTTAGCGCATTCGAAATTAAGGCTTAAGCTCTTGTGCAAAGCGATGAAAGTCGACCAACTGAAGTTCTGAGAATTAGTTTAATCTCGATAATTTTTCATAGTATCCTATTTTTCATATATCCTAACTATGAGTATTCGTGGCTTTGTCAACCGACATAGAAGCCATATCTACTACCGATCCACTGGTGGTACACCACCTTTATACCATGGTATATAAGTAATTCATACTCCTTTACCGGGCGGTACAATGTTCAATGGCACATCGGTAAAGTAGTGCCTTCAATTTTTTTTAAAATACTATAATAAATGTTTAAACTCATATAGCTGAGAATTGAAAGGCTTTCGTAAACTACAGCGCTGTAATTAAACCAGAATGCATTTATGCAACTATTTGTGCGTTTTGCTATTAATTTTCTAGCATTCTGTCTCTATAATTAGTTTGGAAAATTTCCATCTCTGTAATGTCATAATATTTTATAAAGCCGTACACCTCTACTAATATTTCATCTAATATATGTATATAAATATATTCAATATACATAGATATGTAAACATATAAATATAACTTAAAAAATATGCTATTTATAAAAGAGACAGAATGAATAGTTGTAGTAAAAAGTAATATTTTAAAATAATTTTTAATTACAATTGTTGGGTACTAATAAACTACGTTATAGTTGTAGCTTGTTGTTGCGGTGCAATATCCATTAACAACTTAATTAGCATTTTTGATAATTGGTGTACCATTTTATTTTAGGAAAACTCGTAAAAAAGGAATTACCTAAATATTACAATAAGATAGGTCTGTTTATTTATATACTATATACAAGTATAGGTCATATTCATTAAAAATGTATCATTGATAATCTAAGATAGTTTTTTTTTTAAATAATATTCGTATATATATAATATCAGTCTTAACAATTTCACTAGCACGCACGTAAATTTATTAAGCCTCTTGTATCCTGAACGGTTAACCCTGTGAAAACTTAACCGTGCCTCGGCTGGATATTTTGTATGAAGTGGCAGCTTCAGCACCGTGGCAAAGCGCTGATTTACAGCCAGTCATTCAAATAATGGCCTCGCTAGGGCGGCCCGCCCACACCACGTCGCTAGGAAGGCAGCCGCCGTCCGATATTGGCGCTGCAGACTGAAAATAAGCTCTCTGGCCACGGTTTCATACTGCCGAGACGAACTGCGGTTTATCTTGATGGGGCCACGGCGAAAGTATTTTTTAAAATAGCCAATAGTAAGTGAGAATTATGTGATTTTCATTCCTGTCTATTTTTTGTGCTGAATAAAAAAAACAATCTTGTCGTGTCTATATTTATACGATTTTTTTAATCGTAGATTATTGAAAAATAAACCTCATGTAGAGATAAAGTTAACCAAGTTCCATTCCTGGTTAGTTTTTTTTTAAATGTATTTCAATAGTTCAAAATTAATGATTTTTTGAGTATCCGCATTGGGACCAGTGAAAGAGCGAGAAGAAGCATGCAATACTAGTGTACACGGTGCTCTCTTCGCACCAGTGTCGGAATATGCCGTGCCTTGAACGATAGAGTAGGACGCCGCGATAAATTTCTTCTTGCGCGAATTTCCAATTTTATTTAGAAAACTGCCTTTTGCAATGGCTGCCATGTCATGAATTTCGACTTGTCTTCGCGTTTCACATCCCCTAGAACCCAAAACCACCCTCAGCTTAAAAGTTTATATATAAGTGTATTCATTTATCTATATAATATTACTTTCTTGCGGACACAATAACTGCCGTAATTTTATACCAATCACTTTCAAATTGATACATAAAATTTAAGCACACAAAATCTCGGTCAAGCTTGTTAATGGGCAAAGTGAAGACCAAGGGGCGGGAATGGGGTGGTTTTCTCGCAAAAGTGAAAATTTGCTATAACTTTCTTAATATAGGGTGTTTTTTTTAGAGGCGTGGTTTTCAATCTGGCACTACTTTTTTCGTAGTTGGTGTTTTTGACAGCTGTCACTTGATTTATGCTCAGTTTGGTTTGCCATTTCATAATGAATAGACTTACTCCTGAACAACGTTTGCAAATAGTGCAAATTTAGAAAAAATCACTCTAAATTTTTTTTAAATCACTCTAAAATAAAGTAAAAATCGCGTCGTGGGCCTGTGGCGTGGCCTCCAAGATCGTGCGATTTAACACCGCTGGACTATTTTTGTGGGGTTATGTGAAGTCGCTTGTCTACGCAGATAAGCCGGACACGATTAACGCCTTGGAAGAGAATATTCGGCGCGTTATTGTTGACATACTCATAACTTGCTGCAAAAAGTGGTTGAAAATTGGGCCTCTCGGCTGGAATTTGTTCGAGTCAGCCGCGGCGGCCACTTACCCGAAATCATTTTTAAAACATAATGGCAAACCCTTATCTTTATAATAAAACCAAATTCTTAGCCATAACATCAAATTATATGCGTTTTATCTCTTCTTAAAACCACGCCTCTAAAAACATCATCCTATATATAAGATATCGAATTCATTTAAAATTTATATTTTTTCTTAGTTAAGGGCCTGTTTGTTTTTCTTTTGGTAGTTTAATTTGTTTTTACTTTAATTATAATGTACATGGGGAAACCTGTTAAATAAATAAATAAATAAAAATAAAACTTATTGCAGTAAACTTTTTCAATAGGGATTCATCTTAGGGATGGGAAAAATTGTTTTTTCAAAATTTAAAAAAAAACATATCTCTCTTAATAGGCACGTGATCAAATCAGTTCAAAATGTTTATTAGAGGCCTATAATTTTTGTTTGAGATAATTTTTGATATGAGCAACCCTTACGGCATAGAAAGTTAAACGGCTTACACCAATCAACGCAGTTATTTAAACGGCTAATCGTTTACACGCCCAAGAAACCCAATTTACGATTTTCGTATGCGGGTGCCGTAGTGTCGATCCCAGCCAATCATACGGGGATCTTTTACGCGCGCACAATGTTTTTAAGGCCGCGTACCGTCATCTACATAAATGTGTCAGTTATAGCGAAGGTCAACACATTTAGCTTTAAAGTTGTGCGCTCTGGAAGCGTTTACGACTGTACTCTACATGCAAAATGAGTCGCAAACCGAAGCTTGCCAACTCCACATTAATAAATTTATTCCCGAGACGTGTGTGTTACATACGGCAATGGTTAAGTACCTGGTACATTTACCTGTAGGGATCCTCCCCTGCGGTCTTAAGTCAAGGCTGCCCGCTCTAATTAGCTAAGTAAAGTGTTCCGGACGAACTTTGCAGGATAATAACATCCTTCCCTTACACGTCAATATAAATCTATTCTTATCTTTAGTTATTATTATCTATTAAGTCTATTATTATTTTTAGTTTGTATATTTAGTGGTAAGTCTATTTTATTAATTTAAATGATTTATTTATATCGTCATTTTTTTTTAAATTAATAATGTTATTTACAATAAGCTGTTAATCATCTAAATTTAATGAAGCACCTTGAAATCGACCTTGAATTTTATAGGGCGTCAGCTTTTTTCGCGGTCAGTAAACAATTGTTGATTTTTATTTAATTACAGCTTCATAATATAGAAATTAAAAAATTTAACTTTTCTTTGGTTTAAACCCTTCGTTTGCCTTTTAATTAATATTTTTCCTAAGGCTCTAACAATGTCTGTTAAAAGAGAGCAATTAAACTAAAAAAGGACTATTAGCAGTTTATCATTTATTAAATTTCTTAGAAATAGAACTGAATTTTAAAAATCTGCTTTGATTTAGTTGAAGGCGTAAGATAAAGGTATTAGCCATATTTTTTTTTATAATAAAATATGCAATGGTTACCAAATGCCAGCCATCAAAAAAAAGGTCTATATGAATCGAAATTAATATGTATCGTTCGGCTTTTCCTTAAGCTATTGGAATATACGTTTCAAGCGTCGAATTCCCTAAGTAAAACGTGTTGCTTTATGCTAAACAGATAGATCTTCTGTGACGAGCGGTTGGCCGCTAGCGTCACAGAAGCTACAACATCTGAGCATGTTGACTTGCTTACACAAAGCAAACAAGCGTTGTATCGAAAGCGCCAAGCAAACGCAGTAAGCCCTATAAACGATATTGTTACTATGCTACCAATGCATGAGAAAGCTTACGGTTCGCGACCATGGAGCTAGGAAACACGACTAAACCTAATGTAATATTCTGCTGGCAAAGCATCGTTCTCTTCGAAGCTGCGCGCACCGCTGTACCTATAACTCTATGCTGATATCTAGATATCTATGCTGAAAGCCTTTTTTTTTATTAAAAGTCCATTTCTTGTGTTATACGTTTTATGTTAATAAACGTTTTTTCCCCGCTCTTTTGCATAATTTACGAACTATACAATTTGTAGTGTAAGTCTTATTGGTTAGAATAAGGTTGTCTAAAATTAGCATTGTCGGGAAACGTGTTTTAATGTTTTAAATCTTTTTTAACCAAATAAAAAGATCCTAACATGCGTGTGTATGTTTATATTTATCATCATAACAATATAACAAGAATAGCTATATAACACTCTATAGCTATCATATAATAGCACTGCTTCTATGCATTGCTTAGCAGTAGTAAATTATTTAACCAGAACTGACATTAACGGCATCTTTCCCACAGGCTACTCGCGCCTGTGGCACTTATAATGGGTTTCTTCATTTTCTTTCTCCACTTGCGGCACTTTTAGCCCATTCGATGTGTTTTTTTGATGGCCATAGAGGCGACAAAACACAATGGTATTATGACATTTCAATTCATGATAAATTCGCCATTCGGTTTATATGCACATTTTGACGGGCGTCTAGTAACGAAACACAGATATAATATGTCAATTTATAATACGAGTAATTATAATGTGGGAAATAGATGTATCTATTTGCGAAAATAGCTAAATTTGTATTAATTTAATAATTAATAAAAATACGCTCCAACAGCCATGCATATTTTGAAAATTCGAACGGCGCTTTCAATCGAACTGTCAATGTTTCATTTATTAGTTGTAAAAAAATCTTGACTTTAATGTTATATATCTATATAACTCGAGAATGACGCCTAAACTTTATTAATACTTACTATAAAGTTTTGTATTCATTTTTGCCTATTCTATCTCAAGAGTTTACAACTGATTTTTCAAAGATTTTATTGGTTTTACATAAAATAAATAAAATACATAATATAATCCACAAAATAAAATAAAAAATAAATAGTCCATAAAAAAATAAGTATCACGGCATGAATCGTAGCTAAACTTCAAAATTTCCACGAAAATGCCAAGAAAGTGACTGTCTTCTGTCGCATCGTCTGTTGAAGCGTGAAGTTTTCACGCGGGGGCGGGCGGCCGGCGAGGTGGGCGGATACGGTTTTTGGCACGAGCAAAACACTATCTGTCTCTGTATTCGCGTTTCACTGTTCCAAAATGTTCAACTTTCAACTTTTACGACTTACCACTTAGAAGTTACAGACAATGGAGTCACGCGATATATATTTCCATTATATATAACCATTATGTTACATACAGAATCCTGTATATAATCATATAATATTCATATTTTAGTGTATGTATTATTACATAATATATAATTTATATTATTTCTATTTAGTATAATCGCTGTTTTATCTTTTATGTGCATGTGGTGTTCTCTTTTTATTTAAATATTGATAAGGTTTTTTTTGCTTAAGTGTATAATTGTAAAGAAGTTATATATTCAATATTTTGTTAGAGTACCGAATAAAAAAAATAAAATAAGAAACTTTTATTAAACAACTAAACAAATACAAGTCTACGACACTGTCTACTTAAGAAACAGTTAATACACGCGTAATATTCAAATATCTTTTATATTGAAAGTAACTGTAAACTTTAAAATATTATTTCAAAAAGAGCATATTAAAATTTTACTTTATTTAGTGTAGATTTTATACAATAAATCATCCGTTTTTGCTGTTTTATTTTACATTAGTCATTTTCTTCATAGTTTTTTTATGACTGAAGGATTTTAATAAAATAGTGAACTATTTATAAACTACCAGCTGCGATATTTTCCTCTCATTTACTTGTTTTTTTGACGTTACCCGAAGCAATACATACATAGCTGGTTATGGGAAAAATATTCGAGGATAATTTCAATTTTAGCTACGTTAAGTGTCAATCCTTGTACTTTATTAAAATTTATCGTCATACCGAAGCATTCTCTAATTGGAAATTGGACTCCAATTAGAACGTGCTCCTGCTGAAAATTGAAAGTGAGATTCTCATTATTGATATCACAAAAACCTGCCCCAATTTTCTATTAAATATTGAAAACTCCTTTGAAATTCATTTTTATCTCTGTAACCAGATATTAGTGCGAACATATGCGTACTGCAGAGAGTGTCTTAAGACCAGTCCCGAGGAATTAAAGTTCCCTATTACGCGTAAAAAAAAAAATTGTTAAAAAATGCAATAATAATTGATGCCTAAATTTATTATTTTTTTCCAAAGCGTTGATTTAAATTCCCTTGCTCTTTTGTTCAGTCGTTCCCGACGGGTAATGACCAGGCGCACGAGTTATGACAAGAACGGTTTAATATTATGACGTAAGAATTTTTTTTTTCTTGAAAGCCATGGTGTCCGAATGAATCATGTTTGAAATCGCAGGGCCAATTAGCTGATTTTTATCGGAATTGGTCTTGGGACACGGTGTATAAGATGATTCATTTAAAGCAGTTTATTAAATAATAGGGTTGAATATTTCATGCTGGGAAATGATACGTCAACGCACGCTACGAAAATGTATGGAAAATCTATTCAGGTTCCTAATAACGGCGTTTTCCGCTAGAGCGAGCATCCTCACTTGTAAGGCGTGTTCGTAAAATTGTCGTGTTCATCAACGGGAAGCGGTTCATAGGCGGGTTCGTGCGGAGGGCGGATAGACCGGCGTCCAACGCAATACGGTAAAAAACAAAAAAGCAAAAAACCATAAAAAACCATAAAACCATAAAAATAGCAAAAGACGTGCGCCTTCTTGCCCGAATCTAAGGTTATTCTTGTGTGTTCTTCCTCTCAGCGGGGTTAGTCTCAAAAGCTGTCAGTTTGAACGATTTTATTGACCCGATAGCTCCTCTTGCTCGCTAAGCGGATGAACTGGAGCGATTTCATTTATCGGGTGAATTTCCCATTCTTTTTTATATGACGTCAAAACTGAGAATGGTCTTGTGATAAGTATAATAAAATATTTTTTAAAAACATTAACTTTTTTGAAATTAAATTATGATTATATTTTAAATATATCTGTGTCGGCTTAGGTCAAATCTTGCGAGCTGAATTAGAACCATTTTATCTTATCCTGCGGAGTTGAAATTTAATATGTTGGTTCAGTTCCGATGACAGTGCATTTTTATGGTAAGCAAGAGCTGATTCTACACCCAGGAATGGCTGCAGACGAAGGAACTCCTCAGCGGTCAATAGCACAGACGGGAAACTTTATATACGCATTTGAAAGCTTGTATTAAAAATGTTTTTTTACTAATTTTTAAGCTTCAGTTTGTTTTGTCGTGTATTCTTTTTCTTCCAAATAATTATGCTTATTATCACAATCAAGTTTTGGTCCCAAAACTGCCAATTTGTGACTCGCTTTGACTTCTGTAAAATAAATATGCGTCTTTCTTAAAAAATGCAATTGTGCCTACTTTTTTGAAATCTTTCAATGTGGATCAAACATTTATATAGATTTACAAATGTTCAGAATTCTGAAAATATATTCGAGGGTGCAGTGCGCACATGATTCTTCAATTTCGCATTGGATCCCGGACTGTAACCGCTCAAATCGAATCATCCCAGTCGATTGAACAATTCGTGTCTGAAGCAAATTGTGGAATATACTGCAAATGAATCACGTGATCCATCCTTTAGCGTCCACACTATAGACGGTAGGAGATTCAATAGGAAAACATGTTCGTTCGTTGTTCCTACCTGTGCACCGGGTGATTATGCTTTCATTTGACGCAGTTTCGTTTTTAAAATACCTATTTACAGCTATTTACAGCTTGTATGTAATACAAACTAACCAGGCAATCTTCGTACCGCCTCAGAATCAGTTGTGTTAACTTATTAGCAGAATTAAATTCATTTTTTTAATAAGAATGTACAACAATCAAATAGATATGTATTTTAATTATCGATGCGCGCACAATAACAAATGTAATAACCTCACAAATACAACAACTTACAGTTTGAAAATAGAATTCCAAAGCCGTTCCATACAAAATGTATTAAAAAATAAGTTTTATTTATAACTTTTTTTTTCGTTAATTTTTCCGATGTTTTTATAGTTATTCTGTTATTCGGGGTGGAGACAAATCCAACAAATCAAAAATCATAAAAATCAGTCCAGCCGCTCTTGAGTTATAAATGTTGTAACCCGACTTTGTTTTATATATAGATTATGAAGTTTTGTTGATCAAAATTGGTTTATAATGCAAAATAGAATCATTGTACCTTAGAAAACATAGTTGAATTTGTAGTTTTTTTTTTCAATTATTGTATGAAAAAATACAGATTTTCGAGGCCCTTAACTTTTAAACAAAGTAGAAATTTAACTTATTAATACGTAATTATGTGTACAGTACCTAATACCGTCGTAAGTTGACGTTTTCTGCATTTTAGATGAAGTACTTCTCAAAAATTATAATGATTACAAAGATAAAAAAAATAAATTAAATACACTAATCATTGTTTAGGTCCATTCCTGGATATTTTCTGTAAATTTATTCTGTGCGCTGAGAAAAAAATAATTTTGCGGTGCCTATATTTACAGGGTTTTTTTGAGCCATTTTTGATCGTAGATTATTGAAAAAAAAAACTCGTGTACAGATAAAGGTAACAAAGTTTCAATCTTAATCATTTTTTTCAAAATGTGTGTTAGTAGTTCACAATAAATTATTTTGTGATTATCCGCATTGGGACCAGCGACAGGCCGAGAAGAAGCGCGCAATAGTAGTGTGCACGCCGCTCTCTTCGCACCAGTGTCGGAATCTGCCGCGACTTGAAAGATAGAGTAGGTTCAAATCGCTGACAATTGTTTTCAAACTGTTGTCAAAAAGCGTTTCAGACGATACGTACTTTATAAACCCCGACGCAAACAGAGGGGCGTTATAGGTTTAAAGTGTGTATATATATATATAACTCCCAAACGGATGAACCGATCCTAATATTTTTTGAAGTTAAACTTCTTTGCGCACGTTGTACTCATTGGGCCCATCCAATGTTGGTCGAGAAACCGCGTCACGCGTTAGGAGTAATTTTTACGTTTGTCAAGTTGTAGAGTCCAATTGCTTTATTTACGAAATATGTTTGTCGCGTTGTAGAGTCCCTTCCGAAATTCGAAGCTAGTTGTCTGTGATTTTTGAAGTTATACTTCTTTGCGCCCGTTGTACTCATTGGAATGGGATGTTGGACGAGAAACCGCGTCACGCGTTAGGAGTAAAATCCGTAGAGTGCGTTTTTATACGTTTTCATTTATATATC
This sequence comes from Neomicropteryx cornuta, assembly GCA_020383195.1. Lineage (NCBI taxonomy): Eukaryota > Metazoa > Arthropoda > Insecta > Lepidoptera > Micropterigidae > Neomicropteryx > Neomicropteryx cornuta. Next base: position 2,836,897 of record JAHKQU010000024.1, read on the forward strand.
CTGCCTGTGTCTGTGTGCGAATGGCCAAAGAAGTATAACTTCCACCGTCTGGTCAGACGCAGACCCAATTTTTTTTTTTTTTTGAAAGGTGACTTCATCAAAAGTGTCTTAGCTATGATTCAAGAAATATGGTTATAGTATATATTGCTAGATTACGTACATGATACCAGCTCATGCTGGCATCGGGTGCGTTTTGGCCTGGCTGAGGTTCTATCAAACCTCGCAGCGCTGCGTCGACGAAATAGGTCCCGAGGGTATTCTTGTCGACAGGTTCGATATTAAGCCGGCTCGTCTTCGCCGTCCTACCCGCAATAAAAGTTCGGTCCCAGCAGAGTGTGGCCCAATCGTTTTCCAATACACTCGCCGCCCGCCTATAATTAATTCGTTTATTTTTTTACGTTCTTCGTAAGGAGGACTAAGGCTCGATGCCTGTTTATTTAGAGAAATATTTCAGACGGCTTCAGTGGCGGCTTTGTCGCTTCCTCATCGAATTTCATGACTTCACGCGCAGGCTTCTTTATACCCTTCTTTCTCCCTAACCACGATACTGGTGCCACGCGTGCTCTATTACAGCTTTATTGTATAACCTATTTAACAAAACCAAAATAGAGCGATTTCAAGTTGGCAATCAAAAAAAACTTTTTTTAAGTATCTCAAAACAATTCCCGAATACTTAAGGGCTCATGTCTTTATGTTTCCCGAGAAAGAAATTATATAAAAAAAAGGGGAAAATAACTCATCTTATCGCCGGTGTAAATTCCCTTTGCCCTTTCGTTCGCTCGTACGATTTTATGACGAGAATGATTTAATATTATTACGTACAGTTCACATTTTTTCTCGGAAACCATGGTGAATTTTGATATGACGTCAATACAAATCATATTAAAACGACGTTACCACAACATTTGGTAGCAGCAATTATAATATTTTGTTGTTTTTACTTGTTACCATTTTATTTTAATGTGATTCAAATCAGCCGTGTGATTGTACAGCTGATTGTAAAATTTGCAAAAATTATTGTAGCGATAGCTGGATATTATGATAAAGGCAACCAAAAATCATGGTACTTAGATTGAGAACTATTTAAGAAAATTATGGTATTTACAACCAAGTAAATTTAACAATAATCGATGTGTAACTCCAACAAAAATGATTGCTATCACTATATCAACCACACTTTATGGTTGTAATGCCAGATTTTTTTTTAGCGTGAGAAAGTGTGCAATTTAACATCAAAGTTTGCCATTAAACCAGAATGGATATACCAAACAATATAGAGATAGCACCAAAATAATTTCACTACATCACAGATCAGCCATAAGGGAGACCAAACCACTATAAATCAGCCTAATAAACATTGAATCTGCCGGCGCACAATTGAATCTGCCTACCTCCCGGCCGTAATGCAGTGCTTTGCCCGCTTTGAAATATGCGCTCGGCCGCGCCGCTACTGCTATTCAGGCTCGTATTAAAATTGTGTGATTACCTACCCGCAAATTGCGAGTTCCATACCGTAATGTTCCTAGTAGGTGTATCCGAAGCCCACACAGCGCACAGGAAGGTAAAAAGATCCTTGGTTAGGTTCGAAAAATATGTTCGAATAAAAATATTATAAATACTAAAAATTAATAATTTACTTCTTATTTTTGGTAAACTATAAAAAACCGGTCTACATTGAAGTCGGTGCAGAAATACGCGGTAAGAACCATCGTTTCTACAATCAAGCGTAGATCTAATGCTTTTTTTGTAACTATAAAAGATAGTTACAAATATACACATTTCAGACATGATTTGTTTTGACCTCATGTCATCGACAAGGTGTTAAGGCGTTAAACTATTGACCCAAAGGTCGCGGGTTCAAATCCGCACATGCTCATACAATTTTTAGCGCTTCATTACCTCCATCTCCCCTGACCTAGCACAGTCACATTTGGCCTAGTTAAGTAGGGCTCAAAAATAGTTGTATATGACATAGGCATACCAATTCTTTTTATAAAAAAAAAACAATTTGTTTATACAACTTATTTACTTATCAATGCAGGCATAATTTCATCAATACTGTTGAGTTGTCTATTCGAAGTGAGTCTGTCCTCATCCTTAATGCTTTCATCTCGCTGAATTATGTCTTACGATAATCTCAAATTGGTTGGGACAGCGTAGAGCAATACTCAACTCTTTCTTTACTCAAGCTATCAATACTCTGATTTGTAAAATACAAGCTTTGCTATAAGGACGATCGTCGAGCATGGCTCATCGCATACAATTGTCACATATGCTGAAACCGAATTTATTAGGTCGATTGCTCTCCCAATCAGCCACAGTGACATGTTAATGGTACTTAATTAATCGAATAGTCCTTATCAACTAAGCTAAATCTGCTTAAACTAGAGTCACGGGAAATAAATCTGAGTAATTGTTAAAAGTGATAAGACTAATGGTTTGCGTGGAATCAAATCCACGGTCTCTGTGTCAATAGCTTAACTCCTTTACAATATTATTTTTATTTATAAAAATATAATTTATGTTGCTTATTTATTACTCACAACATACACCGCATAAATGCATAGTACCTTTTGTTATCTTATCATATTATAGGCATACATACATTTTACAACAATACTAAGCTTTTAACTTCACGCATGCATTCATAACTATTCTTTGATGATACACTACTACTCACACACTAACTATGTACTTTATTGTGCTGCTTGTAACCAATTAGTCATTTATTTGATTATTGATATTTCATCATTTTGTTAGCCGACTTTAAAAGAAGGACATTCTCAATTCAAAGTGCACTTGCGAAATGATAATTCTCAGGGTTAATCTTATTAATATTATTTAACTTACGTCTAATATAAGGTAGGAAAAATAACAAATATACATATAATCAAATTCTAAAAATTTCAAAATAAAAAATGAAAAAAAAATAATCTTAAGCTAAAAAAACTAGGTAATAGTAAAATACAAGCAAAAATGTCTTTACTTAAGCCATAACGTGTGATTTTATTTTATTATAATACCTAACATGTCTATTCATTTAATACATAGGGTGTTGCAAAAATGTATTGTATATAGATTCCTAATTTACTGTTGATTTTATATCATATGCATAAATTATAATTACTACAACACGAAACCTAAGTTTATTAGTATAGTCTTACATTGTTTTCAATGACAATTTTATTTCTAACCGGGTTGGCAGCTAGGCCAACTCGTGCCTGTGGCACATGGGATGAGTCGCTTCGCTCCCCATACGTCTCTAGGTTCTTCGGGCCATTTTGTGCCCTCCGTCCTATTATATGCAGGCGGCTTTGACGATTGTTACTCTGGTTTAAAATACACTTTTAGTTTTACCCAAATTTTCCATTTTTTCGGGCCATTTTTCTAAATTTTCTTTGTCTAAATTCCATCCTCAATGTATTACGAATGTTTTAAACACACATTAATTTGTATAGATAGATAGATACACAATGTAAAAAAACCCATATTATTTAAGGTTATTATAAAGGTTATAGTGTTTTTTCTCGGGGTTTTGACCCTAAGATTGCTCTTGTATTACGAGCGACAAAACGCGCGGGCGAGGGTCCAGGAGAAAGTGAAAAAAAAACAAGAAAAAGGCTCATTTTCTCTCGCAGATGAGAAAAAGGTTAGTTTCCGTGCCGGGGATTACCTATATCTGCCAATCATTGTAGAGCTTTGTTCCTAAGCCGAAACCTGTAGTTCTTCCTTCGTACAATTTATGTGAATCTGATGGGTGCTTAGTTTCTTGCCACAGTGGTTCCATACTTATGAAACTAATAGTCCGATATTACTAAACTCTTGAGGTCGGTCTAAGTTCATAAAAAAAATAATGATTTAAATTTCACTTTAAACAGGGTGTTCCGAGATCATTCCTGAATACTTAATCTTCTATCGTTTAGTTCACTATACATAAATTACTAAGTAATACGAATTGTTTTTTATTTCATAAGATAGGAAATTTATTAGGGGCAGTTCCGTATTAGTTTCATTAAGTTAAGTAAGTTTAAGGCAGTAAAAAATTAAAAAATAGTCTCTTTCGAATATTTTCACGTCTGATCGGTTTACAGTCAATTCGGGTAACATTAGACCACACCATAAACAGTCTTTTGATTTTATTTCAATACCTACGTTTTTTGTTGGTTACTCAAGAATACATAAGCTAGGTCAAAAATCCTTAAAAAAAGTTATTTGAAGTAAAGTCAGCTGACATTTGGATTTTAAAATAGTTGCCGAGCAGAAAATAAATAAATAATATGATTTTATATAATTTTACAGTTTCTTTGGCCTACTAAATATCTGAGCAGCACGAAGACCTTACTTTATGTCAAATTATAAAAATTCTACGTCACGTCGTTTTCGAGAAAAACTCCAGGCATGGGTTTCGTTTTTTTCTTTTGAATTACAGGTACAAGGTACATTCTTAAGGCGAAGCACCCACACACATCGTCCACAGACGACCTTGTGATTCTGTACTTTATTTTCATAGGTTTTACTCTTTACGCGGTCAGTAAGCAATTGTTGGTTCTTATTTAATTACAGCTTCATAATATATAAATTAAAAAATAAACTTTTCTATATTTTATACTATTTTTTCTAAAGCTCTAATGCCTTTTTTAGAGAGCAATTTAACTAAATAAGAACTATTAGCAGTTTTATTATATATTAAATTTTTCAGAAATAAAATTGAATTTTAAAAATTGCCTTAACTATGTTGAAGACATTATATCGAGGGATCCAATGGTTACGAAATGCCAGCCATAAAAAAGGTTTAAAAGAAACGAAATTAATATTTATTCTTTCGCTTCGCCTTAAGACTGTAATTTGGAGTAGAGTATCATTTAAGTGCGATTACTTTACATGTTTCATATGAGACGTGGAAATATATATTACGGCTTATAAATATAACGCCATTAATTTAGGTAATTACCGGGAGTTACACGTAATATCTGCCACAGTAACTCCTCCGGACATCCGAGGAAAAAATTACGGCCTCCATTTTTGCTTAGGATTTTTTTCGCAGATACATCCTCGGTATTTTTACGAGGGTCCTTCAGCATGGGTGTCGTTCGCTATCCGAGAAAATCGCTAAATTCTCATTCTGCGCAGAAAATACCCAGCCTTCGAAATATAATCTGAATTGGAACTTATTTTATCTTGAATAACAGCTAATTTGGAGTTTGTTTACTAGGTACGTAACAACTCCTAATCGAGTTTTTAAACATGTGTAAAATATTTACACTAATTAACACGTGAACAATAAACATCGTTAGTTTTAAATACAATGAAAAAAACATTTCCGATATTTGAATGTCAAATTAGAAATTAAATAAAAAAACACATTTATTTATTTATTTAACCACAAGTACATTAAAACAAACTTGGTTTTGGTCTGAATGGAACCATAGAACAACTATTCGACGCGGTAAGCCTCTAAACAGATATTGGAAATACTGATAATTAATAATTTTTATGTTGTCAAAAAAGTGTTTAATACCGAAGTTGTTAAGGGCTTGCCGAAAGCAATTAGGTAGGAAACTAGTAGCATTTTTTAAATTAAAAATTTGATATGAAAACACTACATAAGCATTAATAATCGAGCCACTTAATGACTTTTGAATACTTTTAATTAATTGTTTTATAACTATTTTAACAAAATATGTGTCTACACGGGAACTTTTTCTTAATATCAAACTGCAGTTTGGCAAGAACTGTATTTTAATGTATATTTTTATTGGAAAAAATATAAAAAAAGGAATAAAAATCTTTTTAAGTTAAGTTCAGTACAGGTACGTCGGATTTTAATCACTTCACTAAGCATAATGCCTGTATAGATGTGATAAATGATTGATGCACTAAATAATTTTATTATGAGATGCTTTCGAATATTTTTTAATATGCATAAACCAATTTAAAAAACCGGGTGCGACTATGACGTGGGATTTATGTGAACACGTTCCTAATCTAACGACATTTGTGGCAGCGGGGTTAAATGTAACTCAGAAATGAACGTCGTCCTTGACCGCTGTATTTCCTGACCCTCTTCAAACACCAACATTGGTGCACCCCTGAACAGCTGCTGAGGTGCTGACAATGTTTTTATTTTCTCGTTTCAAACTTTTTACTCACCAAAATTAGTAAAATGCTATGATTTGAACTACTACTATCTAACGCGTAAAACTAATGAAACCAATAACGCAATAAATATTTTTAAAAATACGGTGTGATTGCCAGGACTCACGGTTAAGATATGTAAATATTATTGTTCATCTGTAAATTTAAAGGTTTAATCCGATTAATGACAGTTATTTAGAAATTGAATTCCAGCCTCTTTTCCTGTACTCTGTGAACAGGTCCTTACGATCGATGGAGTGTCACTCGTGGCTTAGATATCAAATACTATTCTTTTAAGGGCACGACTGCATTTAACAGATCGTACATAAACCCATTGATACCTGGTAGTTACCAGGTATCAATCAAGGTAACACCACCGGAATGAATCATTTCAAACTAAAAAAAAGAAAAAACTAATACTAATTTTACAAGCTTTTTTATTTAACTTGTAATGTTTGTATGTCGGTTTAGGTTAAATATTGCAAGTTGAATTAGAACCACTTCCTCTCATCCTACAGAGTTGAAATTCGACATGTTGTTTCAGTTCCAATGATTACGCATTTTTATGGTAAGCATGGCCTGATCTTTCACCCAGAAATGGAAATGGACAAAGGAACTCCTCAACGGCCAACGGCACAGATACGATATTTTGTATACGCATTCAATCACTTGAATAAAAGCTTGTTTTTAAAACTATATTTTTACATATTAAATGACGTTACGTTATTCATTTTATTGTTAGTTAACATATTACCATATTGATAATCGATCAATTCGAAAGCTGAGCAGAATAAAGCAACGTTAGGTTAGTCTTACAGCGTTCCAAGTAGATTCAGCTGTGCTGACTTACTGAAAATGTTCTTCACGTGGATATAAGTATGAATAATTAATAACCTCTCCGGTCTGGAAGTTTCAGAATGCAAACTGAATATCTAAGTAACGCTAAACACGAACACGCCCTGAAAATATTTAATAAATCATTAATTTTAGTGGATTATTGGAAAATGTGTTACAGCTCAACTTTCTTTCACAATATAAGCTTATAATATTATTTGGCTGGAAGGGAAGGCGTAGGAAAATATGGTTGTAACCTTACGGAAGTATAATCCGACATCTGATTTTATGTTATATTAATTGTTAAACGAATTTCTCGATGTCTACTTCAGCTCGGTAAAAAAAATGAATGTTAAATATTTACATAGCGCATTAAACTTATTTTTGGAAATATACCACGTGTACACTGTATATTTAATTTCATATTAATATTCATAGTATTTTATTTCATATTTAATAATAGTTATTTACTTCATTTATACGTTTACAACATATGGCATATGTAATCTATAGTAAAAATATATATGAGTATGAGCTTATTTTATTTTATTTATCTTTATTGGAGAAACCAACAATTTTACACAATGTGTATTGTGTATTGTGTACACAAAAAAAAATACATTTGATGGATCGATAAAAAACTATGTAAAACTAAAAATAGGTTTCTACTAACAAAAAGTATTCAAGTATTATGTTTATGTATTATTGCTATATTATATTATAATATTATTGTAATTGAGTTTTAAATCGAAAACAATATAATTGTTCGTTTTTCGACCTGAAACATTCAATAATCTACAACAAATAAAGCCTACCTTAGTACGGGCGCTGCCTAGTTAAGTAGAGTTTTAGAAATATATTTTTGTATACGTACTTTAGAGAAATTCCTCCGGTGGTATAGCTGGTTGGGAGTTAGAAAAGTGTGGGTTTTTTTTGCTAAACGTTTAATTCCTTTTTCTTGGCTCGAATCGATTCTTAGGGAACGGTTTAAAAAGGCTACAGTTATAATAAAGACGCCATTCTCTGAACTATCGGCGAACAAGACAGAAAAAAAAATATTTGTATTGCGCCCGTGAGCAAAAAGGAAATTTATACGAGCGCAATTTTCGCATTTTTTAAATACAATTTCTTACGCGTAATAGGGAACATAAACACCCTTAACCACACCAAATAGATAGTGGTCTTGGAATAGCCTGTATTAAATGGAATCATGTCGCCTTGATTTGTTACGAGTTTGTATGCGCCCAGAAAGTTTTAACGCGAATTAGAGCAGCGAGCGCCGCGGTTCGAACTAAAAGCAACGGTAACTGATAAATAGGTCTTAACTTGTTTGTGTTCACAATTAAAATTACTGACTTAACGGCGCCCCTTTCATAGGTTGTCCTATTAAGACTTCGGGTCTAGAATTTGTACCGTAGATTGGGGTTAATTGAAATGGCATTCAAAATATTGAGTTAGTATTGCGGGCGTTTGTATATTTAGGGTTCCGTACAACAATGTTAAGCGTTTTCTATTCGTTTATATAGGGTGATGATTTTAGAGGCGTGGTTTTCAAGAAGAGATAAAACGCATATAATATGATGTTATGGCTAAGAATTTAGTTTTATTATAAAGATAAGGGTTTGCCATTATGTTTTAAAAATGATTTCGGGTAAGTGGCCGCCGCGGCTGACTCGAACAAATTCCAGCCGAGAGGCCCAATTTTCAACCACTTTTTGCAGCAAGTATGTCAGCAATAACGCGCCGAATATTCTCTTCCAAGGCGTTAATCGTGTCCGGCTTATCTGCGTAGACAAGCGACTTCACATAACCCCACAAAAAATAGTCCAGCGGTGTTAAATCGCACGATCTTGGAGGCCACGCCACAGGCCCACGACGCGTTTTTTACTTTATTTTAGAGTGATTTTAAAAAAATTTAGAATGATTTTTTCTAAATTTGCACTATTTGCAAACGTTGTTCAGGAGTAAGTTTATTCATTATGAAATGGCAAACCAAACTGAGCATAAATCAAGTGACAGCTGTCAAAAACACTAACTACGAAAAAAGTAGTGCCAGATTGAAAACCACGCCTCTAAAAAAAACACCTATTATTACAGTCAAATTCATTTCTAAAGTTTCCGTTAAATTTAGTAGTGGGTGATTTCGGTAAAGTTGACAAAAATCATTCATCCACTCTTTTCCACTTAACTAAAAGATCACGAACCCCGTGGACTATAGTTTTATCGAGTAGGTACAGTTAATTTTTTTCGGTACACTGAAAAAAAATCAAGTTCAGTAGAATCATAATTTGTTGTAACTACTGAATTTTAGTAGGCCCAAACGGAGTATACTGTAGAATGTACAATCTCTTTTATAGACTGTACAGACCAATTCCTGTAGGTTGATAAATCCTTCACCTAACAAAACATTCTTGAAACCTGTACCAAACAATCGCGTAGACGCAGCATTCAAATGAAAAGTGTCCTCGCCTATTCCGCCATTACGTTTCTCTACCGAACAGTTCGGTGGCGCTTACAGAGCAGTATGTTTTTGTGTACCGGAGTTCAGTCAGGTGTACCAAACGTTTTTTGAGCCTACTGAAAACTTTAGAGGAATTTCTTGTAGAGTGTACAATATTTTTTTCACAGGGTACCTGTGCGTGTGTCTACGAAAACCACCGCTTTCGCATCTCCGTATGAGTTTAGATGAGGTTCTCATTTACAAATACATACCTACACACTCTGTCGAACCACCTTTCAAGGTAAAACTTCATTTGCATATAAATAAATAAATTTCACCGTTAAAATAATATACCTTTTATAATCTATGTTTATATAATTTTATATTATATATTTACTGCTCTTCATTTTATTCCAATTGAAGGTTATAACCCAGCCAAAATATTATTCTCAAATGCCTATTACGTCCCTGAAGTACCTACTCCTTAATTATTGTAAAATTAATTAAAATATTTTCATAAGGACTGTGCTGAAAACCAACGCCTTGTCTTTACAGCAAGAAAAGCAGCTGAGGACAGCGTATTAAGATACTATTATTGACTCAAAACTTTTGTATTAAATTTATAATGCCTCAACAAATGAAACGAAATTAATCCAGGAAGTAACATTAAGTATAAGATTTAAGCTCCATCTATTCCATTTACTATATATGTAAGCATTGTAGATGTTTCCCTTTCACTCCCTGTTTCTATTATTACTTATAAAACGTTACGTTACATTGATTTAATATTTATTTATAAAATAATTAATTATGACGTAGAAATAACGTGTCAAGAAAAAATATCATTTAATACGGTGTCGCATAATTTAGAAGCACTGATCTATTTAGAACCCCTATAACACATAACAACATAGCCTTTAATAACATAATAACTCGCATCTGTCGTCTTTATATTGCCTTACATAAAGCTGATAGTTGTATTGATATTTTCCATAATAGCCTTAGGAAATTCAAAAGGCATATTCTTGAATTGCTTTCGATATAACAAAAATATACAAGTATATATTTACGTTCATACGTTATATTTCTATAGTATATACGAGTATATTTATATATAATCCATATTTGTAGTGTATGTATTATATAATATATAATTTATATTGTTTCTATTTAGTATAACATGTGTTTTATCTTTCATATGAATGTGGTGTTCTTTTTATTTTAATATTGATAAGGTTTTTTTTTTTGCTTTAATGTCCAAGATTAATTGTTAACGTGTTATGTTCAATATTTTACCGTACCGAGTGCCGTTTAAAAATAAATAAATAAATCATCATGACATTGACAGGTTATTGAAAAGGGAACATTTTAAATCTCATAAAATTCACATTTCGAAACTCATCTAGTCAATCAGCTGTCAGTACTATGAACGTTTTATTAAATTTAATATAATATATTTGTACCACATATTGTAGATAATTTTAGCTTTCTGTACTCCTTCACCATAAAAACTTTAACTGTGCCAATTTTCACTCACCTCCATGCGCGCAATTTACTTAAAAAGGACAAAGTTTTCCCTTCACGTATTAATATATAGATAAAACACTCCCTTTCATTTATTTTATTTTAATAGAATTATTTTTAGATTTATTAATTTACTTCTTTCAAAAAAAGTTTTATAGCAGAACAAACCATTCTGCATTTGGCATTTAGGTTAAAATAGCATTAATCATTACTTGGCTTTTTACAAAATTATTCACATTAGCTCATTCTGCAGCGAACTCATTTTAGATAGGATAGCGCTCTAGGTCACCGAAAATTTCTGACCTAGAACGGCAAACATAAACACACATCTCACACACACACCACTCCGTTTACACACATGTGTATATTATATTCCTCACGTTGACTCAGGGTTGTCAAAACATGTTCTCTCAGTGGCGATACTTTTATTACACATCCTACCCAGACGGTAAAAAATAAAACGAACGAAAGTGATTTTCGATGAGTTGCCGACGAGAAATGTCGTTAACTTTGGCCCGTGTAGTCGAAATCGCGCTGTAGATAAAAGCGATCGATCCCAGAGGACTCTCTAAGTGACGGATGTGGAAACTGAGGAAACTCTTCATCCCGAACTTCCCTGCGCGGAGTTTCGTTTCGGGAGAACAAAAGTTCTTATTATTGGGATATCCGCCGCCAGTACACGAAAAGTTTCAACCTTTTATCGGGTAACGTTAGACCATCGATTCAGATAATGTCGATATGAAGTATTGTAGAGATCGGCATTTATAATGATTAAAAAACTAAAGCTGTTAGATATTAAACATTATTTAATAATATTGAATGCATATCGTTTACGGACAATAAAAATGCAACTACAAAATACGTCCAATTATTTGCGAAATTAAGAAAAAAACTGTTATCTCTGCTGACAAAAAATATAACTAAAAGAACGGTAGTTCATTGACTTTCAATCTATTAAAAATCTTAGTATTTGGGTAAGTATTTTAAGATTATTTTTCATTTTACCTGTAATTATCAAAGTCTTTTCTTTTGCACTTTGTTTTTAATCAAAAACCTTACTTAACTGGAAAAAAACCACATTAAATTTGTCTCGCATTCTTGCTAAGTCGCTAGTTATCTGTGATATTTATCAAAATATGACAAAAAACTCACTTTTGCATATTATTTGATTTAAATGAATCGTGGAGTAAGTGTCATCATTAAACCATAAGAGATAAATTTCTTTTAAAAAAGATCAGTTCTTTTAACCTCTAGAGTTAATGTTATTGTTTTTAATTTAATTTATCCAATGAAGGCTTCAAATATAACACGTACATTGACACCTTCACTAAAAGTTATAATATTATGTTCACTAAGAGTTCACACCTAGAGATTTTTTGGGTGCGATGATTTGTCTTTTAAGGGTTAAGAAGATATTAGAAGCATTATAGGGCTGATCTCTTTTGTGACAAATAATAGCTACTAAAAAAAACAATCCTAGTTGTCCTAGATGGGCATATAGGACAACATATCATTTGTGAATGAGAGAGCGCCATTCACTGAGTAGTGTGAATTGTGAATTGTTAATCTTGCAGTAGCCTGCTATGCTTAGAAGTTCCTAACTGGTTTTGGCGTAGTTTAACTAACTAAGATAGTCTTTTTTGCGAGAATAACATCTCGCTAAGCTAGTGATATTGTGAGGGCGTCCCTCTCACCTTCATAGAGTCCACAGTTCGCGCGCGTGTACGAACACGCGCCGTTAATGCTGATGCGGAGGTCAGCATTTCACTACGCGGCGCTGGAAACCGGGCGCATTATTCACGGCACATTTTTAGTACGTACCGATTGGCCTCCGCAGTGCCTTGACAGGTAGAGGTTGGATCAGACACAGTTCCTTAACAAATCCCCAAACTATAACCGTTACAACATTAAACTATAATCAGCGTTAAAATTACATTCCTAGACGGAATTTAAGGCATAAGTAATAAGATTTACGAATAGTGATTGCTATCTTCAATCATGAATTGAATCTGTGCAGGATGACATCCCATTTGGGCTTATCCCCGGGCAGTTAATTATATCCCAGAGCTTCCCTCATAGCGGATCTCTCCTGGTTTATGAGCCATCATTAAGTCCGCAGTGATAGCGATGGCTATTTAGCCGAGAATCCATCTGTGCGCTATCGAGATCGCGGTAATTTCGCTGGATAATAGCGGTGATACTTCTTCGAATCGATGTCCCAGCATCACTTTTCTGAATATTATTTTATCAAGATTAATCTAAGGGATTTCTTTTGGTTTAATATCGTCAGATTGCTTTTTTAAATTATTCAGTCCAAAAATTGTAGAATGATCAGGATCACTCTACTTTATAGTAGATCATAAAATTATAAATTCTTTTTAGTCCTAAAGAGAGGGTTCTCTTTATATAAGTATACGTATTTTTGCAAAAACACAAACTTAACAAAATTTTCGACGTACATGTTTAACTAAGGAAATTTATTTTATAGTAGGAGTCCTGGCATTTTTTTTTTAACGTCGCAATTTTTCCTCGCCAAAAATTCGTAGCAATCGATTGGAATCTCCATATAACGCGAAGATATATTAGTCCACGAAGGCATGTTTTCTCTGTTTGGAACGGGAAATGGGAGCGTGCATCCCGAAGGAAATTGAACCGGCGATTCGGATCGAAAGTCACATTCCAAACGATATACGGGCAGAAAAGCGGGCGACACTGGAAATTCACTTCTTGAAATCGATTTGCAACTTCGTCTAGAAGGCGCCCATACATGCAAATGGCCCTGAGGCCGACCGGAATGCATTTAATGTCGACGGAGCCGGTATTGTGTGTTTAGGGTTATTTTAATTATTGGCATACGTTCGATGCACGTGCTACGAGTACTCTCTCGTATAAAGTATCTGTCAAGAAAGCAATAAAGTCAGGACCACCGCAAACGGGCGTGCAAGTTTTTTTAATTGTTTCTTCATTTATTCATTTTATTTTTCACATATTAAGTGTTATCGAGTAGACACTTATCAGTGTGTATATTTGTGCCTTAGTAATTTTTATACTTTCACAGGGTTTTGCGCTGGTCTCTTGTATGCTCACTGTAACACTTTATATATAACCTTCCTTAGAACAGGTAACTCTTACCAAGTTAGGAAGGTTATAGACTTGTACTCATCGGCCAACATGTTTTCTCAATAAAAAAAAAAGTTTTTCAATCTCAAAAAATATAAAAAACTATTTAATATCATCAATGCAATAGCAAGACTAGTAATTTAGTTATAGATTCAATTGAACATGAAATCTTAGACAACTTGGATACAAGAAACTTGATAGCAGATTTCGCAGACATAAAGGCAAGAAGAGTTAATTTTCTGTAGATACACCTGGATGGTGCTAAGCGAGCAACAATGCCAGTGCTTAGACGGTAATTAATTAACCTGACCCCTTACAAGTGACTCTGTACATTAACCAGAGACACTTGAAACCGTAATTCCGTGGACATGGAGATCTTGGCTTAAGTGCCTTGGCTGCGAGGAAGTAAACCTTTTCAAAAATTATCCTAATTCTAGGGCGGAAAACGCGCAAAAACGATTAATGACTGGAGGATATATGAATGGGCGTTACCCTGTAGGGTAATCTGATTTCGACCGTGGTCGTGAGAACAAGAAATTGTAACCTTATAAGTCAAGAAAACGTAGTAAGTTTTACTTCAAAACAGACCCCGATCTTCTTCAATCAGCGGATACTTTGCACCAAATAACCAAAACTCACTTCCAAGTGAAGACAAAATGGATGATGAAGAAAAGACATCAAAATCAAACAAAGCTCAATACCTACTGGCTATTTGCACATTTAAGTATAGAATCACGGTCCATTATCAAGAATTATTATTATCTTCAGAAACATTGAGAAATCCTTCATGTCCAGTTTTCCCCTAAAATTTTTTTTTTTTTTTTGTATATGTATTCAGTTTCTCGTTGCATACAATGTTATTGATTAAAAACAACTCAATTCTTCTTCCAGATCAACTAAATTATTAAATAACTTTTTATTTTTTAAAATATGGTTGAGGTATCCCTCGTGTCCACGGGCTTGAGGGATATTTCTAATTTACAATACGAAAAACATTTTGTTTACATCATGGAAACATTTAATTTTGAGATTCTTTTCGTTTACCAGATTTGTTTTGCAGGTTAATTAAGATCTCTTTTGTTAGAGAAGATGGCTTCTCATCAAATTATTTTAGAAAAAATGTTTTGTCTTAGGAATCTACAGGAAGGAACATTCTCAAAGATCAGAAAAGAAAAACTAATATTTCTGAAATCATGCAGTTTTCTTACACATTTCTAAATATTGGTGTAGCAACAGGCCAAAACGTTTATTGGTTCTATAGTAAAACATACTTTCCATGTTAGTATTATTTATTACATACCACTCTTACCGATAGCATCTGCTTATGAATTTGGAAAAGTTCCATAGTTTGGAAAAGTTCCATATTAAAATAAAAAATATGGATTAATATTTACCACTTGGAAACCCTTCATTTTTATAATGAAATTTTTAATTGTTTAACATGTAATATAGACGAAGATCGTGATAATGAATTGATAAGTAAATGTTACTGTCAACAAGATTAATATTTCATTTGAATTTGTATTATTTTCGTCATTAATAACACTACCATTCAATTTGGTTTTACTCACTATCTTTTGAGAAAACCCCCGTCCTCAAACATATCCATTTTCTGTGTAGAAACCCATCATGTCATAAGTCCTATTGACAAACTTCTCAAGTACGGAGACAATATTTTGTTTTTTGATAATATTTTTAATATGTTTGCATTTGGTAATAAGTTCTTGGCGGTTATTTTTATTAAATATATTTTTAATATTAGTAACGCAGTGTTTTTTGAAGCAAATAACTTTTTTAGAAATAACTTTTGTAAGCAAAATGTGAGCGTCATTGATAAAGTGAATGCATAACACGCAGACCGTTATTACATAGATAAAATAATTACTCAATTAATAGGCGCAAATGGACGCATTCAAAATGGACGATTAATTATTGGAATACCTCATGGGTAGATACGAATACCTAATTAGCGTTTCCTAAAGCGGTTCTAATTACTTCTTATTTATTCAATGTCTATTTAACGATAATTCTTTGATGCTTATTAAGTTAATTTATTTATTTATCTTCATTAAAAAAAACCACCGTTTTACACAGTAACATACATAAAATACATTTGATCAAACAATAAAAAAAACCTAAGTAAAATTAAAAATAGGTTTCTACTAACAAAAAATAATAACATTAATAAGAATAGTAAAATACCATTTTATATACATATATATACATATTTAATTTCAGGAATTTAGAAAAACTAATTTGCGATGCTCACTAGTTCTATACATACTTACGTCGTTTAATTTGCCGCCCTGTAAAGCAAAGAGATACCTACATCTGTCTGTCTGTCATGAATAGAGAAGGCTGTTTTTTACAAGCTTGTAATTTTTGTATTTTTGTATGTCGGTTAAGGTCAAATCTTGTAAGCTGTATTAGAAACACTTCCTCTTATCCTACGGAGTTGAAATTTGACATTTTGGTTTAGTTCCGATGACAATGCATTTTTATGATAAGCATGACCAGGTATGGGTACAGCCAGGAATGGCCCCAGACGAAGGAACTCCTCAACGGCGATACGCTGTAGAAACCATTTGTGCGTTACGTTACGGCAAAGTGAATCGTGAATGCAAAATAGCCCACACAAAAAATGGCTTGGCTGTAAATAAACATCATTGATGTCCAGCGCTTGACGCAATACAAACTCTGCCCCCGAAGTCGGCACTCGTTTCAGCTCGATTGAAGTGTCGTTCGAAAATGAATTTGGAAACTAAATTACCCAATATGACCAACTAAAAGGTTCCTAATTACGATTATTAAAATTTTACAAGTTATGTCTATTGTACAGTAGGAAAAATAAATTAACAGGTTTTTCAGTGTTTATTTAGAGGACAGGTTTGTAAAAGTTTAGCGCAATGGCATTCTGATTTTCTATGCATTACAAGATATTAAATTCATCAGGAAACGCAACGGCACTAAGCCTTCATAAAAAAAAATATATAAGAAAGAAAATAGCCTGTCTCTGAAGAAACGCGAAAAGCAATTTTCATAAGAAATGAAAGATCAAAGAACCGCATTTCTCTCAAGATTAAGGCGAGCTGTATTGTCGGTAGCATCATTCTTTCAGTAACAGGACAAGTTTAAGTGGGGGGGGGAGCTTACGTTCATATAATAATAAGACATATTAAATTCGATATTTTCTAAAACTCTTTTTATATATTCATACGAAAAATATGGTATTTCAAACATTCATATTGTTTGTGTCATTCTGAAATTCTGAATAGGTTTTCTGAGGTATTTGTTTCATGTGCTACTCGTTTTGTTTGCGGCGTCAAATTGAAATTCAAATAAACCTTGAAGTTGCTAATGCGGACCAAATGGAATTTTGTCTAAGCTGGACCAGTGGACAAAATAAATGTCAATGTCAATTATTGCGCGTCTTTCGCATTAAAAATTGCCACATTTGCATGACGTAAACATTAAAATATACTAAGGTTTTGTAAAATTCTACCAAGCTATATAAATGTATATAATGTATGTGTATATGTATATTGTAAAGGACGTGTAAAATACAGAACTAGATAATTTGAACATATTTCACAATTAATAATATCTGTATTTTACACACCTGGTTTCCAGCAAATAAGGCTTGGGCTTGGCTGGTACATAAAAGAAAGGAATTGTAAATTTGTTGAATAAACTAAATAATCATCAATAATGTATTGCACGAAATTATTAAAGTTATAAACCGACACATGCATACATTGACATATGCATTCATTAACATATTCATACATTGACATATGCATACATTGACATATGCATACATTGACATATGCATTCATTGATACATGCATACATTGACATATTTTGTTTGGTGTCGCAGGCAGTTTGAGATTGGAACTTCACCTAAACCATAAAACCACATTATAAAATGTTGATAATTTAAAAAATATTGCCAAGAAACATCTCGTTGCAACATAAGATTTTGTATATATTTTTTTATTTTAAACTAATTCATCCAAAAAAATAAAATAAATTAAAAAAAAGTAAATTGTAGCTCGTTAAATTCGTACAGATTTATTTAAAACCAATATTTTTATAGAATATATTTTAAGAATAGATGCAATGTTTTTTATATTCTCCCAGTACATATCTAGTCCATATATAAACCGATATTTAAAACCAATAATAGTAAAAATACATGTTTAAAAAAAATATTTCATTTAAGTGCTTGTATACAAAATTTCTGTCTGTGCTATTGAGCGTTGAGGAGTCCTTCGTCTGAAGGCAATCCTGGGTGTAGAATCAGGTCATGCTTACCATAAAAATGCATTGTCATCGGACCTGAAACAACAAGTCAAATTTTAACTATGTAGGATAGGAGGAAGTGGTTCTAATTCGGCTTGCAAGATTTGACCTAAAGCGACATACAAACATTGCAAGCCAAAGCGGGCTTCTTGTATGTTATACAGAATGTTTTAAAACACATTCTGCTCCGAACGAAAAATGCGCGGACAATATAAGGTCGTTTGTCGAACGGAATATTTTACGAAATTCCGTTCGCCGTTAAAAGAGCATTGAGATTAAGAACTCGATGGCTAGTCTATGGCTTTCATGAATTCAGGGTATAGGCGACATGTCACAATTCTAAATATAATAGAAATGCAGTAAGACGATAAATCTATATCGATATATAGCAATTATCGAATTATAAAAAAATAAATAAAATAAATAAATAAATATAGACGCCGATATGTTAAAGGATTGTTAATGTTCCCTATGTTGAGTAAGAAAGTGTAATGGGTTGAACTGAAAGTCAGCAGCATCCTTTTAAGGGGTAATTCTCGATATGATATTGAATAACTGTTTGTTTAAATAAAGCAAAAAAAAAAACTGGTCTAAAATGTCAAAAGAAAAGCGCCCTAAAAACATTTAAAAGTTTGGTCACCTAACAAAATACCAGACCTACAATAACCTATTCGTACCTGTATTGACGACAATGAAAAACGGATGATTTCCCACCGGCAAATATCGTAATGTAGGTCAACTGAATAGTTCAGGAACACAATAAAATTTAGTGGTTATCAAATGGTAACCATTAAATATTTAATTATAAAAAAAAATATGTTTAGATACCTTGATTATAAGTTCAACAAAGATAATTTTAAATTTTAAAAATTCAATTATATTTCTGAGAAATTTAATAAATGATAACCTCCTAATAGTTCTGTTTTTAATTGAATTGCTCTTTTATAAAAGACATTAATTACAAAAATAGTAATTAAAAGGCAAATGAATTAATATAAATTAATTATAGTAATTAAAAAAAAAACAATTTCTTACTGACCAATTGCTTTACCTTAAGTCACAATGGAACATTGACAATTCCGAAATAAATCAGAATTCATTATACTGAGGGGGTTCGCGTATAATTAGACTAGCCGTTGCTAGTCCAAAGATAAAAATATTTATATCTGCTCGAACAAAAGTATAGCCATCATTCATATGATATGTAATCAATACACAGTTTTCTTATAATTAAATTTACAACTATTACTTATTCGAAAATATATGTTTTCTTAATAATGTTTAAAGAACCATATGCCGGTTGGTCCGCGTATAAATGTTTACACATCGAAAAAAGGTTTAGTAAACGCTATGTACAAAGCGTTAAAGCAACATTTTAAACGCGTTTGAAAGAAGTTTTGCCGTGTGACATGAAAATTTGCCAACGAGTAAGGGGGCAGGGTTCGAAATTTGCCTTAAAGTAATATTTTCCTCGCGTAAGGGGTTCAGAAGGTAAACAGAGGGAAGCGAAGACCCCTCGGCTGACTTCGATTGTGTTAAATTTCAGCGTTCCTGAAACAAAAGCCCAAGGATGAGTATTGGGGCACGTTTCTGAATAATATATTAAATTTCATAAAGATTAAAATATCCGTGAATCGTGTATGCTCTACGTGTACTTATGATTTTATTATAATTTAAAGCAAATTTGAGAGACGCATTTTTTTTAATAAACACACTAAACAATTAAATACAAATTAAGGTAGGTAAAAATATTCATATGAAACAAAGAAAATATTAAATATCTACCTAGAATTTGTACGGAAAAAAAAAACACATATTTAAACGAAAAGTTCAGTAGAAACATTAATTTGTTGTGGGTTGTGTTGTGCTTATGAAATGATAAATTGTTCATCTAACAGAACTTTCTTGTAAACTGTACCAAACAATCTCTGTATAAATAGCATTTTAATGAAAAGTTGTGTACACCTGACAATACTGCTTTGTTAAGTCTACCAAACAATCGGTAGATGCGCTTTCAAATCAAATGTTGTGTACGCCTTACGAGACTTTTGTTACGTAGACAGTAGATTGTCCGAAATGGTTTGTGAAACCGTCTACCTAGATTATAATAGTCATATATTAATATAAAAATATATTTTACCCAAAAAGCTCGTTTTGCAATTATTATTGCATCGGTAGAGCTTTTTTCTTTTTTTTCCCTGTTGGCGTTTTACCGCTATCCAATGGGGCATGGGATAGACGACAAAAAACTGTTTAGACATTTAGCAAAAAAAAATGTGTTTTTTTTTTCATAATCATAGCTAGCGTACAAAGTGGTGCGGCTAAATACATTGTCATAAGTTCAGACTGTTACTTTCTCGCACGTTAGTGTTAGTAATAGTTAGTCACGTAATATGACTTGTACTTTTTTATAATAAGTATTTGTTATGAGTATAAATAAAATACTAATCAATTTGTATTCCTCTAACAGTGCTACTGAGCACTGAGTAATGCTTATTACTAGTTAGTTAGTAGTGAGTAGTAGTATTAGTCTGGTGTACCAAGTAGTGTAGATGGTGCTCTTAATTGTGCTAAATCATAATCATTGATTATTGAATTATTTATTTATATAATTACAGATATTTTAGGTATATTACTTAATAATTATATTTATATTTAAACCAGCCACTGTTGTGGGCAGTTTTAACGATTAATATCACTACGTATGTCTGAAACAAAGGTAGGCCATCATTTATTTATTATTTGTAACAAAACAAAACACAAAAACTTATAAGTATTAAGAGGAATTAGGCATTCCTAGTTTATACATAATAAACTATATTTTATCTTAACAATCGAAAATCTTAGATCTAAAAGACAAACTGTTAGACTAAAACTATATTTGAATGGCCTGGAGAAATATCAAAAGTACCCCCAGAAGGGGAGGACAAGCACCAAAAACACTAAATGAGATGTGCATCACTCACCCACCAAACTCCGTAGATTCCCTGGAGGGACACCCACTCCACCACCTGGAGGGGTTACTTAATAATTTTCCTCAAGTTTATTCAATTTATTTAGACCATTCTATAACCGGTATAATTTAGATCATTTTATCATACTTTATACAAATCAAAAATACATCTAATTTAAAATAGTTAAGTATTAAAATGATTAATACTTAAGAGATCTCTTGTCAGTTAACCTCTTTGTCCATTTAACTTCTTCCAATATATTTTTACATCAACACATAAGTAATCCAAGTAAATTTCTATTTTATAAAGTTCTCAATGTATGCATGTGTTCCTTTTAAAAGGAGTTACGTTTTAATTTGTTTTCGTCATAAAATTATATTTGTAATTTTATAGTAATGTATTTTGTAATTTACTGGTAATAACTTCGCCTCCAATATTTCCACCCTAATGAATGATATACCGAAATTACTAGGCATTGTTATAACAAGGACTTAATGGAACCTACCCGCAATTTCTAATGTATATCCATCACCACTAATTGATTTCAAATGTCACCTAGATAATTGCGTCGCTCTCCTTGCCACTGTAGAGGAAAATACGATTACACAAATTGCCTCGTGTATTTGAAGAAGATAATGCAATTTCATATACTTGTACACTTATATACTTATTATATAATCAGGGTTATTTTATTTAGACAGTTAATAAACAAGTTAAGTTAAAAATTCGGTCTAGCGTGAACTGTGTTCACAAAAAGAGCGTCCAGTGCCAAGAAAATGTTGCCCGATATCTTTCCACTTAAACAGGAAATAGTTTGGAATTCTAAAAATAACCAAAAACGAAAAGAAAAAAAAATGGTGGATTTAATTTATGGTTTAAAACGTAGTAGTTATTAAGAAAACTTATGTATTTATTTTTTTTTAATGCTACTCCAGTTTTAGAAAGAAAAAAATCAAACCGTCATTGAACATGAGATTATTTTAGAGTTATGGCTAAGTATAAAATCGAGTCATAAAAATCAGTCCATGAACCTATTCGAATTGGATTTACCTCCATAGAATTCTTAAATTAGGTTTAAGTTTAACGACACTAATAGATTTCGATAAGTTGTTTTTCTGTTTTTTTTTTAAATATATATATATATATAACATATATTTGATGATTGTTTTTTAATAGCGGCAAATCGCCTGAAAAGATAAATGACACAATCTTTGACAATATTGAAAATTTTTGAAAAAATTTTTAATTATTTGATAAAGTGCTGGATAACATAATATTTATAAAGGTTCTAAAGAGGTCCTGTACTTGAGAGCGCAGGATGTCGGTTTAAACCCAGCGCTGAGTTTTATAAAAATGCTATATAAATAATCAAATTTTAAATTGATGTATTTCATGTTATTTTGTATTTTTTTTTTAAATTTAAATAGTTTTTTTCATTTTTCTGTTGTGTAAATAAACAAATAAAAATAAATATATACATAGTCACGGACATTATATTATTTAAATTCATAAAAGGTTAATCTAAGTGTATTTTACAAACTTTTATTTAGCTTGTAATGTTTTTATATCGGTTTAGGTCAAATCTTGCAAATTGAATGAGAACTCTTAACCTACGGAGTTGAAATTTGTCATGTTAGTTCAGTTATGATGACAATGCATTTTTATGGTAAGCATAACCTGATGGCTCCAAACGAAGGTACTCCTCAACGGACAACAGCACAGACACAAAATTTTGGATACGCAATTTTAGTACTTAAATAAAAGCTTTTTTTAAAAAATGTGTTTTAATTATGTATAATTATTTGAAATAATAAATTAAACACAAGCGTTTACATACTCAAAAATACCCTGGGGTCTAACGTGGCCCGATAAACCCGATTACATAACGTTTTAATGCAATGTGCGACGTTCTTACTGAAGTTTTCCCCTCAGGGTCTTACGAAACGATTCAATGACACTCTACATGCAAATTCCGCACTAGAAAACCGAAAAATCTACCCGCATGAAATTTTACTTTACTTTACTCTCGTGGAAATGTCCTACGATCACGATGCTACGACGCTTGCCTGTTTATCTTGAGAAGCCAGTGTTACAAGGGGCATACATTCGTGTTTAAAATTGAAATTGGCGCAAGAAAGACATTTATCGCGGCGTCCTACTCTATCGTTCGTGTCGCGACAGATGCCGACACTGGTGCGAAGAGAGCGGCGTGCACACTACTATTGCGCGCTCCTTCTCGGTCTGTGGCAAGTCCTAATGCGGGTAATCACAAAATAATTTATTTTGAACTATTGAAACAAATTTAAAAATAAGTAATCAGGAATACAACTTTGTTATCTTTATCTCTACATGAGGTTTTTTGTTTCAATAGTCTACGGCCAAAAATGGCTCAGAAAAACCCTAAAAATATTGACAGTGTAAGATATATTTTTTTTCGCACCATACAGAATAAATTTACACAAAAATAACCTGAAATAAAAACAGACAAAGGTTGGTTATTTTAAATTTTATTTTATCTTTGTAAAAATCGTAACGTCTGAAAGATCCTTTATGCAAAAAACGTCAATTTACGATTCTATATCCCTTAAACAAGGCGGCCGCACCGGTGACACTATATGCCTTTATGCCTATCTCGCAAACGTGCAAGGATTCGTAGTTCACTTTTATTAAATTAATTGCATGGCAATTTGTTTTTTTTTGTATAATTCTGTCCCTTAATACAGGTTGTCCCAACATCACTCCCGAAGACTTAAAAGGTTTGTGTAACCTTTTATCAGTAAGAAATGATATTAAAAAATTATCTCAAATCAGTTATAGTTAGAAACACAGATCCGCAGCTGACAATTCATAAATTAAAAAAGACAAAATATTTATAAGGAAAAAAAATAATAGAACAAAAAGTGCAACTAAAAATTTAACCAAAGGACTAGCGTGTATAATGTCTATTTAAATATATATATTTTTTTTAAATAGTTTTAATTTCGATTACTTATTTGCCATATAAATCGTATTTCCGCCCTAATACCCTACTGTATGCGTATTCTATTTCAGTATCCTCCTACTGATGGATGGCACCTTTATAATCCTACCCTCTTGATATGAGTAATCCCATTACCTACGTCTCGATGCGGCGAACCGCGAGTGAAAGGTACAATTATTATAAGTAGATTCAAGAGGGCATGTTGTGTTGTACACAAAAGCCAGCTAAATAATATACAAAATCGGGGTGAGCCTCCTGCCTCCCCGGAAACCTCTCAAAGGAGAGAGGCTCACCCTCTCTCCTTTGCTTTGTACACAGATAGTGCTCATTAGGATTGTGTGAAGAATGTGAACACGCATGTGAGAAAATTGAATTATTAACAAATATCTTCTAAAATAAATCATTATCTCTTTTAATCATTTGTCATTTTAATAGTCAATTGTAAGTAATCAGAAAAAAGTATAAATATCTTTTTATTTAATAAAATGTACATTTTTCTGATGATTACCTCTTTAAAGTTCTACCGGTACGCCAACTTTGTTATTAAAAAATATTGTTACTAATAAGTACTCAATTAGACAAATGTCGAATGAAAAGTATATTGTCGATTGATGTATAAATACGTATGGTTATCGACAATTTATGTATATAAAACAAAGTCAGATTAGTTACACATTTATAACTCAAGAACGGCTGGACCAATTTATATGGTCTTTGATTTGTTGGATTCGTCTCCGCCTCGAATAGCAGAATAACTATTAAAACTTAGGAAAGATTTACGAAAAATATTTATAAAGAAAATTATTTTTCTCATACGTTTTGTATGAAACGGCTTTGTATTATTCCGTGGAATTCTATTTTCAAACGGTAAGTGTTATCACATTTGTCATTGTACGCGCATCGATAATTAAAATACATATGATATACATAAATATTTATGTTTACTCTATACAACCCATATTTCAATTAATACATTTTTTTTTATAAGTGTAAATATGCAAAAACGAAACTATTTTAGTCTCATAATTTTCTTTTTGTATGTAATCAGTTTTAAATCCTAAAGGAGTGCATCTAAGTTTAAAAACAACCTGTATACAAAAAATGAAAATTGTGATGAAACGAAAGTCCACAATCACGACAACATACGACAACATTGTATATATATATATATATTAATTTATTTTCTTACAAATAGACACCTTAATATTTCTCTATAGGTGCATTGGCGGTTTCACATTCTTAGCTGTAATATATCACTGCCTTCCTTAGTACAGACATATTCTAGTAAAGAAGGCAGAGCACAAAATGTAGCAGTGCTAATCGCTCCCTGTGCATTTATAATATTCATTTGTAACTGTGATTTGTTCTACTACAATTCTATTTCTTTGACGAAATAATTATGTCACAATAAATAAATAAATAATAAATAAATGTTGTTATTCAACTAGTCAACCCAACCTGCCAAGACGCGCACTCGATAAATGAGCCCTCCGGTGACATAAACGCGCGGTCACGCGTGAACCTCAACCCGAATCCAGCCGCACTGCCTAAATCTCCAAATACATAATTCACACCGACCACAATCGAATCCCCCAATTCGGCCCTGGAGTCAAAACACACCGTTGCGCCGTCTCTGGGAGCGTCGGTGATTTTAGAGGTGAAACTAGTCAGCTTCTACTATCCGATAGCGCACTGAAAAAATCACTTCAGTAGAATCATAAATTTGTTATGGCTTCTGAA
The DNA here is from genome assembly GCA_020383195.1 of Neomicropteryx cornuta. NCBI lineage: Eukaryota > Metazoa > Arthropoda > Insecta > Lepidoptera > Micropterigidae > Neomicropteryx > Neomicropteryx cornuta. The sequence continues at coordinate 2,862,926 of JAHKQU010000024.1, forward strand.
TTTTAGTAGGCAGTCTGAATCTGTTTGATAGTACAAACCAATTCCTGGAGATTGATAAAACGCAAACCTAATAAAAATTTCTTGTAACTTATACCAAACAATCTCATAGATGCAGAATTCTAATGAAAAGTTGTGCATAGATTACAATACTGTTTCGTTATGTCAACCAAACAATCAGTAGTAGACTCGCAAGCACGCCTCGCGCTTTTCGTTTATTCCGCCATTTTGTTTCTCTACCGAACAGTTCGGTAGCAAAACAAAGCAGTGTGATTATGTGTACGGAGTTCAGTCAGGCGTACCAAACGTTGGTTGAGCCTACTAAAAACTTTAGTAACCAAATAGCCTGTTAAGGATTTACAAGACTCGTTTGTTTGTTCGAACAAATAACTTAAACCAGTATCGAACTATGGGCGCAACAAAACTTTAGCTGTCACTATATCTACAGGTTTTTTTTTCTCAGTGCGTATTACTTTTAAAGTATAACTTCTTAGAGAATAAATCTAATGCCTTACACTCATTCGGCTAAAATCAGTAGGACGCTCGGAGGTGTTGTGCCCAGCTGTTGCGTTAATTTTTTTCTTATATAAATAAATATGTGTTCGTAAACATTACTGAAAATGATAATTTTTAAATAAAGATGACAAATTTAATCAACTTCTTTGCAGAAGTTTCACTTCTAACGCGCGTGATGTAACCACACACAAACTGTTTGTTTTTTTGTTTGAAACCTATTGAAGTTAATTGAACTTGGTGTATTCAACCTTTCTTTTTTATTTCTGACGATATCTGGTGAAAACAACTAACTCATAAAAGCTGTCAGAGAGGTCTTGACATTTTCAGAATCATTTATTACAAAACGTTTTATAATGAACCGATTTAGCGTACTTAGAAAAAGTAATCCTTTTTAATAATGCATTTAACAAAGAGTTTGTAACAAGCTTGTAATATATGAGAAGATTATAAAGACCTTTAAAATTATTGATTAGATAATTAGATTATAAATCTATATGAGTATGTATATATGTATGTATATTATTTATTTGTTTTTTTTTTTAATAATTATGCTAATAACTATTTTCTTGTAATTTTTAATCCTCGTAAAATGTAACTTTTTAAATTTGCTATTATTATTAATTATTGATTTCTATTCCTAAACGGTTTATTTATGTAAACATTCTTACGTTTTGTGTTTTGTTATATATATTTGCAATATGGTTTGTATACAGACTATAAAACTATACATATATTTTTATTTATTTTGATTTGAATACAAATTAGTCTCAAGTTACCTTAAGATTTTATAATTCTCGAGGTCGCCTGTGGTCGAAATTCGATCGTAATTCATTGAACATTTAAGTTTGAACATTATTGAGGTTCTATAATACGGTGAGTATACCTCTATATTTATTGCTTAAATTCCGTATTTATATGATTCTTTACGATATAATAGGCATTCGCCGTTAGTTTACATTACTATAAAAGTCTGACAGTATTGACATTTGGAAAATTCGAATGCTTTTTAATATTTTTACAGATTGAAAATTTTCAAACAAATTATATAGCCAGAATGTTCAAAGAAAAAATAATACTGAACGCACAGATAGTTGCATCGCTTGAGATAATGCACGCCGGTTTAAATACAGGCCTGTATTTTATGAAAGCTTTTCACTCCAGATATATAGTTTTTATGTTTATTTATTTACCTCAGCTGCCAGCGTGTACAAATACGTCATTAGCCTATGTTGTTTGCCCTAATTCTCTGCAATAACAGTCGAAAAAGAAAATATACACAATTACAAAACGCTGAATTGTATTTACGATTTTTTTTATTTTTATTTTATTGAAGGTTCATGGGATGTAAGTCGATCGTACAATCATTTCAAGTATTCATTCTGATAAGGCCAATATGCTTTATCCTTATGACAACATGAAGTGAATGCAGCCTTTCATCTAAAGTGACTTCAGATACGAAATGTTTTGCATTGCAAAACCTGCATTGAAATGCATTAATCCACAATCAAAAGTATTCAAATTTCTTGGAATGACATTTAAATATATCCCTCAAAATAATTTCATCATTTTATAATACTACTTACATTATTTAAATTTGCAATTGGCCTATTATCATTTCGACTTTCGCGAGAATATATATTTTTCTTTCTTCTTTGAGTCCCAAGTCAGTTCTATGTAAGGGCATAATGGAAGATAGGTGCGAATATCTGGATGTAAAACAAAAATGAAAACACTGAAATTAAAAATGTAACATCTAAGAACTACTGAAACTACTACTATTACTACTACTGAAATTAGACTGGGTTTAATATATATATAATAAAATGTACTCACTTTTTGATAACCTAACAATTTTGCTTTTTTGCCTTGACATTCCTTTATTGATATTGACAGATTATTGAAAAAGGAATATTTCAATTCAATTCGGTCAATCTTCAGTATGAACGTTTTATTTTATTAAATTTAATGTATTTATAACACATATTAAAGATCATTTTAGCTTTCTGCACTCCTTCTCCATTTAAACTTTAACTATGCCAAATCTCACTCTCCTCCATACGCGCATTTTACTTAAAAAGGACAAAGTTTTCCCTTCGCGTATTATCCCCTTTCATTTATTTTATTTTAATAGAATTATTTTATTTAAATTTATTAATTTACTTCTTTCAAAAAAAGTAATCCGAAGTTTTCCCTTCACGTATTAATTCTGTGTACGATCCCCGGCCTATGAATTTCGTTTAGTTCTCCTCTACCTGTCTATAGCAATTTGGATCGGGTGCCGGAAAGCAATACTCATAAATTACCTTCCACTGTTAATACAAAATACATTCAATATATTGAATGTACTGAATTAATATATATCAAATTGTCCAATTTCGGAGAACGAATCTGAAGGCTGCTTTCTGTTGGTGTAATGAATATTAAGATTACTATAGTACTAGAACTACTATGTTTTTATCCTAATTTAATTTATTTGTTCTTTTTATACTTAATAAAATTCCTACAAAAGTCCCATATAATATGCCATCCCCTTATTTGTGATCAAACTTTGAAAGATAAAAATTGTGGGTCATACTTAGAAGACAGGCATATGCTATTACGGACTATTCTGTAGGCCTTTATAAGACCTGCAATTCTTTAGTATATAATTTGATTTAATCATCGTTAGTCGCGAGAAAGCGCTCTAAAAACGTCTTTTTATGACATTAAACAGCGTTAAGCTCAGTAAAGTTTTAAATATTTTTGTACACAGGCGTAAGCTTTAATTGGCCTTATTATTAACCCTTTGGGAAAATGTATATGCTATTATTTCGCTGTATGCTTACCTGTTAATAAATAAATAAATAAACATCGAGATTTCTCTACTATTTTTACATTTTATATAAATATATTTTACACAAAAACCTTCTGGAAGAATTTCTCAAAATAGTCGTAAAAATCACATCACGGTCCATTGTAAAGTTTATAACAGGGATTCCCAAACAATTTTTGGCAAGAGACCCCTTTTCTAAAATGAATGGCTACCTCAGACCCCCCCCCCCCCCCAGGCCAAATTACTTTAAAATCGTATCTCTAGTTTTTTTCCTATTGATAGAACTTGATCGTGATTTCGTTCGCGTAAATGCGTCAAATACATAGCAAGTCAAAAGTTGAAAGACTTGTACGAACTTCTCCACGCGCATTGACTTGCCAAGTTTTTCATCTTGTACGAACTTGTTATAAGAATGACTAATATTTAAGTAGAAGTATCATAGTTGTACTTTTAAAATATTAGTCATTCTTATAACAAGTTGGTACAACTATTTAGTGAATATACACACAAGTATATGTTGCCTATATAGGTATATGTTGTCTATATCTTTAATAAAAAAATATAATAATTGCAGTGTAGTGTAATAGTTTTATTACTATTAGATTGTATCGAGCGAAGCGACGTTAAATATTCCTAATACTAGAATTATTATGAACCTGTTATGGCATCAAGAACACGCGATTCACATATATATTTTTTACTTTTTATATTCGTTTTTTAAACGCTTTTGTAGACATATTTATGTATGTTTTTAAATACCTTTTTCGAAATGAAAGGGGAATTCGTAAATATTTTTTTCCCCTGGGCAATCGGTGTGCGTTTCGCTGAATCGTTGAAAGCCAGGGTTTTTTTCAGTGGAAAATCAGAATAAAGGAATCCCCTCTTAGCATCAATTTAAATCGCTGCAATGGTTTTTTCTTTCAGTTTAGTTGAAAATGTGACTTTCAAACCGGTAACAAACCCAAATATTACGCATTTTGATGCATTAAGTTATTTTAACAAGATCGATAATTTTAAAAGATAGTACAGACGTCTGTAAACCCCCCTAGCATAATTTTTGACCGAATTATTTGAAATATATATTAAAAGTTAATTAAGAAAAGTGTTAAATACAGATGGGATGATTAAAACACTTCTAAGCTTTCGCCATACGGCGTCGTTAGAATGACATATATTATGATGGATGATTTTTAAAACGCTACTTTCATAAATTCAGAGATTGCATTTTTAACCAAAAGATAACTATTATTTATTATCTTTTAATTATATCCGGGTCTATAATTATTATTAATAATAAATAAACAAAATTTATCTGCATAATTTAGTTTTATCTTACTCGAAATCCCCAGATCCGTGTTTTGCTCTTTATCCGATCTCCAGTATTTATAATTACCGAAATATTATGATTGGTATAAATTTCATTAGGTTTATTTCTGTAATTTAATTTATTTAAGTTTTAGTTACGAATCTATAATCTATAACTGGTAAATATTGCCTTTAAGGGATTCAGATGCTAAGTCAGAAACAACGATACGCAATCTCATAACCCAAAAGGCTCATCGATGAGAAGCCAAGCGATTGATCCCGAGTGCCGCAGTCACGAGCCGCTGGGCCTAGCTGCCATCCCGGGTTTGAACAGCTAGTACTATCTTCACGAAACATTTGTATAAATTAGTCACCATAAAAGATGTGAGAACAAGAGGGCTGCATCTCAATCTCTCTGTATCCTGACTAGATTCTTCTCCGTCCATTGAGAAAGAGATATGTGTTGTCTGAAGGCCTATATTGTTATTTTGAATGATATGCGTAAAAAAATGTTTTGTTATTTTAAATCAACTTCGCGTTCAGATGATGTATGTTTGATATCATCATATCAGCATAATCAACGTTTTAGTAAATAGGAGATATTTTGTTTAGCGATGATGAATTCATATAAGGCTGTACCTAACTTATGATCAACCGGCTTTCACTATAATTAGGTTCCTGGCTAAATCATCAACCTATTTACAGATCGCCAAAATGCTGTTAGACACTCACTCAGTCGGCAGTGTTGAATATTCTCAGTGGCAAAAACACATTTTACCGGCTCCAACCACCGGAATTCGAACCTGGGACCTTGAAATAAATGCTTATTGACAATAAACAAAGCCAAATAAAGGTTTTTTTTTACTGTAAATAATACAACATATATTTTTTTAAAAAAAGCATTTTTTTTGGCACAGAAAATGGAACGTAAATCTAAATATAAAGACATTAAAAATTCTATTAAATATTTATAAAGTTTGCAATTATTAAAAATGTATGTATTCTTGAATTAACAATGCAATAAAAATACATTTGGACTATAATTGACGTTGAAAAGGATAATAATTTACCCACTTCCTAGTACGACGGTTTTTCAATTGATTCATTGATTGACAGGGGTTTCTAGGTATTGCGCGCAGTTTACCAGAATTTAGGCATCCAACTCGGACAAAAGTTTGTTTTTAAATATGCTCGAACATCGATCTTCCCGTTTATAGATTTAGTCGACCGGAAACAAAGTAGTATTATTATTTTATTTGAAAGGTAAGTTTCTGGATTGAACTTTGAGGGTTAAAGTTTCTTTTGCAATTTCACACCCGCTTCAAACATCAGTCACGTTTCGCTTGACAAGCAAAGAAAGGCTAATTTTCTTATTCAGACGACCGAACGTCCGAACGTGTCGTCATCGGTTTGTTGTGAAATTAGCCTTAACTATTTACCAGTACTAATAGATCATATTTATTATACGAAGCCCAATAAATCTTGTTTTAATTTTGCAATTTTTACATTTGTATGTGTTCGTACATTGTAAATTTTGTATATAATTAAAATAAAGCATATTTATTATCATTTTTTGACACGGTTACACTTCTCAAACACATCTGATTTTGTTTAGATATTTTAATTTTTATAAAAACAAAAATAATTTGTTTTTGTAAAAAAAAATAGAGTAAATCCTTTGTATTTTTTATTTTTAAAAAGAATATGTAATATTAAGTATTTTGTTTTTAAATCATTTCGCGGATTCACGAAATACTCATATAAACGTTTAAACTAAATATAATAGAAAAGTGTTGATAATTTAGGCAAATATTTACACAAGTATTGCTGCTAGTATAAAAACTAGGTATTTACTACGAATGTACAGTCGTAGTACAAAATGTCAAAACGCACTTACAGAAATTACGTTGAGGCCTACACTTACTGTGATGGAATTTAAGAATGATAAAGTTTCCACCTAATTTACCTAATTGAAAATATTGTATAATACTTATTTTTTGATGTGAGTATTTTTACTGCGGTTTTTTACGAAGGCGCATATAATTTTATTTGTTTTTTTAACCTTAAAATAATAATTTTTGAACATTGCAAAGCGAATTTAAAAAACACACGCGAAATAGGCTTTTGACGAAAGAGTTTCTAATGCCATCTAGCGGTGAAAAGCAGCGAAATTAATTTTCATGACAGCTAAACTCTCAATACTGTATCTTAATAAATCATTCGCTTATGAAATATAAAAAATATGCAGAGAAGCATAACTTACTATAGATAGAAGATAGACATTGTAGATAAATCGTATTAAAGATTAGGGAAATAATTTATTAATTAAAAAACTAAATTAGAAGTTGGTTAATTAACTGGTTGACAATTGGTACAATAAGGTAATTTTCTGCCAAACGTTTCATTTTGTTCTTAGATAGGGTGGGTTCTTGTAAGAAGGCTTAAATACTATTTTTTGGTAGCACGCTGAAAAGGGAACAGAAACTAACATTTTTGCCATTGAAAATAATTTCATTAATTTTAATAAATCCTTTTATAAACATAATGTTTGTTACAATTTATAAAGTGAATCGAGAAATGCTTTGTTTCGTAAATAAATATTGTATTGGTATTTTACCTGTCTGGTGTGTTTGCATGTGCACGTGTGTATTTTTTATGTTATAAATTAATCGATTTATTTTTGTATATTGTACAAAATGTAGCAATAATAATAAAACAAAAATAAATAAAAAAAAAACAGGAAATGTATGTTGGGTAATAATGAAATATCACTGAACAGTATTGTTGATCGCTAGTCTTAATTGTTAAACAATGTGTTGTTGGATTCGGCGTGACAAATAATAATTTGTCTTTTTAATTAGGACTCAATTGTGTGTTGTCATTCTGAGTGAGCAGGAAAGCGCCTGGTGATGCGTGCGTGCAAAAGACAGCGAGATATTATTAAAGATGAGTAAAATTAATTACCATTCTTCATTGTCCTGGTCATAGCAATCATTCAGCAGACGTCTTCGCCATTACTTTTCAAAGTTATTACGGGCATGATTCAAATAATACAATAGCATCAATTTATGTATACAGGGTGTCCCAGCGACGGGGGATCAAAGCGAGCAGAGTGAGTTATTCAGTTTTTTTTTTTGTAATTTTGAACTAACTCCTGATTTACCAAATCATTGCCTTATTGCCTTATTGCCTTAGTGAGTGTTATCATATGCAATATCACTTTACTTTAATTTGTCTTAAAAATATATATATATATTTATTTCAAATTAATACTAAAGCTTTGATAATATTGAAAAATTTAGATTTTTTTTTATTAAATGAAAAATAAATTATTATGATTACTACTGCTTGCGCAGTGGTCGAAATTCGTTCGTAATTCGTTAAATTTGTAAGTTTGAGCATTATTGAGATTCTTATACCTCTATAATCATTGCATGTTTTTGTTAAATTTTGTTCTTAATAGAACACTTAGAGATTTGGCACACGCTAATGCGTGTGCCAAATCTCAAACTCTTTCGTGCGCGCAATATGCTTAAAAAGGGTAGAAAGTTTTCCCTTCTCGTATTAATATATATAATTATGTTTTTCGCTCCCACAACTATTTATAGACATCTACTTTTATCAACATATTTCAATAGTTTTTTTTTAATTAAGTACTGATTTCATATGAATCGAATAAAATTAAGTTTTTTTAATATTAGTTTTTCACATCATACAGACATTTGTGTCGATTACAACCATGGTTTATTTTGATCACTTTTCAATAAATATATACGCGATTTCATACGATTATTGTATAATTCAACGAAATGTATAAAACTACCTATAAACAACTATAATGTGGTATTTTTTGTGTGTACAATGTACCTATGTTATTTTTGACTTCCTGCAGTGGTCTATATTTTTTTAAAATATGCAAATATTAATTGTTAATTAAGAGTTTAATACAAATCGAGCTATAAGATTTTAATATACACACATACTCGTATAGATAAATAACATTTAAACGATCTCCTTATACAATAAACAACCTCGTTAGCAGTCTATGTTAACAATAAATTATTTAAATTGCTCCTAAATTATATTAAATTTAAATTTTGAATATAAAGATTTTGAATTAGATTTAATGCAAACGTCATCTTTTCGACATTATCTTTGAAACCCGAGGAAAATAAAATCTCTCCTATCAATACGTATGATTTTATGGAGCAAATAGACATTTTAATTTCTTATTTTTATTTAAGAAGGCCGCGGAGGTTATATTTTATAACCCTTTCCTTATTCCTAACCCCCTTTTTATTAGACTTATCCACTTCAGAACTGTAGCGAATGGCATCAATCCACATTATTGGAGCATTACTTCAAAAACAGAAAATAATAAAGTTCTCCGTAGCGCCAATAAAGAAACGCGGCCGTTGCGCGAACGAAAAGCCAATCTGCAGCGCTAGCAGCGCCATCTGTTAGCCGATAGCCGGGAGAGTGTCGGCCGCCAATCGAGCCGTGGTTCGGATCTTGGCTACGTAAGCGGACGAGCGCAGTCGGACGAATTATCCGGATGAAAATTTTGCGCGCTATCAGGGGTGAATCAGATATCATTGATAGTAATTATTATCAATAATTACTGATTTATCCCTTTATTATGAATTATGATTAGGGGTTTTTGTATTCTTTCGTAGAAGGCCAGATGAAATCCTAAATTAGTGAGCTGAATTCTTATAGTGCACTGTTGTAGTGTTGGGTATGAGAGTACCTAGCTAATCTGTTAGAGAAATATCAAACTACGTATAAAATAAATATGGATTTTAGTTAGTTTTACAAAATTTAATTTTAAAAGATAGTATATACTAGTCTTATAAATAACTTACAGCGTGTTTTGTTGAGTTTTAATTTTTTTAAAATTCAGAAGCTTTCATAATTTAACGGTGATGTAAATACAATAATAAATCAATCTGAAAAAACGGTCAATGTTTTTAATAAAAAAAAGTGCGAGTGCTGGGACTCACGTTTAAGATGTGTAACCATCAGCGTTCGTCTGTGAACGTATTACATACAATTTTGTTCTGATATTCCTCTGATTGGCTGGTTCATTGCGTATAGATGATACCAAATCGAATTTCACACTACCCCAAGCGCGGTCTGCGTATAAATATTTACACATCAATAAATGTAATAAACTTATACCTACTAACTTAAAATATACACGTAGATTTGAAAGAACGATGTTCGAAAGTCTAGTGATTAGCAATCAGTTTTAATTTAGTTTTACCTAGGTCATATAGAATTTATTTTGAACCTTACTCAACTAAGCTAAATGTGATCATACTAGAGTCAGGGGATGGTGGTAATGAAGTGTTAAAAATGGATGACTGAGTGCGTAAACGCGATGGGTTAGTTAGTTAAAAACATTAACCACTATGCTACCACGATCTTTGTGGCAATTATGTATATTACCTACCCACCTATATACATACAAATTGATAGAAAAAAATAGAGCTAGCTCAATAGTCTTTAGGCGTTTTAGTCGATATAATAGTCCATCTGAATTAATATGAATTCGTAATGGGGAACCACTAAGTAGAAGGCGTTTTGAGCTCAGATTAACTAGTTTATATAAGACTGCTATAAGAATGAACTTACCCGGTCTGCTTTAAGCTTCCAACTCTCTAAGCCTTCTTCGAAGATAAAACCTATCATGAGGAAACAGAACATTGGGTCCAATCCTTTTCTTTCCAGATCAATTCGCCAGTGGAATGCTCTTCATAGGTCAGTATTTGACCTATGACCTTTTAACATCCTCATTAATTATTCCTCACCTACTAAACTCAACAGTATCACCGGAGCCAGGGCCTAAATTTTATATTAAAAAATAGTTAATTTCCACAGGTTTTTGAGAGTGTGTCGAGTTAAGATAATTGTAACCTAAAAACATAGGTTGTTTGTGAAATACATCCAGCACGTATAAGATTCTTTTGAGGATACATGACAAAGGCTACATTATAACTGAAGTAATCATTTTGCAAGTATGAAAAAAATAGTTAAGCCTCTCTTTTATTATTTTGCGAGGAACCCATAAGAATTTGTATTTTTTTATTTCGTTGGATGTTTTTACATTTCGGCCCTGAGCTCGGAGACTGAGTAACATAACGACATACGTCGCCCATATTAAATTTATCCAGCCCGCCGAGCGCACATCTAAGCAGCCATATTATGCAACATATTTTCAGATATTCCTCACGGTATTGCCAATATTGTTATGTATTATGCCCTTGTAATTTATTTATTTATTTATTCTTTATTGAAAAATCCACAGTATTACATTTTATAATTACAAACAAAACTTATTACTAATATATAAAACCAATTAAGTTTTTCGGTCATTTTACATATTAAGATTAGCATAAAAATTTGAACAGTGTTCTTAAAATATATATAGATTATTAATATTATATACGTATAAAATAGATTTTTTTTTTTTTGAACTGTTATGTGTAATTTGTGAGTGATGTTTGTGGTAGTTATGAGAGTGTGACATTTGTATGTATTTATATATTAAAATAAAGTAATAAATTAAGTATGGTTTTAGTATGTATAAAAATAATTTATGATGAAGGTGATATAAATATAGTATGTATGTATATTCTATATGTAATTGCAATTACAATACTTATATGTTACAATTAACCATCAACAACACAACAATCTAACAATACTATTAGGTTTTATTAGTCTTTACTATTAATGATATTAATAATTATGCTACATTGTTAACTTTATATTTTTTTGGAAGTTATGTGTGTGTGATGTAAAATTATGTGCTTTAGGTATAGATTTAATATATATAAATAAGTGTAACGCATTCAATAGATTGTAACAAAAGAAAAAAAAACAATATAATCAGGTACTTACCTAGATATCAATTATATCACCTGCAGCTATGAAAAGCATTTTTAAACTGTTTTTATTGTTTTAAACTGAGTGTTGTTATTAAAAATGTCAACATACGATAATTTGTTGTTATAAAATGAACATATTCGCGGTATAATTCCATTTTTACATGCATTTCTATTACAACTTAGCTTATCCAAACCTAATCCAGTTTGGTTAGAAATCAATAGCTGTATTACCTATTATTATTTTCATTAATACCAAAAAATCTACAATAAATTGAGGAGTTTGGTATTAATAATTCTTAAATCCAAAATCCTTATTTTTTTAACTAAAATTAGAAGTTTGGACTTTCAAAATATCCCAAATCGAAATTGCTATAGATTTTATGTCAAAACTATCCGTAGCAGAATAAAAGTCTCCCAAATCCATTTTTACCAATGTTGCCTAAATTCAAAATCAACCATACGGTTAAATTATTTCGTTTGTCAGTAATTGTTTGAAATCCACGTGGCAAGGATTCATAATGTCCCAAATGTTTACACATCTATTTTCGATGTGTAAACATTTATATATTTATTTAAAAATATTTTAGCTTTTTAGCACCATAATTACATATTACAATGTATTAATTATATAAACACTATTTTACTGTTTTATATAAGAGTGCATGTAAATGACGATAAAATAAATATATAAATAAATACGCGGCCCCTCTAGGCGGAGTGAATTTCGAGTTGATTCGGATCTTTGCGGACGCTTCTGTCAGTGACCCTCGTCGTGACTTCACGAGACTCCACGATGGAGCCGATGCGTCTGAACGAGGAGATTGGTATTCAATTTCTAAGCAGCTGATATATTTTATTATCTTAATAGAGCTTTGTCAAATGGGTTTTATTTTAGGAAGTTAGTTTGTTAAGTGATGAATTGAAATCGAAATAAATTACTTTAAAAAAATGATAATTAAAAAACTCAGTCTTCTAAATTCACAGTCCAACACTGTTTTTACACATCACAACACTCATACATTTTTTTTAACAATTTTATAAAATAATTTATATAAGCTAATTTAAAAAACAAAAAAAAACACACACAAATTCTATAAAGAAAACATTAAAACTGAGACAGTTTTGTATCAGTCAAAACTATTTTATTTTACAAAATGCAATGAATTGATAAAAATCTATCCCAATAATTATGCAAATTCAATTTTTTTATCCTTTGAAATATCGATTACCGACAATTTTGTTTAGATTTTGTCAATTAAAAGCGTTCCATATTTTTCGCGGTTTTAGTTTGACGTCTGTCAGATTAAACCACCATCGCAAGGAACAGAATCTACATTTGTAATAGAATGTAGTCTTTATTGATCATTGCGTTCGGGCTATACATTTTGTTGAAAGGCGGTAGACAGTACGTATTTTGTATTTATTTAGTAAATGGCCAATTTTATCCGTAACGTCCTTGACACGAGGGAAGGCCTTTAACCAAGTTGCCGTGCCAGTAACAGCTTTGAAATGTTTCAATTTTTTCTACAGATGGTTATTGCATCCATTCGGTGTCATAATAGCTTTATATATTTTATATATTAATCTATTTTATTTATTTGAGTAATGCACCATATTTATTGTATTTTATGTATTTATTTATTCATTTTACATAATTAATTTGACAAAAAATAGAAATGCAGTAGTAAAAATCACAGTTATAAAAGAATATTACAAATGCACTGGGAGCGATTAGCACTGCTACATTTTGTGCCCTGCCTTCTTTACTAGACTATGTCTGTACTAAGGAAGGCAGTGTTGTATTATGCTACAACTAGGAATGTCAAATCGTCAGAAATATGAACATGTATATTTGTAAGTATGTAAGTATATTTTTATTTTTTTCTTTTAAAATACATAAATATATATAAATATATATATATATATATATATATATATATATATACAATGTTGTCGCATATAATGTTAATGTTCAAACAAGTATGTCTATATATATAGTTGCCTAGGTTACCTAAGAAATATAATAATAAAGATGGTCAATAAGATTTTAAAACAAAATGTTTAACAAATCAGCAGATCCTTGTCTTCCTTTATCTATCAGCCATTTGTTAATTTTTTTCGAAAATATCTTCAGGTTACCTAATTCCTTTATAAAGTCCGGAAGATTATTGTGGAGTTTGGGGCCTAAGAATTTTAAGGACCGTTGTCCAAAACTGGTAGACATTTTTGGTATCTCTAATAAGTCATCACTCTGTGCTCTTGTTTTATGACCATGCTCTATTTTTTTCATATTTGCTATGTTTTTTTGGGTATATAATATTACCTTCTTTATGAAGGATTGTCTTACATCTAAAACCCCGAAGTCTGTGAACAACTGATCGGAAGGGGAACGTTTATGGCACCTTTGAATAGTTCTCAGAACTGATTTTTGGGCCAGCTCTAACGGCTTTAGATTAGTTTTAGCACAGTTCCCCCAACCAATTATTCCATATGTTAATATGGACTCACATAGGGCAAAATAGGTAGCTTTGAGAGTGAATGGGTCCAATATAGATCTTAGAATTTTGAAGATGTATGTAAGCTTTCTCATTTTCTTTGCTAAATATTCAATTTGAGTTACCCACCTCATGCCTTGATCTATATAAATGCCTAAATATTTGATGGAGGCTACTTCCTCCAACGGTATGCAATTACACTCATTCGAAATATTTTGGCAGTCTGCATGAATGAATATCTTTGGAGGATTAGGGTCCTTTGTTTTTTTTGTAATATTAAAAGCTATGAATTTAGTTTTGGAAATGTTGAGGGTGAGGATATTCGCGTTAAGCCATTCGCTCACCCTCCTTAACCCTTCATTTGTTCGTTTAGCCACAATGGACCACGTCTTGCCCGTAAAAGTAATTGCGGTGTCATCGGCAAAAGAAGTGATTAGACCTACATTTGCTAAATTACAAAGGTCATTAATATATAATAAAAATAAGATAGGTCCAAGAATACTGCCCTGAGGTACCCCAAAATCTATAAAACATATATTGCTGGACACGTCATTTACTTTAACGGCTTGTTTACGTTCTTGTAAGTAGCTTTTAACCCATAGTAAGGCGCTGCCTTTAACACCGATGGATTCCATTTTTTTGAGTAAAATTGGTTTTGAAATGGTATCAAAAGCTTTAGCTAAGTCTAGAAAAACGGATAAACACTTGTTGCCTCTGTCCAAGTTATCAAAAATGGTTTCGGAAAATTTGGATATAGCCTCCTGCGTCCCTAATTTCTGTCGAAAGCCAAATTGGTTTCCAGATAATATATTATGCTTATTTAAGTAGTTCATAAGCCGCTCTTTGACTGCCATCTCTAAAACTTTGCCCAGGACATTCAAGATAGAGATTGGTCTGTAATCACTTATTTGCGTTTTATCACCTTTTTTGAAAATCGGACAAACAGTGGCATCTTTAAAGTGACTCGGAAAAATACCGCGCTTCATAGATAAATTAAAGATGTGGGCTAAGGGGGTAGAAATGAATGGAGCGATATATTTAATCGTAGAAGTTTTTAGGCCATCAGGACCTGCAGAGTTTGAGTTCTTCAATTTTGAAATTAAATATTGAACTTCTTTATCTGTTATTTTGTACAAATGAAATGATTGTTTATGAGATACATTTTTAGATATCTTTTTCGCAAGGTCACTTTCAGAGACTTCTAATTGACTTAAAATTTTATTTGCTAGTTTTTTACCCACATCCGCAAAATATTCGTTTATGTGGTTAGCAACGAGTTTCGGGTTATTATTAACGTTTAACAATATATCATTTACATTTATTTGTTCAATATTTGTCCGATTTTGCTCTGCTCCAATGGCATTTCGAATATGACTCCACATTTTGTTCTTATCGTCGTAGTCTTTCGTTATCAGATCTTTATAATATGTATTCCTACAAACTTTAATTAAACTGTTACAAAGATTTCTATATTTTTTGTACGCGTGCATCTTTTGTCCGTCGGCCCGTGCTTCTTTATGAAGTTTATCCCGTTTTTTGATGGACTTTAAAAGACTTTGAGTAATCCAAGGCACAAGTTTTCTTTTATTGTGAGCTATACGAAGAGTAACCGTGCAGCTTTTTGTATAACCCGAAAGCGTATTAATAAATGCATCCATAGCTTTATCCACATCATTTTGTTGATATACGGATTGCCATGTTTCCGACTTTATTTGAATTTCAAGGCTTTCGTGGTCTAAGCGCTCGAACATTTTGCGTCTTTTATATCTATTCTGCGTGGTAGCGGAGGTGTTAAAGCATACACCTGTCGAATAATGGTCAGTGACACTCGATTCAATTACGAAAGAGGTTGGATACTTTAAACCTTTCACCATTATGTGATCTAAGCATGCTGAGGACTCTGGTCTAGTGATGGTGTTAATTGTGGAGAGGAAACCCTCTTCTGCTAGCTTACACTTGTAAGATTCAGCGTGATTATTATTTGTTTCTAAAATATTGATATTAATATCTCCTAGAACTATACACATGGTTTTAGAGGATGCCAATACATTATCGAGATCATTTAGAAACATTTCAATATTTGTTGACGAAGGGGATCTGTACAAGCAAAATATATCTATCTTGTTATCAATAATCACTTTTAAGCAATTAGATTGTTGTATTATTATTTCCGAAACATTGCATGCTAATTCACTTTTTGTGTAGACCACTACCCCGTCATTTTGAAGTCGGTTATTTTCCGTATAAAACAAGTCATATGATGGCAACGAAGGAGGCGTGAATCCACCTTTTAACCTACATTCGGTCAATACAATGATGTCAAAATTCGCTGTTAGCTGTTTCAGTAAAATGAGAAAACTATTTAGGTTTTTTTGAATGCTTCGTATGTTCTGGTGGATAATACGGGTATCATATTTTTTAGAAAGTATTTCTTTGGCTGCTTTACTGTCAACTTCAAATTGACTAAAATTATGAAAATTTATGCTCTCTACATACGGAAAATCACCTTTTAATATAAAATGTGACAGATCGGTACAACAGTAAAGTGATAAAAATCCACGATGTTGAATTTATAAATAATTTGTGAGTACATGTAACATATATGCGACAAATTGCAAGATAAAATATATAGGTATGTAATTTAATGTGTGATATTATTATTATGTAAAATTTACAAGAAAATACTTGGTATTCTAGGCAATTACACGGAGATGATAAATAAATATTAGAAGTAAAAACGTATGACAAGCAACAAAAATTAATTAATAAATTGGGAAACAGTTGAGAATAGCTTATACGAAATGATATTGTAAAAAGAGTTACATGACTTACGGCCTTTATGTCATGTTTTTGACATCCAATTGGGCCTCGTTTTTTATAAGATAATGTTTTTCGGAAGACCTTTTTCTCAAAAAAAAAAAAACCTGCCCCCCCCGAGTCCAGACATAGTTAAAATCGTTTTGGCGGGCAAATTGCTTAGTAATCGCGAGAAGTTTCTTTGTTTTGCTAGAGAGAGATTCTGAAATGAAAATAATGTTTTTATCCGGTAATCCGATATTCGCCGTGCTCAATCGCCCCCCATTTTTACAAGATATATTATAATTTTTAAATGACACAAGGAAATTATCTCTAAAAATTTGAGTTTGAAACATTACAATAATCGGGCGAATTTGACCTTCTTTGGTCGGGATCCGATAGATGGCACTTATTTCCAAAGGACTTATCTTGCAATTTATAATTGTTCCAATTTTGGTGACATAAGAAATATTGGTGGTAATAAGAAATATATCTATTTGGCTAAACAAATCGGTACAAGAGTGCGTTGAGTCAGTTTTCCTTGCAGGATGGCAGTCAACGAGCAATCGCTGTCACAGGTCATTAAGCTGATTAAGCTTATACATAACCCCATGAAGGCTGGTGCTTTTTCCGTAGGTATCTTAAGCTAAATAGTATATGACAGATCAAAATGGATGGAAGCTTTCATATAAACTACCACTAGTTAAAAAAAACATACAAATTGAACAATTAAACGTATCAACATAATGTCACATTGCCTTATGACTACACTATGGTGTCACTTTTCGCGACACATTAATTTAATTAAAACACTGCGCATTGACTAGCAATCCAAAGTAATCCTTCCATAATGTGTATACTAAAGTTCAGTTGCACTAACCAATAGTATACCCATGTTAGTAAACCAAATAAATGAAACAAAGAAAAAACAAAATAATTATATACAATATATTGAATATACTAAAGAAAAAGTATTTTTATAAATTATAATTTAGTCTATAAGTGTTGTTTTTATGTCGTTTTTTATATTCTTCTTGTTTTTAAAGGTTTTGATGTCATCTTCTAACTCATTAAATAGTTTGGGGATTAAGTATCGTGAAGTACGTGATCCGTAGTACGAGGAACATTCAATGTGTGGTTTGTGGTGTAAGTATGAACTACGGGATCCTTATATGAGGCGTCTGAGTAGTGATCGATCAGGATTCTGTGTGCATTCATTTGCTTCACTGGCAGGACATTAACAAATCTAAATAATTGAGGCTCGTTTTCTCTACAATCAGCTCTAATTTCCGTTGGCACAATTTGCTTTAGTAGCCTCTTTTGTAAGAACAACTGGTTGTAGTTTTTTGTATAAATATTATCCTACAAAAAAAATCCTTTCGGCACGCTGGTAGATTCCTAACTACACTAAGAACAGGTTTGTGTACCTGATAAGGACTATTGAATACGGGGCGGTAGGCACCAGAGAATCTATGGTGCACGTACATATTTCGTAGGGTCTTTAATTTGAAAAATGCTTTCGCTGAGCCAACGCGATCCATCACCGAACGCAAATATGGCGAGAACGTTCGCAGCTGCGAAAAATACATTTGTTTCGGTTAATATTCGCCGCTAGGAGAAATGGAAGTCCGCCTTACTTTGCGAAACTTTTACTCCAGTATCTTAGCAAAGGAAAGCAGACACCACCGTTCTGTATTTATGAATGTGGCGAAGCGCTCTTTCGTTTGGCGGGTAGGTGCCTCGATCCGAGGATACAATTTAAATTTGTAAAATTGTTCAGTACGACCACAATGTTAGTGCAACAAACAGATCGTATCGCGATAGTCCGAGAGCCACGGAGCATTTTAAAAGGCATTTTATCTTAATTTCGACACTCCCTGGTTGCTTCATTTAAGGTAGATTAGGAAAGCTACCTATTGCAATGGGTACAATGACTTCCAGAAAATTTCGACGTATCTTCGCGTTTCACACCCCCTAAAGCCCAAAACCACCCCCAATAAAGTTTATATATCTATCTATATCACTTTCAAATTGTTATATAAAATCTTTGTCCAGTTCGTTAATGGGCAAAATCGACCAGGGGCCGGGAATGGGTAGCTTTTTCGAAAAAGTGAAATTTTGCTATAACTTTCTTACTATATAAGATATCGAATAAATTTAAATTTTATATTTTTCCGTAGATAAGGGCCTAAAACAAACTTTCTCAAAAATTTTTGATAGCTTCAACCTAGGGGTGGGAAAAAATAACTTTTCAAAATGCCGTATTGAGAGTTAATCGCGCGTTAGCTCGTTCAATGTTTGATTCAAGTCCGTACAATTGGAGTTCGCCTATCCTCTACTTTAATCCCGTGAAATCTACCTATGGCTTCCGGCGTACCGAAAGGGATTTTTTTATGTTGGTATATTGTTTTTTTATGGGCATAGTCGTTTATTAAAACATTAATAAAGAAATTCTTATTATAACGTAAGGTGTGTTAATCTAGTTAGACAATCATGCGCTTTAATGCGCTTTAATTCGCTAGTCTACTGGTTAAGACGTTGGACTATTGGGCCAAAGGTCGCGGGTTCGAATCCGCACATAGTCATACCATTTTTAAGGCGAGGCACACCATCTCCCTGGACCCTAGCACAGGCACATTTGGCCTAGATGAGTAGGGCCCAAAATAATCGTATAGGACATAGGTCATTTCTATGCATACAATGAGTGAAATTAATAAAAATGTGAGTGCCGGGACTCACGTTTAAGATGTGCGAACACCATCGTTCGTCTGTGAATGTATTCTGTTGCTACGCTATTGTTTCACACTCACACTGGATAGTTCGTCGCGTATTCCGTTCATGAAGAGTAAACTCGATTTAAGATCCGAAATGTCAGCCGGGCGTTAATTCGATTTGACACATTTTATGCGATGTATTCATACTCTGACATCAGAGCCTGGCTGACAAATAATATCAAATCGATATTCACTCCGCCTGAAGATACAACTTTAGATGAAGTTGTAGCTTTGGTATAAGGAAAGCGAACTATACTTAGGTAGTTCATACTATAATATGCCTATAATATACTATACTATAATATATACTATACTATATATATATATATATACTATACATACTAAATATGCCTAACGTATTTATATATAACATTTCATTATCTGGTAAGTGTTTAGCATATAAACACTTAGTTGCATTCTTCAGTGTGTATCGTTAGTGTGTGTGTGTGTACATTTGTACTTAAATTAAATTACTTAAATTAAATTAAATTACTGTAAATTAAGTTTTATTATATTTCACAGGGTTTCTCGTAGGTCTCACACTGAAACACTTTATAAATAAACTTTCTTAGAACAGGTAACTCACACCTAGTCAGAAAGGTAACAGACCTTATATTTTATTTTATTTTAATTATGTTTTTGATAACTTATTTTGTTTAATAAAAACTTTGAATTTGAATTCTCTTTTTTATATAACATATATACATAAGCACAATTATGGTAGATTTATATGATGCACAATTATGGTAGATTTATATGGGGATGTTTCCAAGTAAGCCAAAACGCCCTAATTAGCAGATACCAACACGTTTTATCACAATACAATCATCAGATGCTACTTGGAATCTTGGAGTAAGAGCTCGTAACGGTCGGAATTTGATGATGATGAGAAGAGCAGGTTGTTGAAGATGTGACCATAAACCTAATTACTTAAGGGAAGTCACGAGACGGACGCGTAGTCTGCTTAGCGAGGGCAGAGAACCATTGCAGACTGCGGGTTGGATCGTAGACGACCTAAGTTGCCCGGTACCTGCTTCACTCAAGAAAACTTATCGTGAGAAAGTAATTTATTGAGTATCTCACTGTTTGTCTCTAATGACGCTGGAAGGTGTGCGAACTGCAATTTATGCATTTTTGACACAATGGATTTCTGAAATATGAAGTGTGTCGGCTGCCTTTTGACTAGGCCGCTAATTATTTTTTTAAATAAATTTAAAATGTGCGAATTGTATATTCAGCAGTCTCGCACGTCAAATACATTTGTAACTGTAATCTTTTATTTATTACTAAGTTGCAAAGAGTGTAATTTATTTTTGTTTCGGGTAAACGGTTAAAACTGTGTAAAATTTACATCAAAATGTATATTAAGTAAAGGTATAAATCACATCAAAAATATTTTTTATCTATCGTGGTTATTGGTACCATAAAAAAGTGTTAAAGGGTTGACGCGAAATGCAGTGTTCGACACCGGCGCACAGTGGTAAGGCCGAGGTTTTAAATAACAATGTTATCAGACTATAAACGATAAAAGCCAACGGTCGTTTTATATATAACTCTATTCGGCCAGGGAAAGAAAGGAAAGTAGATTATGAATAATTCATACGCGGAATATGGTTCAACGGAAGGAATTTGTAAACGACTGTTTACGGGGCGGGCGGGCCGCCGCCCTCCTTGCGCGGCCGCCCGCCCCGGCTGAAAGTTTCTTTCGGCGGATAGGCCGCTCTTAAATTTTATGAGACGTAAATCAGGTACGGATTCGGGGCGGTGAGAAATAAAAGCGGAAAGAAGCGAAAGGAATTGCGTGACGAGTGTTTTATTTCAGCGGATTTTGTGTCCAATTTATATCGACCCCAAAAGACATTGTTCGTTGCCTTTTCTGTATGCAAATAAGCCTTTTTCGAATCGTACGAGGCGGAAATAAATTGTTAAATCGGTTTATTGGCAGGTGTTATTCATATAAAGAACTTTTGGAAATTCTAATTGAATATTTTTATTTATTTATTTATATCATCATTTTATTTATATCTGTTCCAATGAGACCCCAATCATTTGAAGAAGTAGTTGACGTAATCTACAGGACCTCATAGTATTTTATACTTAATCATTTAATGATACTATAATAGGTACCTATAGATATATGTTATATAATATTTTATTATAATATAATATTTTGACTTAAATAATTGTGATAGTAGCTACGTTTTTTTTATTTGATAAACTATCTAATTGACTAGGAAATCCATCAACATAATATTTGTTATATATATATATTTTTAATAGGTATCACCGAAAAAAACGAAGTTCGGAGAAAAAAGCAATAAAACTTTTGAACAATATTATGTAATATAATTTGGAATTTCCTAAACATATTATATGTAAACATTATTGTAGTTAATTAAAGGTTTATAAATATTTTACTAAAATACAAAAAATAGTAGGTACCTGTCCATAATACACACCGTGTCCCCAGACCATTTCCGATGTAAAAATGCAAACTTTACGTGAAAATAGTAAAACGATCATGTAATAATGTCTTCGTTGTGAGCCCTCATTAAGGCCATTATCAATCGGTCTGTCATCTGTTAAAAGATATAATAAATTTGGGCATGATATTCTTTGTCATTTTTCATATCATTTCTTACTCATAGCTTACATAATACATGATTTATTTCTTAGGTTAAATACTAACTTTATCTACTAAAAATCTTTAAATTTAAATACTAAAAATCTACAATTAATATTTAAAAATATTTAGACTTAGTATAATCATTTATATTATAGCATATTATCATTATTATTTTTACTTGATTTACATTTTTTATAGAATTGTTATTTTTTTATATTTTTATATGCTATATACACTTTATTTTTCACTAAATGACATTATACTCGTATAATAAAAAAAATAAATAAAAGAGATTTATATTGTACTATCACTTTCTAAAAATACGTGTCTTAATCGGTAATGCGCCAACATTAATACAATATAGTATACGCGCTTCTGTCGCTATTGCAGAACAGGTTTTCCTAGTGCAATAGCACAGTACTCTTAACCTGGCAACTAGCGGGCTAACACACACACACACACTGGCGCGCTATGAATAAAAAGTCCGCCTGGTACTGTTAACCTAGTGTACCTACGATAATTGAAGGTAGATTACTTCAAACTATCATTGTAAAATGTATATTTATCATATAAAATTGTAAACTAATTAATAGGTGTAATTAAATGTAAGGCATGTACTCAGAAAAGAATAAATAATAATAATTATTATTATTATTTATACTCGCTCGGTAGAAATATTCAATTGGTTTAATTTTATACTTGTTAGTGGGTACCATTGTTTCTGTTTTTATCATTTTATTACTGTGTAGCGCCTGTATATGATTTTTTTGTTAGGTAACTGTTTTATTTCCCAAATAAAGATAAAATAAATCCACTGGTTTTCTCTTGCAACATTCTAAAAATGACATTTTCCATTGTTTCAGGCTAAATCTTCAATGTAATGGAAGCGCCGAGAATCGGGCGCTGAAAAAATTCTGGTGAAAACGACAAGTCCCCTATCGGCGAAGGGGTTGAGATTCTGGGGCCTTTGCTTAGGGATGTATCCATCCCGTCGCGGATAGTGTCGCGAAGACATGATCCTGAATTAATGAGGCGACTATGAAAACATCTCCCGGAGATTTATTTTAGGACGTTTCGTAGCAACGATGGCTCTTTTGCGCGATTCCAAGTAATCGATCGCGTCTCCCTCGCAATGGGAAAATTTTGCGATATTTCTAATAACAAGTAAAGTATTTTAATAGGTCCCCTTATTGAATAATAAATTGAACTAACCAAAATCACCATAAATCTACATAATAAAACAATTCAAATAATACTCATTTTCAACTCACTCACCAGTTTAAACTTAATTAAATCTTCAAAGAGTTCATCGTAACTATAAAGTTCTTAAATATTGGGAAAAAGGTGAATCGTGAAATGAAAATTCGAAAAGTAACAAGAAAAACTATGAATTCAGAGGAAAATTTTAACAAGATTGACAATCGGAGGTGATATTAATTTTATGAGTGCGTTCCGGACATAACGTTGACAATATGGTGGACGGAAATAGTTTTTGTATCGCATTGCAAATGGCGATTATAGTGCTCGTTATAGAGGGTGTATCCAAGGTCGACGGTGACGGCTTGAACAATTTCGACGATATAACAGATCACATAAAGGGTGTTGAAATATGCGTGGAGGACAGTCATAATAAGCTGACGAACTTGTACAGCAGCGGAGGGGCGCAGAACAGCTCCAGACACCACCGAAAAGGTAACAAAATTGTTTTATTGTTGTTAATCATATAAACATAAATAAATAAATTGCTTGTGTTGACAGGGAGGGTCTGCTGTAAAATGCTGCCCTTAACTATTTTATTTAAAATCACAAACAGTGGTAAAATATTATTTCATACTACAATCGTATACGCAAATTTTGTGGTAAAAGCACAGAAGGATTTAATTTAATTGGAATTTAAAAATGTTGCAAGTCTGAAACCTAATAGCAATATATTTTTATTGCTATGAGTATGGCGACAGTTTTAATTACCTGTTTTTTTATTATTTATTTTATTACCTAATGGATACACAGTATTACATTGTAATACTGTATTACATAGTAATGGATACACAAATCGTTTTGCGGACGTTGTGTCTTAAATTAAAAGCATCTCCCATTTATGCTACTCGCACCTGTAGTACCAACTTCTGATGAGTTGCTTCGTTTCTTATCTTCACATGTACCTGCGGCACTTTTAGCCTATTCGATGTGCGTTTTAAATGACCATAGAGGCGACAGTAAGTTATTTTTTAAGTCTGAGTAGATTAAAATAAAAAAAAACATACACTGGTGTCATGCAGATCATTCAATTTATCATAAATTTTAACACCATTTTAATATTTTCTATAGGGTTACCCGCCATTACCCGTTTATAGGAAAAACATTTTTCACGGTAAATTAAGTCTTACTATTTTTTACTCAAAAAAAAAATCAGTTTGTGAAAATGATTTTTTGAAGTATGATTATTTTATTAATCTAAAATAATTTATAATGTACGGATATGTAAATATTTTAGGTTCTAGGTATAGTTTAATTTCAGAAAATATGTCAATAAGGCCATGTCCAATATTCGATCTGATCTATCCAGGTTCATTCTCGGGGGAAAATTGTTGGAAAAAGAGCTAGACGAGCGCAATATTTTTAAGATCGAATTGGGAAAGCTGGAGAAGAGCTGAAACAATTTATAAAAAAGCTGAAAAAACAAGAAAGCTACGTTGCAAATAGTTCAACGATGGAACAATAATTGTACACTTAATAATATAAATATAAATATGTAATAATAACAAATTATTTAAAACAAAATACCTAACAAAAATAATAAACGCAGTAATAAATATTTAAAAGACTCAATAAAAGGTAATTATTTTTCTGTTTAATGAGTTCAATTAGCATGTTTCGTTTATTTTTATCTTAATATTTGTTTTACTGTCTAAATTTATCAGCTATTTTTCAAAATTATTTAATAATTGTAAGCGTCCTATCAGGATAAGAATTGATTTGTCGTGGTATTTTTAAGTACCCTCGAATTATTTGGCTGGTCCCATGACAGTGCAAATTATAAACCTATACCACGCTCACATTGCATTTGCGTGCGTGATTCAGTACAATAAACTTTGCCCTTACATACGCTAACCTAACATTTATATAACAGACCACCATTTAGATTTACTGATTAGTAATGATTACTAATTTATGTTATTATTTAAATAAAAGTGTTTAACTGTATCTCCATGCAACCAAACATACGTTCAATTAAATAATTTATCAGGCGACATTCAGAGCATTTTTTTTTTATTCAGAGCATTTATAGTAAGAGGTTTTAGGGGTTCGTATTTCTATATACAAAAAGATGGTTTTTAAAAAGATTTATTTAAAATAAAATCTGTAGAACCTAGAAGAGAAGCTGTTCGGGAAGAAATATTCCAGAACTTTCTATATCCTTCCACCACATTCTTCATACCTCTCGAACATTCGGTTAGATAATAAACACTTTGAATTCACTTAATTCGGAAGCTTCCCTAATGAAATCTACTACTAATGATACTACTATGGAGCTACTTAATACAATTGTTTTGATGAATATTATATAGATGTGCGAAATGCGTGCGCACGCGCGTTTCAGAATTAAGTTTCGCACGCGCGTTTCAGATTAAGTTTCTCTGCCTGAGTAGCTCGGCGGGGTACGTCCGGTCGCCTAATGGATTGTCAGAGACGGAAATTCGTTTTCCACTATCCTTTAAGCGATTAACTACTGATGCCATCGTAAGCAGATAGCTACATTTGACAGAGTCGATTCGGACTGGAATGAACTTTGCCCGTCGATTTGGACTGGAATGATCTTTTAGCCTGGAGTATTTAGCTCTGATGTGTATGCTGTTTGTTTGAATTTGCGATTACGCTGACGGTTAAAAGTGTGTATATCCGTTTTTTTTTACTAAATTATGATCGTCTAGGCGCCTTGGACAGAAGTTTCCTTGTTTATTGCTAGGCCTTAGCTGGTTAAAGTTCATCGGCGCTTTGTTCCATCATTTCGGTTACAATATGCAAGTATAAATTATTTAAAGCTAGGATTTTAGAAATCAAATACTAAAATACGTAATGTACTACGTAAATATGTACTATATGTAACCTCCTGCCCGTTTATCATACATTTTTGAAGTAAAACTTCTTTAGACGCACCTAACATAAAACTTATTGAATGAAAAATCTCACACGACACGCCGATCTCTACGGTAGAACTCTCGGGGGTGATCGGCTGTCGGCTGAAAAAAAAGATGATAGTATGGGGTGATAGTGTTTGAATTACGATACATCATTAATGCAGATGATGATAAATTTAATTAGCTTTCTAACGCACGCAGTGTAACCACACAAATCCTTTTTTTTTTTTTAAACCATTATTTCTTTGTTTTTGTAAACAAACTCCAATTTTTTTTTTTACTAAATCCAGGATGTTTACGCACTATTATACAATAAAAACATAATCTTAGTGTATAAGAAAAGAATACAGAAAGCGAAAGAACGCAACAAAGGGGACAGATCAAACAAGCGCATAACCTAAAACTCCTTAGACACAGAGATAAAGACTGCAAAAGGAAACTAATTTAAAAACTATTGACAAAATGGCTAATTCTCCGAGGTAGAGGTTATTATGAGAGATTGGCATATTTATAAAATATTAGTACATTTATAATAGAATAACTAAGTTCTTTTAGTATTTGGATATCTAAGATTAATATATGTTCGTATGTAATTATTATATATAGTATTTAATTTTTAATAATGCTTCATTTATTTCGTCTGTAATAGTTAAGTAGTGTATTAGTAATACAAATGGTAGAAAAATAGAGAGGATTTACTGAGTGAATACCAGACTTTTTGGCGCGAGATGTTCATCTGTATTAACAGTTAAAAAGTATAAAATCAAAAAAATAATATAGGGTAATCTTTTTCTCGTGCACATTCATATATATATATTTGTTTATTTAATAAATCTACATTTCTTTTCTTTTATGTAGCAGCCAAGCTCAAAGCTGCTGGTAACCAGATGTTAATATACAGATATTAATAATTTGTGTATTTTACACGTCCTTTTTAATATAAATATAAACATACATAATAATAAATTACAAACAAAAACAAAGTATAATTATAATTACATTTTAAAACTGTAATTAACACGCTAAGTTAATTTATCTACATAACAATTAAAGAGAGTGATTTTTGGAAATTTCATAGCAAATATTCCTAATATTATATTGACTATTAACACCGAATGACTAGGGGGAATGACTGGTCTTGGAATGACTCGCTAACGCTTTCATGAGATATTATTTATTTTGTACAGAAAAAAATATGTCAAAATTAAGGAAACTTGTGGAACAAAACTTATTCAGTTTGGGGTGTAGAACAACCCCATAACAGGATGTACATAAGAAAAAAATCACCTGTATAGTATGTTTGTATGCGTTTAGATATATTCCGTATATATCCATATCTATTTATGATTATAATGTGCGTGGATTTTTCAAATATTTCATTCTAACATTTGCAAGTATTAAATAAATAAATTAAAAATTAATAAATACACTCGTGGTTTTTTCTTTTTTGTTTGCCTTGCTGAAGATTTAGTACAGTCATAAAAATTAGCGCGCAACACTCGCACCGCGCCTCCTCGCCGGTAAGTGAGATTTACTCTCGCATGCAGCGTCTCGCGGGCTTTCCATCTGAGGAAAACTAAATTTCGCCGGCTAGCGCGCGCGCGAGACGCGCCATAAATCGACTCTATTCCCAGCCGTCTACCCTCCGATATTATTCAACGAGGTTATTGTCGCAGCCGGCTACTCCTTCTCGTATCACATTTCCCCGGCGGAAAATTTCCATTACCGCTCGTATCGTTTCTCAAAACCCGTGACAACCCCGTCGCCATTTGTAAATGCCACTATTGCTGCGTGAATGGTAATCCGACGAAGACATTCAGTCGTTCAAGAACAAACAGTGTTGTTTCTTCATAATAAGCTATCTACACGTGTAAAGACGATGCCGATCACTGTACACCTGCCAAATTGCCAGATATCCTCATGCCCATTTTAACATTTGACGCCAAAGGCAACTAGAATTAATTACTTTGCAAATTCTTAATTGAAATTCACAAGCATTTGTTGTATTTAGAAAAATGCCAAGTTGCTTTCACACGTTGTGAGCTCATTTCAAACCGTCCTGAGACGAGTTGTAAATTCCTTTCTCACTGTTTGTTTTCATAATCGGGGATGGAACTTTTTGTCTCCAGTCTTTACTCACTACACTCCTGGATTAGACACCTTCGTAAGTAGGAAGTCTTTACTTTGTATCAAGTCGAAGCTATTACCGGTTATTAATTTATTTCTATTTGCAGTTCCTCCCCACCCCCCACCCCCCTCGCCTTTCTAACCACATTTTAAATATATTGACTCATACCGCATGGCTTTTGCTGAAATTACTTAAGGTGTGTTTTATTTATTATAGATAGATATCCTTTTATAGGCAGTAAGGAATAGCAGCTGTCGCACGGCCTGGCTTCTCTCCTATTTAGCGAAAGGTCAAAAGATGTACGTTTAACGACAGTTATAAAGTCGTTTTATCGACACTAACGAGCGATCATTGTATTCGCCTATAAAAGTTTTACTCGCGACTTGGAACTCGAGGCGGAGTACTCGACGTGCTGAAGCCATTTTAATTCCAACTGAAGTTTGAAAAAAAAAAATACCAATTACCTAATTGTAATTGTTAAAGTTGAACTGATGCGAAAAAAAAGAGAGTATATGTACATGTACTATATCTATGAGAACCACCGCTTTCGCATCTCCGTATCAGCGGAGATGAGGTTAATATTTATGTTACCGTTAATGCTCGTAAAACAGTTAATGCGCAAATTATCTGGTTTCTCTGCGGATTAACTACGCAAGTATGTTAAAGTACGAAAAATGGTTTTGTTTTGCAGATTACCTAGTTATTCTGCAGATGCCCTAGATAATGTGAAGAGAGCAGTTTTTTTATATTATAAAACATGACTGATTTGGTAGTTGCAATTTTCGTTTGTTAATTTCAAAATATTAAATTAAGAACTTAAATAGTTTTATGACAGTAACCTAATGAAATGAATTTAATACTAGTTTATTAGTTACTAGTTAAATTTAAAGCAGTTACTACTACTACTACGACACTGAATTAATTATTTATTGGTGTAGTCTAAAGATTGATTAACATTTAGAGTTACATAGAAATTTGTTTTTGAGACAGGCACACCTATTTGTGGAACATTTACAAGTTTAAACGTGTAATAAACTTATTTTTTCGCACTTTAATGGTTTATAAATCGTTAATGTGTAGATTAAATAGGTAAAGTGCAGATACATACTATTTAAAAGGAAATTTCATAGTTTAACGAAACGCACCCGGTAATCTGCAGATTAACCAGTTAGTGTGCACATTATCGTCTATATCAAATTAACGGTAACATTTACAAATACATACTCGTACCTAAACACTGTCGAATCGCTTTTCCAGGTAAAGATTCATTTACCCTCAACCGTACATGATTCAGGGACGGATCTGGAAGAAATCTTGGGGGAGGGGTAAAATGTCAAGCACATTTTCGATTTGCGGAAAATTCGTATATTTACAATAAATCGAGACCTATTACAATTCGTCTAAAAACAATACGTCTAGAAATCTCTTGTTAGTTAGACTAGTTGTAGTTAGACGAATTTCCCGCGAATGCATATTTCCACATTTATTGACTTCCCCTTTCTTTGTAATAAATACATGGCGAAAAGCAAATAGAAATCTATAAAAATAACTTTTTCGGAATTAATGACATTATTTTGTATGCAAAAATAGCATACAAAATAATCAAGTTCAATCCTTCTTTCAGATAAGGATTGAACTTTATGAAATAGCGAAGAATTGGATCTACTTGCAAAGTGCGCAGAGGACTTAAGATCTAAGTGTTTAATTAATATGTATTGAACCGTTTTAATTTTGGATACATGTGTGGCGTACTTAGGTTATGTAACCTACATTCTGAGTAAATGATCATTCTGTAGAACATCAAACTACACGTGATACTTTTACGGTTCTTGGAGGAAAATATTGCCGATTAATGTGTCTAAAATATGGGTATTTTTTTTTAAATAATAACTAGTCGGTTAAAAAAGTATATATATATATATATATATATATATATATAGTAAAATAGTAAAATGTATTGTTTAAATACCGTTAATTAGATGATTTCTATGTTAAAATAGGTAAACACCTTTAGTTTAACATATATAAAAGTTTGACAGTACTGACATTTGGAAAATACGAATGCTTTTTAATATTTTAAGGATTGAAATTTTTTGCAAATAAAATATATAGCCAGAATGTTCAAAGAAAAATTAATACCGAAAGCACAGATAGTTGCATCGCTTGAGGTAATGCACGCTGGTTTAAATACAGGCCTGTATTTTATGAAAGTCTTTCACTCTCACCTACCTATCTGTGCGATATGCAATACGGTCAAACTTTCATTAAAGTAGTGAATAAATGATTTAAAAATTAAACAATAATTATGAAAAAAAGTGTGAAAATGTAACGAATATGACGTATAATGAATGAGAAGTGAATGGTTTAATGGATATTTACAAGAATAACTTACGTTCAACGTAGTTTATCTGAAAATGAATCGTTATGGTTAAAAATAAAAAGAAAAGTGTAAAATATATGCACATTACGTGCAAATCGTTAAGATATAGTAAAATAGTAAAATGTATTGTTTAAATACCGTTAATTAGATGATTTCTATGTTAAAATAGGTAAACACCTTTAGTTTAACATATATAAAAGTTTGACAGTACTGACATTTGGAATATACGAATGCTTTTTAATATTTTAAGGATTGAAATTTTTTGCAAATAAAATATATAGCCAGAATGTTCAAAGAAAAATTAATACCGAAAGCACAGATAGTTGCATCGCTTGAGGTAATGCACGCTGGTTTAAATACAGGCCTGTATTTTATGAAAGTCTTTCACTCTCACCTACCTATCTGTGCGATATGCAATACGGTCAAACTTTCATTAAAGTAGTGAATAAATGATTTAAAAATTAAACAATAATTATGAAAAAAAGTGTGGAAATGTAACGAATATGACGTATAATGAATGAGAAGTGAATGGTTTAATGGATATTTACAAGAATAACTTACGTTCAACGTAGTTTATCTGAAAATGAATCGTTATGGTTAACAATAAAAAGAAAAGTGTAAAATATATGCACATTACGTGCAAATCGTTAAGATATAGTAAAATAGTAAAATGTATTGTTTAAATACCGTTAATTAGATGATTTCTATGTTAAAATAGGTAAACACCTTTAGTTTAACATATATAAAAGTTTGACAGTACTGACATTTGGAAAATACGAATGCTTTTTAATATTTTAAGGATTGAAATTTTTTGCAAATAAAATATATAGCCAGAATGTTCAAAGAAAAATTAATACCGAAAGCACAGATAGTTGCATCGCTTGAGGTAATGCACGCTGGTTTAAATACAGGCCTGTATTTTATGAAAGTCTTTCACTCTCACCTACCTATCTGTGCGATATGCAATACGGTCAAACTTTCATTAAAGTAGTGAATAAATGATTTAAAAATTAAACAATAATTATGAAAAAAAGTGTGAAAATGTAACGAATATGACGTATAATGAATGAGAAGTGAATGGTTTAATGGATATTTACAAGAATAACTTACGTTCAACGTAGTTTATCTGAAAATGAATCGTTATGGTTAAAAATAAAAAGAAAAGTGTAAAATATATGCACATTACGTGCAAATCGTTAAGATATAGTAAAATAGTAGAATGTATTGTTTAAATACCGTTAATTAGATGATTTCTATGTTAAAATAGGTAAACACCTTTAGTTTAACATATATAAAAGTTTGACAGTACTGACATTTGGAAAATACGAATGCTTTTTAATATTTTAAGGATTGAAATTTTTTGCAAATAAAATATATAGCCAGAATGTTCAAAGAAAAATTAATACCGAAAGCACAGATAGTTGCATCGCTTGAGGTAATGCACGCTGGTTTAAATACAGGCCTGTATTTTATGAAAGTCTTTCACTCTCACCTACCTATCTGTGCGATATGCAATACGGTCAAACTTTCATTAAAGTAGTGAATAAATGATTTAAAAATTAAACAATAATTATGAAAAAAAGTGTGAAAATGTAACGAATATGACGTATAATGAATGAGAAGTGAATGGTTTAATGGATATTTACAAGAATAACTTACGTTCAACGTAGTTTATCTGAAAATGAATCGTTATGGTTAAAAATAAAAAGAAAAGTGTAAAATATATGCACATTACGTGCAAATCGTTAAGATATAGTAAAATAGTAAAATGTATTGTTTAAATACCGTTAATTAGATGATTTCTATGTTAAAATAGGTAAACACCTTTAGTTTAACATATATAAAAGTTTGACAGTACTGACATTTGGAAAATACGAATGCTTTTTTTTTTTCATAATTATTGTTTAATTTTTAAATCATTTATTCACTACTTTAATGAAAGTTTGACCGTATTGCATATCGCACAGATAGGTAGGTGAGAGTGAAAGACTTTCATAAAATACAGGCCTGTATTTAAACCAGCGTGCATTACCTCAAGCGATGCAACTATCTGTGCTTTCGGTATTAATTTTTCTTTGAACATTCTGGCTATATATTTTATTTGCAAAAAATTTCAATCCTTAAAATATTAAAAAGCATTCGTATTTTCCAAATGTCAGTACTGTCAAACTTTTATATATGTTAAACTAAAGGTGTTTACCTATTTTAACATAGAAATCATCTAATTAACGGTATTTAAACAATACATTTTACTATTTTACTATATATATATATATATATATATATATATATATATATATACTTTTTTAACCGACTAGTTATTATTTAAAAAAAAATACCCATATTTTAGACACATTAATCGGCAATTTTTTCCTCCAAGAACCGTAAAAGTATCACGTGTAGTTTGATGTTCTACAGAATGATCATTTACTCAGAATGTAGGTTACATAACCTAAGTACGCCACACATGTATCCAAAATTAAAACGGTTCAATACATATTAATTAAACACTTAGATCTTAAGTCCTCTGCGCACTTTGCAAGTAGATCCAATTCTTCGCTATTTCATAAAGTTCAATCCTTATCTGAAAGAAGGATTGAACTTGATTATTTTGTATGCTATTTTTGCATACAAAATAATGTCATTAATTCCGAAAAAGTTATTTTTATAGATTTCTATTTGCTTTTCGCCATGTATTTATTACAAAGAAAGGGGAAGTCAATAAATGTGGAAATATGCATTCGCGGGAAATTCGTCTAACTACAACTAGTCTAACTAACAAGAGATTTCTAGACGTATTGTTTTTAGACGAATTGTAATAGGTCTCGATTTATTGTAAATATACGAATTTTCCGCAATTCGAAAATGTGCTTGACATTTTACCCCTCCCCCAAGATTTCTTCCAGATCCGTCCCTGAATCATGTACGGTTTAGGGTAAATGAATCTTTACCTGGAAAAGCGATTCGACAGTGTTTAGGTACGAGTATGTATTTGTAAATGTTACCGTTAATTTGATATAGACGATAATGTGCACACTAACTGGTTAATCTGCAGATTACCGGGTGCGTTTCGTTAAACTATGAAATTTCCTTTTAAATAGTATGTATCTGCACTTTACCTATTTAATCTACACATCAACGATTTCTAAACCATTAAAGTGCGAAGAAATAAGTTTATTACACGTTTAAACTTGTAAATGTTCCACAAATAGGTGTGCCTGTCTCAAAAACAAATTTCTATGTAACTCTAAATGTTAATGAATCTTTAGATTACACCAATAAATAATTAATTCAGTGTCGTAGTAGTAGTAGTAACTGCTTTAAATTTAACTAGTAACTAATAAACTAGTATTAAATTCATTTCATTAGGTTACTGTCATAAAACTATTTAAGTTCTTAATTTAATATTTTGAAATTAACAAACGAAAATTGCAACTACCAAATCAGTCATGTTTTATAAAATAGTAGAATGTATTGTTTAAATACCGTTAATTAGATGATTTCTATGTTAAAATAGGTAAACACCTTTAGTTTAACATATATAAAAGTTTGACAGTACTGACATTTGGAAAATACGAAAATATCCATTAAACCATTCACTTCTCATTCATTATACGTCATATTCGTTACATTTTCACACTTTTTTTCATAATTATTGTTTAATTTTTAAATCATTTATTCACTACTTTAATGAAAGTTTGACCGTATTGCATATCGCACAGATAGGTAGGTGAGAGTGAAAGACTTTCATAAAATACAGGCCTGTATTTAAACCAGCGTGCATTACCTCAAGCGATGCAACTATCTGTGCTTTCGGTATTAATTTTTCTTTGAACATTCTGGCTATATATTTTATTTGCAAAAAATTTCAATCCTTAAAATATTAAAAAGCATTCGTATTTTCCAAATGTCAGTACTGTCAAACTTTTATATATGTTAAACTAAAGGTGTTTACCTATTTTAACATAGAAATCATCTAATTATATATATATATATATATATATACTTATTATTATTAGTCAACACATGGAGAAAAAAAGTAGGAGAAGATAGAGATTGGGTGAGTACCTCTGCTGGACGTTTCGGAGCTCCGTGGCCCCTTCTTCAACAGCTAAACGAAGACTGGTCTAGGTACATCATCTGTCACCTGAAGTACCTACACGTTGGTTTCCCTGTTAGTGGTCGTAGTGGGGAGGTGGGATTGATATAAAATACATACAATATAATACCTGATGATGCCGGTAATGACGCCTGTAGGGCCTAGCTGTAAGACCTCAGGTTTTGATTGAATAATTTACTAACTAATAAACAATGTATTAAAGCAGTTGATATTTAATGATAGATACAGAGTGCCATAGCTCATTTTTGTTTCTAATAACTTTTTTCGGCCACGGTGCTGTTAATCCTCTTAGTGGAACAATGTCTCCGCAGTCGGCATCTTTATGAGATAATATTAAACGATGGACGTAAGCCTTAAATCAAGATGATTAATCTCCGCTAATAATGCTGAAACCGTGGAAAACTCGCAAAGAATTATTATATCGAAAAGCGACAATGACGGATATCCGTAATTTGTCGGCAGTCCCGAGCGGAATCCGAACACACTAAACCGTGCTTCGCGCGGGTTGCACAGCCTAGAAACCGCGCGGTAGGAAAATAATGGGTGAAAATCATCAGTTTATCAAATGATGAATTTAAGAAGTCTTATTAAATAGATAAATTAAATTAATTTAGGACCAATTACGCTAAGAATTCCGTTGTATGCAGGGTAATAAGCATGTATAATATTAAATTTAAAGACAACTGACAAATAATTTATAAATTGCATTCGGGACACCATTACCTCCTAAATAAATAACACTTAGTTTATACACTCTCCCACACACTAACACCCAAACACTCACTTGCAAGCATAAACACGTTATTACTTACACTACACTCAAATCTACTACACAATGTACAGTAATGATTTACTTTCCCTTGTATGTATTTAGTATTTAGGCTTAGACTCATATTCGGCCTTATATTGTTGAAGGTTGTATTTTTTAATTATGTAACGCTGTGAGCTTACCGATAAATATAAATAAATAAACAAGTAGTAGCAGTCTTTATAGATTTCGAGAAGGTGTTTGATAAGCTCGATCACGATGTTTTGCCAATAAGCACCGGATGAATGCGGTATGATTAGATTTTAAAATTATTACGT
The DNA here is from genome assembly GCA_020383195.1 of Neomicropteryx cornuta. Classification (NCBI taxonomy): domain Eukaryota; kingdom Metazoa; phylum Arthropoda; class Insecta; order Lepidoptera; family Micropterigidae; genus Neomicropteryx; species Neomicropteryx cornuta. The sequence continues at coordinate 2,898,993 of JAHKQU010000024.1, forward strand.
AAATAAAAGTCTATCGATCAAAATTATTGAAAATATAGGTTATCCGGTTGTTGTAAAATATAGAATAGCAATAAGAGAGGTGAGGTGGGGGGGAGTAATGTTTGAAAGCAAACCAAAAATTTAGTACATATGCCGAATCAAGCGTTTTTAGTTCGATTTTACTGCAAAACTGAACGAAAATCGTCGAAACCGACCTAAAAACGCTCGATTTGGCATACTAAATTTTTGGTTTGCTTTCAAGAATTAACCGCCCTGGGTCCACAACTGAGCCAATGTGTTATCTTGGGAGAATTTCATATTTACTGACGACACAGATATATATTGTATGTTGACCGGACTAAAAATACTTTTATATATTATTATAAAAAAATAAATATTTTTTTCGCATATTTCTTCAGAGTGTACAGTCTAACAAAATGATTTAACTAATAAATATAATCCTCCTATAAAATCACCAAATAAACTAAATAATAAATTTAAAAAAAAAAAGCAAAATGCAAGCTACAATAAAAAAATATCAGGGAGTGTGTGTTGACACACTCCCTAAACTCACTCATATTTTCATATGTACGCTCAATCAATCATATAAACTCAATCATCAATCATATTTTCATATGTACGCTCACTTACATCACACACATAAATAATAACATATTTGTTATATAATATAGTATGTAGAATTACATTTAGATTTAGTTAGTAATAATAAGAACTGTTTCAATTTCATAATCTGTAACTAATTTACTTCTACGTACTTTATACACGGTGATTAAGGAAGTAAAGTTTACCTTGGAACAGGTGCCTACATCTAGTTAGGTGAAAACAATTTATGGTGACTTATAAGAAATTGGATTTTAGTTTTGGAAAAATCTTTCTTTTTTTTTAGAGGATGTGTTACTGAATTACGACGAAATTATATATTGTAATTAAATAAATAAAATAAAATGTAAAACGACTTATTTAAAACTGTCTACATAATGACACGATTTATAAGGGGCGGATTAGGTAGTATGGAAGCCCATATAGCAAATAGTGTTGACAAAATTGTAAAAATTGAAATAGGATTTTCAAAACTTTTGGTGATGAGAGTAGGTACGAAATATTACCAACTGACATTAGAAGTATTTATTTTTTTGATTTTATTACATTTTTGTAATGAATCTTAAAATAATACTTTGGGCCATAATTATTCATCTTGACAAGCAACAAAAATCGGCATTCATCTTTACCGTTACAAAGTGTGCAAATTAATATGGAGGCAGAGAAAAGACTCTGATACCCAAATTGCACAATAAATATGACAGAATGGGATTATAATAATTCTTTCGATTATAAATTCATACAAAAGGTAAGCTTTCCATTGTGGTTATTGAAATTTTTTATTATAATGTAAGATCGACCGAACAATTTAAAAACGTAATCACGTTCAGCAGCTTTTCAAAGGGCTGTTCAATAAATTATTATTTCTAAATAAATATTTTTTAATTTACTAATTCAAAGAAACACACAATCATTATTCAGCATATTATGTGTAGAAAACTACGATTATAATATATACCTAGTTAATACTTGCAGAAAAGAAATACTTGCCTTAAGCATAGTTTTTTATTTAAAAGCGTTTTAACGGCCCGCTACCTAAAAACTTTGGGATTCCAACTTTAAAAAATTATACTGTAATTGCAACATTGTAAATAAATAAATGATATGAATATTTTTTATTAAATATAAATAGATGCGACCGAATTTTTACATAACAATAATATTCATTTAAAAGTTCGTAACAAACTCAATTTTAATGGCGTACTTATGACAATCCTTTTAAACTTTTTAAAAGGAACTTGATTGGTTCTTTCGGAGAAATGCTAATATTCCATTTGGTCTCATTTTAGCATTATTAATAAGTCAAATATACCTATAATTAAAACATTACTAACAAAAAATATTAGATTAGCCTGCCAAGTAAAATTTAAATGATAACTAGTGTCAAATTCTACAAAATTGTGATTGTACTACGGTTTTTACACGATTTCACTAGTTTTTAGAAACCACAGGTAAGTGGTCACCAATTTGAGATTCTGCACTAACTTGTAAGAATTTAACTCTTGTGAGTGTATTAAAATATTTTCCTATCATCCAACACCTCTCTCCAACCAGTCCCACAGTTATGTTAAAGACCATTTTCAAGAGGTCGCAGCCTGGTCATTTCTTTACACATAACTTGTATGGTTACCTTTTTATAGATACAAGAGAAACACGTAGTTTGACGTTTAAATGATTACTCATTAAATTTTAAAAAATAGGTTATAGCGGCGTCCCAAATTGAAATTAAATACCAAATTAAGAACGCATTGGTTCCAGAAAGTTTGTCGACATTTTATATATTTTATTTTATTCAATTTAGTAGGTTATATTAAAAAAAGTACACTTTTTTTTGTTCTTCTGTTACAACATAAGCCCGATAAACATTGGCGATCATGTCGGTTAAAATAGTCTTATTGGTGGCACCCCTATGGAGAGATTCCGTCATCTGACTAAAACCAGTTTCACAGATTTTAAACCATGATGATCGTCTGCCAGGATTATTAGCGATCACAATTTTTTTTTCGAATTACTGGATATCCTAATATCTCATAATTATCTAATAATAAATACCAAATACTTCATATAGAACTAATAAGTTATATTTTTTTTATAATCTAAAACTTAGGTGCCGCGAAAAATCGGTATTTTTCATACATTTTATCAAAACTTTAGACATAATATAATTGATTTTAAAACACTGCAAATTTAAGTTTTTTAAAAATATGATGATACTTTTTTTCAAGATTAATATAAAGAGAAGATTAATTTATCATTTTGTGACGTATTGTTGTTGTTTAGAAATATTACGTCCACCGAAAAAATAATTAAATAAAACCTTTGTTGTTTAAAAATTTGCTGCCGCGGTAAGAAATTTGCTAATCGAACATAACTGTAAGCAAACCGTATAGTTGTACATACAAACTTATTATTGTTAAATAATTTTTGCTTAGCTTTACCATATTTCTTGCTATGGCAGTAAGAGATATAGTTAAAAAATATTTTAGCAAAAACATTTTGCTATGATTACAAAACAATATGGCGTCGCGGGTGTACAGCTCACGAAATAAAATGGCGTTACCTGAAAGTTTGGTAGCAGCAACCATAATATTTTGTTGTTTTTACTTGTTCCCATTTTATTTTACTGTGATTCAAAATAAAACGGCGGTGTGACTGAACAGCTGATGTGAAATTTGCAGGTTGCAACAAATATTGTTAGATATTATATTAAATGCAACCAAAAATTATGGTACTTACATTGAGAAATATGTTAAAAATTATGGTACTTGCAATCGAGTAAGTAAGTTTATCGATAATCGATGTGTAACTCCAACAAAAATTATTGCTGTCCATATATCAACCATACTTTATGGTTGCCAATACCATATTATTTTATTTTTCAGTTCTCTCATCAAGATTAGTTAACTTGACAGCTGTTAAGTTTCATTTGAGATCAAAATGCTAAGTCAGAAACAAAGCTACGACCAAGGACTACTAAATGATTGTATCACTTAGTCCGAAGAACCTACAGATGAGTAGCGAAGAAACTCATACCGAGTTCCGCAGGCACGGGCCGTCTAAGCGCCCGAGTCGCCGCATTAATATCGCTGCAGGTCTTAGCTATCAAACTTATACAATATATTGCATGTGCAATAAATAGTATAATCTGCATCTGTTACAAATTTTGATAGATTATCTTATTGGAATGTGTCTTATCTGTCTTATTATTTAGTTAACACCTAGTTTTAGGAATCAGCGTTTGAAACACAAATTTAATTTGAAGCTTAGTAGGTAATTATATTAAACGATTCAAAATCTTTTACAATCTGATGATCCTCAATTTTTGCGGACGGAAATTCTATACACGGATCACTGAAACGAAAAACTTTATTCCCCGAGGAAATCAAGTCGTCGCCGCAGAATCTACGAGCACACCATGTCTGTATCCTTAAATGTATGTATTGTGTTTGTATATAGGTATATATATATGGGATTTTAATTAAAGCTTCGATCAACTCGCAGGTGGTTTAACTGGGATGTATCTCCGATTAGAAGAAATTTAATTAGCTGATGACATTCATATGCTAATAATATAATGATACAATTATTAGACCGTTTATAATCGTATCTCCTAATTAAATTAGTTTAGTATCTTTTAATATTATTCCTTGCATTAACCTCTATCTTACCTTTAATGCCCTACAGCATCCTTCATATGACAATTCGAAAAAAATCATTAGCAATATGTGATTGCTAATAATCCTAGCAGACGATCATCATGGTTTAAAATCTGTGAAAGTGGTTTTAGCCAGACGACGGAATCTCTCCACAGGAGTGCCACCAATAAGACTATTTTAACCGACATGATCGCCCATGTTTATTGGGCTTTTAAAGTAACAGAAGAACAAAAAAAAAGAGTGTTTTTTTTAAATAATATAAGCTACTAAATTGAATAAAAAAAATATATATAAAATGTCGACAAACTTTCTGGAACCAATGCGTTCTTAATTTAGGATTTAGGAGGGCGATTTTAAATGAGAGGAGATGTATCTCATTTTCTCTTTGTATGTTTATAAATAAAATGTTTTTTTTTGTAATAAGTGTATGTCTAGCTGTAAGTTTTTTCTGTGAAACAATAAATAAATAAAACAATAAACAATAAACAATAAAACAATTTCAATTTGGGACGCCGCTATAAGTTATTGTTTAAAATTTAATGAGTAATCATTTAAACGTCAAATTTCGCATTCTTATTTAAGCGAGTGAATTATTATAAAATTTGTAATACCGCTTTGTTTTGTGTAAATTAGTTAGGTAAGCAGTTGCAACAATTTAAAATATCCCACAAATATTACCATTAAGTCATGTATAAATAATTTTACAGGTATATATAATATTGATATGCCTGGATTATGAACAAAGTTATTATGTACAAGTAGGTGGATACCTATAGGTATGACCTTTTCAGCTAAGAGTCTACTCATAAATTATCGTACCTACATAAAAAATAATCAACTACAATTTTTTGGGTTAAATTGAATCATTTGATGGACAGATATGTAGCAAAAATCCGACTTGCGCAATAGTTTTATTGGAATCTTGTGATTTATTGTTTAATGTATATATTTTGTCAAATAATAAAATTCAGGCTATTTTCTAATTTGTAGTTCGACACAAGTTCATCCATCTTGGCATAGTTTTTTGTTCGATAAGTTAAATGTAGAATTTCTTTACTAAATATTTATAAATAATTTAAACCTCGAATCGCCGAATAAGTTTATAATATTTGAGATGTTATAACTATGTCAGCTAAAGGGCAGAAAAACATTTATTAACATAAATACCGTGATATTTGGCTGCATTTATCTCCATTCAAACAATTCCCGTATACCTACTTTAATTTCAAGTTTTTTTTATGTTCCCAGAACATTAAGCTCACGAATTTTAGCATAATCCAACTAAATTTGAATGATTCCTTAACGAACTAATTTACTCGAAGGAAAGTTGTAAGTTATTTCCGAAGCGGTGCGCAGTACGTGCGTTCGGCGACCGCGGCGCCTCGGTCGCGAGTAAAAGTTTCGACCCTAATCAGTTTTATATCCAACCGTAAAAAAGGCCCCAATTACACGACCCGAGCTAATTGCCGCCTCTTCGGGAAAAAAATGTAAATTTACAATGGATTACAGGGCTCTTTGGAAAATTACATAAATTGTATTGGGAACTATTTTAAGAAATGACCCTTTGCTGATTTATTGCAGCACTTAATTTGCTATCACTTTAAGACAGACACCAGCTTAGTAAAGTGATAACATCCATACAAACCTGTACTACCATAGTAAGGAACCTTTACATAAAAATAGGTTTAAACTTTGTTAAATGAGAAATTACTAACAATAAATAAGTAAAATAACTATACCTTCCTCCCTCCTCTCTTAAGTCATTAGAGCCCTAATATTAATTTTCAAAATACCTATAAAAAATATTTATTAAAGTATTCTTTTCTTCAAAAATACTTCTAATAGACTAAGCAACATGAATTCTAAAAGACAGAATGTCTTCCTTAGAACAGGCGATAGCCTAGTTAAGTAAGATATTTTGCATTATAATATTATTTTTATAAAATTTGCAAAAATAAATAAATTCTTTTATTTTTATGCCCGTGTATTGATTATAACGATGTTACACAGATATTAAGGAGACCAAGGCAATTCATTTTATTACAAAAATAAAAGAATATTTTAAAGACTGACTTTCGAATAATGTGTGTGTTACGAAGACCTTAAAGTAAACCTAACCTTAAACGAGAACCTTTGATTTATTTAATTAAGGAAAAATCAACATAAAAAAAAATAATCACCATAGAGTGCAAAACTAGATACCGTGATAATATATAAAAATACTGCCCAACTAAGTAAAAACTTGTTCTAGGGCAGACTATATGCGCAATCCGCGCATACGGATTAGGTTTGTAATAAAGATTTTACCCACCTACTTAATAAATATGAAATGTCGGACGGTTGAAAAGCAATTTAGCGCGCCGCTGGCACAGCGTAAAGGCAGGAGTGTAGAAGTTTTCAAATTGAATTCCTACCGCGCATTGTTATCCGCAGTAACGATTACAATTTGTTAGACAATTTTTCTGTATAATTAATTTATGTTATTGGCTGTATCCTGAAGAATTATCGGCACCTTCAATACTATTGCGAATAGAGGATACTGCTTAAGGCATAGTGTGAAATGATGACATACTTCCTGAATTGCCTTTTTTTTTTTAATTTATTGGACTCAACAAACCTCAAAAAAGGAAGAGGTTTCTGTTCGATGCATAGAACAGTTAATTTGTATAGAATTGCCCTTGACTCAATTCTATGTATTGAGCCGTGTATTCGTGTATGTGTGTATGCGAGACTGGTACAGGAATTACCGAAGCATGCTGAAGTATTTTATTTTTATAAGGCGTCAGGTTTTGTTCTTTGTTGCTTTTAGATTTATTTTCTTTTTTATTTATTTCTCGGCTTAGACCTGGTATTTGTTGTTAATTCAAAATAAAAAAAATCCCTCATTTGCAATTAGGTATTTTTTAAGGTTATACGTGACATTTACGCTTTGTTTAATTCCAGATTTGTCCCCCATAGCTACCTACGAGCCAGATGTTAATCATATGCCCGGGTTACATAGCATCTTACGATTTAAAAAACATTTTACACCTAGCAACTAAGTATTGGAATTACCTAATGCGCTTGTAGTATTTCCATCAGCGTTTAGATGTCGCTTGTTAACGACTCACGCATGCTGTATGGATCGAATATTTGTATTTTTAACTTACAAAAGCCCCATTAAAATCCATGTATTCCTTCCCGAAATTAGTGCAAACATACGCTTACCGATTACTTGATGTTTCGTGCTCTTTTTAGTGTTTTAGTGGTCTCATTATTTAATAGCACCGTATACATAGTCGTAAAAAATAATAGAGTTTAGGGCTTAAATTTGAATTGTGTAAATCTTCATTTTGCGACTATAAGGCGATCCATTTTGTACTGTAATTAATTATAAGGCCCCGAAGGCCGTACAAGAATGTACCAGGATCAATACAGTCCGATCAAGTCGACGTACGTAGGTCGATGAGTGGGCAATTCTGCAGTGAATGGATAATGAATTGCTTATCGGAAGGGTTGGTTCTTTTCCTGGTAGGTGCCTAATCTACTAAGTGCCTCCAAAACTGGGGGTAGCTAGAGGGGATTTAGGGCTCGACTCGATATTTAATTTACATAAACAACCAACAGAAAACGGCCACTTAACGATTTAAATTTTAATTTAAAGCACAAACTGAGTTAAACGGCGAAACATGTCGATTGCGTCTTTTTCCTAACAATGAAGTTCCTGATTCCTATAGATTTTACAGTAATATATTGTTGAGAGTGAACTTATTTCTGTAAATAAGAAAAAAGATGTTCCCCATTGTTACTTTAGAGCTGCGGTTTTTTTTTTCAATTTTGCGTTAAAATAAATGAATTTAATTTAACCGCCATATTATTAAAAAAAAAAAATTAATTATAAACGAAAAAAATCCTTTTACCGGATCAAAGTGGTGAGATTTTTTCGTCATCCCTTACCGTGAAGGTTGCTCATATCAAAAATTGTTTCAAACAAAAGTTGCATTAACATTTTAAACGGATTTGATTATGAACCTATGATTTTTTTTGAATTCTGAAAAACCATTTTTTTCCACCCTTAGGACAAACAGCTGGCGCTATCAAGTTTCATGTTTTATGTACTAAGAAATTTATAGCACTTTTTCGAAAAAAAAAACACCCCCATTTCCGCCCCCGTGGTCTGATTTGGCCCATTAGCGAACTTTACAGAGATTTTATTTTATGTATCAATTTGAAAGTGATTGGTGTAAAATTACGGTAGTTATCGTATCCACAAGAAAATGATATAAATAGAAATATAATCTTATTAACTGAGGGTGGTTTTGGATTCTAGGGGATGTGAAACGCGAAGAATGTCAACATTTTTCCGATGTCATGACATGGTACCCATTGCAATAGGTAAATTTCCTAATGAAATCTACCTAAAAAGATAAAATAAGAGACTGCATGTGTCAGGTCTATGAAGTTGGCGGCATACTTCACTCTGATGACTTCTACATAGGCATGGAATGGTGGTATATCGTTAGACCGAGTTCATGATTTTTTATCGTTAGTTTGACCTCTTATTAATTCAAATCATTTATCGCATCAATCAATCTTATCGTCAATTCAAGGTAATTAAAATTTACGTTAATTCTTCCTCATTGTTTAAAAGAATGATGTATATTAAAAGAATAACTCATATTCTACTCTTAATTATTTTTGTTTTGTTAAAATTTATATTTTTTGTACAATAATCAAAAAGTTATTATATTTGTCATAGATATATTGCTTAACTTTAATATATATTTAATAAAATCGTGAGACCTAATAGGTATCAGTTGGTAATTTATTTATTTATTTAACAGGTTTCAGGTACACATTATCCTAATTCATTAAAAAATAAATTATAATAATAAAAGAAAAAAACAATAGAAGAAACATAAAACAGTACCAATAAAAAACGATGAAAAACCACAATTTACAACCAGAAAGCAGTTTTTTTATTCTATTGGGCGTACAGACAAATATATCAATCTCCGCGGAAATGGAATTTAATAATTCGACTGCTCTCCCAATTGGACTATACTTGTACACGTCGGTACGACACGCTGACCGCCTAAAAACGTGTGCTTCCGCGCTCTAGTCAAACGGTCCGGAACAAAGAAACCAACCTTTCCGAGTACTGTGAATCTGTCCTATATACTGTCGGCTGGGTTAAGTAACAAGCATACACAAAGAAAAACACTCATTCGGTTACAGACTTGCGAGATGTTTTTTCTCGTACTGAATGTCCTCTCATCATGAAAACAATAATACGGAAGTCGGAACTGCGGTTAATAGCACCTCCCTGACAACACGAGCCATACGTTAAATAAAAAAACCCTATAGCCCTATTTCCTGGATAGCCAGAGGATAAATATTATTCTCGATCCATTTAGACCTTTTTGTCTATAGCTGGCATTTGGTAACCATTGGATATTTAGTCATAAAAAAAATATGTTTAAATACCTCTATCTTATGTTTTTAACATAGTAAAGGCAGATTTTTAAAATTCAATTCTATTTCTGAGAAATTTACTAAATTCCTAACTCCTAATAGGTCTTCCTTAGTTAAATTGCTCTCTTTTAAAAGACATTAGAGAGAGCCTCAGGAAAAATAGTAATTGAAAGGTAAATGAGGTCTAAAACATAGAAAACTTTGTGTTTTAAATTTCTATATTATGAAGCTGTAATTAAATGAATCAAGTAACCAACAATTGCTTACTGACAGCGCAGAGTTTAAAACCTGACGCCCTATAAAAATAAAGTACGCTATTAAGCTATGTTCCATCATTCAGATTTTTGACATTTGAGTTGAGTTCGAAATATGGCGTTGTCGGCGAATCCATTTTTTCTAAGGAACCTTCCAAAACTACTATTCTTTCACCGACTGTACCATCATTAGAGCTTATCCCGTACGTCCCGTCCCATTGTCAACCTCATATTTGCCCGATGACGTCATACGTTCTTTTGTTACAAAATCGCTGACTTTCACATTCTGAGTAGAGGCTGTCCGCGTAGGCATTCATATGGTTTACACTATACCTATTTGTCTAGTCTATATTAACACAGCGAACTTCTAACGCGAAAAGAAATGTTCATACAGTGTGAGTGTAACTGAATTAACTCAATCATCGAATGGCTAATATCCAACATTTTATAACGATTTAAAGCTTGTTTGAAATACATATATTTAATATACGAGTATATAGGGATGTTTTTTTTAGAGGCGTGGTTTTCAATCTGGCACTACTTTTTTCGTAGTTGGTGTTTTTGACAGCTGTCACTTGATTTATGCTCAGTTTGGTTTGCCATTTCATAATGAATAGACTTACTCCTGAACAACGTTTGCAAATAGTGCAAATTTAGAAAAAAATCACTCTAAAATAAAGTAAAAATCGCGTCGTGGGCCTGTGGCGTGGCCTCCAAGATCGTGCGATTTAACACCGCTGGACTATTTTTTGTGGGGTTATGTGAAGTCGCTTGTCTACGCAGATAAGCCGGACACGATTAACGCCTTGGAAGAGAATATTCGGCGCGTTATTGCTGACATACGGCCCAACTTGCTGCAAAAAGTGGTTGAAAATTGGGCCTCTCGGCTGGAATTTGTTCGAGTCAGCCTCGGCGGCCACTTACCCGAAATCATTTTTAAAACATAATGGCAAACCCTTATCTTTATAATAAAACTAAATTCTTAGCCATAACATCAAATTATATGCGTTTTATCTCTTCTTGAAAACCACGCCTCTAAAATCATCACCCTATACAAAACAAAGTTGAGTTAGTTACACCATTTATAACTCAAGAGCGGCTGGACCGATTTTTATGACTTTCATTTTTTGGATTTGTTTCCGCCCCGAATAGCAGAATAACTATTAAAACATCGGAAATTTTCACGAAAAAACATTTTATTAAGAAAATTAATTTTCTCATACATTTTGTATGGAACAGCTTGGAATTATGTGGATTTCGAAGATGTTCACTTCTTGAGGTTTTCACATTTGTCAATGTGTCAAATGAAATGAAATTTATATAATTTTGATCTTCGTACATTTATTGAACTTAATTCATTTTGAGTATTCCTAATAAAAAAACTGAATTTAATTCAGCTAATATTAGTTTATATCTATTGAGTTTAGTAATATCTATTTATTAGTTTGAGTGTATATATTTGTATTATTACTATACTATATTTTTATAATAAATAAATTATTAATAAAATAATGTATTAGTTATGAACGGTACATTTATGTATTATTATTTATATATATAGTATATAGTATTATAAAATTGTATATTGTATTGATTAAATACCTTATTTAGATGATTATTACGTTAAAATAGGTAAACACCGTTAGGTTACCTTCTATAAAAGTTTGACAGTATTGATTTTTGGAAAATTCGAATGCTTTTTAATATTTTAAGGATTGATTTTTTTTTTAAATAAATTATATAGCCAGAATGTTCAAAGAAAAATTAATACCGAACGCACAGATAGTTGAGATAATGCACGCTGGTTTAAATACAGGCCTGTATTTTATGAAAGCTTTTCACTCTCACCTATCTATCTGTGCGGGTATGCAATACGGTCAAACTTTCACTAAAGTAGTGAATAAATGATTTAAAAAAGAAACAATAATTATGAAAAAAAGTGAAAATGTAACGAATATATATAAATATATTATTATTTATGTATTATGTATGTATTCAATTCGAACAATTGTAATTGTATGTTGCGCAGTGAGACGGTTATGCTTATAAGAAAGATGCTTCTAGTAAAGTCACCTTTAGTACGGGCATTGCCTAGTTAGGTAGTACTTTGCATAATGTGAAATTAATGTTGAGTTACTGTCAATAAATAAATAAGTAATAAATAACAAAACATTTATTGATGTTGAGGTGGTACGAAGCTCTTTGGATCAGCTTGTATTTAGTATAAAATTGTGTTAATAATTAAGTTATATATTTTTGAATTTCTAGCGGCTAGCTGTTTTTATCAGAAAAATCACATTGGTTTTGTATTTAATTGTTAAAAACAATTTTTTTTTGTTTGTTCACAGCACACAGAAGACAAAGAAACCATCATACGACGACGGAAGTCGCCACGGACGCGCCGACGTCGCTTACGACCTTCCAGTTCGAACCCACGCCGCAGCAGCGCGCCTCCGAGGACGCGTACCGCCAATCGAGGGTGTCGCACGCCAAGGTGACCGACGCCGATTCGAGAGCGTCGCAAGCGACCGCGAAGGCGCCACGCAAGATCGGCCCTTCGAGTAGGAATAAGCTAGATAGTAAACCGAGCAAAGCGTCGAGCGTCTTCATCAGCAGGAATTGCTCCACGGTCGTGGCGCAAATTGGCACCACCGCCATCATGCACTGCGAAGTTAAGGACATCGCAGAGAATACGGTACGTGGTGTTCTGAAGTAAGATTTTTTTAGGTAAATTTCACTAGGAAAGTTACCTATTGCAGTAGTACTATGTCATGACTTTCGAAAATTTAAAAGTTTATATTACTCTCTTGTGAACACTATAAATGTCGTAATTTTACACCAATCACTGTCAAATTCATACATAAAATATAGGGTGTTTTTTAATCTGGCACTACTTTTTTCGTAGTTGGTGTTTTTGACAGCTGTCACTTGATTTATGCTCAGTTTGGTTTACCATTTCATAATTAATAGACTTACTCCTGAACAACGTTTGCAAATAGTGCAAATTTAGAAAAAATCACTCTAAAATAAAGTAAAAATCGCGTCGTGGGCCTGTGGCGTGGCCTCCAAGATCGTGCGATTTAACACCGCTGGACTATTTTTTGTGGGGTTATGTGAAGTCGCTTGTCTACGCAGATAAGCCGGACACGATTAACGCCTTGGAAGAGAATATTCGGCGCGTTATTGCTGACATACGGCCCAACTTGCTGCAAAAAGTGGTTGAAAATTGGGCCTCTCGGCTGGAATTTGTTCGAGTCAGCCGCGGCGGCCACTTACCCGAAATCATTTTTAAAACATAATGGCAAACCCTTATCTTTATAATAAAACTAAATTCTTAGCCATAACATCAAATTATATGCGTTTTATCTCTTCTTGAAAACCACGCCTCTAAAAACATCACCCGATATAAGGGAACAAAATCTTGGTTAAGTTCGTTAATGGGCAAAATTTTAATGAAAAGATGAATTGTTTCTATAACTTTCTTAGTAAATAAAATATCAAATTTATTTAAATTTTATATTAATCCTCAGATAAGGGCCTAAAATTTATCTATGTAGATTTTTTTGATAGCACCAACTATTGGACCCAGGGGTGGGAGAAATCATACCCCCCTCAATAGTCACATGATCAAATCAGTACAAAATGGTAAATGAAGGCCTATAATTTTTGTTTAAAACAATTTTTGATATGAGCAACCCTTACGGCACATTATGAAGAGAGATTCAGTATACGCACTCTCGTTGGTGGTTGAGGTGCGCGAGCTGCCGCCCGGGGAGGAGATCGCGCGCAATGTTTGATACAGGTTCGTACAATTACTTTGATCCGGTGAATTCTACCTCCGCCCTCCGGCGTGCCGAAAGGGATTTTTTTGTGCATTATAAATCTCAATTTATGCCGCTATAGATTAATCATCTAGAGATTTTAGTTTTATTTACACAACAAGAAAAACAGATAGATAGTCCATCTTAGGACAGGTCTTCAGCACCTAGTTAGAAGGACACGGTGAAGTTTCTGACATGACACTAAGTGCGAATTTAGATGAGAGGAGATGTGTCACATTTTCTCTTTGTTTGTTTATGGATAAAATGTTTTTTTTGTAATAATTGTATGTTTAGCTGTAAGTTTTTTCTATGAAAATAACAATAAATAAATTTGGACTAACCGCTGCTGCGGGAAGCGGCCACCATTTATTAGACAATTATACACAGTTTCTTCCGTAAAAAATAATTATTAGAGGGTGGCGCAGTGGTATAAGCGCCTGCTTGAGGTCATTTAATTTAGTTTTCGCAACGGCGCCTTCAGACAGAATAATAAATCGTGATACTTTCCCCGACGGACATACGCTATAAGCGATCTCACCTAATGTCATAAGGTAATTACCAATTTTAGAATTTTCTGCGGGTTTAATAAATCAATCTCTCTACGCGAAAGTTTGTTTGGTGGGGACATAATTTGTAAGCGACGCGCGTCGCTCGAAAGTTACCCGCGTACGCGCTACAATTTCCGACGGCAATAATTTATTTACACATTCCCCAAAGTACCGTAAAATCGTCGCGTGGAAGCAACACTTAAATTCACACCCCGGGCAAAATTAGCGGAATGCATAATTTGGTGATTTGCTATAAAAGTATTCACTAAATCGAATTTCCTTACATCTACAATACATTTACCTCCGCTTGCACTATCAATATGTTTAATTTATATGTGTCAGTAAAAACCATTTATACCTAAATCTTTACCTTTTTAGGTTAAATCTTACAAGCTAAATTGGAACTGCTTTCTTTTATTCTACGGATTTAAAATTTGACATGTTGGTTCAGTTCCGATGATAATGCATTTTTATGGTAAGCATGACCTGGTCCTACACCCAGGAATGGCTCCAGACAACTCCTCAACGGTCAACAGCACAGACACGAAATTTTGTATACCCATTCTAGCACTTAAACTTAGCACTTCAGATATTCATATATCTGTATTTAGAGTGCTAGCGCGAGTGTAATTTAATTTAGTTTTAATCTTTACGTGTATCTCCGTACTTTAGCGAAAACCTGTCATCAGTCAATTTTACACACAATTGTATGTACCATTATTTTTTTTATATATTTTACTTTTGGTTTTCCAAATAAACGATAAATAAATAAATAGAAGCTTGTTTTTTTAAAACGCATTTTTACTATTAATTTTTAACCCATATTCATCAAAAAAGCAACTTAGCAAATGGAAATAAATTCCAGTTTAAATGTAGTTGCAAAATGAGTTTATCTTTGTTTTACCTCTACTCTAAAACGGTTCAACATCTTCCGATAAAATTCGCTCGCGTTATATATGCGTGATGCACATTTTTTTTGCCGTTTTCGATAAAACTTTGCACTTTTCGAGTGGATGTTTCACAATTTCTGCATATATAACAACATAACATATATTGACCGAATTGACATAATCTGTGTGACATAAAAAATATAATCAATTTAGGGATGTTTTTTTTCTCGAAATTTTTAAAATCATTTCTTACTCATAATACGTTACACAAAACCCCTTGGGACATTCCGTATTAATATTAATCTCATTAACTCGGTTCGACTAAAAATTCGGAGATGTTTGAATGTAGGTATCAATCCTTACGTTCCGAGTAACTCGCCCTTCGATTCCCATATTACACAAGTGAAAACTTGGTTATTTAGTTAACTTTGCCCGCGAACTGTTGGCCGCTTCGATCCGCAGCGAGCGCTTTCCAATGAAAAAACTTTCCTTATATCGCCGGGCGCCTCGCCTCGCCTTTCGCAGCATCAATATTCTTAACAGTCGCCGCTGCCACTGGAAAGTCGGAGGGAGGTTTGGCTGTCTTTTTTTTACCCTTCTGCCCGTTGGTAAAATAGGTATAAAACAGAAGCGCTAAAAGGATAGAATGCGCACAGGACTATCTGTGTAAAAATCAATAGTATACATACACGGAGAAGACTATGTAGGAAGGTCCCCTTAGGATCTAACGTTAGTAGCATTCTCAGAGGTTTGTGAGGAACTCGAATACTGATTGATTGAACAAAGTTCGATTAAAACGCATTGTGAGAGAGTTTCAAAATTTTAGTACTGAAAAACTAGGGCGCCGCTTTGCTTCGCTGCGGCATTTTGGATCGGAGTTTAGTATATAAATGTATTTATCCATAGGGATTACCATTTATTTTTTTATAATTCTTTGCGCAAAAATTGTTTTTTGGTATCAATGCACAGAAGACATTGTCATGGTCATTTTAAAAAAATAATTATCAAAATCGGTCTTGTAGTTCTAGAGCCTTAGTCCGTGAACAGAGTGACATTTGAGTCACCACACGGGTGAAAGTTTTAATAAAATAGGTACAGCATTTTATATATTATTTTGTTAAAATAATTAGTAAAATACCTATACAAAAAACATTAATATTTTTGTACAATTTTGTACTATCACATGTAATATGTATATTTTATTTACATTTAAAAATAAATAAAAATTATCTATGACATTTTGAGAAAGATTTAATATTATTTTTACGGCTTAAGTCGACTTTTACACATTGGATGTATTATCTTAGAAACGGGCAATTTTCCTAGTTACGAGACATTATTTTACAACATTTTCCATCAAAACGAGGAGATGAGGAAAAAGCTCTTATTTTCGTATTTGGCCTTTTTTTTGTTTCTGTTTTCTTTGTTTTTATCTGGGTTCCGATCTCACAATATTGTATTCTTTTATTTATTATCAAAACTGTACAATTTTGTAACTTTTCGTCAAACTACATATATCCAAATTTACTATTATTTAAATTTTCAAAAAAAAAATATATTTTTTTTTATTTATTCAATCCAAAACAATACACGTGAGATATCATAACACAATGAACATATCTAGTTTTAACTATACAAAGCAATCTAAAACTATCTCATACAAAGCAAAATAGATTTTATGACCACAATAGGCAAGGTCTGTTTTGGGGTGATAACTGCTCCAATTTTTTTACAAGTTTGCTTTACATTCATATTTACTTTATATACATATTTGTTATTATTTTTATTTTATTGTGATAATTAGTATATTTACATATAACATAAATACTAATAGGTAAATATATTGTTTTGCTATGTTGTTATGTTCATGAAATAATTATATTCCACGGTTTAATTAAAAGATATATTTTTAGATTTACCTTTAAATGATTAATAATTATAAGTCAAATGTCATCACATTCGTTTAAAGTAAAAATTTTAACAATTAAAAAAATATAAACCTACAAAATTTCATTGCATTTGTGTTGTACGTAAGTAGACATTTATTTATCTTTATTGGAAACCTAATAGTTTTACACAGTTACAAAAATACATTTGATTATTACATTGAAACACATTTGCAAACCTATATATCTATAATTATTGTTGTAATTTTTTTTTTAAAACACTTTTTAGGTTCCTCCTCACATACACGCATCACATAGCTTCAAATTATTTAATCTCTTACTCTCTAACAATATTTATAAAGCCTGTATAATTATTTGTATAAATTCAAGTCCACAGCGGGCCTCTAGGTAAATTTTCAGTTGCACATTTTGTTATTTTATTTTTTTTTATTATGATTTTTTTTGTTTTTTTTAATTTATAAAATGTCAGCTGAGTATGTATGTTTCTACATCTCATTACATCAACTTAGGACTTAGGATCACCTTTAAGGTGATGTAAAATTAAGTGTATTATTTTTTGTAAAAAATAATAAATATATGAAATGAAATGAAAGATAAATTTACATCACAAATATTTTTTCACTGATCGATATTTTTGCGCGATATTTATAATAGCAAATTACATACTTAAATAGCAACCCCAACACAATAGAGGTCTCCAGTAATTCTGTCGGCAATATTCATAATCTATTAATTTAAAAAAACATTCACATCAATTCTAAAAGGAAATATTAGTGCAAGTGCACCAGTGTTACGTATCTACGATTTTTGTGTGATATAAATCCTATGTTATTCATTATTACTTTGGATATCTGTCGGGTATGATATCATAACTTATTTTATCACATAGGTACTGTCATTTTATTATTCTAGAATCGAATGTAAAAAGCTAGTGTCATTCTGATGCATATTTAGCATGGTTTAGAACTATAACATAGGTGGCACGTCTTATAGATTTTCTGTAAACTAACACGGCTATGAACTAATAGGGGGCGCTGGTGGCTTGTAATACTACTTTCTTGTGATATTTATTTATTTTATTACTAGATCAAAGGATTCTATCGAGTCCTGGACAAAAAGCTTGTGGTATACAAAATAGGGTGGGATTACTATACATTCGCACTATATTTTCATACAAAATGCGGTTGTGTGGATATGCAAAAAATGTCTTAGCAGTCCATCTCGCATATTTCTCATAAAGTCAACGCAGAACCAGTAACATTTTGTCAATGGCACTTAAATGTAAATAATTGTAAGGGCTGTAAGATGTCTGCAAATTTGTCCGCGTCATAAGAATGACGCTACCCTCATCAAAGCCGTTAAACTTGTCTCCCGCGGTCGACCAATTAAACCGTGGACGCGGGATTGAGCCCGGTATGCTTACCAGTTCACTTTCTCGAGGGGGGTGTTCTCAAAATGGTTCGAAATGGGAAATCAATTTATAGCCGATTATTCGGAAGAGTTTCTGTTTGCGTTTGTATTTAAGTTACCCCCTCCCTATCCCTCAATCCCCTTTCCCTATTTTCCCACTCAAGTTTCGTTAGGCAAATTTGTACTAGGCCGCAGGGAATTTACCTAGTCGTAATCCGTGAAATTTGCTTTAATTAAACTCTAAACATACATATAGAACTCTTGTATAGTTTCCTAATAATATATAGAGTTGATGATCATTTTTATTTTTAAGCTTTCGCCATTCGGCGTCGTCAGAAAATATATGAAAGATGACGTTAAAAATACAACCTTCATAAATTCGAAAATCATTTTCAACTAAAAGATAAATATATCCAGCCACTAGAATTATTATTATATAATTGCAGTTTTACTAGATAAATCAATCAGTATTATGAAATGAAACTAATTTCTTATGTGAATATATCAAGTGAAATGAATATATCAAGTATCACGCGTTAAATGCTGTTAAGTTAGTTTAATTTCGTCTATTTAGACCTACAGATCTACAAGCGCCCAAAACCCAAATGTGAGAGAGTTCCCATGTCTTTAAATCAATTTCGCGGGCAGACTTCAAAACTTTTACATTAAAGCGAGCATCGAAATGCCTGCCGTGAGTTCTCGCGTGAATTGGAACGGGTAAAGCGGAAAGTAATAATAATATATTAACTTTATTTAAAATAAAAAAAATGTACACGCCACGAGAATCACGCGTATTTGCTTCAATCGCGCTTCGCACTTACAAACTGATAAACAGGTAGTGTTGGGCGACATCTATCGAATCTAAAGAACATTCTGTGGCAAAAAGCCTCCCTTCAAAAAAAAAATCCTTTTCGGCACGCCGAAAGTCGGAGGTACATTTCATCGGATCAAAGTGGCGCATAGGCGAACTCCAATCGTACGAACTTGTATCAAACATTGCGCGAGCTGGCGTACCCTTGCGCAGCGAGAGTACTTACACTTATTTTAAACAAAAATTGTATGGAAACTACAATTTACATTTTGAACGGATTTGATTTCTGTGCCTATTAAAGACGGTATGATTTTTTTTTTAATTTTTAAAAACCATTTTTTCCCACCCTTAGGACCAATGGTTGGTGCTATCAAAAAAGTTTACTGAGATAAGTTTTAGGCCCTTATCTAAGGAATAATATAAAATTTGAATGAATTCGATATCTCATATACTAAGATAGTTATAGCAAAATTTCACTTTTTCGAAAAAACACCCCGATTTCCGCCCTCCTGGTCAGATTTGGCCCATTAACGGACTTTGCCGAGATTTTGTGCCCTTAAATGTGATTGGTCTAAAATTACGGCAGTTATCGTGTCCACAAGAAAGTGATATAGATGGATAGATAGATCTACTCTTTTACTCCTGTATACTACCTACTGTATACATACTCCTGTATACTACCTACTGTATACATACTCCTGTATACTACCTACTGTATACATACTCCTGTATACTCCTGTATACATACCTACTCTCATAAGCGTATTGCTCTACTCTAAAATATACTGTAAAAATATCTTCTTCCTCTATAATACTCTCTGATAGTACTAGTCGTAAAAATATCGATTCAGTAGTGAGGTGCGCAGATAATGATATCGAAAAAAAACACGATTTTGCTATAGATAATATCTTGAATGGGATGCTGTGCGCGCACGAGACGGAACTTTAATCTTTCTATCTCTTTCGCTCACGCCCCGAGGCGAACCCTTATCAATGGCGGCAAGCCGACACTTTTGCGAATATCCATTGCAATAAAACATCTCTTCCATCCAGCCTACCTCCGAATCTTCCCGATTTACGAAAACGGATCCCTTAGAATTATGTCGACCCTTCTATATCATATATTTTCCATTCGCTCTTTGCGAACCATACTTGCCAGTACCTGCGCCGTTACTCATACAATATTACAAACAGATTAAAATAAAAATGCGCGAGGGCCGGGACCCACGGTTGGGATGTGTAAATCCTAATCCATGTACATGGATTAGGGGGCGCTCCCGCTGTATGTTTTGATGGATTGGAAGGTTCACAGCTGAGAGTAAATGGCAATCAACAAGAAAACAAAAGACCAACCTTTGCTGTGATATCATGGCCGTCTGTGGTTCGCCTGCCTTTTCTGGGGTATTGAGTTGTTTTCACGAGCTCGGTGAATGATGTGACGAGATGCCACGGATTGCAGGAATAGTTCGCGGCGAAAAAGGCGTTGTTTTGCACGCGCGATCACGGATTGCAGAGGCGCGGGTATACCCTCTTGCATTTCTTTTTAACTGACACTTACCGACAGCTGTGATAATGCCAAGAGTTGCCAGTAACAAAAACTGGGGAAATTGGAGAATGGTGATTTTGCAATATATAATAAACATAAAATAATAATAAACATTTATAGAATAAATATTAATATGATAGAATATTGAATTTAAATAACCTAATTTATAGGGTGACGTCGGAACATCAGCGTTCATCTGTAAATGTGTAAATGTCAAAATAAGTTACAGAATACTCCCCCCGAAAGGGGCGACGGCGTAAAATATGTCAAAATTAAGAAAACATGTAGGACAAAAGTTGTCAGTTTGGTCTGCAGAATAACCCCATAAAATAATGTGCATGAGAAAAAGTTCATTCTGTATATTGTTAAATGTAGGGTACTGAGTAATTTAACACCAACATCCCCTTCTTTAATTAAAACGCATCTAACAATGCTCTATTTGGATAATAAATATTTGGATAATTCATACTCTCACACCTCTACAGGACGTTCCCGAAGACTTAACGGGTTTTTATTCCGTTTTACGTGTAAGAAATTGTATAAAAAAATGCGAAAATAATTCACGCCCAATTTGTTAATTAGGAACAAAGCGCTTGTGTAATATTCCCCTTTTGCTCACAGGCGCTCGGCAAGGCCGTTCAATAACCCGGCGCGGCACAGCTAGCGACTGAACTTATTACATTATTATTTTTTTTTACTTGGAAACCATGACGAATTTTAATATGAAATCGAAACAAATCGTGTTTTAAATCGCAGATCCAATAAGTTGGATTTTTATGGTGTATGGTCATGTAACACAAATTTTTCTTTTAGTTAGTTTCGGAAAAAAGAAAAATAGATTAGAAACACGAAATCACGAAAATCTACCTGTGCAGAGGTAAGAGTATTGCTTGAATAGCTTTCGTGTCGCTTCTGTGCAAAAAAAAAACCGTTTATTCTTTACGTAAAAGCTATTCGTGTCCGATTGACATCCATGTATTTTTTATGGGTTGCGTTTGAATTTATTATTCTGACAAGCATGCCATAAACTTGGTATTTGAATATACATAAGTCGTAAGTCCTAAGTCATAAGTCGTAAGTCGTAATGTTGGAACTTCACGGAGCGAACACGAGACCGTTTCTATCTCTCTTTCACTTTATATTAAATACGATTACATCGCCATCGTCTCTATTGCTCTATCAAAATTGTAATTATACTGATATAAAAATATTACATACCTGAAAGTAATATTACGTACATAATATATTTATGTATTCTTGCAAGCAATGATATAAAATAAAACGAAACATGATTAAGTACATGTTCAATTATGAGATCTACTCTAAAAGTAGAAAAAATGACTAATTAATATTACGTTCAATAGGTCTAACATAATATAATAAAAATCATACTTATGTGCAAAAAAAACCAATTTATTATAACTATAGTGGTTGCCCGTAGTCGAAATTCGACCATAATTCATATTTTTTTTAAGTTTGACCGTTATTAAGGTTTCTATACCTCTATAATGAGGTGAATATATCTCTAATCATTGCATATATTTATTTTTTTATTTTGTTCTGTTAATTCAGCTGCGAGCGTGTACAAATACTTCATTAGCACGTGTTGTTTGTCTTAATTCCTTGCAATACCTATGATTTTTTATATTTAATGTTAGTAACAGTTGAAAAAAAACACAATTATAGTTTTAATTTTTTCAGTTAAAAAATAAAGTTAACATCATAGAAGGCATTTATAATTATTTTAGCTTGACGTTATTTCATTAACATTGACAGGCTACTGAAAAAGGAACATTTGAAATCACACAACATTCAAGTTTTATTTATTACATTTAATGTATTTCTACAGAAATACATAAATATCGGTGGAAATATTTAATTGGTTTTATTTTATACTTAAAAGTTGGTACCATTGTTTTCATTCTTTTTTTTTATATGATTGTATATGTAATGCCTGTATATAATTTTTCTCGTGTAACTGTTTATTTCCCTAATAAAGATAAATTAAATTAAATAACACACATTTTAGATAATTTAAAAAAAACTTTAACCATGCCAAATCTCACACTCCTTCGTGTGCGCAATATGCTTAGAAAGGGGTACAAAGTTTTCCATTCACGTATTAATATTTAACTAAACGTAAAGATATCTTAAAAAAGATATAATATTTTGTGACAAAATTAATAAATAATTTAAAACAGTATATTCAACAATATGTCTACGTCGTATGCGTACTACTACATCATTTTTGTCATGTCAGTGTAGCAGCAAATAAAGCAATCTAATAATTTATCTAATTACGTTTTAAAAAAAGAATTAAAAAAAATATATTGTAAATAGTATTTTTGTTGATGAATGTACTTGAAGCGACCGGTGTGAGATGTACTCGTACCGATTTCATTATAATTACACCGACGCGATTAGAAGTGACCGTTTTTTTATAAATAAACAATTAAAGACAGTCTGGATAGATACCGTCATGTGTAGCTCATCATTGCCAAAAGTGTTTTAAGTGAATATTGAATATATTTTGTATATATAAATTTTATTAAATAAGTTAAATTAGGAACGAATGAGTTCACATAAAAACCCGCAAGGGTTTTGTGAACAAACAAATTAAATATGTATTTTGTTTCTAAATAAAGAACTTATAAAAAAAAAAAAAAATGTGTTTTAGTTACATTAGAAAATTATCCATAAAGTATTGTTATTAAACGAAATTTAATCACTAGCGCCACATTTTTCCACTGATATCACGTTTTAGGGTTGCTTGGATACATTTTGAACATTTAGACAATGACGTCATGTAACCTTTTGAGTGCTAAGAAAATCGCCTTTGATTAAGCCCCCTTTGAAAATCCCCCTTTGAGTGCTAAGTGAAAAGGGTGACCTAGAAGAAAACCTCCGAGTCAGTAATCATAGCATTCATGCGACAGAACAACCAATTGAAAAGGGGGTCTTCCAATCAAGTTTTTATCTAAAAAAAAATATGTAAAGCGTAATATTTTTTAAGAAAGTCCTGACGTGCCCTTCTTCATTTTCCAGGTGACCTGGATTAGGCGGAAGAACTACTCGCTCCTTTCGGTCGGCCTCGTCACGTACAGCTCCGATGGCAGATTCTTCTCGGCTCACGGAAAACACGTTAAGGTAAGGTTTTTCCCTTTAAATCCCTCGGATACGATCTTCGATGACCTGTCATGCAGTGTCGAGGCACGTTAGGGTGCGTGTTCACTGACGCCCGCGGTGCGAGAGAGTTTATTTTTTAAGACACATCTGTTAAAAACACACCCTAATGATTTATATATTACAGCTTATAGCCTCTATACATTGATGCATAATAAGTTACTACCCCCTTTGGTCGTCTGTCCGCATCTTATAACTCGAAAAGTGCAAATAAGAAACAGTTGAATTTTTGTGTGCAGATTAACGCTCTTGAAAGACAACCATAGCCGTTTAGATCACATCGGAGGCTGATCGAATAATAAAGATAAACGTATAGTTTTATGTGTGTATTTTTTTAAATTCTATGCGACAAAAATTATTCGATTCTATCTACCTACCTCACTTATGTACCTACCAAAGCACAATAAGCACGAGACAATCCGCTTCGAATACCTTTTCTATCCCCGTATGGTTAGTGCAATTGGTCGACAGTATTATAAATATTATAGACCAAAAATATACAATAACCTTCCTAATAATATGAAAACAGCCTCTAGCATTTTAATATGGAAAAAGTACATAATTAAACGGCTGTCAGATGAAGGCATTCATTATGTTAATACAATACTGTGCATAACAAACTAGTATTTTATATTGTTATGATGGCTCTATATATTTTTAATTTATATTTCATTATGCCTGTATGTTTGTAATATTTATTTTACAGAAAGTTTATATATTTATTCTATAGAAGGTATTGTTTAATATTATATTAGTATATTTTATAAAAATATGTTTTATTTTTTATCCAATATTATTTTAATGTATATTATATTTATTTATTGACACAATTACATATAGTTTGTGAGGTTACAGATTTGTGTATACATATTTAAAATTATTGTATCCGTGAAAATTTGGTACCACTTCAACCTCTGTTCGGTGCCATCTTAACTATACTAAATGTCTGTCCTAAAGAAAGCAGTTTAATTTGTTGTTATTTATTGAATATTTTTCAACTATCAATAACGACCGTTTTGAGCGATATAACATATTAAAAATTGTAATATAATAAACAGATAAATTAAGTAATTTATAGTGTATAATATTATAATAGTCTACATTAGATAATTAAACTGATATAATCAACATACATATTTTTATATAACAATATATTAATATACAGATATACATATATATATTTAAAAAATACATAATAATATAAGGTTGTTTGTGTTAATATTTTGAGATATTATTTATTTTGAGATATCATTTATTTTAAGTAAAAAATACCCAATTGTTCAGCAATTTGCCTAATACCTTCTTGCTTGTAATCGACCGCCATTCCTAAAACATTGCTTAGAAGAATATTTAAAAATGACAAATAAGTCTACCTTGGAATAGGCAGTTCTCCTGGTTAGGCTAGACTACGTGACTTATATTAATTATTTCATTTTTCTACTTAAATAAATAAATATAATAACATAATATTTTATCGGTGCATTTTAAGTTTTTATTTAGGTAATTACATATTTTAGTTATGACAACCGTACTCATTATTAGAGGTTCGACATTTTTCTGAAGATTTTTCATTGCAAACTGGTTTAGGCGGCATAAAATCTAACAAAAAATAATTATTTTATTATCATATTGTTGTAAGTCTGTGTGAAATACGTTTTTTTTTTTATAACCTCACTTAGGTATGTTACATTAATGAATGTATAAAGTACGCATCGCATTATACTAACGCCTACGTAACAACATTTGTGAAGTACACATTAATTCGTATAAATAATCTATGAATGGAAATGTTTGTCTCTTAAGGCGATTTTTTACAGCAAGGTAAAATTGCGATTTTATTACCTTGCTTTGCTAGTATTGACCCTTACTCCATTTCTCACTGCTTTTTCAAACAATTCAAATCCGTGGAAGAATTCCGCCCGCGTGCGAAAACAGTACGAAGATTAATAGTTTGGGATTGACCCTAAACTAAGAGTTTATTTTAAATGTATGTAGAGGTGTTTAATATAAATTGTTGTAAAGTAGCTAGGATAAGATCGTGAGCCTTAGATATCGATAAATCAATAACCTAACCTAACCTAACCTGCCAAAATTATCATTTTAACGTTTTGTATTGATTTTGAAACTTATTCATCTTTGCACAAATTGAAGCAAGAAATAATAATCTATAACTAGCAATCTGCAGCCATCTAAGAATTACTAATATTAAATTAAATTACTTACCAACACCTCTGTGTTATATTGTGACATCAGTAGGGACACGTTGGAAACAAAATATGCAATCTTAACATGCATACTAGAGCAGTGGCTAACGACCATCTACAAGTTCCAAAAATGACTACCAGATTTGGGTGGAGATCTTTTAAATCCCAAAATCATAATACACTTCCTGAATCACACAAGTTGGTAAAAATGTTAAATAAGTGGTTAATGGATGTTGGACGGCAAGCAATAGCTAATCTAGTGTAGTTAATTGAACTCAACAATTGTAATATAAAATTATTTATAATATCAAGCTTTACTAGAGATACCCATTATTAACTCTTTTACTGATAACAGATATAGTTATATATTCATTTATATACATGTATATGTGTGTATATATACCTTTTATTATGCTTATGTTTTACAAATTTGCAATCATTATTCTTATAGTTTATTTACGCGTGTAACTTTTGCAAAAGTTTTCCTTTTAGTTTAATACCGAAATAATGTCAGTTAACAAAAATCGACGGTCACTGCCTTCTTTGGTACAGACGGCGTCTAGTTAAGAAGGCAGGGAACATCAGCGCAGTAAATGACGGTCGCTTGTTGGTTACATTAAATAGGCATTGAACAGTTACTACCGCTCTGTACATATATGTATTTTGGTTTATATGAATAAATAAATAAATAAAAACAGAAATTTTCAAGACTCAGTTTCAAAAACAGCAATAGAAAACTACAGGAATTAAAAAATATTGATGATATTACCTCATTCTATATGAAAATTGTTTTTATTAAATTGCCACAAAACACATTTACTGCAGATTGCTGCTTGAATACGATTCAATAAATTATAGTTTTTAAGACGCCCCGGGACGCATTTGTCCTTGAGATTTGAAAGAGTAGGCTTTATTCGAACATTGACTCGTAGAAAAGAGACGGATATACTCGCCGACCGCGAATTCGTTACATTTGGAATCGATGAAACATGTTTTTTGTATTTAAATAATTATTATCATTTGAAAAAAATGTTTTTTTTTAAGTAATGTCCTAGATTATTATATTGTCTATCTTTAGAAAGAAAAATTAGGTTCGCGTCACTTACACAACTTAAAAGAAAATTGTTGCAAGAAAAAAACAACACTTTCTTATTTATTTATTTTCATTACTATAATAAGGTGTATTTCGTTTTTTTTTTAAGCAAAGTACTAAATTAATATATGTAGAATATTGTGGTATTTTTAGTTTTAGCCATTTGTTGGGAATAACTTCAACAAGATGCACCAAAATACGTTACAAAACACGTTTTAGGGACTGGTGGCGCCTTAAAGTGAAACTTCTTTATCCGATCAAGCACCTGTAGCACTTTAGGACTGAGCATATGTAAATATGAGCATTTAGCGATATAACGGCGGATATCTGCTGTTATATTGAGTCGAAGCGAACAGTGACTGATAGTCAGCTGTTCATTTCCCAGCGCATCCGAGAAACATGATTAGAAAAATAGTTACATTCTGATGAAATATGTATTTATCCATTTAGATACTTTTTTTTTCATTTATACACGGTTAAACAAATATTGAAGCAATTACTCAATGGTTACATAGTTACAATCGAAAAAAAAATGCCTATACTATTCCAATAGACAATTAAAGCCAGACTTAAACAAGAATGGCTATGACACCCTATAGCTATCATATAAGATCAACTGCTTCTATACATTGTTTAGTAGTAGTAAATTATTTCACCGGAACCTGACGTCTTACAGCTAGGCCCTACGGATGCTATTAACGGAATCTTCCGAGGCTATTCGCTCCTTTGGTACCGTCTCCTATCATCGTAAATTTTAACACATTTTAGTTTTTTTAGTAATTAGTAAGGAAACAATACTGACGTAATATTTCAACGTAGTACGTGACGAAGACTAAGTTGGTACCTGCTTCTGTCAAGAAAACTTACCATGAGATAGGAATTTCGCAAGTATCTCACTATTTGTCTCCAATGACCTCAAACGGCATGCTGACTGCAATCGATGCATTTTAGACACAATGGATTTCTGAAATGTGAGAAATAGTCGCTAATTAAATTTCTATGTAAATTTAAAGTGTGCGAATCGTATGCTAAGTACTTTCGTATTTGTAACTGGAATTTGTGCAACAAATCGACGCGTGCTTTAAATCTGTTTTTCTATGCTTTATATTGTGGGGACCAAAAATATGTCGCTATTCCTCAACTTTTGAAAAGATCTCAACTTTGATACCAGCACTAATTGAATCGTCGTTAGACGTACGCGACGATAATAAATTTCAATCGTAGGGCAAAAGTCGGCAACAAAATTTTAATGGGCAATCAGCGGCCTCGATTCGCCGCAACGAAAGCGCCGCGGGGCGCGCGGCCCAAAACGCCGAAGGCCCGAAATTATTATACGCCGGCGAATGGATTTATCAAAGTCTGAAACTGTAATTAATTACCGCCAATTCTCGGCGGCTGAAGTTTCCGGCGAGAGTGGGCACGTCGCGGCGCGGGCCTTTTGATAAATAAAACAAAATGGCTGCTCGACGTCACGTCGAATTCTCGACGGCGCTTTTGACGGATGCAAAGTCGCCGTCGATAAGCCTTCAAGAATACCGTCTTTTATTCGAATCTTTACGAAAACTCAAAGAAAGCACGCGCTTACATACCGTTTACTTACCGTTGGGAAAGACGTCAAATTTAAAATTGATTTTCCGCTCAGGGTTTTAAAATTTGTTTTCTTTTTAAGGGGCGATTCTGGGCAGGAATCTGGTCAACTTTTGTTCAACAAGTTTTCATATAGCTAACAAAAAAAGATTCATATAAAAATATAAATAGGTAGGTACTTATCGAGCGTTTGGTGCGCGTAAAACTACCCGTTTGTTCACTGTCCTCAATACATTTGCAGGTACGGTTACTGGGTCGCGACTGGTACTTTGTTAGGTGACCATACTTTAAAATGTTTTGAAGACTCTTTCTTTTGTCATTTTAAACAGTTTTTTTTTTTCTTTATTTACAAAGTTGTTCGATTTGATTCACCCCTTAAAATGATACTATTGACTTTAAGTTCACCCTGTATTGAGTATAAAAGTATGTATCGTTAGTCGGTGGGAAGTCAACGCTTTCTAACAGCGATTCGAAAATAAATATTTAAATTCGTAAACGTCAACGTCATTTCATTTATTATTATCATGAATTATTCATTTATAGGCAAAGCCCGGGGGGTAGAACAGCCAGTAAAATCAAAATATACAAAAAATGTACTTTTCACAGCGTATGGAAACATCGATGCTCCAATTATTGTAACAAATTCTTAACAAATAATTGAGTCATTCATTTTACATTTTGCCTTATTACTTAAAATTTAAATAAACCTATTTTTTTGTTCAAAATAAAATTGAATAGTCTCTTTGAATCTTTTTAACGCTTCTTTATGCACTCCTGATTTTTCTGTGTTGTTGTCCAAACTTATGTTTATCATGTAAAAATAAATATATTTAAATATCACATCAAACATTTTTTGAATAAAAGTATGAAATTTGATAAAGTAAAAGTTTAAAGTAAAATATTAAATATTAAGTATTAATTTATTGTATTTATTTACGATTTTTATTCAACGATGACTCTTATATATTGTACTGTATAGTACAATATAATAATATAGTACTATATATTGTATTGTACTATACGAGTATATAGTCTGTAAATTCTATATAGTATTAAAAAGTAAGGTTCTTAAGGTAAAGAATGATTTATTTAAAAGTGTTAACAATAATAACCAATTAACCAATAATAATAAATCCACACTTTGATTTTTGCGTGTTTGGTTTTCTTTTAGATTTTGTAATTATCGTTTTAGTTCTCCAGTAATTTAATATTATTTTGAATAAAATAATTATCAAGTAAATTTAAAAGAAAGGAAAAATACAGATATGTATTTTTTTATGAAAAATAAGTAATGATAATTACAATAGAGTACAATTATTTTGATATATACATTAAAAGTAAATTTAAAATAAACATATGTAGTACAAAAAAATATCATTTAAAAATAATTTCACACAAATAATTCCTAAGTTGGAGTGGAACATAATGAATATTGAGTGCTAAAATTAAAATAAATATTTTTAATTGATAAAGTTTCTTTTACTTTAGTGTCTAAGAATGATTGTTAATATTTTATATATTTCAATATTTTGTTAGAGTAACTTTTAAAAATAAATAAATCAGAGGAGGACAGAGGTGAACTATAAACTGTTTAAACCATATCAAAGTAACCAGATGTAATACAAATGCATGTAAAAATAGAATTATACAGCGAATATGTTCATTTTCTAACAACAAATTATCCGATGTAGACATTTTTAATAATATATTAAAACAATTTAAAAATACTGCTCATATAGGGTTTTGTAAACATGAAATTGGAGAGCATCGAGTGTTATAAAATATATTAACCTGTGTATAATATGTAAGAATGTTTACGATTACTCTCTGTATGTTTACTTTATAAAATAAATAAATAAATAAATAAATAAATAAATAAATAGGCTACAGTTGATATTATTGTTTTGTGGGTACCTAATTGTATTGATTTTCTATTGCAATCCATTGCATACGTTTATACTTATATACTTATATCTATACAATGTACATATAATTTACAGAAAACATTATTTTCATACCCAAAAACACTCAATCTATTTACGCACTGTACATAAACATACCTACATTAAAGTTAATTAATTCAGCGACACACAATATCTCTCTATTTTACTCACACACACACACAGCAACACATCCGTTATGTATGATTTCTATACCTGTATGTATTTAAATAAATCAAATTAGTATGAAAACATTTTGCAACGAATTAGTTTGAAAACATACCTACTGTAATATGTTTGTAAATATGAAGGAAATCCAGAATCTGTTTTTTTTATTTAATTATTTCTTAAGTAATATTGATATAACTGTGTGTTTTCCGATAAGAAAATTTTTAAATTATAATTTACATGACACAGTCCAAATATGATTTCATTGATTATAATCGTTTTTTTTTTCATGTAGAAACTTTTTCCTACGGCTAATAACCAATTTGGTAACCACTGCATATTTAATTATACAAAAAAATTGTTTAGATACCTTGATCTTATGTATTTAACATGGTAAAGGCAGATTTTTAAAATTCTATTCTATTTCTGAGAGATTTAATAAATGATAAACTGCTAATATATTTTTTTTAGTTAAATTGCTCTTATAAAAGACATTAGGTCATTAGAAAAAATAGTAATTAAAATGCAAATGAAGGGTCTAAAACCTATTTAATTGCTATATTATGAAGCTGTAATTAAATAAAAACCTGCTTACTCACCGCGCAGAAGGTAAAACCTAACTCGACTGCAAGGGTGATGATTTTAGAGGCGTGGTTTTCAAGAAGAGATAAAACGCATATAATTTGATGTTATGGCTAAGAATTTAGTTTTATTATAAAGATAAGGGTTTGCCATTATGTTATAAAAATGATTTCGGGTAAGTGGCCGCCGCGGCTGACTCGAACAAATTCCAGCCGAGAGGCCCAATTTTCAACCACTTTTTGCAGCAAGTTGGGCCGTATGTCAGCAATAACGCGCCGAATATTCTCTTCCAAGGCGTTAATCGTGTCCGGCTTATCTGCGTAGACAAGCGACTTCACATAACCCCACAAAAAATAGTCCAGCGGTGTTAAATCGCACGATCTTGGAGGCCACGCCACAGGCCCACGACGCGATTTTTACTTTATTTTAGAGTGATTTTTTCTAAATTTGCACTATTTGCAAACGTTGTTTAGGAGTAAGTCTATTCATTATGAAATGGCAAACCAAACTGAGTATAAATCAAGTGACAGCTGTCAAAAACACCAACTACGAAAAAAGTAGTGCCAGATTGAAAACCACGCCTCTAAAAAAACACCCTATATGTTTCGCCTTAATACGAATAGTATATGGTTGGCAAAAAAAAAGCGCCCTCTACACGTCGAAGACTTCTATATAATCAATGATTGTATTAAGAAATACATGGAATCAAACGATCAGAGGCGCACAGTTTCGTAATGTGACTTTGTCACGAGAAGTGGAAAGGCATTAGGCGGACTTTTATCGGCGAGCGCTCCCTTTGCGCTACGCTTCGGTAACGTAATAAAAGTTTTCAGCGCCGTGCGGTTTTGCTAATAAAGTACCTGGAGGCGACCCATCGGCTCGCATGCCGGCTGATGGCTTTTATTTCTTCGGAAACTTTGACAGTTCACGACCCAGCCGGCAAACCGAGTTTCATTGACCGGAAAGATTAATATTAGATCCAAAAGAAATATCGATCTTCTACGAGTAGGTATAATATATATTTAAGGTAAACATGTTAAACAAATGTTCTGTACGCAATGCAAATATTTTTTTATTTCATATATTATGTATTTATGTACCTATATATTATTACATAATATATAATCTTTGTTATATCTTTTATATGCATGTGGTGTTCTCTTTTTATTTACTTATGTGTATAATTGTAAAGAAGTTATATATTCGATATTTTGTTAGAGTACCGAATAAAAAAAAATAAAAATAAAATAAAATAATAACATAACATCGCGAGATACTCTACGTAAGAAATCTCATTTACTCTATTTTTGATGTGTTAACCTTACTACGCGTACTGTGTTAATATTATTTCGTCAGTGACGCTTGTGACATCAGAGATTTAATTATTTAATTAATTTCGTTAAAACTTTTTATTTTTTCGTGTTAAAATCAGACTCGGCATTCATAGAAGCGTAAGATGGCATTAATTTACTTAAAAAAGGAACATTTGAAAGCACACAAAATTCACAGCTCGAAACTCATTCTGTCAATCGCCTGTCAGTAGTATGAACGTTTTATTTAATTTAATTTAATTTATTTGTAACAGATATTATAGATAAATTTTAGCTTTCTGCACTTCGTCTCGATATCAACTTTAACTGAGCGTACAATGTGCTTTAAAAGAGGTAGAAAGATTTCTCTTCACATCTTAATATATATAAATCTCGTGTCACAATGTTTGTCCTCAATGGACTCCTAAACCACTTAACCGATTATAATAAAATTTGCACACCATGTGCAGTTCGATGTGCACTTGAGAGATAGGATAGTTTAAATCTCAAATTATAGTCGCAATTTTAATTTATCGCTAATTTTTTGTCCGTTATTATTTGGCAGTCATAAAACTGACAGATGTCGATACCTTTTTATTTTATGGGCGATTGGGAAGAGCGCGTGACGACTCGGTGCCTGTATAATTTTATTGAACAAGCAGAGGAAAGAGCAATTGTGATATTATTGGAAAATTTTTTAGAAGATCACAATCAACTAATTCAATTGATCAAAAGAGTTTCGCCACGACTGCAAAATGACAATTATCAAATCGTCATAAAAGCCGACAAAGTACCATTAGGTGCACATGCTGGTAGATTCAACGCTCCAACTGTTGATGAGGTTGCTGTTATCATGGTTGGTGATCCAGTTGACAAAAGATCTATAAACATTACACGGCGAGACAACACTGTCAGTACGATTTCGGATCTACACCGTTCATATGACGCACTACAATATCCATTGATATTTTGGCAAGGACAAGATGAATATCACCTTAATATCAAACAGTATGATCCAAATACCGGTAAATTTGACAATTATCTATTTACTTTCTTACTGTATGTATAGATTTTAATTTCGTATTGCATTTTATTATTTATTTTTTTAGGTGATTACAGAAATAATAAAGTTAGCTCAATGAACTACTACGCACACCGAATAATGGTTAGACAACATCAAGACAATTATATCCTTCAATATCGTCAGCTGTTCCATCAATACATTGTTGATATGTATGCTAAGGTCGAAAGCGAACGCTTGCGATTCCTTCGATTCAACCAGGCAAAACTACGATCGGAAGAATATATTCACTTACGAGATGCTGTTGCTGGAAACATCGATGGAAATTTAAATCCCAATGACATCGGTAATGCTTTCATTTTACCTTCAAGCTACATCGGCAGTCCACGGAACATGCAGGAATACATACAAGATGCGATGACTTACGTACGTCATTACGGCCGACCGGATTTATTTATTACATTCACATGTAATCCGAATTGGGAAGAGATACAAACTTTACTATTGCCAGGACAACAAGCCATTCATCGTCATGATTTAACTGCACGTGTGTTTAAACAAAAATTGAAATCCTTAATTGATTTTATTGTTAAATATACAATTTTTGGTATCACACGTTGTTGGCTGTATACGATAGAGTGGCAAAAGCGAGGTTTGCCTCATGCCCACATTTTGGTTTGGCTTAAAGATAGAATCCGTCCTGAAGAAATCGATCAAATAATTTCAGCCGAAATTCCAGACCCATTAATTGATCAAGAATTATTTGATATTGTCACCAAACACATGATCCATGGGCCATGCGGTGTTTTCAACATGACCTCACCGTGCATGGAAAATGGAAAATGTAAAAAAACTTCCCAAAGCCGCATACGAATGACACGATCACGGATATTGATGGTTATCCAATGTATCGCCGCAGAAGTACTGAGAATGGTGGCCACACATTTACAATGCGACTGCCGAACTTTCCAAATCAAGTTGAGTTTGATAATCAGTGGGTGGTACCATACTCACCACTACTTTCAAAAACTTACAAAGCTCATATCAATGTTGAGCTTTGCAGTTCTGTTAAATCAATTAAGTATATTTGTAAATATGTAAACAAAGACAGTGATTTGGCCATATTTGAAGTAAAAAACATAAATAAAAATGACGAAATAGCACGATACCAAATGGGCAGATACATTAGCAGCAATGAAGCTATTTGGCATATTCTCAGCTTTCCCATCCACGAAAGAGATCCTGCTGTCCAACATCTGGCAATACATCTTGAAAACGGTCAACGTGTATACTTCACTGAAGAAAATGTTCTCCAAAGAGCGTTCGAAGCTCCGAAAACGACTCTAACTGAATTTTTTACATTGTGTCAAAAACCTGATGTTTTTGGCCAATTCGCGAAGACATTGGTGTATGGTGATGTTCCACGTTATTTCACATGGAACAAATCCAGTAAAAAATGGGAGCCACGGAAACAAGGAAAACCACATCCTTCCATTACAGGCATATTCAAAGCTAAGACATTGGGGAGACTTTACACGGTACATCCAAAGCAACGTGAGTGCTTCTATTTACGTTTGTTATTGGTGAATGTTCCCGGACCAACGTCTTTTGAATTTTTACGAACAGCTAATGGTCGAGTATTCAATACATACCAGGATGCATGTCGTGAACTGCAATTGCTAGAAGACGATAACCATTGGGACTTAACGCTTGCTGATGCTGCGTTGACATCAACACCGAATAACATTCGTCAGTTGTTTGCAATTATTTTGGCGACATGTTATCCCTCGCAAGCACAAACTTTGTGGGAAAAATATAAAAATTGTATGACAGAAGACATCTTGCACCGAATTAGACAAACAAATCAATGCCAAAACATAGATTATACACCAGAGATGTACAATGAAGCATTGGTCTTGATCGAGGATTTATGTGTTCTTATTTCAAATTTACCACTTAATCATTATGGTATGCCATCACCTAATCGTCCAGCCACCGACTTAGTCAATACCGATTTACAACGAGAAAATCAATATGACCATGGAAGTTTAGCAACAATTATCATGAACAGTGAACCATTACTGACAGCAGAACAAAAAATTATTTATGATCGGATTATGCTGGCTGTTGCTGCTGAACAAGGCGGTTTTTTTTTTCTTGGATGCACCCGGTGGAACCGGTAAGACATTTTTAATATCGTTGATTCTTGCCAAAATACGGTCGCAACAAAAAATCGCATTAGCATTAGCATCGTCAGGCATTGCGGCTACTTTACTGGATGGTGGGCGAACAGCACATTCAACATTCAAGCTGCCATTGGACGTTCATAATAAACCAGATGCAATGTGTAACATCAAAAAGAATAGTGGAATAGCTGCAGTGTTGCGGAAGAGTTCTATAATAATTTGGGATGAGTGCACAATGGCACACAAATATTCACTTGAAGCATTAAACAGAACTATGCAAGATTTAAACAGCAATAATAAACTTTTCGGTGGTGCTATCTTACTTTTGTCTGGTGACTTCCGGCAGACCTTACCGGTTATACCTCGCTCTACTTTCGCGGATGAGATTAATGCATGTTTGAAACAATCATTCTTATGGCGAAGTGTTGAAACACTTCGATTGACCATAAATATGCGAGTACAATTGCAAAATGATCCATCAGCACTAATATTTTCCGAACAACTACTAGATATTGGGAACGGTAAAATAAAACTGCAACCAAATACGCAATGCATTAAACTACCAGACAATTTTTGCACTGTTGTTCAGGATAAAACTGAATTGATTCAGAGTATTTTCCCGGATATACAGAATAATTATTTGAATCATGAATGGCTTAGTCAACGGGCGATTTTGGCAGCCAAAAACGTTGATGTTGACAAAATTAACTTCCAGATACAACAGTTGTTACCAGGCGATCTGATGTCTTTTAAATCAATCGATACTGTTGTTGATGAAAATGAAAGTGTAAATTTTCCGATTGAATTTTTAAATTCATTAGTTATCCCTGGAATGCCACCACATAATCTTCGATTAAAGATTGGTTCCCCTATTATTCTCCTCCGTAATTTGAATCCACCTCTATTATGTAACGGTACGCGTTTGGTCATCAAAAAGATCACCGGAAACATTCTTGAAGCAACCATTTTGGCTGGGAAGTTTAAAGGAAAAGTGGTCCTGCTGCCACGTATTCCGATGATACCATCAGATTCTACCATACCCTTCAAAAGGCTACAGTTTCCAATTCGTTTAGCTTTCACCATGTCTATAAATAAATCTCAAGGTCAAACAATGTCCATTTGTGGTTTAGATTTGGAAAATCCATGTTTTTCTCATGGGCAACTATATGTTGCGTGTTCACGTGTTGGGAAACCGTCGAATCTATTTGTGTTAGCTAAAGACAGGTTAACCAAAAACATTGTGCACCGATTGGTGTTAAATTAAATTGAAATTGAAAGTATTTATAATTCAAAAAAAAAGATATTAATGTTTAAAAGTTTAAGACTGTCTGCCTTGCCTACCTCATTCATGAGTTTAAGCGTCACATGTTATTTACTGTATTAATTATACTGTAATATACTTATATTTGTTATAAAATTAAATGGAAATAATAAATCTGATAAATTTTTATTTTTTACCTATTGATTTCTGCTTAGTATCAAGTGTAAGAACATTTTAATTAATTGTGTTCAACGTACTTCCCCTTCAAATCAATCTCAATCCAGTGAATTTGTATACCAACATCAACATTTTCGTCTTTGTTCGTAAATAATTTCATTGTACTAAAGGGTTATAGTAGTAGAAAGTCAAATAAGGAGATCAGCATATTTTTTTACAAATACCATCTGTGTGAAAAAGCATAGTGGACTCCGTGACTGATGTTCTCTTATTGTTCCTCTTAGATTGTTTACTATAATGTAATATAACAAAAACTTTAGCCACAGCAACGCGTGGCCGGGTCAGCTAGTATTAATATATAGATTTCAGTCCATAAACATAACTATAAACATCATTAATAAAGATTATATCATTTAAAAGTTTGATTAATCTAATAAATAAATTATACTTAATTTTTAAGTAAAGAGAAAGCGGGTCCGGTGTGCATCTGTACGATTCATATTATAAATAAATAAATAATATACTAAACTCTTATATTATTATGTATCTTATATTCATAGCGTCATTGAGTACAAAATTAGAATTTGACTTCAGACGAAAAAAACTTATTTCGAACATTCCAACAAATCAAATACATTTTTAGGGTATTTGTTTTTAACATTTTTATTTTGTATAATAAAATATATCACATTTATAAAGAAACGTATAAAATGTAACAATAAAAGCAGCTACTGTCTTAAGCACGGTGCACGTATTTATATAGCTAAGCTGCTAGTAACGTTACAAATTACTGTGGTGCAGCGTTTCATTACACATGAATTCAGTCGCATGAATTGAACTCACTACCCAGTTTAAAGAAGTTTCAGATGAATAGAATCTTATTTAGGTTTGTCTATAGTTACAAGTTGTTTGCTCTCCGCGTACGTTGGACGAACGCGCGGAGTCTCGGAAAATTTAAACGAAATTTATGTGTACACAATGTCAGTGTACTCTTTCAGGTGAACACCAGCACGGCGCGCAGCCTATTTGTATTGTTTTCCACGGGTCATTTGCCAATTAAACGCCCGACGCCGCCGCCCGCCCTCCGTGTTCGCGAACTTTCACTTCATCGCTGAAACTGAAGTTGCGCAAAATTTACATTGTAAAAGTAATTAATTTCGAGGTCATTACGCAAACATAATTCCAACGACCTTTTCTCTAATAGCTCGGGTTTAACGTTACCGTGTATGGTTTTCGTATGTAAATTATACGCATGTTTCGATTAATTATTATTGTCTTACTTAGTCTTACGTGTACAAAATCATTTTAATTTTAAATTTATCCTTTTTTATACCTTCTAAGCCCCTACGTCATATTTATTGCAAAAAAATCAGCTAAGTGTCTATTTTTGTCTTTTATAATTAAAATTGTCCAAAATAATTTCTTTAATATCTGTAAAAAAGTGCTTATAATAAAAAGTTCCAAAGCATTAATTTATTCCATCTTAGCCGTAACCAAATTATTAAGGCTGTCATTAATATTGTTTAGGCTGTGTATTATGTTGTTGTGGTATACCACCTTTTCTTTCTGAAATCATTAAATACCTATATTACTTATGAGATGTGCGCTTGTCACTTATCCTAACATATCAACTTTCCACTCTCCTGCCTACACACTTTATTCAGACGCTCAGATATCTCACAATTTTTCACTTTTCTCTCACATACTCATTTTTAATGACTCTTTAAATGTATAAAATTAACATGATAATAATCTGTTAATCATGGAATTACACCTGTTGCCATATGTTATGACTGTAAACTTGACCAATTTCGCCGTTTATAATTCTTTAAATTAATTATATAATTAATTATCTACATAAGAAAATAATACAACTTATTAGGCCAATGATTCGTCAAAGTTAGCTAACCGCTAGCTACAAAAATATTTGTTTAGTGTATTCAATATGTTAGGGCGTTTGACTACATTTGCCCAGCGGTCTCATGTTCGAATCCGCACATTATAGTAATATTATTTTTACCGCTTCATTACCATCTACTCAGACTCTTAACACAAGCAAATTTGGTTCAATTGAGAAGGGTCGAATATAATTTTATTTTACCTAGTCTAAGAAATCATAGCAATTTGTTTTTAAAAATAAATAAATAATAAGTTTGATATTATTTTTAAAATAAATTTGATTTAATACCAAAAAGTCACAATGTTATTTTTTTCAAAACCTTTCCTTTTTAAATATACTTTTAAGATTTGGTAAAATAAAAAAATAAACAAACTTATCTCTAAGGTTTTCATGGGATTAAAAGATTCTAATGTCTGTCAACCATTATATTTGCTATTTATGTCTTGCTATCTATTTCACTTTTATTCTTATCTTATCTTTATTTCTATGGTTTCACTATAAAACGTTTTTTTTTTCTAATACCACACAATTACCCATTTCAAATAGTTTAGACCGAATAATCACCTCGAGTGTATCAAATTGGTCCCTCTTGTGACAATCCAGGGAAAGTTACACGGAGGGGGGGCAACCCCCACATCCACTAACTGACACTCCAGGGAGATTTATGCTTACTGCAGTCGGGTGAAGGGGGCGATTTTCAGCTTTTAATTTGCTATTGTCTTCAATAGTCGTTATATTTTGCACCGCAGATCTCGAATTTTAAAGGATGAACATATCTTTGTGATTTAAGAGGCCGTCGGTTTGAAGATAAGGCGAATATTTTCATAAATTGTTTCCCGCCGATAAGCTCCGCGTCCGCAATGAGCTCTCGAGCAGATGTATCGGAAGATAATTAGATTCGCCTCCGAAAATAGCAGCCTCCGCGCCGCCCGCCGTCGCCTCTAATCCCGCCAGATCGCTCCGCAAACACGCGAGATGCTGCGCTGCGATCTCGACACTCCGAGCACGTTCCCCCTTCCCCTCTTCTCTCCCGCCGTCCCCTCCATTCCCCGCGCTAATGCTACATTTAATAATGGCAACCGCTCAAGTTATGTAGTATTATTAGTTATATCATTCTCTTCTCAGACCGAGCAACTGCGTTACAAAATAATAGCACGTTTATTAATCAGTCAAATAGCATAATCTGTTTGTTTGTCCGCTTATTTCTTTTAAATTATACAATGGACCTGATGTGGTTTTTCGATTATTTAAAAAAATTCTTTCAGAAGGTTTTTGTAAAATATATTCAAATAGAATTTAAAAATATTAGAGAAATCTCGATGTTTTGTAATAAAATCATAAAAAGACATAAAGTACAACTTATTATTATTCATATGACATTCCAATACTATATAAATTGTTTCATCACAAATCATAAACACGTATGGTTGTACTTAACTCATATACAGTTATATGTACCTTTATAAATAAAAGGAAATATCTGTGATTTTATGCAAAAACATTTTGGAGTGGATGGTAACTTAAGGGGACTCAACCCGGTCATTTTCTCATACAAACGCTGTAATGTTATGACTCTATTATTTGTAGATAATAGCAGGTATCGTTTTCTCTCCAAAATATCTAGGCTTCTATTGAATTAAAAAGTTCAATTTTTATTTCCCCTAAAAGTTACCCCATAAAGTCAAAAAGTTATTGTCTTAGTACACGAATCGAGAATATAAAACTACAAAAGCATATTTCATTTTATAAAGATGCAAATTCAAGTAAGTTTTTAGACATAAAATGATTCTGTTTTTCATAATTAACAAACAACGGCACAGAGTGTTTATGCGTTAGATGAGACAGAACGATTTAAAAGCACGCACACGACAGAGAAGAGCGCAAGTTAAGAGCCAAAACGCACTCGAATTGCATTTTATGCATGTTTTTGAGGTCTACTGCCAAGATAGCTTTTCATACCTGGCATATATAAAAAATATAATTAGATTAACTAAACGTATTTCTAGCAAACCTTTAAGCTGGTTTTTTAAATAAATAATCCTATGTTTTCATAAAAAGATATTGAAATTGGTAAGTTTTATTTTTTAAAATTCTCATAAACGAAACTACATGTGTGACGTAAGCCTAATTTAT
Source organism: Neomicropteryx cornuta (assembly GCA_020383195.1). Taxonomy (NCBI): domain Eukaryota; kingdom Metazoa; phylum Arthropoda; class Insecta; order Lepidoptera; family Micropterigidae; genus Neomicropteryx; species Neomicropteryx cornuta. The sequence goes on from JAHKQU010000024.1 coordinate 2,940,635, forward strand.
ACATAGAAATGTCCGCAATAAAATTCTACAGAAAACCATAAACTTAGATTTTTTTTAAATTGCCTTATATTTTTAATATAAAAAAAATAACTGTCAAATGTGTATTCTTTGATGTTGTCGACGGACGCTCGAAGTGCACGTGGCCGACACCATTTGCAAAGGTCGAACTTCAAGGTCACCTCACGATATACTGGCTCTTAAATAATTTTAGTAAACAGCCATGTCCCAACACCTTTCCCGAAGAATTAAGGTGGGCTGTGTAATCTATTATGAGGATATAAATTAAGTTTAATGTAGGTATGTTTATGTGCAATGTGGGAATGGATAGAGGTTAGATTGTATTTGGGTATGTAAATTAGGTATAGATTTAAGGCGAAGCATGTTTTATATTTATAGGGCGTCAGGTTTTACTCTCTGCGCGGTCAGTTAGCAATTGTTGCTTTTTATTTAATTACAGCTTCATAATATAGAAATTAAAAAAACAAACTTTTCTATGTTTTAGACACTTCATTTACCTTTCAATTACTATTTTTCCTAAGCCTCAAATGTCCTTCATAAGAGAGCAATTCAACTACAAAAGAATATTAGCAGTTTATTATTCATTAAATTCCTCAGAAATAGAATTGAATTTTAAAAATCTGCCTTTACTATGTTGAAGACACAAGATAAAGATATCTAAAGATATTTTTTTTATAATTAAATGTCCAATGTTTACCACATGCCAGTTATAGAAAAAATGGTTCAAATGAATGGAATTTAATATATATAGGCTTCGCCTTAATAGATTTATAGATAATAGAAGTGATAGTTATTCAATGACATAACATATATCGATGTCTGTATGTTGGTTATGATCCTGGCATCATTTTGACAAACCTTACTAATGCCGTAACGGTTACATGAAAAGTTAATTAGATTGGCCCTAACAGCTTCCGTACCCGTGACACAAAGAAACTTGGCTGTAGTACGTACGACAGTCGCGTTGCTCTTAATCCCGGCAGAGTAGCTCTGTAAACATTCGAGATGATTCTATGTGTACTAATAATATATTTAATAATGGCCGCAACCACAAGTCACGCTATGTCACGTTGCTGTTAGACTGAGCAACTCAGCCAAAGAATTAAACCGCGTCCAAACAACTAAAGTCAATAGTGGAAAACTGGCACGCAACGTAGACAGAACTTAACTATGAAACTACAACAGCGATTGGAGTTTTTTTGCTGGAATTTTAACCAGTTTCGCACAAAACAACGCTTAAGACGTTTACGTGAATGCTACAAAAATGCGAATTTTACAGGTTTTCAAAGAAGTTGGGAGAGATGTTCACAATAGAAGCCACAATCCACAATTTCCTAAAAAAAAAAACAAAACCACCATGTTTTTGAAATGGCAGTCACCCGCTTATGAAACCCAAAACATCATATATAAAATAAATATAGTTTTATGGTGAGAATAAAGTAAAGGAAGGATTTACCTAAACGATTTGAGATATGTGATATAGCAACTAAGGAAAAAAAAATAACAAAATTTGCCTAAAATTGAAGATTTTTAATATGGAAATGATAATTAATGGAAAAAACAAATATTCAAAAAATATATGTTTTTGTGTAATTACGTTCAAAAAAAAATAATTTAAAAAAACGCACCCCTTATTGTTTTAAAAAATAACTAAATGCTATCAATATTTCATACAAAATGGTAAGCGCCGCTATGCCCGTCATAGAGTTTACACCTTTCCGTTCATGGTACAAGGCTTCTTTACGCAGGCCATAATTTGTAGGTCAAAATCGTTCAAATGGTGCAACAGCCTACCTTTGCTTAATTTATTTAATTACCAGGTTTCCCCGTTGACACATTTAATGCATAGCATACAAGCAAAAAATTATAATACTAAAAGAATAAAAACAAGTGATAACCATAACTAATTAAGAAAAATACAAAGTAACTACCTATAATTAAAAATAACGCTCCCAGGCGAACCATAACATATAAATAATTAACGCTGAACTAACAAAGGTGTAATGAAAAGCAATGTTTAAATCCTATTGGGCGAACAAACGGATATATTTATTAATCTCCGCGGAAATGGAATTTAATAATTCGACTGCTCTTCCAATCGGACTATACTTGATCTGTTGGTACGACCCGCTAACCGCCTAATTAACGTGTGCTTGCGCGCTCTAGTAAAACGGTCCGGAACAAAGAAACCAATCTCTCCGAGTACTATGGGATTCACGATGAATCCGCGAATGGCTATGATACCTGTAGCTATCGTTTAATATCAACTGCTTCTATACATTGTTTAGTGGTAGTAAATTATTTAACCAGAACCTGACATCTTACGGCTAGGTCCTACAGACGTCATAAAAGGCATTTCCCCCCAGACTACTCATACCTGTCATGGGATCAGCTTGTCATAGGTATTTCTTGACATTTCTTTATACTTACACTGATTTATACTATATTATCGCCTAATTAATATGCACGTTATAAAATAATAGCATACAGTCCAGTCATAATATCACCATTTTAAAAAATGCGTATTTTTATGCTAGTTATTTTAAGAGAATTCCCTTTGTGAATAAACACAGCCAATAATTTATTTTGCACCGCGAAATTACATGCTACCCTCTCGCTGCCAAACCACACTGATATTTATCAGGGCCAAAAAGCAGGATGGATTTTAGTTAATTCCAGCAGAATTTTAAAACCACCTGAAATTAAACTTCCGGTAAGAATTAGAAATATGAAGAAACGGTTAATTAAAACAAAATAATTTACCTAATAATGTTCTTTTATCGCTGTTTTGATAAATAAACAAATAAATAAATTTTAATACGCGCATACAAATCAGTATAAAAAATGCAAAATATTTATACACCGTGTCCCAAGGCTATTCCCGATAATAAATCCAGCAAATTGGCCATGCTTTTTCCGAGGAAAGAATTGTAAATTTTAGGTGATAACAATAAACCGTTCTTGTAATGCGCCCGCCAGCTGATTCAGGGTCTTGGGACAACCTCTATAATATTTTTTTTATTTTTTTCAGGACTGGGCATTGCACATTCGCTTCGTATCAAGGGCTGATGAAGGATATTACGAATGCCAAGTTCCCACGCATCCCCCAACGAGCATATTCTTCAAGTTGGCAGTAGTGGGTGAGTTGGTTGTTCTAAAATCCTCTTAGAACCACAATCTCTGAAAAAAAGGGTCAGAAAAATCATAAACGGAACGAATCCCACTAAAAAGTGGTAGATATTTCAAATTGAACCCTGTTTTTCCAATAATATGTACATATAGGTTGATTCAAAAGTCAACTTCCAAACTTGACATGGTGGTGGGGGAGGTTAAAAGCTTTATAACGGTTTTTTTTTATCTACTTAACTAAAGTATTACCTACTTTCTTTCATACGTATGTAAGTTTAAAACACTCTTTCAACATTTATACAGTACGCGGCAAATACAAAATGAAACGCAATTTATACCTTCATTTAAAAAAAAAACTGTAAACAGGCGTTGCAATTTATTATGACATTCTATTTTTAATAAATTGCCGTGAATTTTACTAAAAAAATAATATTAAATCTAAAGAAATAAATATCTGTTAAAAGTAATAGCTACGAAATCTATGTAAAAATACTCTACCTAACCTAACCTTGCCTAGTTATTTTTTGTTTGATTTTTAAGTTATTACTGATTATAATTATTACAATCACGAATATAAGATTATTATATTAATCTTGTAAAATACAGAACCGAATAATGTGAGCATTATTTTTCACAAATATAAACATCTATGTATCACACACCTGGTTTTCAGCAGATAAGCCTTGGGCTTGGCTGGTATGCACATAAAAATTGAAAAATTAAATCATGATATATCTCTAACAGATTAGCGAGCGTAGGCATTTTAAGGTGTCGTATTTTTATCCTCCTACAGCCCTTCATTTAAGCATTTTTTTTTTATGGTATTTCGTTTCCGAAACGTATTCAAGCCTAAATCCAAAATTTTAACGTGTTTGCGCATTTAGACACTATCGTGTTACATCTCGACAGACATACATTCAGACAATATTCCAAAATGAATTCAAGTCCCTAAAAAAGTGGGGCTTCACTTAATCTGATAACAATTAGCAGTGGGCGTTAACGCGATAATCATATAACTGTGGTTACGTTGTACGCGATTTCAAAATAACTACGTGATTTGTAGCTGAACTCGTCACCGTGCTTCATTGTCATGGTGTCACTTGCAACGAGATTTCCGTGTCACTGAAGCTGGAGTCTGGCCGTACAGGATAAAAAATAACAGGGCGACTGTCAAAATAATTACGGTGTCAAAATAAAAAAAGCGAAGCGACTCTGTGGCTGTGGCTGTGAATGAACGCGATTTAGTCACCGCTTCAGCCAGCTTCAGTAACGCAGCTATTCGTAAAATAATAGGGTGATTTAAACTGTATCGCCTTATCAAGCGCACGTCTAATAACAATCCCCTTCCTATCCTTAAGTCCGGAAGAATTAAATGCCGATTTGCGAACGCTATTACTCATGCCCCACTTAAACTATTAATGGTCGTACGTTACGTGCAATTAACGTTGTTATAAATTCTGTTAATAATTAAGCTTTTCATGGTTTGAAAATTTTCGCTGCATTTGGTGATAATTTAATACCGTCGAAATGTATCCAATTGCCAAAAAAATAGCAACAATACCGTATAGATTTTTTTTTTTTTAATAACATTATAATTTATACATAATTATAAATACTAGTGGTCGCCCAGTGTGTTGTTTGCCTTAATTCCCTGCAATTTTAAAATGAGACTCAACATTCGCTGAAGTATAAGATTTCATTTAAAATTATTTTTGCTTGACATTGTCAGACTATTGAAAAAGGAACTTTGAAACCACACAAAATTCACAGTTCGAAACTCATAAGGTCAATCAGCTGTCAGTAGTATGAATGTGTTCTTTTGTTAAATTGAATGTATTTTTAACACATATTATAGATAAATTTTAGCTTACTGCACTTCTTCTCGATAACTTTAACTATCCCAAAGCCACACTTCTTCGTGCGCGCAATATGCTTAAAAAGATTACCCTTCACGTATTAATACACAGTTTAAACTTGCGTTCACAGAAGCCCACGCTGATATCATCGGAGGACCCGACAAGATTGTCCAGCAGGGTTCCATGCTCAAGTTGACCTGCCTCATAAGGAAGTCCACCGAGCCACCATCATACGTGTTCTGGTATCACGAGAATAGAATGATCAACTATGACCTCAGTAAGTTCATGCCTGTTTTGCTGAGTGATTCTTCGGAAATCTTTATGTAAAGTTTGCGTGGCGATAAAATATTTTTCAATAACTCTGAAGCTAAAGTTGCGATTAGAATAATTTTACTATAATTTTAACCAATTTATTTATTTATTTATTTATTTATTTATCTTTATTGGAGAAACCAACAATTTTACACAGTACATATAAAATAAAAAATACATATGATGGAACGATAAAAAACTATGTAAAACTAAAAATAGGATTCTACTAATAAAAAGTATTAAAGTTAATAACAAAAATAACAAAACCATTTTATATCAATATATATACATATCTACTACACGAATTTAGAACAGTTAATTTTTACACAAAAGATCATTGCTGAACACTTTAAATTGCGATTTATTCAGAGTCAATTTATCGAAGCAGTTAATAGTTTCATTAAAATAACTTTGCATCCGTGGTATCGGCGGGGTCCGGGGGGGGGGGGGGGGGGGGGGTCGGGGTCCGGGTAATATAAACAGTGCATCTATTTAAACGCAAAAATTCAACTATTTCGCATTTACACTGGGAAAATAAACTTCAAGAAATTCTTATAGTGAGAGCTAAACGTTTTGTTGCGCCTATAGTTCGATTCTGGTTAAGGCGCCACCAGTCCCTAAAACGTGTTTTGTAACGTATTTTGGTGCATTTTGTTGAAGTTATTCCCAACAAATGGCTAAAACTAAAAATACCACAATATTCTACATATATTAATTTAGTCCTTTGCTTAAAAAAAAACGAAATACACCTTATTATAGTAATGAAAATAAATAAATAAGAAAGTGTTGTTTTTTTCTTGCAACGATTTTCTTTTAAGTTGTGTAAGTGACGCGAACCTAATTTTTCTTTCTAAAGATAGACAATATAATAATCTAGGACATTACTTAAAAAAAAAACATTTTTTTCAAATGATAATAATTATTTAAATACAAAAAACATGTTTCATCGATTCCAAATGTAACGAATTCGCGGTCGGCGAGTATATCCGTCTCTTTTCTACACGGCAATGTTCGAATAAAGCCTACTCTTTCAAATCTCAAGGACAAATGCGTCCCGGGGCGCCTTAAAGTCATTTGTATGCCCAAACGAACGATTCTTGTAACCTTAGCAGACTATTTGGTTACTGTTACTAAAGTTTTTAGCAGGCTCAACCAACGCCTGACTGAACTCCGGTAAGTACAAACTGCTTTGCAAGCGCTACGGAACAGTTCGGTAGACAAACAAGATAGGTGAGAAGCGCGAGACGTGTTTGCGAGGTCTACTACTGATTGTTTGATCGTCGTAACAAAACAGTCTTGTAATGTGTACGCAACTTGTAATGTCTTCTTGTTACAAGAAAATTTGTTAGGTGAACGATTTATCACAGTACAGTCTAACAAAGAGATTGTATACCCTACAATACACATCGCTAGGGCCTACAACAGACAAGCAATATTTCTCCTAAATAAAATAAATAATCATAATTTATATGTCTGATTTCAGATCGTACTAATTAATTTCACTTGTTTCGAACTTTACACGTTATTAATCCTATATAATGCAGATAAGATTCTGTCTGAACTGGCAATTAGCAAGAAACTTTCCAGCCACCGTCGCTGTTCTAGTAAATTAAAAGCTTACTTCAATCTATCATAATGAAGATAATATTCTGTCATTAGAGTATCTGACCCCCCCCCCCCCCCATTATCCCCAGATGCAGTCTAAGAGATGTCATCGAATTCATTAAAAATATTGCCATCCCTTTTCGACAGATTTACGAGTAGATACAATACCTCATAAAGTTGGTAATTAAACTAGTAATAAATGTCTGTATCATTTAAAGAAAAAATGCCTTAAAGTTATTTTTTTAAATTTATTATTATTTTATTTTTATTTTTTGGTTATTTTTTTTATCTTTATATGTTAAAAATTAAACCTCAGTAATTTTACTAGCTTTTAAGTAAAATTAGTATTTAAATGTATTATCAAACATTTTAAATATAAGCCAAGCCAAACTGTCAGTAATTCTATCGTATTTTAAATAAAATTTGATGATTTTTATCTATTATCTATGTTTTTGAATATAAGAATAAATATTATTCGTATTTAAATATTTATGCTAAATTATATATTATTTATCAATAATGATAAATTATTAAATGAGAAATTGTGCTGCCTCTTGGACTATTAGGCTGTTATTTAAATCCTAGACAGGGTTCGCCTTCAACTTTGAGGGCGCATTAGGAACGATCTTTAGAATGGTCATTTCTTAATCGAATATGCTTAAGGTTGCTTAAACTAATATCGGTAATTGCAAAGGGTAATTGTGAAGTTTAAAATTTGAATCTAAAATAGGCCTCTCAAGTTTTTAGTTATGATAACCATAGCAAATAGGGCATAAGCGAATATTTCTAATCTATTTTTCAATAGTTTACTTTGATATGTTTATGAAAAACAAAAGACATTTTGAATACATTTTTAAGTATTAATTAAAAAAAAATATGAAAATGATGTAATTAGGACAAATTATATAAACAGTGCACGAATATAAGAAACAATTTATAGTTGATTATACTAAGAAAGTTATAGCAAAATTTCACTTTTTAAAAAAGTCCCTCCTATTTCCGCCCTCTTGACTGAGATTTTATGCCCTTAAATTTTATGTATCACTTTGAAAGTGATTGGTTACGGTAGTTATTGTGTCTACAAGAAAGTGATATAGATAGTTGTTAAATAGGTAACTTTTCTAAATTTTTTGATTGATATATTTACAATATGTACACCGGATTAAAAGAGCGTATCCAAAACATTTATATATTTTTACGTAAAATTCATTTATTCGTCGCGTCGCTTGGGAAAAATTCGCCCAGCGAGCCGGCCTTACGAGCGACTTTATTGTATGTAGTAAATCTGTGAAATCCCTCGGATATTATTAATATTCATCCCGTGGGCTTTTATCCCTTGAGTTCCCCCTCGTATCCCTGCCTAATTCCTCGCTCGACGTACCTCCGGAGGCCGCAACAAAGGGATGTCTTGAGGGTAACAATGGGGACGGAATGTCCCGTTCCTTCTTATCCCTTTTCCTCGCTCGAAACGCTTAATACAGAGATAACAATAAACTTCGTAATTACGCCCGTTGCGAGTCTAGACATTATCATTTTCTGGATGAGATTACTACAATGAAAACGTGACCCTTGATTAATTGCCGCGTGCTATTGTGATCGGTGTAAATTATCGCGTGGCCCGGTCGTAATTTATCGCGCGGGAAATCTTCCGTCGCGCCGCTGAAATTTAAAAAAGATAATCTCCCATCAGAGAATTAATCACCAATGGCAAGGGTCTGTAATGATCCCGTGAACCTTCACGGGATCGTTAATGATGCGTGTAGAGTTATAGATGCTACGAAATATCAACTAGTTTCATATATTTATAAGTATCTCATGTGTATTTATTTCATATATATGATATGTATATATTTATATATGTACACCCATACGTATACTAATTATAAAAATAATTAATAAGCAATAAAGCAAACGTGTAAAATTGGAGCAGGTATCACCCCAGAACAGACCTTGTCTAGTGGGGTGATAAAATCCACACCTATTTTGCTTTATATGAGATTTTTTAAGATTACTTGTAACTAGTTTTATTATTTAAATTGTTTTATGCTATTTCATATGTATTGTTTTTGGATAAAATAAAAAAAAAAAAAAAAAAATTAATCGGTAAGATAACTGTTTCGCCGGTATCACCTGAAGAGTTGGCCGGGCACGTCGTGCACTGGACTCTGGACTCAACAGAATTGGCGCGTACGCTAACATACACCCTCACCTTGAAGCATCTCACAGGCCAATAGCATTATAAACAACCTGCATCTACCTACTACAGGGCATATTCCCTCCAGTCATAAACATATCCATAGGCCCTATCCAAGTACTTTCCAATCTTGGAAGGGTTGCGTATTTTGCACATCTGCGAAATTACCAGATACACAGTTCTCATACCCAGTTGTATTGACGTCATGACACAAGCATTTACTTTGTTTGGAAAATGCTAAGTTCACACGTCGCGACATCAAATCAGAGACCGTCATAATCGAAGAAGGAACTTTCTCTCCGGTTAGACACTTTCTTAGGTAGTCAACTTTCATACAAGGTTTTACTTTGTATCGAGTCGAAGCTAATACCAGTTATTTATTAATTTCTATTTGTTTTTCTACTTACGGGTCAAGAATAAGTGTGTGTAACTTCAATAAACATCCTGTATGAACTCTATCTCTATCCTCACCTTATCCTTACCTACCCGTTATATGTGTTTCTATTTATGCGTACATGTATTGTGTTATAAAAAGATCATAGCAACTCCACTTTCAAAATTGAGGTTGGTTGCAGAAAAATAATGCAATCTTCGCGAACTGTTCAATTACAAAACCGGCCAACTCCATAAAGCATAAACACCGTTTCCCAAGACCATTCCCGATTAAAAAAACAACTTATTAGCCCTGCGATTTCAATCATGATTTGTTTTGACCTCATATCAAAATTCAACATGGTTTCCTAGTAAAAAGTTTGCAAACTTTACGTGATAATATGAAATCGCGGTCCTTGGCGCTTGCCGAGCACCTGCGAGCAAAAGGGGAATTTACAAAATGAATAAAATTATTTTCACATTTTATTATATAATTTTATTCTTGCGGGTAATAAGGAACATAAACACCCCCTTAAGTCTTCCGGAATGGTCTTGAAACACTGTGTATGATTACTTCGGAAGCTTTCTATTTAAGGCTTTTGTCAAGCTGTCAAGATTTGGAATGTCATAATAATAAAAATGTTATTGATAAAGTAGGAATCTCAACACTTATTAATCAAGATAACAACTTGACCAATAATTTAGTCGTAAGACTTAAGATAAATAAGGCACGGAACTCTCAGCGGGTAAACTCAGTTTTACACTTGAATGTATTTTTTATAATAAAAGCGTGGAACGCCCACGAAGTTACATCAATACATTTTAGTACTCCACATTTTTATTTATAGTCACTAATGGCTAGATTTCACTAAAATTTATAATCTCTCTTTTTTTAGTGCATTTGTATATAAGCGTGGTTTTTTTATTATAAATTTTACTATCATTAAAAGTAAATTTTATGGAGATTTCGATAAACAAAATTACCTGTGATTACGGTATTTCTGTCTCATCCGCAATTGCTCATTACGAGTCTAAACCTCATGAAATAGCATGCTACACAAAGCTGTGCTGTGCTTTTAGTACAAAGGTCGCTGGCCGACGGACGTGCTCTTGAACTTTTGGAGATATTAAATATAAACCGATGAAAAGGCCTCACTGAGTATTACATATTTTGTGCTGCAGATGGCGTGCGGGTGACGAATGGCAGGCAATCCAGCGAACTGATCGTGGAGAAGGCTGAACCCTGGCACGGAGGAAACTACACCTGCGTACCAGCCAACGCCCAACCCAACAGCGTCACCGTTCATATCGTACAAAGTAAGCGTTTTTGAAGATAACTTCTTGACTGTTTTTCTTGGGCAATGAATGAATCTAAAGCGACAGGTTTATTCGACTAAACTCGGGGAGACGCTCAGAGGCGTTTCGGGTAAAGTCGGTCTTACTCTAAACCGAATTACATACCATCTTCAGGTGGATTTCTTTCAGGTGGATAAATAGGCGTGCGAAAACATTGTTAACTAAGGTGATAATTTTAAGATATAGTTTAATACATTTTTATATAGTTAACGAATTTAACAAGTTTCATTATTTCTCACATACGCTGTTAAAACTCCATAGAAGTTTGGAATTTTGGTTTGGTACTGTCACAAACAGCGTTGTAACTATTACGCATAACAATTAATTTGCCCGTGCGTGCTAAATGCATAATCCTCATACTTTAATTAAGACGAACCTTAAATGAATCAAAGACGACCGTCGATTTTCCACACTTTCTTTAAATGAAATTATTTGCTCTATCGGCGTCAGGGCCAAGTATGTTGAATTACAGTCTCATATTCAAAAATGTATCTTATAAGCAGAAGCATTTTCAATGTGTGAAAACTCATAGATTGTAAGTTACACGTCGATGACGTCAGTCGCAACTTTCCGGCGAGAGAGCTGTTAGGTAGATTTTCCATGGTCAATTTACTTTAATAAAAGTTTGTAACATACACTTCAGTCTTCTCCGAATGTTCGCTCAACTCGAACTCTTGTGAGTCCTACCTTCGCTCGACTTAATTAATTTCCTATGTAGAGTCAGACGTTTAATGTAACAGTTTTGTCAACTTTGTGAATTAATAAATAAATCTACTTGTATTAAGCTGGTTCTCCTTCATCATATCATCATCATATTTAAGGACCGTTACAAACTTAATGAATGAGTTTGAGATTTTAGGGTCCTCATTCGTTAAAAACCTTTATTTTTACTTGTTATTACAAAACGTTTATACACAAAATAAACTCGGCGTTTCGAAAATGACAGCACATCCCATCTTCTGGGGAGACTTTGACATGTCCGCCAGTTGCTACGAGTTTCAGTTGCCGGGCGGACGCGTCGAACTCTCCCCTTAATACGGTAGGTACGTAATAATCAGTAAAATTTGAGTTTATAAGAATGAAAATGTGTTTTTGAAACCTAATATTTCTACTTGCAGCAAAAAAAATCATAAATGGAGGGGCGACGAGGGAGTGATAGACAAATATAACGCGTTCTACTCCGCTAATCTTGAACCCTTCCAAAATTGAAACGCACTTTCAATATATCCAGATTTGTAGTTGTATTATTTTTTATTAATTTTTCAAGTAATATGCTGTTTTACATTAATTTTATTTTATTTTACCAAACGACATTATTATCTAATTCTTTTATAAGCAAATGGGATAGAGCAAAACCATAATATATATTACTACTTTCTTTTTTTTATGGCCAGATTATAAATAGTAGATTCTACGAATTATAGCCGGTCAAATCAAGTCACCTCCCAAAATAATTCCCAAGTATTTCTATTTACATATATAAAATAATAGAAGAATATTTTTTGTTTAGAAATGCCACGACACTAGTTTCATCTGAAAAATAGAATTGAGATGAAACTATTGTTCTTCATATAAATTTTCATCTGCAATATTTATTAGGATTTATTTTATATAATAAGGAAAACATTTTCATGTTTTTCTTTTTTTCAGGTGAAACGCCAGCTGCCATGCAACACGATAAAAACGATACTTCAGACGCTGTAATTCTCACTTCAATTCTAAGATATTTTCTAACAATCGTTAACATTTTAATAGTTTGGCATATGAATTGAACATGTGTTATTTTGTGTATATAAAAAGAAGAGTTATTAAATAGTTAGACAAATATCTGATAAATAATAATGTATAAATGGTATTATGACGATTAATAATGATTTTAAATTGGTAATATTAACGGTAAATGGTACATGGGTACTCATCGTTTATATAACCTATCAAACTTATAAAAAAAGATCTATAATACAGTTATGATTTTCAATTTAAAGTTATTCTCGGTCAACTAATTTAATAAACCTATTTCAAATACTTATAATATATAAGTAATAGATAATAATATATTATTATTATTGACTGCTCATAAAATGTAAAAATTAAAAATATTCACTTATAAGATCCTTGCATCTGTAAAAAAATATTTTTATGATAATTTAAGCATACTCGTTCAAAGAAATTATTGCTCGTTTAGGTAATCTTGAGACTTGCACAGGACGTCGATACTACTATAAATGAGAAGGTGAAGAATAAAAGCGTTCAACTTTTTATTTATTTTTCTTTTTTATTCTAATTAACTTAATGTTATAAAATTGATATATTAGAGCTAATTATATTTATATATATAATATCCCCAAAGGCTTACGGGGGTGTTTATGTTCCCTATTACGTGTAATAAATTATGTAAAAAAATGCGAAATTTGACCAAATTTATTAATTCTTTTTTTTTTTTTGCATTGTGCTCTTTCGTTTGCTCGCTTGTGCTCAACCAAGGCTTATGACAAAAACGATTTAATATTATTGCTAAAGAATACATTTTTTCCCCCGGAAACTATGATTAATTTTGATTTGATGTCAAAACAAATTTAATTAGCTGGGTTTTTTTATCAGGAATGGTTTTGGAACACGGCGTATAAAAAAATAAATGGAGCTGGTTGTTACCAAAATAATTCAAATGTCCCACCATCAGTCACATTTGCCTTTTTTATGACTTCCTTCCTACCCTGCAAAAGAAAACCACTCTCTGTTCTAAGAACAGAGCTGTTTCCTTTGTTCATAAACAATTAGATATGTACCTTTTTTAATTTAAATTAAACATTTTTCAATTCTTTTTTACTATTACAATAAATAAATACAATAAATCGCGCCAAACGCAAACACTTAGTCGCACAATGTGTCATCATATTTGCATCAATCAGAGGGATTTGTACCATTTTGAGCAGAGTTTTGATATGTTTTTGATATGATTTTGTCAGAGTTCTAAATACAAATTGTCAAACAAATGAAGAGGAAACTTTAGAAGAAATGCAAGATTTATTAATAAAACAAAAGATTTTTCCTACAATAAAAACATATCGTAGCTATAACAGATTGCTAAAATTAATTAGTTATTCAATTTGAAAGCTTCTCTACCGTTACACAATCAGTTTGCATACTATAGAAATTATAAATAATACGTACCTACGTTAAAATATACTTAAACAAAAAATGTTTTTAAAAATATATATCCTTTACCAGAAATTTTGCTTTGTGTGTAGTGCATGCCCTAACAATCTCAGCATATAATTTGTTTATAATCTTTTTTTTATCCCTGATAAATCGTGCGTGTCAATGTAAATCACGAAAATATATATTAATTAATAAACTTTCTAATAAACCTAAGTTCGCTACAATAAGCTTTATTATATTTTTGTGATTAGCCTATTTATATATTTATTTTGTCTGTTAATTAACATTTTTTTATATTTGAATATTATTTTATTGATTTATTCAAACACAATAATGCATTACCAATATGTGACTGGAAAGCTTTGCTTGTAATATAATATATTTTCAGAATAAATATTTATAAAAATGTTTTATTTTTATTTAAATATACACAATTTGTTGAAACTACATTATTTAACTTGTTACTTTTTTATAGAAATGTTTGCTACAATATATATACAACATTGTAAATATATATATATTTTAATTTTAATTTATTTTCTTATAAATATACATTTTCATATTTCTCTATGAAATATGAAAATACATTGACATTGACGGTTTGACATTCTCAGTTGTAGCACAATATAACACTGCCTTCCTTAGTACAGACATAGTCTAGTAAAGAAGGCAGGGCACAAAATGTAGCAGTGCTAATCGCTCCCAGTGCATTTGTAATATTCTTTTATAACTGTGATTTTTACTACTGCATTTCTATTTTTTTTGACAAATTAATTATGTACAATAAATAAATAAATACATTTAGAGATATAAATATAAAAATACAATCACGAAAATAAACAAAGCCAAAATTAAATTTGGCTTTGTTTATTGTGGGTAATCCTAAATGCAAATTGCGTTTTATTTTGTTGGGTGATTTTACAAACATTAAAATAGTGGTATCCAGTTACATACTTTATTTTATTATTTATTTGAAAGTAAATATCTATTACTTCTGATATAGTTACTATAATTGAAAAACAAAGGTGTTTTTTATTATTCTTAACATTTAAGTAAATCTGAAAATTTGAAACGTAAACATCACGAGACTGGTTTAATGGTAATAATAATACAAAAATAAAGAAGATGCTACTAAATTATCACATAATATTTATATATTATTTTTTTATCTTAAGTTTGTTGTATATGTAATAGATAACTTAATAGGTAGGTATGATGAATGTAAAATAATTGGTGATAATAATGACATAAAATATTGTAATTAAGAACGATTTATGCATTTAATTATATAAAATGTGTAAATAATAATTGTATACGATATCATTTCCTTTTGTATCGTATTGCGTTGTTGTACGCATTGCAGAGAGCATTTCCGACAGCCTCATTGCTGTATACGACTAAATAATAAATACGTATTATATATATAATAATTATGTTCACATTTTTTTTAGTATTCACACCAACACGAACGTTTAAATTAATTAAAATGTGAATATAAATCACAATCAGCATAGAAAATCAAATTTTAGAATTAATAAAACTCTCCATTATAAAGCACGCCTTCCGTTCATTTTTCTTTAGACGAATCATTTCACGTGGCTAATGTCAGATCAAACTTCATATGATGAAAATATTTTCGAAATAACCGCGAAATACAGCGTGTTCCGAGACCATTCCCGATAAAATATCCAGCGTATTGGCCCTGCGATTTTGACCTCATTAAAATGGTTTCCGAGTGAAAAAATCATAAACTTTACGCGATAATATGAAATCGCTCTTGTCATAAGTTCGGTCGCTAGCGAGGCCGCGCCGCGCCGGGTCATTGATCGGCCTTGGCCGAGCGCCTGCGAGCAAAAATGTTTACGCTTTACACGAGCGCTTTGCTAAAATTATTAAATTTGGGCGTTCGTTGGGCAGACAACATTTCTTGAAGTCTATAAGTATTTATTTGTGGGTCTCGATTTAGTATTATTAGTTTATTTGTGGTTTAAAATCACAGATTGTATTCCTACAAATTACTTGTTTTTATCCCCGTCTATCACCTATGTAAGTATTAGTGCGCATTGAAATATTCTCTATGTAGGTAGGTACTGAACTTAAAAATAATTTAGCTCTTTTAAAAAAATATATATTATATAAAGTTATTCAATATTGTTTAATTTTTTTTTCTTTATGAATGCATGACCTATGAATCATTTCAAAGAATTCTATGGCATTTGTCAATTAGGTATTTAATCAGTATTAATTTTACCGAAATAATCCAATAGAGTAAGTTCAAATAATATCATGTTTTTATGTGTAATTTATAAGTAATATTGTATAAATCGTGTGTAAATATGTCTAATATAAAATTATATATTTTATTCGTGCCAATTAAATTGTTTAAACGGAATATTTTGTTTAACATCATTTATTGCCCATTTCAAACGTATGAAAAATACCCCAAAGATAATAATCTAAAATTATTGTGTATTAAAGTATGAAATCGTGCAATATTTATTAAACACCTACACACTGTATCAAACTCGAACACCAGGAACCCATACCATGTTATGTTATGTTATGTTTGATAGTGGATGTGGGGGTTTGCCCCCCTTGTACCGCGTCCTTTGCAGAACTATTGTACTTCTAAATCCACTTAAAGTTCGCCCTCTAGTCCCGTACTGTATATAAAGTTGAGTATCTTTTTAGGTGCGATGGTTCTTATCTCCTCAGGCTTGAGGAGATAGTTGCCTAGAAGCTGGTACCTTTTGTTCATGAGGGGCCCACATTCTCCCAGTAGGTGTAACGGAGTTTCTGGGCTCCCTTGGCAAAGCCTGCACCTGTCGTCAGATGATAGGCTTAATTTGTGCAGGTGTTTGTTCAGCTTGCAGTGTCCAGTTAGAGTTCTGGTTATGATCCTTATTTGGTCTCGGCTTAACTTCAGTAGCTCCGAGAGTCTTTTTTGCGAGAATCCTACTATGAGTTCTTTAGCTTGCTTTTGTCCGGGCAATTCCTGCCAGTATTTTTGGCTTTGTTTCCAAGCCCAGATTTTCAGCAGTCTGCTGGTGGTGCTTTTAGCTATGCCGCAGGCCGGTTCCGGGCCTATCATAGTCATGCTCGCACCCTTCTTTGCCAGTTCGTCTGCTTTCTCATTGCCATCAATGCCTGAGTGTCCCGGTACCCACATAAGTGTGACCCTGTTGTGTGATGCTAAGGTGTTGAGTATATGTACACAGTTTAGCACTAGCTTTGATTTGATGGCATTCGAGTTGATAGCCTTCAGAGCCGCTTGGCTGTCTGAAAGTATGTATATGTTTTTATTTTTGTAGGATCTTTCGATGCTTTCATGCGCAGTCTCAATGATGGCATATAGCTCCGCCTGGAATATAGTGGAGTGCAACCCTAGGTTGATTGATTTCTCAAGTCTGGGTATCGCCCCATATATGCCTGATCCTATATTGTTTCCATTCTTGGAGCCATCGGTATACCATACAATTGCTTCATTTTCGAAGTTGGGTCCTTCACTGTCCCATATGGTTCTATCTGGTATATCCGTGGTGAAGGTTCTGACAAAGTTATATTCAGTTGTCATGTTGTCTGAGGTCATTTCCATTACTGGGTTAAGCATTGTTTGTTTCCTGAGCCTTTTGATAGTACTCGAAAGCCAATTTTTTGTACCGTTCGACGTGTTAGCTCGCACCATGCCGGCCATTGCCTCTTTTTCCACCTGTATGTGGAGCGGCGTCAGGTTCAGCAGGGCTTCTAATGCTGCAGTCGGGGTTGAGCCCATGGCTCCGGTTACTACTCTGCAGGCTAGTCCTTGTAGACTATTTAGTTTTATCCTGCAGGTGTGCTGTAGTGTTTTCGACCACCAGACAGCAGCTGCATATGTGATAATGGGCTTAATCACGGCCGTGTAAAGCCAGAGGGCCATTTTGGGCTTTAAACCCCAGGTTTTCCCAGCGAATCGGCAGCATGTCCAGATCGCTTTGATAGCCTTTTGTGTGATGTTGCCGATATGCGTATTCCATGTGAGCTTGCTGTCTAGTGTCACCCCAAGGTATTTGACTTCCTTGGAGAATGCAATGGCCTTGTTGAAGAGGTACGGTATTCTTAGTTTACCTGTGTTCCTCTTCCTGGTAAATGGTACTAAAATAGTTTTGTTGGCGTTAACGGACAGCTTGTGGTCCGTGCACCATTTTGCTACGATATTGAGTGCCTTTTGTAACAGTCCTGAAATAGTGTATGTGCATTTGCCCCTTATGATAATTGCAATGTCATCTGCGTACCCTTGCGCATCAATTTGGGCTTCGTTTAGTAACTTTAGTAGGGTATCTACCACAATGGACCACAAGAGGGGTGACAGAACGCCTCCCTGTGGACACCCTTTAGTAGCCCTAACTTCTAGAGTTACGTTAAGGATAGTTGTTCTAACATATCTATTAGTAAGCATGTATTCGATCCATCTAATTGTGGTCGAGTCTATGCCTTTCTCTTTTAGGCTTTTGATAATGATAGCCGTTGAGGTGTTGTCAAATGCTCCCTCAATGTCTAGAAAGGCTCCCATGGCGATCTCTTTGTCCTCTAGGGCCTTTTGTATTTTGTCTGTCAGGTCTAGCAGTGCTGACTCCGTTGACTTGCCTTTACGATAGGCGTGTTGTTTTTCATGTAGGGGGTATTGCTTTAGCGCTCCCTCCCTGATGTAGACATCCAGAACTTTCTCCATTCCTTTTAACATGAATGAAGTTAGGCTGATAGGTCGGTACGATTTGGGCAGGTTACTGTCCTTATTTCCCGCCTTTGGGATGTAGGTCACTCGTACCTTTGTCCACTGTTCAGGTATGTATCCCCAGGCGTAGCTTGCTCTGAAGATTTTGATTAGCAGCGGGAGCAGGTGTTCCAACCCTTGCTGCAGTAGGGCTGGAAAAATATCATCTGTCCCCCCGCTTTTGTATGGTTTAAAGGAGTTTATAGCCCATTTTATTCTGTTCGGCCGAAAGATAATCGCCGCCCTCCTCCAGTCCTCATTAGTGGGCCTTTTCCTGCCTCGTTGATGAGTAGGGGATGGTGTAGTAGAGTTATCTTGGGCGATGGAGCCTGGGAAGTGCGCCTGTGCCATCAGTTCCAGGGTTTCCCTCTCCGAGTTGGTAAATGTGCCGTCTGGTTTTTTCATGAGGCCCAGTACGTTGGTTGGGGCCTTAGACAGTATTTTGTGTAGTTTGGCTCCGTCAGTGACCTGGTTGATCTCCTCACAGAATTTCCTCCACGACTGTCTTTTGGCTTTCCTGATTTCTTTGTTGTATTCGGTTAAGGCCTTTTTGTATGTGTCCCACTGATTAGTGACCTTAGCCTTGTTGAATAAACAGCGCGTGTGTGCTCTGAGGTGTTCGAGTTTAGCATTCCACCAGGGGACTTTCCTATTAGTCTTCTTGGTTTTCTGCTGTGTGCTCTTCTCAAAGGCGTTCAGGATGTGCGATTGAAGCTCGCAGACCGCCGTATCAATTGATTCTACTGTTTTTATAGAATGGATGGAATTCGCAAGACTTTCTTTTAGCAGTTCTTTGTAAAGACTCCAATTGGTGGTCTTGGGATTCCTGTATTTCACAGTCTCTCTTCTGCCCTGCGGAAGAAAATCAAATCTTATATGTCTGTGGTCGGACATTGATGTCTCATCTGAGACATGCCAGTTGGCGGCTAATTGAGCTGTGAGTTCGGTACTTACTGTGATATCTAGGACTTCCTTTCTCACTCTGGTGACAAAGGTGGGTTTATTCCCAGTGTTAAGCAAGTGTAAATTGTTTACAAGTAAGAAGTTCAACAAGGACTCACCTCTTGTGTTAGTGTTAGTACTTCCCCAGATGGTGTGGTGAGCGTTCGCATCGCACCCCATGACCAGCTGGGCTTGCTGCGCCCTGCAGTACTCCACAAGGCCCGCCAGTTGTGTAGACGGGTCCTCAGCTTCACCAGGCAGGTAGGCTGAGCATATAATGATTCTGCGTTCGCCTTGCGCTGGTAAGCTGACATAAGCTGCAATCAGGTCGTCAGAGCAAAATCCTGAAATAGGTAAGAATTTGATATCCTTCTGAAAAAGGATGCAGGCTCTAGGCCTTACTCCGTTGGTATTATACAAAATCTTACCAGCAGTGTTGAGGCCTGCGACATTGTTTTTGTTTAGCCATGGCTCCTGGATTATGGCTATGTCTATTTTTTCCTTCAGAAGCCTTCTGCATAGTATTGCTGATGCAGCCTTTGCGTGTTGAAGGTTGATCTGAAGGAATTTGAGGCTGTGGGAAGGAGAGAGGACTGAGGAGTTAGGAGGAGCTTTTGGGGAGGTCAGTCGAGGACGCGCCACTAGGTTTGTTCTCGACCTTATCCGCCTTAGCTTCTCCTGCAGGAGTTTTTCGTGCTGGTTTTACCTGCACCGCCGTGAACCGTGTATAGGCGTCTCGGTTGGATGCAGGTTGGTACCTTTTGCTAGGTCCAGCACTGGTGGATGGGGCAGGTGTGTGAGCCCCGTGGCTGTGTGGCTCTTTGCGTACCGGTAGAGGTTTAGGATTGCTCCTTTTGTCCGGTTCCGCCTGCCGCTCATTTTTTATGCGGAACAGCACGTCCGCGTAGTTGAGGTAGGGCCTGAACTTGATTTCTTTCAGGGCCTCGTGAGATGCCTCATCGAAGCCCAGAACTAAGGTTTGCCCTTTCTCATCCTCTTTTCTGTTCAGGACTTTCCAGTTCCCTGTTTTTAATCCTCTGTTTTGCCTTTGTAGTCGACTTAGTATGGTTTCCGGGGACTCTTTTTCAGCTCCGGGAATCCACACTATCCCGATCTTTGGTTTTGGGAAGTCATCGCCCGACCTTAGGGTCAGTTTGGCCTCTGGCCATGGTTTCAAATCCTTGATCGTATTGACCAGCCATCCGTGGGTTTCCTGGTCAGCGCATACGATCTGTAGCCAGCCCGGTTTATGAGAGCAGCCCTTAAATCTGGGCCCATCACTGTCTTCCGGAGTGTTGTCCATCGCTCCGAGGATGGTTTTTTGCAGTGTGCCCAGCTGCTCGGTCGTCATGGTTTTCTCATCCATGATGGCGACCTTGATCTCCTGGGCCACATCTCTGAAGGTCCTTTCAGGAATCACCTTCACGGACTTCCTAGGACGCACCTCTGGGGACGCTTCTTCTGAGCGGTCCCTTTTGGTGGTCCTTCTTCCGAAGCCAGGCAATGGTTTTAGGCATAGGTCATACGCTTCTGTGAGTTCCATGCCCTGTCTTATGAATTTTTTGAGCCTTCTTTTGGCCGCTCCCGTGAGTTTCGGCTTGTGAGGGCCAAAAACCACGGGCGCGGTCTCTGAGGCTGGTTTTTCCGTCGACTGAAGGACTTCATCCTCGCTTGTCGATTGTAGTAGAGCGTCCTCTAAGCCATCAGTAGCGCTAGGGAAACACTCCATATCTTCCATTTCTGGATTTTTCTCCATTTCTGGATTGGTTTTATTTTTATTTTTATTTTCTTGGTTCATTTTGATTCCCACGAGAAGCAAGGGAAGGGTTCGTCCGCCTTGACAGAGCCCGGCATATCAAGGTAAGGCTAAGTACTCTCTGAGGTCGCCCGGTATCAGAGAGCCATCGTTTGCGGCTGAGCACCCCCTCAGCCATGCATCCATCTCGGCACGTTGGGTTCCACCTCCGGATTGGGGATTGTTTTGACAGAGGTTTACTCCTCTGGTCTCTGGTTCGGGGCCGCTTATTTGATATTCACGGCTACCTACCCGCAAGAGATCGGCACACGTACCTCTCTCCTGCGGGCAGGCGTTCCACTATCCACCACCTGTGACCCGCCTGGAGGCCTGAGACTAGCCAAGTATGTACCACCTACCCATCTGCCCCGGAAGACAGATGGAGAGTCGGCACAACAACCAGGCACCCATACCATATAGAGTAACCTAAATGGATCCTATGGACCGATGACAGGTGCAGACTTTGCGAAGAACGCCCAGAAACCCCGTTACACCAACCGGGTGAACGTGGGCCCCTCATCTACAAAAGGTACCAGCTTCTAGGCAACCATCTTCTTCCGGAAAGATTAAACCCATCGCATCCACAACCACAAAGATACTCAACTTTATCTACAGTACCGGACTAGAGGGCGAACTATAAGTGGATTTAAAAGTACAATAGTTCTGGAAAGGATGCGGTACACGGGGGGCAAACCCCCCACATCCACTAACATACATAACATAATATAGCCTAAAATATACTCTTATTACGGGTTATATAAAAAATGTGTACTTTTTAATGTATCTTTGATTTAAAATATATTTTATTTATTTTTATAATACGACAATAACGAACAATAAAATACCAATATTTTTACAGTTAATAAACTAAAATAATATGTTCATATTATTACTTTTTTATTTAAATTTAAAAAAAGTATACACAAACTCGTAATGCTCGTATAATGATATCCTAAACATTAAATTTATTATAAGCTTTACATTATAAATTACATGCTTTATAAAAATAACACTATTACTAGTAATATTTGAAAAAAAAACTAAAATAAACCCAATAATTTTATCTCTGATAACATTTTCAAGTCAATGAATCAATTTTCCGAAAATTAAAAATAATAAATAAACTCGAAATTTATTTATCCAATTTTCGTGCTGTTTAAAAAATATTCTCTTACCCAACGATCTTTTAAAACATATAGATACGGCATGTCATACAAATCGTCCTTGTGAAAATCCGACACCGGTAGATTCCCCCCGCCGTCCCGCGCGCCGAAACACTGCGCCATGCTGGTTAGAGACATATCGCGATGATATATGCGAGCAAGGGAGACGTAGGTATGATACGCGAGGAGTGTACTCGACGCAAAGTGGCGTACTTGGCGTGGTGCGTTTTTCACCCTCAGTCGCCGTATGTTTTAAAAGATCGTTTTCAAATCGCACTAAATTGAACAGAAAACCTGATGATAAGGCTCAAGGTACGACGTTTTAATTTTGTAAATTTACCCGTTTTTCGAAGAACTGCTGAAGAAGTTAAGATGGCATGTAAATTAACAAGACAATCAATGACTATTTTTGCTAGGTTCCAGCATTTAGTGAAGAAAGTGCAAAATTCCTAAATTCTAATCGAAATGTCGTTTACGCCCCCAAAAAACGAATACGACTTTGAAAAGTGTACTCCTCGAAGGGAACGTAAGTGCTCATTCTGGGATTTCTGGCATTCAATACCGGCTGGTAGCCCCACAGGAACATAACCTGGGCGCATGCATTCTGAAACCGAAAATAATATCAATAACAAAACATTTGTTTGCTATAACCACTTCCTCTTATCCTAAGGAGTCC
This sequence comes from Neomicropteryx cornuta, assembly GCA_020383195.1. Classification (NCBI taxonomy): domain Eukaryota; kingdom Metazoa; phylum Arthropoda; class Insecta; order Lepidoptera; family Micropterigidae; genus Neomicropteryx; species Neomicropteryx cornuta. Next base: position 2,963,962 of record JAHKQU010000024.1, read on the forward strand.
AAAATTTGACCCGCTGGTTAAGTTGCGATGACAATGTATTTTTATGGTAAGCATGACATGATTCTACACCCGGAATTGGCTCCAGATGAACGAATTCCTCAATGGTAACAGCACAGACCCAACATTTTGTAAACGCATTCAAGCACATAATTAATAATTTAAAAATGGGTTTTTACTATTCATTTAATACCTCTTCGCTTGTGGTACAAAATATACTATCTAATTTTGAATGCGTCGTATTAGTTTTATACTAATTTAGAATCGTTTTCTATAAGCAGTTTATTCATTAGGTTGCTTAGAAAAATGGTTAATTTGTGTAAATATTATGGAAAATAGTATCTGACAATTACTAACATCGTTTTATTTGTATTTTTTTGTTTTTATGTACAACTTTTATCCTGTATTTTATGAAAACCTTTTACACATTTAACTAGTTTTCTGAAAGCATGTACTAAATTAATATTTTTAACCTTTAAAACATATATTTCCTTTCGGTGTGTCGCGTCAAAGTGAATTAATAAAAGGCAGTTCAACGCGATCTCAAAATAGCAATTCGTGTTGAGCAAGCCGCTCGGAAACTAAATTTGGAGATTTCGCTTGGGACGTATTCAGAGTAAATATCGTTGCAGATCTAAAATATAATACCTGTATTTGTAGAATATCACCGAAGAGCATATCCGTCCTCCATTTAAATGGACGTATCCTTTCATTCGCATCAGTATCTAAAAAAAATGAGGAAAATGTTTATATTTTTCATGAATATTATTTTACCATTACAACGAAACAAACAAATCTTGCATATAAAATTTGAGGAAATCTGCGAAAGCACCTAAAGACCTTCATGAGTACTTGCTAATCTCTAAATTGCCTCAAGGTCAGAAAATTCGATAGCAAATTCGGAATCTTAAACCGATGAACCCGGGATTGACCTACCAGTAACTTGAAAGGAATACCGCGGTTCAGGATAATGAAAGTTTCGCATTACACGAAGCGTCGACTAGTTTTTATAACATTGCCTATGTAGTATTTTATTTGCATACTCTAATATACCAAGGAAGAGATAACTTTGCCAAAATGGTTATGATCTGCCTAATCGTAAGAAGGAAGACATTGAGGTTAGAAACATTGAGGTTCAATTTACTGTTTTGAACCCTATCACAAATAAGGGTGAAAAATATTGCAGTTAAGTTATGTGACACGAACAAGAATGTAAATTAGGTAAAAATTAAAATAAATACCGGTAAAGATTATTACTAAATATGTTATTGGAACGTCTAGAGGTGATTTTTAACTCTCCAATATGCAGATTTGTTATAGTTACTAATAGAATTCATAATAATCACTCACTCTGCATCTTTCTTATACCCCTCAGCTTTTTCTTCACCAGAAGGTCGAAGTTCGTTCCAAAGAATTGGTATATTTTCTTTGTCGTCAGCTGCAAATTGGTTGCTAAGTCCTCATATCTCAATACCCTGAAAATAACGGATATTTCAGTAAGATCACTTAATATAAAAATTAAACTTAATGTCAAGGCAATAATTCAATAGAAATAAAAAAAATATGGTGAGGTTCCATTTGGCCATAATATAAACGCATTTTCTTGTTACATTACGTCATGTGTGTTTGAGTATGATTACGCGTTTTGTGTATCATTAATTAGTAAATTAAATTTATTATTTAAACAAAGTTAAATATTAAAGGAGAAATTAAGCGAGCAGATTGTCCTGTAAACAATCTAACCGGGTGTGACTCGATATTAATAATGCTGGCGTAATAGCGTGTAGCGATTCCGCCGACGTATAGAAGTTTGAGCCGTGAACAAAACGTGAGCAATAAAAGTTGAGTACAATGCGAATCTCAGGGTCTTAGAGTGTAAACAATCTGCGTAACTCCCCTGAAGCCACCAACGGCGAATGCTGGCGCTCGCAGACGACAAGTATCCGGAAAACACAAGGTGAGGTGCAATTACACACTCTATTTCCACGGTCCATTAATCCATTCAACTCCAGCGACCTATTACGTTAAGTTCTGTACCGTGTTTCTCTTGATTGGCAACCAGTCAAAGGCGGATACATTTCCTGGAACCGCGCGGCGGGATCTTCCAGTGGGATTCCTATACTTAGTGTTTTATTAACAAAAACCTGAATGAATCGGAATATCGTTGCGAGAATTCCAAAGCAGCCACATAGTCATCTCGCATCTGCCTGCAAAGCTTCATAGGATTGTAGCAGTCTGAACCACCAGGACAAACGGGACGCGTAGACCTGGAGTAAATCACGGCCCTTAAGTCTCGAACGAGGAGCAACATACGGGCGGCCATACTGGAAATAACGGCTGAGGTATATTTGTGCTTCTTTTAAAAACAATTTATTTATTTATTTAACGTCGTTTACATGCACTCTAATAATATAAAGCAGTAAAATAAAGTATTAACATAATAAATACATTAAATGTACATATATTATTGTAATTTGTAATCACGTGCGATGGATTAGTTTTGTGCTATTCCAAGGAGACGTCAATCATTTATGGATCTTGTTATGTATTTCGACGCAAGCTATGGGACTGCTTAATAAACCTATAAATTATAATATTAATAATAATATTATTTATTTAATATAATATAAGATTATTTACTTTATTTAAAGTGTATAATCTATAGATAAATATATAAAAGTAAATATAACTATACATAATTACTACATATATACACATGTTTTATTAATTTAAATACAACTATAACACTAAATTATTACATACATCAACGCCTCTAACATCATTTACGCCTGTTTAAATAACAATTCACAATGTTTAACTCCCTTTTCCAGTAACCATTTAGTAATTACAAGAGACCTAATTTTCATATTTAATTTTTTTATATTTCTTTGGGTATTAAATTATAAAATTTCGGTGCTAAGATATTTTTGACCAAAAGTAGTCTTTATTTTAGGTACACTATACATAACCCTTATTGGAGAATCGAATCTTTTTTTCATCGTAATATTTATAAATTTTCTGATTGTTTTACACCATCTCATATACATTTCAAGGACAACTAGACAGATTAATATTCCAAATAGAATTTTAGAATCCAAGAAGGTTACAACATTGAAGAAAAATACCTATGTTCCTTTGATTGTTTAAAATTTGCACCCGCAGCAAGAAATTTGCCAATCAAACATAAGTAAATCGTATATTTGTATGTACAGACTGATTATTGTTAAATATTTTTTGGTTAGATTTGCAATGGCTATGGCAACAAGAGATGCAGTTAAAAAATATTTTACTAAAAATATTTTGCTATAAATACAAAACAATATGGCGTCGTGGGTGAACAGCTGACGAAATAAAACGATGTCACATGAAAATTTGGCAGCAGCAACCATAATATTTTGTTACTTTTACTTTATTTTATTTTGCTGTGATTCAAATCAAAATGGCGGTGTGACTAAACAGCTGATTGCGGAATTTGCAATTTGCAAAAATTATGGTACTTATAACTAAGGAAAATTAACAATAATCGATGGGTAATTAAATTATTAGTAACAACATTTATTGCTCTCACTATATCAACCATACCAATTAGTTGCCAATACCATATATTTTTTTTCAGTGAACAGAGAATATGGCATTTATACAATAGGATAAAAAAGTAAACCTAAAGTGTCGACTTACTTGGGTTTACTCAAAATGGGTTCCGTGGTCTCGAGCGTCAAGCGATTGACCTTCATGGTGTGCGACGGGAACAGCTTACAGAAGTTCCTCAGGAAGCTTTTGTAGGTGCAGATGTAATCGAATTCTTGACACGTCAACCAGAGACGTCTGTTCTTACGCCCGATTTTCGGCGGTTCATCACACCTCAACAGATCTATTAAATACTCCGTGAGTATCGTTCCCTCTTCACCCTTCTTCGTTTCGTTCGTGAAGACATCCAACGGTTCATAATGATACAAGTTTGCTGGGGCCAGGTTCAATATGTCCCCGAGCAGCGTCGAACCAGTGCCCCAGGTCGATAATATTACACTGAATATCGGAGTGTCCGCCATTTCGGCGGAGGTATTCCACCAGTTCACAAGACGTTTGGCTATTTCGAATGTTTTACCAGCATCGTGGTTACTCCTTCTAATGATTTCATCCATGATTTTATTCTTTTGAAAATCCATGAACCACCTGAATTGAGAGTCATCATTTTTGTTGAGTTCATAGTCGTCGGATGCGTTTGATTTCGAATCTCCCCATATCCTCAGGGTTTTAGAGCGTATTGAAAATATTATAAAAACGTATGCACTAACGAACTTATACCTCCTAAGCTGCATCTCTTCATGAAAAATAAATTGTAGACTGGCGATACTAATATGCTTAATAAATTCTACAAGAGTTCTACACAGTAGTGTCGTTGCCTACTCTCTTCCGTGCAAATAAATTAATAATATTACCACGGCGTTTAATTTTTTATATACTATACACATCGAACACAAAAAAAGTCTTTTTTTAATTACTGATTGTTTTTGTACTGAACATCACTGGTATTATTAATACAAACTACAAAATACAAATAAATATTAATTTAGATTTATCTAGATATTTTTTTCTACGGCTGATATTTGGTAACCATTGGATATCTAATCATAAAAAAAACATGTTTAGATACCTTGATCTTTTATGCCTTCCACATAGTAGAGGCAGATTTTTTAAATTCAATTCTATTTCTGAGAAGTTTAATAAATGATAAGCTGCTAGTTTAGTTGTTTTTTAGTTGAATTATAAAAGATATTAGAGTCTTAGAAAAAATATTAATTGAACGCCAAACAAAGGGTCTAATCATAGAAAATTTTGTTTTTTTTCTATATTATGAAGCTGTAATTAAATAAAAACCAACAATTGCTTACTGACCGCGCAGAGAGTGAAACCTGACGCCCTATAAAAGAAAAGCGACGAATTTCAAGGTAGACAATATGCTTTCGCCTTAAGGTAGTAGGGAAGAATTTTAATTGTATCCTAAAATTGTTGAGCGCATTTTAATGTTGCAATTCACTTAACCCACATACACGTAGGAATACAAAAATAGAGTAGCAAAGACTGAATGATCAAATGTTCAATTGTCAACCGATGATTTTGTTTGTCAATAATTTCAGGGCTATTCATTTGTTTAGATACTTAATATTGATACACCTAATATTATAGATTTACAATATATGTTCATACATTTACCGCTATATTGTGGTTACAGTTACTAAATGTTAAATTTTAGAAATGTGCTGATATCGTTTAAATATATTATTTAATGAAAGAAAGAGACGTAGAGACGAATTAAACACCAGTAATTTATTGATAATTTTGGAAAAATCCTGTACGCTCTACAAAATTCCTGTAGATATAGTGACAGCTAAACGTTGCACCTGCAGTCATGTGATAATGGCTGTTTTTATATTTAATTTTAACTGAAAATGTTAATGTATACCATTTTTTATTTTAGATTTTCTGAAAATATATGTTTTGTGTTATTAATGGTTAAAAAAAATATTTGTTATTTTTAAAAAAAATATAAGCTAATTGCTATCAATATTTCATACAAATGGTTTGTGTTATAAGCGCCATTAATGCTCGCCATCGGAGCGAAAGCGTCTATTTTTAAATGTATATTACTTTATTGGTTTAAAAATATTTAAATTTATATACTTAATAGACACTAGAATACAAAAAATAATTTATTTAAATTATACTTTTTACGAACATAATTATGGATTAATCGTCATTGAGATTTTAAACACCTGAAAACCAATTATTATTCCAACATAAGCTCGGGGTGCCCAGGGTTGGAGTAGGTAGCAAACGAAATTGCAATCAAAGGCGGCATTTTTTCTTCTAAAAACATTCCTAGTATTTCTGAAGCTTATAACCTGAATACAAAGGCGTGACTCTTCATAAATATAATAATATTTTAAATTACTTTAAGTTAGTTTGAGTTTACGTTCGAGGTTTTATCGTACTTTTAACTAGTTGTTTCGATAGTATGGTTTAAAAAAAAAACGCTAAAAATATAAACCAGGTTTAAAAATAAATCTATAGCCAAACAAATAAGAAATCATATAATAACTTTTTATTTTTAGTGAAAATAACAAACGTATCAGTTTGTCCACAAAAGCCACCAAAAGCCACAATCGATACACAAAAAACGCACTATAACAACTTCAGCGTAAACTGCCTACTTTCGTTGTTTACTAACAACAAAGTTTATTTAAATATGTTTTGTTGTTTTTTTTTTTAACTTTTAGCTACCTAACACTATAAGCAACTTAATTAAAAATCAAAACCAAGAATTAAGATAAGTATCAACACCGACCATTCTTGTGCAATTTGCATTATTAATAATCTCAATCTAAAAAGAAAAGAGGAAACTTATTTTGATTGTAAGCACGCAATCTTACGGCGTCATGTGGAACCATTTTCGAACATAGCAATATTTATCAATAAGTGTTGTGGGACTGATTCCAGCCTAATCGCAATATAGTTTAGAATTATGTTAAAACAATTATAATTGAAACTAAATTAGTTAGTTTAACTAATAATCGCGATTATACCAATTTCCAGCGGTAGGAAAGAAATGATTCAAAAGTTACCAGCAACAATATTTATTAAGTTTGATGGCATCAGGTGTACATCCTGTTCAATAAATAAATAAATAAAAAATGTAGTAATATTAGTACCATTCGATTCGTGTTAATAAATTTATTTATTGAAGTCGGGCTGCCATAAGTTACACCCCTTTAGTATGGTCGTATTATATCTACGAGATTCAACGTCAAAGTACAAGATGGCGCTGTTCGTCAATATAAAGAAAATTATTTTTTTGTGCTTTTAAATTACTTACTTTTTACTAAATTTTTACTAAATTTTAAATTACTTTAAATTACTTTTTAAATTGTGTTTTTTCATAAATATTAACTAAAACACGTAAAAATATTATCTTATACGCTTATTGCCACAAAAAGAGGTTCAATTCGATCTAAAGTAAAAATCTAAAAACATATGAAGGTAAAAAAACTTTGAAGATATGAAGGTAAAAAACTTTTTTTGAAAATACAAAAAAGTATTTCCTATATCTTAAAGTGTTATTTATATACACAATACATAATTATTTCAATCGACGGGGCTTATCGATAATCGAATAAATATTAGAGAAATAATATAGTAACCTTAAAATCTCAAAACCTTAAAAATATTCTTTATTTATAATAAAAAAAAACAGCTGATTGGATTTCTAGTGTTAAACCTATACTAAAATTCATCAGTATTACCAAGAAAACATGTAAGGTTGACGTGAAAATAGTAAAAGAATGATGTAATAATGTCTTTATTGTGGGTGCTTAGCTGTACCCGTACACCGTAACGGTATCAAGGTCATTATCGATCAACGCGGCATCGAAATTCGCGCGCTGACCGAATTGATACCATCTGTTAAAAAAATAATAATTATGGGGATGTTTTTTTTTATTGCATTCTTTAATATCATGTCTACTCGTAATAGGTTTTACATCACCCCCTTTAAGTAATGGTCTTTGGACACCTGTATACAATCAGAAAATTTCAGTCGTAAGGGTAGACGAGGTCCGAAATATGTGACCCCCTATATAATCAGCCTAATCTTGGTAGGTACATTAGGATATTTAATGATTGATATTGACTTTGGTTGAACTTTTAGGCCTATAAAGGGACTCTTTGGTCGTCTCTAATACGGCTTGTAAAACAGACACACTCTGTGCCGTTATTGGTTAACCACAAAAACCAGAATTAATGTATTTTAATATTTAAAATTTATGAAATAATCTGACTCTGTAGGTTTATTTTGTCACTTTTTGTATTTTACTCTATAAGATATTTATATTTTTATGATAAAATGAATAAAAACACAAACTTTTCGAGCCCTAATATACCTTAATAAAAAAAACAAATCAACGGTTGTAATTAACATTCATTTTATTTTTTAACCTTTTTTGTACATACTCTTGTAATTCGTACCGCGTATAATAAAAAACAAACAAATACTTAATCTATTAATTAATGCAACTATTTTTTTTGCCATACGGCAGATGAATGTATAAAAAATGTTTTTTGAAGGATTAATAATTGAAATCTCCAAGATTGAAATCTCTAATTGGCAGACGCAATTATATTAAATTCTTCGGAGAAAAAAAATCATCTCTTGTGTATAAAATACCATATTATTAGCAACGAACTAAATTCGACGCGTAGACTTGATTTTTTTTTTTTATTTTTACCCAGTACGTTACTATGCTAATGAGCGTAGACTGAGATAATTTTAAATTATATTAACTGATAAAAAACACTTAAAATGAAATTGTGAAATGTCGGAGAGCCGCTTTCAAGCCAATTCGGTCAGCCTTGATTACACAAAGATAAATACAGTGCAATTTACAGTGTTTTAATTACAGCAGAAAATAGCAGTGTTGATTACTCTCGCGACACGCGTGAAATCGAAGCTGTCAACTTAGACAGTCGTTCAAATTAAAGTATCACTATTGTAGACTTTCCTTTTCATTTTTAGATATGACGATTCATTTGTATATATCTACGTTGAACGTAAGTTATTCTTGTAAATATTATTTAAATTAATCACTTCTCAACATTCCCATTCATAATACGTCGTAATTTAATTTTAATCTTTACATGTATCTCTGTACTTTTGCGAAAACCTGTCATCAGTTAATTTTACAAACAACTGTATGTACCATTCTTTTTTCATATATTATACTGTTGCTTTTCCGAATAAACGATAAATAAATAAATACAATTCATTACATTTTCATCGTTTTTTATTATTATTATTATTGTTGAAAATATACAAATAGCTGGGTTAGTTAAGGGCTTTCACAAAGTACAGCGCTGTATTTAAACCGGCTCGCATTATATATATATAATTGATTTGAAAAGTTTCAAACCTTAAAAATATTAAAAAGAATTAGAATTTTCTAAATGTCATTAAACTATCAGACTCTCATATAATGTAAGGTTGCGACGTAAAAAATCATTCAAATACACATTTTACAATTTAATTTACACAATAATATTATTGTTATTCATAACACCGCTAATACTGCTGATAATTACATATATTTTAAACATACATTACCGGTAGGTGTATATTTCTGTAAAGTCAAGGTTAAACTGTACGTGTGCGTACATTTGTGTGATATGAATGACAAATATGTATTTGTTCTGTTTTGTGACTGAAATCAATAAACACGTCTATCGATCACGTCACGAAAACATCTATCCACGTATCCGTTATACGTAAAATTTTTAAAATAGTTATAAAAACCATATCCTTTTCGGTATGGAAAAAACCAAATATAAGTCATAAATAGCTGTCCTACATAAAATCACATATTATTTTTTGTTTGATGTAGTAAAAATATTGTTTCTTCACTTAATCTAAGCACCGAATCTAAAAGGCACCTAGAAAACAAGAAAGTAAAGACTTGTCGCGTCGCTATCTCCATTTATTAAACAGCATTTTTTTGTTGTTTGCGGTCATACTTTCTTATACATTTTAAATTGAATACCAGTTTTTTTTCTAAGCCAGGTACATTTCAAATTTATGAATGCCATCATAGGTAGGTACCCACCTACGTTTACCTCAGAAATTCTAGGTCATTAGAACGAATAAACACAAATAGGTTATAAACACAAATTTTTGATTACATGGTACAAAAAATAGTACTTAGGTACACTCAGCAAAAAATCCTGTATGCTCTACAAAAAATTCCTGTAGATATAGTGACAGCTAAACGTTATTTTCCGCCTACAGTTCGGTTCCGGTTAAAGTTATTTGTACGCCCAAACGAACAAATATTGTAACCTTAACAGACTATTTGGTTATCGTTACTAAAGTTTTTAGTTTGGTACGTTTAACTGAACTATTAAATATCATTGCGCTTGGCGAGTAATCCATTTGATATTGCGGAAACCGATACCACCAGTATCCTTTTCTTGACGTGGGGAGGGGGGGGGGGGTAATTAGGAGTCTGAACCCAGATTTCCGATCTGCAGGAACTTCAGTCGCCATCTTGCAGACGATAAGCTGGATTTTTTATAGAAAGATGTGGAAGATGGTATACAAATGTAGTATTTAGACCGAATTGATTTTCAATTCAATTGGTATATTTTCATTAAAAATGAAAAATATTGAAATAATAAATAAGGAACTTGCAATTTGCAAGTTCCTTATTTATTATCCTAAAAATTCATATTTCTACTGTTCACAGATTATTTGTAATTACTATTCTTTCAAAGTTAATTCAATGATACAATTGATAAATTAAAATACATTTTATAGTTTTTGAACATTTGAATAACATTTTGAATTTGACTATTTGCTGAATAAATTAATCTAGCAAAAGCTCACTAATATACAATTAACTCTACGCATAAATAAGCGTGCACCGATTAGTTTAATGATTAAAATGACTATTTTAAATATTTATTTATAACCTACAACTTAGAAGATTACATTTTTAATGTGGCGGGGTGACGTCACAACGTGGAAATGATTATTTCCTTTGTCACACCTCAAATCATTTTAAAAAAAACCCACTCGTCGATTCGGCAGTTGGGTTTATCCCGCATTGACGAACCGAAACAACATGGAGAGAGAGGAAATCTTCGCGCGCAGAGGGTTCCGTAACTTCATAATTTACCCACACACTAATAATAAACACTAGGGTACTTAAAATTTTATCACATACATTATTGTGATAATACAACCAGATTTATTTGACTCAAGGGTTATGATAAAAATATATTTAAAAAATAGGATGTTTAAAAAATATATATTTTTTTTTACCACTGAATCCACCCTATGCCAAACTAACATTTAAATTGTACTATTGAAATCAGAATATAAATAGTAGCATAATACATATATTTATATTGTATTTTATATACAACGTATTCCCAATAAAATACCTCGTATCAAAATTCGAAAAAATATTGTAAAAATTTGTAACCTTTACGTGATAATATGAAATCACTCTTGTCATAAGTTCGGTCGCTAGGAAGGCCGCGACGCGGCGAATCATTGGCCAGAATTGGCCCAGCGCCCGCGAGCAAAAGAGAATTTACACGAGCGCTTTGACGAGAACTTATAATATACAAAACATAAAAAAAAAATATAGAAAAAATACACTTTTAACAAAAGCTTTTATTTAAATGCTCGAGTGCTGTTGACCATTGAGGTGTTCCTTAGTCTGGAGCCAATCCTGGGTGTAGAATCATGTCATGCTTACCATAAAAATGCACTGTCATCGGAACTGAACCAACATTTTCAACTCCGTAGGATAAGAGGAAGTGGTTCTAAATCAACTTGCAAGATTTAACCTAAGCCGACAAACAAACATAGCGAACTAAATAAAAGCTTTTAAAAAAAATCATAAAGAATAAAGAAAAAGAAAAAAAATAGGATAAAGTAAAAAGAAGAGAACAGTAGTATTTTTATAAAATAAAGTATATTGTACAATTATTTTTATCTTGTTTTCATATGTAGCATGAAAAACTGACTCCTTTGTACAGATTCGTCTAGTTAAGAAGGCCATACAACCATAGACTGTAGAAGGCAGAAGGCAGGAAAGATAGAAGGCAGGAAACAACCATAGACTGTAGAAGGCAGAATATTTACATATACTGTTATAAGCTAAATTAATAAATTACAATTTACACGTCAGCTTGGTATATGAAACATGAAATTTCCTAGTTGGGTTGAAAGTAATATTTCAAAAAGGTTGAGAACGGCAGCTTTATTTTAGGCGTGTGACAAATGTGACACGTGTGTCATGTATAAAAACAATAAAAATAAAAATACTGTGTAGCGCGATTTATATTCAGCGTAATTAAAGTGTAGTTTATAATGTGATCGTAATGGCGTTCGACTACTGATTAGGACCTCCTAAAAGGACGGCAGTGACTCTAAATAAAACCTGTATAAATAAAAAAAAAATGGTGTGCAAAATTATTAGTTATAATATAAATTATTTTATTATTATTCATAATAATTACCCACCACGAAGATAACGCTTTTAAAATTCAGCACCTGCTTATTAACTCTGCGATTTCAAACATGATTTTTTTTTTTGACCTCATCAAAATTCATCAAGGATTCCGAGTAAAAATTTGGAGCATAAACTTAACTTAACACAATAATATTAAACGGTTCTTATAATAACGCCTTTGTTATGCGCGCGCAAAGCTGATGCTATCACCAAAAGTCACACAACAAACTGGTAATTCAGACCATTAAGTCTTCGGGTCTAGGGATACTCTTTGTTTTTTTTTTCTACATAATTTGTATAAAAAACAGAAGACGAATCAGTTGTTAAATTATCCTGTATCGAATTCCGCGGTCAGTAATTACCCCATAGTAAACGTACTGCCCGAATCAGTTTTATGACTTGTAACGTTCGCGTTGTATGATTAGCAGGGAATACCAAGACGGCGGTTATCCTACTCATCGCATCGAAGCGGGCGGGTTTCACATCTCTGACAGTGAAAATTATTTTTAAGTGGAGTGAATTGCGATTTGACAGTGACAATGTGTCAATCGTAAGGGCTTATCTCGTTGAGATGGTACCAGACTGAAAGGCTCGTGTTTAATTACTAAGTGACCGACATTTATTGATTGGAATTAAAATAAATGTACTTGCTAGAACTTACAAAACTTACGGACATCTCGTTTAGCAAGGAATAACAGTTTAGCAAGCGTGCGCAATATAAACCAGCACGGTTTCCCAACATTTTAGTGCAATGTAGAACTCCAGTATAGCCAGTAGCAGCTGATATTTAGTCTTTATGCCTCTATAGGCCCGCAGTGATAACAACTTAAACTTATTAGTTAACTATAATTTTATAAAGTATGTGTATATATGATGTGTACAAAAACAGAGTGGAACGCATTCAGAAACGGTTCATTAAACATATCGCACGCCGCGAGCACCTGGAATTCAACACATATGACGAGATGGCTAATTATTATCATATGCAGACTCTCGAGGACCGACGTACCACAGCGGATATGGCACTTCTACACGATCTGTTACATAGCAGAGTAGACAGTCCACATCTGGTATCAGGTATCAACCTGCGAGTGCCTTCTCGCACCACGCGCGCATCTACTCTGTTCCAGGTGCCAAGGCGCAATGCAAACTACGCCAGGAACTCTGTTCTGTACCGTTTACTTAATACCTACAACACGAAATTCTGCGAGGTTGATGTATTTGACCTAAATCGTGGCGAGTTTCTTTAAAAAATCCGAAGCATTTCATGCCAATCTGACTCAAAATAAAAGCGTTGCATAATAAAATTAATTTATTTATGCCAACACATATGATGTTCATACATACAAACATGCACACACGCAACCACACACCATCACACACATAACCACACACCCTCCCTGACACTTTTACACCGTACACACATACACCTTATAAAATAGCGTTAAGCTCAAAATATTTTGTACATAGGCGTAAGCTTTAATTGGCCTTATTATTAACCTCTTGAAAAATGTACATAGTATTAGTACGCTGTATGCTTATATGTTAATAAATAAATAAATAAATATATGAAATATTCAGTTTCTGGAAGTGTTTCCGCATGTTTCTGAACAAAGCAAAACTAATTTGATGCTCAAGAGATTTTTAATATTTATTATGCGGTAGATTCTTCAATGCACTGAACCCTGTATCGAGATAGCGAAGCGGTCGATTATATGTAACCGGGCCCAGGATCTCACCGCGATTTCGTCTCCGCCGGTATAAAAGGTTAACCTCAAGGCGGTTGGCTGTATAATTCATTCTGACACAAGGAAATACGATCGCACAGAAGATTCGGATCTAAAATGCTTGGTCGCGTTATATTTATCGCTGTGCTGCTGTGCGCACTATACTTGTACAGCACAACGGCCCAACCCACAGACGTCGGCAACCAAAAAACCCTCAATAAATTACTTAAGATGCTGGATGCTAAGGAGGAAGATATCGAGGAGAACGAATATTTTATTATAATTCCGGTTAAGAAAGGAATGTTTAAGGAAAGGCCGAAGGAGAAAAGCTTAAAGGACGTACTGAGCGAATTCACCGTTCAAGAATCGAATCCTAACCGCAGAGATTCGAAGTCATACTTTAGCGATAAAGTGCATTTTAATGTGTTGGAAAATTCTTGAGGAAGGAAACTCGTTCGAAGAAAAGTTACCAAACGCAATTCGGCTGTTTCGTTTGAACATCAATTCGAAAGTGATTAAAAAGTCTGTGATATTCACGAAATAAGATATCCCGCGAAGTGTGTGTCGTAATAAAAAAATATGTGTTTTAAATATGCATTATTTGCTTTTGGGTATGTAAATTCCTATACAAGGTGTTTTTTTTTTTGTATTATCGAATGTGGTGACGTTGAATAAATAGGTCTTTTAAAATGTAATTAAACACGTTAAATGGTATTTAAAATGTTGACGTTTTCTTTTCATGTAATTTGTAATTTATCCTAAAAAAAAATAGCTTTTTAAGTTTTAAAAGATTAATAGCTAATTTTAATATGTTATTTGTAAGTTTAATATGTAAGTTATATTGATGCTAATTCATTGAAATTATGGTATTATAATTATTTAAATTAATTTTCAAAAACTAAAAAATCTAGTATTTTATGCAACTCTTTGCGGTAGTTTTTTTAAACCTTCAAAATAATATACAGTAAAAAAACCATTGTGTTTAATCATTTAAAAAGTGATATAAATTCTCTGCATTGGCTTAATTTAAAATCTTGGAGCAAGTAATTAATATTTATAAATGTATTATTTCATACAATTCAATTCTAATAATTGTAATTGTATGTTATGTTATGCGCAGTGTGACGGTTATGCTTAAAAGAACGATGCTTTTAGTAAAGTCTACTTTAGTACGGGCATTGCCTAGTTAGGTAGTACTTTGCGTTATATGTAATTGGTGATAAGTTACTGTCAACAAACAAATAAATAAAAAAATAAAATAATGAAAGTCAATTTTCCAGTGTAGAATGTATCAATTTTCTTCAACTAACTTTATTCCGGTAAAATTAAATATCTACTGTAGTTGGTACCTAAAAGGTACTTAGTTAATGTTTCTATTGAATATTTTATTAATTGATAAATAGATTATCGGAAGTGGTATTTTGAAAATTAATAAATTTATGTGTTTTTTTTATAAACCCCTGATTTCTATTTTTGTTGTTTGGAGCATTCTTTGTATTTTAAGTGTTTTTTTTTTATAATATCAAAATTAGTACGTTTTAAATGCCTTAATTGTAGATATAACAAACATCTATGAAGACAACTGTTTCATAACAAAATTAAATACGTCCTTTACTTTGGTATTTTTTTATTTTTTTGTTCAGTTGATATCACAGTTTACACTGTTTGTGAATTTTGCGCATTAAAAAACCTACATAATTGTGATAATAACTTGTCCAAAAAGAATATTCCTCTAAGGTACATCTGAGTTACCGATTTATATAATAATGTATTTTCATTCTTTGATAAAATTAATAAATTTCGTCATGAATTATTTTCGCATTTTTTTATACAATTTCTTACGCGTAATAGGGAACATAAACACCTCTTAAGCCTTCGATAATGGTCTTGGAACATCGTGTAGGGAACGTACGCATACTATTACTATTGTTATGTTTATTTATTAGCGTGACGTCGAATTGACTTTGCTCTAAATGCAAATTTTCAGAAAAACTAGTATTTTTTTTGTGAATTCTTTATTTATAAATAAAATACATATTCTATTTATTTGTTCACTAAACCCTTGCGGGTTTTTATGTGAAGTAATTCGTTCCCACTTTTTACTTGTTTAATAAAATTTATATATAGGTACATTTTATTACATATTCAATATTAACATATGATAACACTTTTAACAATGCTGAGCTACACATGACGATATCTATCCAGACTGTCTTTAATTGTTTATTTATAAAAAACGGTCACTTCCAATCGCGTCGGTCTTATTATAATCTACCATTAAACCATTAAACCATTGTGTAATCTAGTTTTCTTTGCATATTAATGATGATGATGATAAATTCCTTTTTTCAATTTTAGATTTGTAGTTAAATATTAAAAAAAATTATAATAATATTTAAAATATTGTTTAATATTCTTTAATACGAATGTAACATAAACTTTGAAATTATGTATCCGTTGGACCTCGATAATATGTTAGTAAGTCTAAAAACAGATAGTAGGGTCAAATGTTGAATGTTATGTCCGTAACTCAGGTAAATGACCCATTTTTTTTTTATTGAAATATAATGTGGCAATACATTTAAATAATGTGTATTGCCACACTATGAATAGCAATAATGATTTTAAAAAATCGTCACACGGCTATTACAATTTATAGTTTTTTTTTTTTTATCTTTAATGTCAGTACGCGAGCATTTTACATTTTAGAATTTGTGTAGTGTATTATTAAGTAAAAATACTGTACTTTAATTCATTTCATTTATTTATTATATTTTATAAAAAACAATACATTTAACTTTACATCACCTTTATAGCGTAAACTGCTGTTCTAAGGTGATGACATCAGCACCGACCTAACCTGACGGTGATCTGCACTTCAAAATATATAATAAAAAATCCCTTTCGGCACGCCGGAAGGAGGAGGTAGATTCCACCGGATCATATTAGGGAATAGGCGAACTCCAATTGTACGAACTTGTATCAAACATTGGACGAGCTACCGCGCGATCCACGCCCCAACGCAGCATCGCGGTACCCTTGCGCAGCGAGAGTGCGTATAGGTACTGAATCCCACTTTCTACTGCGCCGTAAGGGTTGCTCATATCAACAGTTTTTTTAAATCGAAAAATCGTTTAATGCATTTTGTATATTTAGTATTGTCTGTAAATTATTACTCTGTATAAGTAAATATTTCGTCGCTCCAATGCCAAAACGACTTATAAGCCATTAAGGCTGTTTTCATATTTTCCTATCTGAAAATTTTAGATAAGGCCCAGTAAATAATTAAATATATTTCACGAAAGTACATTTCTTCATTTTGCCAATGTCATAACAATGATTGTGGCACATTGATTTGTTTAAAAATATATTTTTTCATTGTACAATGCCAAAAAAACGAATGCGTAATAATTCTAGAAAAAGACAATTAAATTTTATTACTGTTAAGGCGCCCCGGGACGCATTTGTCCTTGAGATTAGAAAGAGTAGGCTTTATTCGAACATTGACGTGTAGAAAAGAGACGGATATACTCGCCGACCGCGAATTCGTTACATTTGGAATCGATGAAACATGTTTTTTGTATTTAAATAATTATTATCATTTGAAAAAAATGTTTTTTTTTAAGTAATGTCCTAGATTATTATATTGTCTATCTTTAGAAAGAAAAATTAGGTTCGCATCACTTACACAACTTAAAAGAAAATCGTTGGAAGAAAAAAACAACACTTTCTTATTTATTTATTTTCATTACTATAATAAAGTGTATTTCGTTTTTTTTTTAAGCAAAGTACTAAATTAATATATGTAAAATATTGTGGTATTTTTAGTTTTAGCGATTTGTTGGGAATAACTTCAACAAAATGCACCAAAATACGTTACAAAACACGTTTTAGGGACTGGTAACGCCTTAATGGCTCTTAGAGTAAACTAAAACCGTAGGTTGAAATGGTTTGCTGAGTTAACCACAGAATCAAAATATATATGAAAATTTTCAAGTTCCTAATAACTCCAAAAGTAGCATTTGCATTTTGCATTTTGGTGCAACGATTTATTTATGATATATTATATTATTATTAAATATTTTTAACAAAGTTGTAAGTAGAGCGCGTACAACACAATCACAAAAAAATAAAAAATAAAACTAAATATATTAGTGCCATCTGTTGGTTTGCAGTGACACTTTTATACACGTCGGCTAAGTAATTCCTCACAGTAATTCCTTATACCTCACAGATGCTATACGAGTACACTACATTTTCTAAAAAATATTGGTAATATTTATTATTTATTGGCTATATTCATTGGCCTTTTATTCATAATTCCTTTTTTATGGTTATAAGAAAATGTGTAGATACGCGGGGAAACCTGTTAAATAAATAAAATAATATTAATAATAATACAATTATTGATACGATTAAATGAAGGTATTTTGTCGATTTACGGCACATTGCGGCATCGAACAAATAATGGGTGGATTTTTTAACTACCGGAAATATTTTACCTCACTTTTATTTACGGAAGCAGATTTTTATACAGGAAATCGGACTCGTTTAAATGGCAATTATGATAAAATGTCTAAAATATGTAGCAAAACATTGAAACGGATTCAATTAATTAGGTATTTAATCGTGATATTACCAATTTATTTGTTTTATGATCTGAATGTTTTTATTGTAATTTAATTTATGTAATAGCTGTTGTTTCCTGAAAGAAATAAATAAATAACTTATATTAATTACCTTTAACTCGTATTGTAGGTTGTGCTAATTCGTTTTCCAGTTTATTTTTTTCTTTTTTATTAGACTTAGTAATTAGGTTATTGTAAAGAATATTTTTAGTCGATTGGCGAGCGAGAGGATCTGTCAGTTTAACGTATCTAAAATATAAGTTTATTACTTTTTATATATCTATCTATCTATCTATCTATCCACTTTCTTATGGACACTTTCAAATTGATACATAAAACTTAAGGGCACAAAATCTTGGTCAAATTCGTTAATAGGCAAAAATCAGACCGGGGGGTGAAAATGTGAGGGATTTTCGAAAATGTGAAATTTTACTATAACTTTCTTAGTATAAAAGATATCGAATTTTTCTAAATTTGATTTAATTTTTTCGATAAGGGCTTAACACTTATCTCAGTATTTTTTTTTTTTTGATAGCACCAACCATAGATCCTAGTGGTGAGAAAAAGTGGTTTCAAAATTTAAAAAAAAACCATACCTACCTTATTAAGGATCAAAGGCACAGGATTAAATCCGTTGAAAATGTAAATTGTAGGCCTATGATGTCGCTACAAGTTTTGATCGAAACAATTTTTGATATAAGCAACCCTTACGGCACAGTATTAAGGCGCCACCAGTCCCTAAAACGTGTTTTGTAACGTATTTTGGTGCATTTTGTTGAAGTTATTCCCAACAAATGGCTAAAACTAAAAATACCACAATATTCTACATATATTAATTTAGTCCTTTGCTTAAAAAAAAAACGAAATACACCTTATTATAGTAATGAAAATAAATAAATAAGAAAGTGTTGTTTTTTTCTTGCAACGATTTTCTTTTAAGTTGTGTAAGTGACGCGAACCTAATTTTTCTTTCTAAAGATAGACAATATAATAATCTAGGACATTACTTAAAAAAAAACACTTTTTTCAAATGATAATAATGATTTAAATACAAAAAACATGTTTCATCGATTCCAAATGTAACGAATTCGCGGTCGGCGAGTATATCCGTCTCTTTTCTACACGTCAATGTTCGAATAAAGCCTACTCTTTCTAATCTCAAGGACAAATGCGTCCCGGGGCGCCTTAAGAGGAATTCAGTATATCGTCTGCTTACTTCAAAATCAAGTTAAATGACAAAATTAGGTAAAATGAGTTAAAAATACAGTTTTGATCAGTTTTTCGAGCTCTATCGACTGGTATAACACACCAAATAAAACGATGGCTGGTTTAGAAGTTAGCTTGTTTTAATACCGACTAAATACATTGATTCACAGAAATATGTACAATTCAAATCTTCTAAGTGAATTTATAGGAGTTTTTCTCTAGATTTATTCTAGAAAAAAACACAAAATACCTTATATGCTTTTACTTGAAAGTTTAATTTCGGTGACATGATATATCATATTTCAAGTAAAAACACTTAAAAACTGGTAACTTTTTTTAGATGTATACATCACCTCCGTTTTCATATATATTTTTACAATCAAAGAACATTAAATAATAATAAATCATTTTAGTTGTATAAATGAGTGTTTTTTTTTTTATAATTCCTTGTATCAGCTAAAACAACTTAAATGATTAAACATGTTTTGATCAGACCACAAAGACCCTATTATATTGATTCCTAATGACTATTAAAACAAGCTTACATACCTACTAAGATTTTAACAGTTCGCTCGCGCGGATTTTCTTCGAAAAAGAGTTATATATCAGGCACTTACTCTAGCTGTTATATAGTATAAATATTTTCATATGTATAGTAAGATTTCTTATTATCCAATGTGCTCAAATGCCTAATCGACTTCTTGTTGTTAGGATCTCAAGGAAAACTAAAATCGTGTGCCAAAAAATGATCTTTTCCTTATCTTTATTGATACCAGTTCGCGAAGACTTCACTTAAAGTCTTCGCAAGCTGGTATCAATACACTGATATTGGTTTTACACATGTAAAACTCTTTGCATATCTGCAGATGTAATAAAAAGAGCAATACAGAAGAAAACTGACTTGAATTATATCTTAAAATGACAACAGAGGCCATAAAGAGCCTTCAAATAAAACATATTATCGCACATGGAAAATCACATGTTGAAAGCTTTCCGTGTATGGAAGGACACTAGATCTTCAAAGCGGAAATATCTATACAGTTCACTCAGTATTTAAAAAATGCATGCCTTATATCTGGAAATCTGTAAAGAAAATATGAATATAGAAAAGCCAGTCTCAGAAATTACGTACAGAAGAATATATCCCAATATAACTAATTTAAGCTTCTTCTCAAAGAAGGATCAGTGCCTAATTTATAATACTAATTATGAGAAAACTAGTTCTATGGCTAAGAACGATTTAGAATTAGCATTCGTTCAGCACATAAAAATAAAATTAATATCCATCAAGGAGAAGGAAAAGGATAAGGAAAGAGTAAACCAAGAAAATCATTATTACTTCAGCAAATGTTTGCCAGATTAGGTAACAGAAGTGAGCCTGTCTCCAAGAACAAGAACCCATTTATTTCTGTAAGGATTATGTCTGTGGGCCGTGCAACGCATTGATCCCCTTCATGTTATAGAGCAACATTTTCTCGAGTGTGGACATACTCTTGCTAGAAGGTAGATTTGACGCATAATACTGTGAAATCTGCGAAGGAAAATTCTTACATTTACGCAATGCACGAATGAATATCTGTTTTTAGAAAGCTAGATCCTAAAAATCACGCAATATAAACGAGAAAAAAGTTACTATCGAACCGTACAAAGTGAAAGAGTTCAAGCATGATAAGTTATTCGACCTTAACCATCTTGCTGAAATGGTATAAACAAACCAATCAAAAGATTACCGAGGTAATATCGTTAAGTGGCTCAAAATAAAGTAATTAAACTATTTGAAAGGAGAATCTAGGAAAATAATTTTTAATTACTTGTCACAAACATTTAACTACATCAATATGGTAGCCATTTAAAACCCAAACCATCTCAAACTATCTTCAACCCTACTCTGCTAAAAACAAAAACGCTATGACTTATCTAACAAGTATAATCCCGGGCAATTAGGAAAATTGTACAAAAAACCGCTGCCTATAAGTCAGTCAAGAAAATAAAAAGATTTACTAAAATGGTGCCAGAAAGGTGTTGTTATTCCAGAAGTATTACATGGGTGGTTCAGAGATCGGAAAACGATCGAGTGCCACAACCTGCTTTGAATGAATCGTCAGACGAAGATTGTTATAGGTACCTAATTAAATGTTATATTATTGATTTTATTTATATGCTTGATTGATATTGTTTTATTACTTGATAACTTTACTTTATTAAGTGTTTTGTAGCCGTAAAGAAAAAAGCAAGATTTCATTTAGATGTTTTTTGTAACTTTATATTATTATTAGCTATTATTACTGTTGGGGATAAGAAAACCGAGTATGGAAACATAGATTTGTTATTATATAATCTTAATTTTTAAACTAATTATTTTGAAGCTGTAAAGGCGAAAAAGAGATTTATTCATTACTTTATTAGATAACCTGATTTTTGCGACCTTAATAAAAAAGCTTATTTTGTTAGTCGTTTCATTGTTATTTCTTTAAAATAACTATAGTTAACATAAACAAAATAAATCCAAATGTAATGCTCGAATTAAGATTTTACGAATATTTATCAAGGAAGTTATGGAAGTTTGTTTGTATAAGTAGGGCTCATATATTTACAGGTAAAAACCTTTAAATATATTTAATATAAAAATAGCATTAAAACTTGTACAAATACTATATATTGAGTACAGGTAAAAGAAGTTAAAAATTTCCCCTCGTTTAGTTTTTAAATTGTTTTTGAATAAATTTAGCATTTAGACATAAAAAAAGAATTGATAACAAAACATTTTTTAATTTTCTTAATAAAGTAGATTTTTAATGTTTTTAATCTGTAACCTAAATATGAGTTTTCAAGTCTCAAACTTCTAAATTGATTTTTCTCAAAAGTGTCATATCTGACTTTTAACTTGTTTTTGAAGTAAACAGACGATATGCACTCTCGCTGCGCAAGGGTACGGCTGGTTGAGGTGTGCGAGCAGCTGCGCGGGGAGTGAATCGCGCGATAGCTCACTCAAAGTTCGTACAATTAGAGTTCGCCCATCCCCAAATTTGATCCGGTGAAATCTACCTCCTCCTTCCGGCGTGCCGAAAGGGTTTTTTTTTATGTAGACTATATGTCGAGGTTTTATTTTTATGTGTGAATATTTCACTTTTTTATGTTATGTTATCGTATTATTATTACTTGTTTTGCCGTCATCGACGCGCCATAGACACGATAACTCTATCTTGACGCCGAACTCCATTTCAGATAATAAACGAAGTCTGGGTGGCTCACCCTCCTCCCCTCTCCTTTCTCCTCCGCAGAAGGACGTCATCTCATCCTCGGAAAAGCTACAAAGCTGTTCACGGAGGCGCCACAAAGGCAAATTGGTTCATATAATTTCCGGTGAGCCCTTTGGAGCCCGTTATGTGTATATGTAGGTATGTTTTCTTGTCTGTATACAGCATGTTTCATTTCAATTGGCATGAAAGGAAGGTACATTTGCCTACAATAAAATAATACTTGAGCGAGGCTTTGTTTAAATAGCTTCGATAAAATAGATAACGAAGAGACGATCAATATAAAAAAAAAGACTAAACTCATTTTGGGCCGTGGTTTTTGAGCCTCATATTCTAACAAAATCGTTATTCCTATATGAAACCGAAAAGGGGATAAACCTTTGCGTCTATTTTTTACAATTTTCACCCCCCCCCCCCCCCCCCCCACAATCATCCTATCGTCATGATTTAATTACTCCCCCTCTCTCGCAAAAACTGACGTCATTCGTATGAATTGCATTACAAAGTCCATATCGTTGGAATAGTTTTTTCTTTTTTGCTAAGAAAAGAACCATATTTCACCTAAAAAAAGTCAGGAAAATGAATTGCAATTTTAAGAAAAAAAATTTTACAATATGTCTTCGTTAACAATTTTAAGGATAACGTCAATTTGGACACCCTCCCCCCCCCCCCCACGTTTCTATACTATATTACCATCATCCGCAGATCAGACTGCCCCCTTTAATTTCAAATGACTAATATATGAACGGCTCTCATTCCAAAAGCTTAGTTTCTTATTATTGTCAAATAATTTAATTTATCTTTATTAGGGAAATAAAACAATTACGCGTGAAAAAAATATACAGGCAGTACATATTACAATCATATAAAAAAAAAATAAAAAGAATGAAAACAATGGTACCAACTTATAAGTATAAAATAAAACCAATTAAATATTTCCACCGAGTGATTATACAATTAGTGCTTAACCTAAGGAATGCAAATGAAAACAAAACACAAAACAAGTTTATGTAATAAGTACAAAACTATCAAAATGTTTGTTTTTTAAATTTAATATAATATTGACATAACTTTTGTAAATAAAACTTGAATAATTTACCACCAAATCCATCAAAAACACTTTGTAACTTAACTAAACTAGCGCACTTTTCACATTAGCATACGTTAAAAACGGCGCTGACTGAAAATAAAGCGAATTAAACGCCTTTTTATTTATTTATTTATTTATTTATTTATTCATTGTACATAATTAATTTGACAAAAAAAATAGAAATGCAGTAGTAAAAATCACAGTTATAAAAGAATATTACAAATGCACTGGAAGCGATTAGCACTGCTACATTTTGTGCCCTGCCTTCTTTACTAGACTATGTCTGTACTAAGGAAGGCAAAAGATATACTATAAAAGATATACTTGTAAGTCAAGTTGCTAAGGTAGCAAATTCTTTAGTGGTATCGGTGGTATTAAACGTTCACTTATATTTTTGGTCCTTTTAAAAATAAAAACTCCAAAAATCCAACCCCATTTTCCAAAAATCAAAATTTCAGCTAGGCAACAAGACTCACACAATAAGTCACCCAACTGCAGTATTTGTCTGCCTGTAACGAACGCGCTCGCGCCGAAAAGACATTAATCGGGCATTCGGAACTGACCCTCTACACGAGTTGCACGACATTGTGTGTGTTCGAAAGGTGGGTATGTTTTATGAACAAACGTGAAATGTGTTTTTTTTTGTTTTCGCCCATGGATAGAGACTCCGAAATGAAGAAAGTTTTTTAATCACCTGTGAAACGTGATTTTGCCTTTATTAGTTGAGTTCAGGCGTCGAGAAGTTCAAAGTAACCTTTTGATGGTAAAGTTAACACTGCGACGCGACGTATTGGAATATTCCACCGAAAACGTTCTCAATTAGATTTATCATATAATTAAATTCCACGTTGTTACAATTACTAACGATATTATAAAATAATGCGTAGAAAAGGAAATAAAATTATAGTAAAACGTAAGCAAAAATCAAAAGTTTTTAGCTAATGAAAATGTTGCATACAGATTTTTTTTATTTAAATACGTTTTGATGGCTCTTTTGAAAATAAATATATGTTTTATGTTTTTATATGTAGGTATATTTCTGGTCCTCTATATAAACTAATTTTTGAAATTTAGACGTACGAGGAGGTACCGGCTGAATAAAATTATCTTTGTTCCTTGTGTTGTGAAAATGAATTGATGTATGGGTGTTAGTAACTTCCTTAGTTCGAAGAAATTCTCAAAGGCTTCTTGTACATACACACACACTCCTAAAATAACTATGTTTAAATGTTATTTAAAGCAAACTATCACTATGTATAAGCAAATTCATACAATTATTGTCATATGATAAGAAATCTTGAATTAGCACAAGCGAACTAATGCAAACTACATCTGATATGCGAAACTAGGTCAGGAAACCACAATAATTACATACGATGCTAATACCTAAAGTGCTTTGACTATGTCAATGGCATACGCATGCCACTTCGCATAATTTCTATTGGCTTACATTATCGACGGCAAGAGTCAGAAGTTTATAGGATATACGCACTTCAAAAAATATATTTTTTTTTCTTATATTACATATAGGTAAATTTTATCAGAGTGACACGCAATTGAATGCGTTATTTGCATGGCTTACGCCAGCGTCGCGTCTGCCCGACCAGCTAATTCCATAGCGCGCGGAGCTAGAGATGACTGAAAAAAAGCAGTCATATTCAAAGCGTATTTCTATAAAAAAAAATAGTGTTTGTGTAAGGGAGTAGATTTCTCATCAACTATCTATCTATTAATCTATTTCAAAATGATCACCCAGGCAATTGAAATTAAAAAAAAAAAAAACTTTTCTATTTTTTAGACTTCATTTGCCTTTCAATGCCTTTTAAGCTACCTAGTAAAACTTTTTTGTCTGCATAACTTAGTTTTATCTCATTCCTAATCCCCGAAACCGTTTTCTGCTCTCCTTTTTATCTCCATTACTGAAATATTATCATTAGTCTAAATTTCATTAAGTTTATTTCTGTAATTTAATTTATTTAAGTCTCACTTACGAATCTATAAGTTGGTTAACTGGTAGATATTGCCTTTAAGACAATAAGTTCGCCATATACGCATTACAAAATCTATAATTTTGTTTTAAAGTATAAATAAATTAATAAATAATTTGTTTTATTACGTCAGCTGCGATCACGTACAAATACGACATTAGCGTGTGTTGTTTGCCTTAATTTCCTGCAATACCTATGAAATTTAATATTTAATGCTAGTAACAGTTGAAAAAAACTACAACTTGTATGTGTATTTATTTTTTGATACAATTCATTATAAAAAATTAAAAACACAAAACTTTTTCAAATGTTTTAGAATTGAAAATTAGAATGAAGAGTAAACGCAAGCATGGTTCGAAGCTCGCCCACTGCGATTTGCGCTGAAAGCTTTCACTGAAAATAACGCACGCGACAGTGATAGCATGTCATCTCTCCCTGTCCCCCGTTCGATTGTACGCGGGAGAGAATGGATTCGTAGTAAGTATAAGGCGTTATTTTCTGAATGAAAACGTTTCAATCCACTCAGTTCAATCTGGCGGGAGATTTAATTTACTAAATAGCCTTACATCGAAGCTATACATAAAGCCAGGACTTAAGGAATATACAGCGTAAAATTTTGATAAGATCAAGTTACATCATCATTGCGTTTATCTAAGCAGCATACTCAAATGTCGAAAGGTTAAAGATGCTCTTTCAAAGAGACCAGATTGCAAGAAAATAATATTAATTGAAAATTCGTGCAAAAGATATGTTAGTACTTTATCCAGAGAAAATAGCTCAGTTAAACTGGTGTAAGGTGAGTTTAATCATAGCGAAGCCAATAATTAAAATGCAGTAATCTCCTATTACCAATCGAGCGTTTAGTTCTGCAGTTCCTGTGAAAAAACCGTACTTAACCGTAAAAGATACCTTAACCAACAAAATAATTTAACAATTTTAGTGGGAGTTTTTATTTTTTAAACTATAATAAATTACATACATTCAAGAAATTAAAAAAAAAACTGTGTTTTGTTATGTTTGTGAAGATACAACTCCCATAATCACTATGGAAAGTAAATGTTGAACTACCCGTGAAAAAGGGCACAATGGAAGTAATATCTTTTTTAATAACATTTTATATTTCTATTTCGACTGTAAGGGTATTTCGATCAATTCTAGCGGGAAAGGGTTATAGATCGAGGTATACCTTTTTTCACAGAGCAATTTTTTGGAAAATTTTCATAAATAACTTTTAAAAATGTCATATTGGATTAATATCCTTTTTCACAGTTATAAAGAACATATTAATGAACAGTCTGGTGTAAAAAGTTTTTCCCTCAAAATAGACTTGTACACCGTGGTTCCGTGGTTCAGTGGTTCATTGGAACCACGGAGTTGTCAATGTAAGTGCATAAGTATGCCACTATCGCTTTCTTTTTCTAAGAACTCGGATTAAATTTTCGTGCAATTAGTTTTTAGACATAAAATTTAGAATGTTTCATGTTTTTGTATAAATATAAAACCTACCTACTTCAAACTAAATCTAAAACAAAAATAATAAGAAATAATAGAATTACCTTTTAACTCAATAAAAATCGATACTTCCGAAAATTTCTTATCCATAATATGCAACAAAAAAAATACTAAAATCGCTCAATAAAAATAAAATAAAAAAATTTAATATATGACTTATCACTGAAAAAAAAATATGGTAATGGCAGTAAAAAAATAATAATGGCAGCATAAATATGGCGTTGGCGACCATAAAGTATGGTTGCCAGCAACAATTTTTATTGGAGTTACACATCAATTATTTTTAAACATACTTGGTTGCAAGTACCTTAATTAAACATATTCTCAATGCAAGTACCATAATTTTTGGTTGCCTTTAAGATTATATTTAGCTATAGCTACAATAATTTTTATTTGTTGTTTAAATCACAGCAAATTAAAATGAAAACAAGTAAAAACAACAAAATATTATGGTTGCTGCTATCAAATTTTCAGGTAATTCGTTTTATTTCGGCAGCTTTTCACCCAAGACGCCATATTGTTTTGTAATCATAGCAAGACGTTTTCGATAAAATATTTTTTAACTACATC
This sequence comes from Neomicropteryx cornuta, assembly GCA_020383195.1. Lineage (NCBI taxonomy): Eukaryota > Metazoa > Arthropoda > Insecta > Lepidoptera > Micropterigidae > Neomicropteryx > Neomicropteryx cornuta. Next base: position 2,992,005 of record JAHKQU010000024.1, read on the forward strand.
TCTTGCTACCATAGCAATAAATACAGTAAATCCAAAATTATTTAACGATAAACAGTATTTAAGTACAATTATAGGACTTGCTTACATTTATGTTCGATTAGTAAGTTCCTTGTTGGAGGGACAAATTTTTAAACCAAACAATTTGCTAAAATATTTCTCTCAGTGATCTAATTGATAATTTATTACTTAATAAAATATTTAAAAAAGAAATAATAAACAAAAATGCCAAGATTATGGACTGAGCTCGGCTTTTTAAATGCCAAAATCATTATTAAAATATATATGTAAGCAAATAGCTCTTTTTTCTTTTTGAGTACAACAAATGGTAGTCAAAAAGTTTGAGTACAATTTGTTGTTTCGTTTGCTATTCAATAAAAGGTAAAATAATCTGAAAGGTTGAAATTAAATATACCCGTCATCTGAAAAATTCAAATTCGCTTACTTCGTTACCGAGGAAGGTTTCATTTGTCAAGCGGACAAAAAGGAGATGAAATCACTCAGCCAAGATTACTGAAAGTGAAATTGAATGTCGGTAAAATACGATTTAAAATAAATAAAATATAGAATAAAATAAATATATCTGCGTTGATTTTATATATTCTAACTTAAAATGACATATTTTTATAAGCTTTTGTTTACAACTTTGCAAGCTGAATCAGACTACGATGGTAAAAATGAAATAAAAGTATTATAAGTAAGTTTATATATACGCCGTAAGTAAGTATAAAATAACAGCTAATTGGTCTTGCAATTTATAATGTTATTTGTTAAAAAAGTATACCAAAATCATCATGATTACCGAGGAAACAAAAAAGGAAGCTTTACGTAAAAATAGTAAAAGTACGTTTAATAATAACCTAAACGTACGTTTAAAAATAATAACCTACAAAAAAAAGCGACACCAAATTGGAACATAATATTTTTTGTAATTTTAATATTTATGTGTGTAATATGAGTGAATGTATATATGAAAATATTAATGATGTTGATTGTGTATGTGTGAGTAGTGAATTTAGGGAGTGTGTGTTGAGAGAAATTTTATAAAGTAGCCTGCATTTTGCTCTTTTTTTTAATTTACTATTTAGTTTATTTGGTATTTTGGAGTTATTTTCTTATATATAGACATTTTATATCGTTGCCAATTTACGCCCTATTACTAGAAAAAGCATTAAACCATTAAGAGAAACCACAAACTGGCATATAAAAGGCAAGCAGATCGCAAGACAAGGAAGCAATTTAGGAAGACGATTTGGAACAGAATGCTTTCTCTCTCACACTCCACTTCCCTCTACTCTCATTCTTTTATCTATCTATATAATTTAGGAGCTACACTCTCGTCGGTGGAGTAACCGCCATTCCTTTCTTGTTTCTGCCAAAGACCTGACTTAACCTTTTCTTTCACTTGAGCAAGGTATTTGTGTTCAGGTCTTTCTCTTCGACTTTTCCTTCGATGATGTATTTTAAGAAACTAACATGTCTTATCAAGTACCTCTTTCCATTACCATACTAAAAACCTACCATCTCTCTTAATTTCCTTATAAGAAAACATTGAGTGTGCCTTGAGTCTACACGCTCTACACCCTTAGGCCTTACACAGTAAACATAGTCTTAACCATAACTAAATGAATGTTTGAGGTGTTTGATTCTTAACCCTTCAAATTTACTTGAATATTGGCAGTTTACTAGAAGTTGGCTGTATTGTGCTTTATAGAAACCGTCAAATTATACTGCCAAATGGACGAATTTTCCTTATAACAACAGTCCCATTTAGGTAGATTTTATTAGGAAAGCAACCTATTCCTATATCTTCGCGTTTCACATCCCCTAGAATATAAAACCACCCTTAGTTTAAAAGTGTATATATCTATCTATATCATTGTCTTGTAGACACGATAACAGCCGTAATTTTATACCAATCACTTTCAAATTGATAGATAAAATTTAAAGGCACAAAATCTCGGTCAAGTTCGTTAATGAGCAAAATCAAACTGTGGCGGGAACGGGGGGGGGGGGTCGAAAAAGTGAAATTTTGCTATAACTTTTTAAGTACCTATATAAGATTTCGAATTAATTTAAATTTTATATTATTCCTTATATAAATACTTATCGCTAGTTTATAATTAATTTAGTGCATTTTACAGTAAATTTTTTTTTATAAACAATTGTAGTGCAAGCTAGAAGGGCGTGTCATTATTACATAAGAACTGGTTGTAAAGTAAAAGGAATATTATTATATTCCAAAAATATTATTATTATTATTTGAACAAATTAATTACAAAGAAAAAAATACATGACAAAATTAATTAGATATGTTCTGAAACTCAATATACTGAAGAAAACGTAACAAAACAGAAGTGCAATTATTATAACACTTTATTCTACAGCAAGATTTTTGAAAATAACGCTACTTAATGGGTAAAATATCTATTACAGATATTAAAAATTGTTAGAACAAATGCAGAGTAATTATCGGGGGTTCAAATAAAGTATGTGACTCCCGCCCTAAAAATTGTTCGCCCTCCAGAATGACGTAATCTCGATTTCTTTTTTCATCTGCCGCCCATCGAACAACGTAATATTGACTGACGCGTCTGCCTTTGTGCCTTCAGTGAAGATTCAAAGGCTCCAATATGACATCTCTGTCCAGAGAAATTTTCAATTTGCAATTTTCCCCGAGGAATTACGCACAATCGAAAATGAACCCGGCTTTCCGCGATATTATTTCTGCAGACGGATCAAAATTACAATGCTCTGTGCGGTGAGCGATGTTCGCATTGTTTGTTCGCGGTAAGCCAAGTTACGTTCGTAAGCCGGTCCCGGGCGTGCGCGCAAATGTTTGCAAAGATGCAAAAATGCTATTAGACACAGAGCTGGAAGCGTAAATCGTGTAAAACACATAGGGTTACTTTAGCTGTTATGTTTTGACGTGTTTCCTTACTACTATTATGACAGGCTGGCAACTGACCGCCGTTGGGTTTTGGGAGGGGAGGGGCTGAAATGTAGTTAAATTAGACAAAAAATACGTAATACTACGAAGGTTGTTTTTTTATTTGCAACGAATTTATAAAATAAACAATCGTTTATGAGTGTTTATAAGTTGTTGAAGGCAACAAGAAATTGTCAAAAAATTTTAAAAGTCGGAATAAAGACAAGATCAAACATTTTGTTAGACATCCCACGTCGTAGAACCAATTATGGGCATAACGAACCCATTTATAAAATGTGTTCTACCTTAAATTCAAAGTACCCAGATTTTGATGTGTTCAATGTTAATTTAGTGGCGTTCAAAAGACTTATAAAAAATGAAACGTTAACGTGAAATTTCCCTTTTCTCTCCCTCCCCTTCTCCTCATATCTTCATCTTACATTTCCTAGGTTAAGCACTAATTGTATACTCACTCGGTGGAAATATTTAATTGGTTTTATTTTATACTTATAAGTTGGTACCATTGTTTTCATTGTGTTCATTTAATTATTTTTTTTTATGATTGTATATGTACTGCCTGTATATAATTTTTCTTGTGTAACTGTTTTATTTCCCTAATAAAGATCAATTAAATTAAATTAAATTATTTTTAATGCCGTATATGAATACGCCAGACCAAATAAAAGTTTTTAACCCTATATGTTATAAGATCATGTGCGATGTACCAGCTCTGTATCTAATAGCATTTGTGCATCTTTGCAAACATTTGCGCGCATTCCTGGGACCGGCTTATAGCGGGCGGTTTCATCTTGTAGTCAAAAAAACTCTAAATTTAAGGAGCAAATTAATTTATTAAACCTATATAAGTAATAGTAATATTTAGAAATCATTTTCTTTCCTTTTCCAGACAAATGTATACGCAATTGTCAGAATATGTTTCATAATGTTGGTTTTCCGAATAAACAATAAATAAATTTACAATGCCGCCATGACAGACGGGTTAGTTTGACATTTCATTCGTACGGGATTCTAACGGTAGTTTATTAGTACGTATTTTTCAACTTTAACATATGTTTGAATACCCGCAACCACAGCGCATGTCAGAGGACAGATTTACGAACACTCCGCGATAGCAAACAGTCCGCGGTAAGACTTCGCAGCGGTCGGTCGTCCGGCGAACGGGTCGCTAGCGCTGCGCGGCGAATGCAAAAAAATATTTCCATAGAAAATGTCGAGTAGAAAAGTTTTTCATTTACATAAGTGAGTTTTTCCAAGACGACACGATGCCTGAAAATAAAAATAGTTTGTATCGTTAAAAATTGATGACGGCCAATAGTTTCCAAGTGAACGGTTTCGTTGTGAACTGATCAAAATTTAAAATGTCTGACTACGTAATTAAGATTTTCCTTAAAAATGGACAAGATTATATTAACTTTTACCTATTTATGCTTTTGCTATTTGCTGTGGCGGAAGCTGGTGAAGGTAAGTTCATTGCTATCATAAACTATAACTTACTATTACAACTTTTTAATTATGCAAAATAATGTATCGGCAACATAGTAAGGTACAGTTTTACTCAATATAAATATTAAAATAAAATACATTAGTGAACGTAAGTTAGCAGTTCGAGTCATGTTAGCCGATTTAAACACATTTAATTTATTTTTTAACTCTACGTTAAAAATTATGTTATACTTACGATTAAATAAATAAATTGTTAAATTCTGTTACAGTATGCGTGTTTTGTATATATTTTTTTATGCAGGCCCCCTTGGTTAGCTAGTACAAAGGTGTGCACAAAATATGAGTAGTTATAGATATTGCTTACAAAAATCTAACAATAATATTAATTGCAGCCCACTTAATCTTTATTAACTCTAATTGCTTTATTTTTAATGTTAGAGGAAAAACAAAAATAGAATGGATAGTTTTCTAGTCTTCTGTGAATTTATTTATTAAACATATAAGAGTATCTTTCTAGAAAAAAATAAAAAAAAACCGGGTATGATATGAACTTGTACCGGCCGCAACCGTACATGTCAGCACAAACGCGAATTTTTACAGTAATCCAATGACGCATTCAGTTTTCAGGACACTATTGTGTAAAGGGAACAGAGCAGCGGTTCTCACTACGATTAGCGTCACCGCTTGCAAGTGGAAATTCCGTTTCTGACTGAAGGCACTTGGTTTCCTTGATCTTCGGCGAGATCCCAACGAGCAACACCAAGTTTCGCGTTATTATTATCAAAAAATTCAATTTACATTCTTCGTAACTGCAAATATTGTAACATTAGCATAAGAGAATATCACATCATCAATGATTGTCACTCTTCTCACAACCATCGATTTCATCCCCGGTTACAAACTTACGTCCTATTTAATGAATAAATTTTAATTAACAAGAAGTCAAAACAATTCACTCTATCTGAGTGTAATTTGGTTTTTTTTTTGGTCTAACGGTAAAATGCCCAGGGTCGGACTACCCCAATAATCCAAATAGGTGGAGTTTAATTTATCGTTTATTCGGAAAACCAACAGTAGAATATAAAAAAAGAATGGACCATACAATTGTGTGTAAAATTGACTGATTGCAGGTTTACGCTAAAGTATAGAGATACATAAAATTAAATTACACTCGCACTAGCACTCTAAATACAGATATATATAAATATATGAATATATAAGAGGTAAGACGGGGGGAGGGGGGGGGGGGGGTAAGAGGGGTAAGTTAAGAGGTATTGTTTACAAAATTTAATACTAATGTAATAACTAAAGAGACTGCCGGCCATTTTCACCAATCCCACCTTAGGTCTCCCCTAACTATGCAGCTCTTATGCTTAGGTTATTCTTAGGCAAGCGTTTGCGTTTCGTGGCGCTTCGGCTCCTTAGTAAGGGGACTCTTAGTAAAGTGACAGTTGTCTATGAATTTAGTTGGTAAGTTGCAATCTTGTTCGGTCGACCGATGGAGAACTGTCAACAACTGACATTGACAAAAATGAATCAAACAAAAAAATATTCTCTACAATAAAAACAATGAAATTCGACAAACATAAAAATAAATACGCTTATAAACATAAAAATGATCTTAACAATAGAAATACAGAGTAAATAATGAGATCGGTTAATAATAATTGCCGACGTCAACACTCAAATCACATACAGCTGGCTAAATTAACCTAACCTAACCTTAAAAATAAGTCTTACTTAGCGCTTATAAGAAACACCTAAGGTTTGGTGAAACTGTTTTTTTGACGTTAGGGATACTTATCTCAATTTAAGGGACTCTTAGCCCTACGTGAGGTTTGGTGAAAATGGCAGTGCGGTTCTGTTATTACTCCGAACAACAGCGATTGGGTTTGCGGTCATAGGTATAACCGACATTGCTTTGTTGATTTTGAGAGAAATCTGCGAGTGACGTATTCGGATGGAATCTGCATTGAGTAGGTTACGTCACGTCTCGTTCACGATTCATAGTATGGAAGGAAAGCGTCACATATTCCTTATCAATTATTTATAGTACATGATTTGGGAGCATCTTCGTTTCGCAATATAATTTGTTACAAATAAATGGTTAATTTAATTTCTAATAATTATTAACCTAAACTGATTTCATTGAAGTTTTTAAATACGCTTCTACGTTTCAAATTCATTTACAATATACAGATCCCAATAAAAAATCCAGCTAGGCTCCGCAGTAGACTTTAACGGCACTTTCAGCGCTTTACAACTAGTTAAAAGTCTTCCAAACTCCCCAAAAAACCTTTTTAAGGTGTAAAAATAATTACCAAAGAATTAAAAATAATAAGGTGCCTAAATAATTACCATACAATCTTTAATAACCTGTTAGGGGATTTTTTTTTTTTAGAAAAATGAGCCTGTCTCCATACCAAATTTCATCAAAAGCTGTGAAAACGTAACAGACAGACTATTGCATTGGCAATATATGGATATATTTTTAATTTATACTATATATGTACAGAATAATCACTATGTTACTTTATTGTGTTACAATTTTTTTATTTTCGATTCATATTCAAATGCTGTATTTTTATCAAATACATAATACTATCCAGCAAAATTTTATATTAGGTACATATTTTATATTATACACCTTAACCTATTTATCATGTTAGTTAAATCTCTCTTTTTAAATCACTGTTTTTTTTTTTTATTTTAATGTTACTTCGTAATACAACCGTGCCTATTTCTATTGTAACATGTATCTTAGATAACATCGCTCAAAATATGCCGTATTATTTATCTATTTTATTTATTAATAATATCATATTACAATTCTTAATCAGTACAATATAAATATGTAACATAATATAAGTATTATTAAATAGCTTAATTAAAGCGACAAGCGACTGTTACATTGTACAGATGTGTTCTGCCTCACTAGCTAGCAATTAGTTGCTAAACAGCATTATTTTATGAATAAAGATTTATTATTATTATTATTAAGAATAACCGTCACGCTTGACAAACAAGTTTTAAAAGGTTGAGGTTGAAATGTTAGGCAAAGGACACATTAATTCTCAAATTTTCGCGGAATTGGAAAAGTACCGATATATCTCCGGTTACCATGGTATGTTTTATGCCCAACAATAATGTAATGGTTTTATTTTTTTTTTTCAGGTCCAGATGAGAAACGAGGATCCGTCTCCGTTATAAATGACCCGTCATCGGAGTGGTTTCGTACGAAACGCAACGCGCCGGCGCACGTCGACAACCTTTTGGAGGTGACGTTCTCGCCTTACGACCATTTGGTGCCGAGCGAGAGGGCCACGGCTTACTTTGGAAATAAAAATAATACGCTAGTCACTGCGCAGACTGGTTCCACGGCACTGCTGCCGTGCGTCATTCACAATATTGGCGATGGAACGGTGAGGTCCTCAATTCAATATGTAAACTTAATAGATCATCACCTTAATGTCAGCAGTATTCTTTTAAGAGCTAAAAAACTAATCTAGAATGACAAAAGAAAGAGTCCCAAAAACATTTTAAAGTATGTCCACTTAATAAAATACCAGACCGCGCGGCGTCACTCCGTCGCGATCCATTAATCGTACCTACAAACGTATTGACGACAATAAACGACGGGTAGGTTGCCGCGCACTATTATTGTTATATAGATCAATTGGATAGGTAAGGAACACAACACGCGCACCAAACGTTCATTAGGGTATTTATATATATTTTTTTTGATAGCTATATGAAAACTTGTCGAACAAAATTGTTCAGATTTATGGCCAGAATGACCCCTCGAAAGGATACTGCTTTAAGGTTATTATGTATATTGTATTTGAATAAATAAATAAATAAATATTTACGGTCATTCTGAGGGTGTTCATATTTTTAGATTTCGTAAAGGTATTTCTAATAATAGCATTTTTATAAACCCTTTAATGGTGACCGAATAAAAAATCTCCGTTTTTCTCTTGTTTTTTTCTCACCCACGTATTCAAGAAGGAATTTACAAACTAATTGAAGACTGAAAGTTCTGTGGTATTTTAAGGTTAGTTTTTGGCCAAACGTTTGAGAAGTATACAAAAAAGGAAATATGTTTTATATAGAATATAAAACACAGAATATGTTTTATATGTTTGGGAATATAGAGAGCCCATCTAATTTACCCTACATCGCGTCGTAGGAAATTGAAATTTGGCATGCGGAAAATATCGATACATCGAAGGTAATATTGATGACGCATTGGGCGCCTGGTATTATTTTACTATTTTTTATTTTCGAATCATATGTTTATTCCACAAACGTTTTATACTCAAAAAGGGATAATTAGAAAAATAAAATGGTTAAAAATTTAATAACGTTCGACACACAAAGGGCTGAACAGATTTTCTTGAATCATAAGCTAAGAGCAATCTCGATCAAGTCACCTTTAAAGCAAAAATAAAAAAAAATAAAATCAGTGATCCGTTTGGGATCTATAGGGTGATGTTTTTAGAGGCGTGGTTTTCAAGAAGAGATAAAACGCATATAATTTGATGTTATGGCTAAGAATTTAGTTTTATTATAAAGATAAGGGTTTGCCATTATGTTTTAAAAATGATTTCGGGTAAGTGGCCGCCGCGGCTGACTCGAACAAATTCCAGCCGAGAGGCCCAATTTTCAACCACTTTTTGCAGCAAGTTGGGCCGTATGTCAGCAATAACGCGCCGAATATTCTCTTCCAAGGCGTTAATCGTGTCCGGCTTATCTGCGTAGACAAGCGACTTCACATAACCCCACAAAAAATAGTTCAGCGGTGTTAAATCGCACGATCTTGGAGGCCACGCCACAGGCCGACGACGCGATTTTTACTTTATTTTAGAGTGATTTTAAAGAAATTTAGAGTGATTTTTTCTAAATTTGTACTATTTGCAAACGTTGTTCAGGAGTAAGCTGTCAAAAATACCAACTACGAAAAAAGTAGTGCCAGATTAAAAACCACGCCTCTAAAAAAAACAGCCCTATATATGTGGATTATCTATCAAATATTACAAGATAACTATAGATAAGGATTTATTAGCTGTCTACCGCCTTCATTAAAAACGTTAAAATTATTTTTTTTTATTTTTAATGTATTTTTATGCACCCCAAAACTATCAATCCACGCACGCGTTCTTAATCTTCACAAATTAAAAAAAAAATCCCTCTCGGCACTCTGGAAGGCAGAGTAGATTTCACATGATCAAAGTAGGTAGGGTAACCCGCCGTACCCTTGCGCAGCGGGAGTGCGTATACTGAATCCCACTTTATACCGTGCCGTAAGGGTTGCTCATAACAAAAATTGTTTCGACCAAAAATTATAGGGAAATTATAGACCTACAATCAACATTTTGAACTGATTTCTTCCCGTGCCTATTAAGAGAGGCGTTATTTTTTTAGTTTAAAAACCACCTTTTCTTACCCCTAGGATCAATAGATGGTGTTATCAAAAAAGTTTTCTAAGAGAAGTTTTAGGCCCTTATCTGAAGAATAAAAAAAAAAATTAATGTGTTCGAAATCTTATATATTAAGATAGTTATAGAAAAATTTCACTTTTTAAAAAATAAAACTTGCCCATTGTTGGAGATTTTCTGCCCTTAAATTTTTTGTATCAATTTCAAAGTAATTGGTGTAATCTTGTAAATATTAAATTAATATTAAATCTTGTATTATAGATTAAATCTTGTAAATATTTATTAAACCATTTACTTCTCATTTATTATACGTCATATTCGTTACATTTTCACCGTTTCTCATAATTATTGTTTCTTTTTTAAATCATTTATTTACTACTTTAATGAATGTTTGACCGTATTGCATAATCGCACAGATAGATAGGTGAGAGTGAAAAGCTGTCGTAAAATACAGTCCTGTATTTAAACCAGCGCGCATTACCTCAAGCGATGCAACTATCTGTGCATTCGGTATTAATTTTTCTTTGAACATTCTAGCTATATAATTTGTTTGAAAATTTTCAATCTGTAAAAATATTAAAAAGCATTCGAATTTTACAAATGTCAATACTGTCACACTTTTATATATGTAATGCAAACTAATGACGAAGCCTATTATAACTTATATATTAACTTTTAAACTGAGGGTGGTTTTGGATTCTAGCGGATGTGAAACGCGAAGATATGTCAAAATTTTCCAGAACTTTCCTAATGAAATCTACCTAAAAAACGATTTTCGAAAATGAATGTTTGCTCTTGATTAATTACAAATATATTGAATGTTTTATAACAGATTTATTATTTCATTCGTATGAACTATTCATACGAATTCAGAGATATGTATTGTTACATTATTAATGATATGGAATACTTAATACACATCGCTTAGGTAATATAATCTCGCAAACTAAATCTAACTCGGTCCATTCCATTAGTCGCCGAGTAACGCGCTAAGTGCTTGCGTATCATCTGTTGAGAGGATCGCGTAAGAAGTTAGTACAAATTACTGTGTTTCCTCTTTCCGCCGCTATAAAAACGTCTACAGAAAACATCAAAACAATTTTTAGTTACTCGAAAACAGAAAAAAATCGGCCTAGTGGCACAGTGGTAAAAACACTCAGTGCTTTGTGCCTAGGGATTCGAATCCCGGTGGATTCTATTCCAGCCAGATCATCTTTTGACTTTGGGAGATATCTATATATTAATACCAGTACTAAAGTCAGTCAGGGGAGATGGTGGTAATGATGCATTAAAAATGGTATTACCGCGACCTTTGGGTCAATAGTCCAACGCCCTAACCACTAGACTATCGCGATTTTTCCTAAACTCACCATATTTTCGCATTACATTATGCTAAATCTTTATATGATTGAGGATTTTTTTGTGTAGGTTTCCTGGATTCGAAGAAAAGATTATCACTTGCTAACGGTCGGAGTGACGACCTACAGTTCTGATGAGAGGTTTCAATCTGTGCATCTCCAACACTCCGAGGTATTATATTTCAGTTTATACATCTATATAAAACATAATGAAATTCGTTATTACGTTATACAGGTGTATTTAAAATCACTCCTATCAAGAACTTAATCTGTCACGCAAAAAAAAGTTTCATAACAAAATAAAGATATTCAAAATATAAAGCAGAAAATTGACAAGCAGACGCTATTATAACATTATTGTCTGTGTGCACAGGGGTGAATATTGCTTGTTTAGTTCTTCATCTTCTTTTTCTGAGGTCTAAATTTCCCCTTAATTAAATACCCTATTTCACTTTTAATAGAATTCTTCAAAGTAGGATTCTCACTCATTTATAATTGTTAAAAAAATAGATAAATGAAATTAGTACTTGTTTTTCGTTGGTTAGTTTAAATATACAATAACTAATCCTATATTACTTTAGTTAAATTTTGATTATTTTACTGGTTATTGTACCAACACGATTAAATAGTGAATAATTACAGTGTATTTTTTTGAAACTCCTGAAATAAACATTCAAAAACAAGAGCGCTGCGTTTGGGCCGCTGTTCACGATCCGTTGTCCCTTTCCCTGCCCATGGCGATCAATCGTCACATAATCATAGGCAAATTCGACAGCTGCATTTCTATGCAACCGAAAATATTCCAGAAAAACAGGGTTCAATAGTTCCAATATTTCTACTTTAAAACGAAATTTCAACAAAGTTTTGTTTTTTTACCTATTCAGAATGCAATCCACAGAATTGCAGAATCCCCAGAATTGGTTTTTTTTCCTACATAACTATTTGTTCACAAGAGTCTTGCAAAGATGCCACATTTTAAGTACAAAAAAAAACCAAAATATTTATAGAAAAATCTATTTCACGGCAAAAAAAATTTTTATTAACTCTTCATATTAGAAAATAATTTTATTTTAATCCTTGTAATCGTTCTAAGCGAAAATGGTTCACATAATATAAAATAATATAAAAAATATAAAAACCCCACATAATATAAAATATAAAACAAACAAGAATTGCTGTAACATCATGTAGCTATTATTTACTAATATTATCAACTACTTATATACATTATTTAGTAGTAGTAAATTATTTAACCAGATCCTGACGTCCTACAGCTAAGCCCTATATGTATCATTAACGGCATCAACGGTTTTTTTTGGAGGCCATAAAGGCGACAGTGGGTTATTTTTTAAGTCCGAGTAGATTAAAATAAAATAAAACAAACAATAATATAATGACATTCTTTCATTTCATCTTAAATTTTAACACCATATTATATTATTTTTTGTAAATTTTGACTCACGGCTCGTAATGACGAAATCATAATATTTCATTATTATAATATAATTTCAAATAAACAAATAAATAGTATATAGATGAGTTCGTATTAATTTTAACTGGCCACTAACAAATAATACTTCCCCAAGTTATCAATTTCAATACTAATTATCAAAATAAAGTAAGAATAATTTAAAAATACGTATATAAAGTAAAAATAAAAAATCGATCAGGTATTACCCTAGAACAGATCTTGTTTAGTGGGGTGATAAAAACCACACCAGCAGCTGTATTTGTTTCAATTTGTATGAGATATTTGAGCACTCTGTCAAACTGTTAATATTTCACTAATTAGTCCTGAAAATTTGTTTACTTTAATGTTATACGAGTATATCTATATTATTCAACCAGCCTCCGATGCGATCTTAACGGCTATGATTGTTTTTCAACACTATCAATCTACGCACAAAAAATCAACTCTTTCGTATTAAAGTTTCAACAGACGGACGTGTTTATTGTTGTATTTTCAGGACTGGACTCTTCATATAAAGTTTCTCCAGAGAAGAGATGGAGGGTCCTATGAATGCCAGGTGTCGTCACATCCTCCCATGAGCATCTTCGTTCATCTTAGCGTCGTTGGTAAGCACTTAACTTTACAATGTACCCATATTCACTTAGATGCACGTAAGTGGTACCTACGTCAACGGTTTGACAAGTGGCCGTATTAAGTTTCATAGACGCGACATTTCCCCGCCAAAAGTGACGCGCGAAAGAGAGGGCAATTTCGGCACATGTAAAATAGCCAACTCGCAGTTCAAGATCTATTTGAAAAAATATCCACAATAATTATATACGTTTCAAAATGGCAATGTGTGCATTTGAAACTTAATGAGTGAGTGCGTTCGACGAAACTATTGATTGAGATCGTGGTAGTCTAGTGGTTAAGACTATTGACCAAAAGGTCGCGGGTTCGAATCCGCACATGGTCATACCATTTTTATTGCTTCATTACCGCCATCTCCCCTGACTCTATTAAATGCACATATTTTGCACATGCACATATTTTGGCCTAGTTGAGAAAAGCCCAAAATATTTGTTTATGACCTGAGTCATCATGACATGGTACCCATTGCAATAGGTAGCTTTCCTAAAAAAAATCTACCTAAAAAGTTTGATAAATTGAAGAGAAAAATAGTGCTGAGCGCCGTGGATGTTTGAAATGAAACAAAGCTTTTTCCCTCTAGTGATATTGATGCCTTCTGACCTATTACAATAGATTTTAGAAAAAAATATATATCTTTGCAAAGTTATTAAGCATTTAACAGTAATTTTTAGTTATAATACATTAATATTGTGATAGTGGCAGTCTACTTATTAGGGCGTTTGACTATTGATCCAGGCGTCGTGGATTCGAATCCGCACGTTAATTTTATTCAGTTTTTAATTATTCATCTTCTTTGATTCCAGAACAAGCAAGTTTCTAGGGGTTTCTGGGTTTCTAGGGGGTCTACTTTTTGTTAATAGAAACCTATTTTTAGTTTTACATAGTTTTTTATCGATCAATCAAATGTATTTTTTTGTTTTATGTACTGTGTAAAATTGTACCGGGTACGGTCTTGGGACACGGTGTATCGTATATGCGACTGAAAGACATGTTTAACATCTCTTTCTTTCAAAAGTTAACGATAAAATAATCTATTGTGTAATAATCACTTTGTATTATGTGATTTTGATTTTTTTTTTTAGAGGCAAGCGCTCGAATTTCAGGACCATCTGAAAAGTATCTGAAACCTGGCTCCACGCTGCATCTTCAATGTTTGATCATACAATCTACCGAATTGCCGTCGTATGTGTTTTGGTAGGTATAGTATTACTATTATATTACGGAAATATGATTTTACCAACATATTAAATACTTGTCTTCTACCCTTAAATACTTGTCTAAGTTTTGGGGAGCTTTCAATACTGTTGCTTTTGTTACTAGATTAAGACGCGTCCATGTCCAAATATTATTTAATCGAGACATCGTAACACACTGTTTTCGATCATGCTAATGTCGACCTTAAATCCTCAGCCGTAAACTTATTAATCGACAGTTGCTGGGGCGTGCAAGTGATGTTTTGCGGCCTCGACGAAATATATTACGTCTAAATTTAGTAACTTTTAATTATCTCTAATTTATGAATAAAATTTAAAGGTGTGGCTTTGCTTAGAACTACACTATTATTTTGTCTACAATATGTACTATTTTTCTTTGAAAAGAAATTATCGAACGCGAGGTGAAAAATAAAAGTGAATTCAATTTTTTATTTAGTTATTTAAAAAACGTAGATTATTTTAAAGATTTTCCGATGTTTTCCTTTAGCTGCGCCTTAATGCTGTATTAATTGTAATCGACTGTAAAATATAAAGACTGAAAAATAGTGTAAGTTTTTGTTTTTGACTTATCCATTTGATCTACATTACATTATTTTTGCGCCGGAAACTACCCGTCGTTCATTGTCGTCAATACATATAGATAGAGTTCCCCTGGGGTCAGTTGGTTTCTGGGTCGACGCCGCGCGGTCTTATTTTTTATTATGTGACCATGGACTGTTTCTTTTGCAATTTTAGGCCAGTTTTATTGCTTTCCTGAGTCACTCCAAGGATACTACTGACTTTAAGTTCACCCTATATTAATACGATATGTTATGTTTTAGGTACCACAACGAGCGCATGATCAACTACGACCTAGACAGGGGCGTCAACGTGACCGCGGACTTCAGCCAGAGAGTATCCGACCTGGTCATCGAGACCACGACCTCCTCGCATACCGGAAACTACACCTGTGTGCCCAACAACGCGCGTGCGGCTAGCGTCCTTGTGCACGTGTTCTATGGTGAGGCAAC
This sequence comes from Neomicropteryx cornuta, assembly GCA_020383195.1. Classification (NCBI taxonomy): domain Eukaryota; kingdom Metazoa; phylum Arthropoda; class Insecta; order Lepidoptera; family Micropterigidae; genus Neomicropteryx; species Neomicropteryx cornuta. Next base: position 3,007,516 of record JAHKQU010000024.1, read on the forward strand.
AATTTAAATTATGCGTAGAAAAAACATACATAGTACCCGTCACTATAATGTTTTTAAAATACCTTCATGCTTTGCTCAGTAATGATTCCTTGTGTAAAAAATAAGTAGGGCAAATTATTTTTTCTAAGTTCGTAGATAGTAAATATAGATATTGTTCGGACTGTATAAATAAAAAAAAATGGTATTGTAATATTTGTTATTAATAATAATACTTTTTGTTAGTGGAAACCTATTTTTAGTTTTACATAGGTTTTTATTGTTCAATCTAATATCATTTTTTTTCTATGTTTCTGTGTAAAGCTGTTGGTTATTCCAATAAATAAATAAATACTGCGTTCTCATAAAATAATTTAGCACTGTTAAGGCAGTAGAAGAATTCTTTTCATAAGTTAGAGCGGTAGAGAAATAGTGAAACATTCTAATGATCTGTACTGGCATACGTTTTGCGACAGTCTTTTTGTATGATTTAGGACGACCGAGCAATACTAAAATAATCGCACTATCTGCACAGACCAAAGAGTTCAGAATATGTAACTTTTCTAAAATGAAGACATACTTTATTGCGACAGTCTCTTTCTTTTGGTATGAGTTAGAGCGACAGAGCAATAGTGAAACATTCTCATTATCTGTACAGACATACGTTTTGTGACAGTCTTTTTGTATGATTTAGGACGACCGAGCAATACTAAAATAATCGCACTATCTGCACAGACCAAAGAGTTCAGAATGTGTAACTTCTCTGAAATGAAGACATACTTTATTGCGACAGTCTCTTTCTTTTGGTATGAGTTAGAGCGACAGAGCAATAGTGAAACATTCTCATTATCTGTACAGACATACGTTTTGTGACAGTCTTTTTGTATGATTTAGGACGACCGAGCAATACTAAAATAATCGCACTATCTGCACAGACCAAAGAGTTCAGAATGTGTAACTTCTCTAAAATGAAGACATACTTTTTTTTTTTTTTTTTTTTTTTTTTTATTACAGTAATGCACCATGTACAACCCCACGAAGGCTGGTGCCTTTTCCGTGGGTATCTTAGCTTACAATTCAACAATATAATTACACAACACCTTAATTAAATTTAAAATAAAATTAAAACTAAAACACTGCGCGCTGACACCAATCCCAAGTAATCCTTCCTTTATACAATATAATGTAATGTAAGTGTATACTAGAGACGTTGAGTAGTCACTCAATATAATAAACATACATAATAAGACAACAACATAAACAACAGCGTTACAGCATAAGTAATAATTAACAAAAAAACAAAAAAAATAAAATAATAATAATAAAGTTATAATTTATAATTTTGACATGAGTGTAATTTTGATGTGGTTTTTTATTGACTTCACGTTTTTAAATGTTTTAATGTCATTTTCTAGCTCATTAAAAAGTTTAGGGATTAAGTAACGTAAAGTACGTGATCCGTAGTAATTATTAATACGAGGAACATTCAATGTGTGTCTTTGTGCTTGCCTTGTGGTGTAAGCATGAACTACGGGATCCTTATATGAGGCGTCTGAGAAGTGGTCAATCAGGATTCGGTGAGCGATCATTTGCTTCACTGGCAGAACATTGACAAATCTAAATAATTGAGGCTCGTTTTCTCTACTTTCGGCTCTAATTTCCGTTGGTACAATTTGTTTTAGAAGCCTCTTTTGTAAATTGCCGATTTTCGAGATGTAGGTATCGAAAGTGAGACCCCACACTCTTACCCCATATGCTAAAATAGAGTCAATGAGGGTTATATAAACAGTTTTCTTTATATTATATGGCAGAATGTTTTTGATGTAAAATAATATTTTAAGGAAGTACCTTAGTTTATCACTTAGTATTTCTATATGCGTCCCCCAATTGAAATGTTTGTCAAGTGTTAAACCAAGATATTTATGATTATCGACAGTTTCTAGAAACGGACATACACAATGTTGAGTGTCCGAATCAAGACATGCGTATGTGTGGGCCTTGATTTTGACCTCACCTCTTCGTATGTAGGGAGAGGTCACATACAAGACTTTTGTTTTCTGGAGGTTTATTATAAGGCCATTGTCATGAGACCATCGCACTAGTTGAGAAAAATCAAAATTCATTTGATCAGTCGCAACCGAAAGGTCCTTATGAGATGCTACTAACGCAGTATCGTCTGCAAATTGGTGGAATGAACTGTATTTAAAGATTTTTGCCATTGAGTTACAATAAATAAGATAGAGAGTTGGTCCTATTATAGATCCCTGAGATGTGCCGCTGCTCAACTTCACATCATTGCTGGTGCAGTTGTTGGTTCGGACTTTCATCGTTCTATTTTTAGTATAGTTCTCTAGTAGTGCCTTATATCTATTTCTTATCCCCGCAGATTCAAGAGATTCAACTAATTGATTATGATTTAGCGTATCAAACGCTTTACTAAAATCGACAAGAACGATAATGACGTGATGTTGGTTGTTGAGTGCTTCATTTACATTGTTTGAAAATTTTGTTAGTAATTGTATAGTACTCTTATTTTTCTGAAACCCAAATTGAGAGTCATTTATAATATTATTGTTGATTAGGTATTTATTAATTTTATCAGCAATAAATTTTTCAAAAATTTTGTTGATACATGACAATAAAGATATTGGTCGATAGTTATTATAGTCATAATGAGACCCGCCTTTATATATTGGTCTCACTATAGCTGTTTTTAATGATTCTGGGTACGTCCCCTGTATAATACATAAATTTAATATTTTAGACAATAAAGGGCTGATCTGTTTACTTATTAACTTTACATCAGTCACTCGAATATTATCGTTACCTGGTGCTTTGTGTTCATTTAATGAAGATATTATATTTTCTATACATGCTGGTGTCGATTTTGGTAAATACATTGATCTATCTAGTGATATTTCACTATCGTTGCCGTTTGTAACTAGTGTTTTTTTATTGCATTTATGTAAAATTTTTTCGACGTTAGTTTGGAATTTTTTTGCTAGTTCCTCAACTACCGTACTCATCTCTTTATTTTTACCTAAATACTTTAATATGCATTCATCTATTGAAAGTTTCTTTTTACCTAAAATGGAGTTAATCATTTTCCACGTAGACTTGGACTCTCCGCGTCTCTTTTCAAATTCAATTTTATAATAAGACCTTTTTGCTTTCTTAATTTCATTTGTAACTATATTACGTTTTGCAGTATAATTGCGACATTGCGACACTGCGACATTGCGACTTTATTGCGACAGTCTCTTTCTTTTGGTATGAGTTAGAGCGACAGAGCAATAGTGAAACATTCTCATTATCTGTACAGACATACGTTTTGTGACATTCTCTTTCAAGATGGTTATTTTTTTTTACAAGCTTTTATTTAGCTTGCAATGTTTGTATGTCGGTTTAGGTCAAATCTTGCAAGCTGAATTAGAATCACTTCCTCTTATCGGAGAAGAGTTCAGTTCCGATGACAATGCATTTTTATGGTGAGCAAGACCTGCTTCTACATCCAGGATTGAACTCTTCAACTGTCACCAACATAGATATGAAATTTTGTATACGAATTTAAAAGCTTGTTTTAAAAATGTATTTTTACTCTTAATTTATTATATTACTGCGCCAGTTCAATAGTGAAATATTCGCATTATCTGTACATATATGCGTTACGCGATGGTCTATTTCTTTTGTATTATTTAGAGCGACAGAGTACATCGCTTTATCTGTACTTATGTACCTATTCAGTATATAATTATTTTGTTTATTAAATAGTTTTATATTATCAATCCTCAGGTGAAAATCCGGCTGCTATGCAATCAGCCTCGTCATTCTTCTACACGGACAGTGTCGGCTATTCAATTGCAGGGGTTGTCTTCAATTTGGCAATACTAAAGATGACAATACTAGCATAAATCATTGAATGTAAAAATTCATGTTTTACACACTGTTTTAGTTATGCATTCCTTTCGTTAGGGCGCCTACATACCTGAATGCGTCAAAAATGCGAACTTTACAGGTTTTCAAAGGCGTTAGCAGAGACATCCACATCAGATATGAGTTATCTGGTTTATTTACATTAAAGATAATTTATTATTTTAAGGGATTATCTAAAAAAAATAATCTTTTAATATTATACAAAAAAAATATAACAAAAACACCATGTTCTTGCAATAGCGTTTTTCAAAGTATCCCGCAACCAGAAAAATCCCATATAAAATGAATATATTTTCACTATGAGAATAGAGTCGAAGAGGTATTTACCTAATCGATTTGCGATACATAGTATAACAACTTAGAAATAAGATTTTTTTAAATATGTTATTATTAAAAAAATGGTTTTAAAAATAATATGTTATTATAAATAGTAGTACATTAAAAAATATTGTGTTAACCCCAATCAAAGCTATAAAGTTGTATAAATGTACCCTTATTAGTGGAAACTTTTTCTTTGCAAAATAATCCATTTGTTAATTTCGATAATATCTTTTTGATATCTATGAATACAGCCTATATATAAAATATAGAGTGACGTAATTCTATGATGATCTATGATCATTTTTATTAATCTTGGATGACGTCATATAAAAAAATACGAAGAAACATTTAATTCATTATAAAACAAATCTTTATATTAAAAACATATCAGATGAACTAAAATTTCCGTGTTTGTAATAATACTCGTAGTTGTCACGGTATACAATATTTTATTTATTTGATATTCTATGATCCACTTTTATTTTGTAAAAATAAACTGTAAATATTTTTATCTATAGTATGTTGGGTAATGGATATTGTGTTTACAAAATGTACATAATTTATTGGTTAATATTTAATAAAATACAGTTATTTAAAATTCAACGTGTATTTTTTTTACATTTTGTTAAGAGTTCCATAGAAAAAATCCTTATCTTAAACACACTTATGCTATGCAATTTCTGACTCAGTAGGAATACAAATAGAAATTAATAAATGACCGGTAATAGCTTCGACTCGATACAATGAAAAGACTTGTATGTTAGTTTAACTACCTAGGAAGGTGTCTAGTCGGGGAGCGCTGTGAGTAAAGGCTGGAGACTGAAAGTTCTGTCGTCGGTTATGAAAACTAAACCGTGAGAAAGGAATTTATAACCCGTCTCAAGACGGTCTATTTGAAGTCACAATGTGTGAAATACAAGTTAGCATTATTCCAAAGAAAGCAAATGCTCATGACTTTCAAGAAGGAATTTGCAAACTAATTAAGTCTAGTTGCATTTGACATCTATAGAAAACATTCAGTTAAACTGGGCATGAGAACTGTCTATCTGGCAATTTCATGGCCAATCACATAGCTATTCCAAAATATATATACTCCAAGATAGTGATAGTAAATTTGGCATTTCGGAACGCTTGTCAGTTTTTTGACGAGTGTTTTGGGCGACTATTGACAAAAAAACAATGAACAATCAACATTCTATATACATTTTTAAATATATCGTATAATTTCTTCCGAACTGATTTTATTTTATTTTTAAAAAAAATTACACGTTAAAACTATTTTTTTCTACCCTGCCTTAGTTTATTTGTTATATTTTGAAAACTATGCATAATTTCGCTGAAAAAAAATATAATAAGTAAAGAATAACATATAACCCGACAATAAATAAAAAAAATATTGTATTTTAAAAATTAAAAAATATATATATTACGGAACCAGTGTGCTTTTCGTATCTATGGGTTATTTTTTTTTTCTGTGTTCTGTTTATGGTATAAAATATATTTTCGTTATAAATAGTTTTATATGATATATAGGAACATAAATAAAAAATGGGTATCATCGCATTAAATTTACTTCTATTGAGGATCAAAAATAAAATTTCGCAAAAGAAAATGTTAACTTTGACATTTTATTTTATTTTGCTGCCATAATGTTCACACGAAGAGAATTTTAATTCGATTCGAAAGTATAGGGTGGCTTTGTGGCTCAAGAAATAGTACGATATTTCAGTGAAAAATGGCTCGAATAACATCTCCAGTAATGTATAAAAACCGCCAAGTTTATGATTCGGAAAAATTCGCCTGCGGTTCAAGCCTTACTCCCGGGCTGAGCAGCTAAAGTTGGCTCATTCAGCTGCTTTCCGAGTTAAAAAGTTGAGCCCGTCGCGGCGAGTTGGAGCCAAGCACGCTGGATGCGAATTTAGGAGAAAGTTAGCGGAGTACTCGTATATGGGACCTTTGACACTCTTCGCGGAGCTGGCGAGATTTTTAAATCTCGGTGGGGAAATTCGAAAATTGGTGAAAATATGAAGGGTTCGGGAAAGCGCTAATTATCCATACTACCTACTATATCCACATTGAAAAACAATTCGGTCTGAAAACCTCTACAGCAGAAAATGAAATTATATCGTATACCATCTTCTACATTTTATTTAAAAAATGCAGCTTATCGTCATCATACTTTCGGCATCGAAGATCTGGAACGACTTGCCTCCACCGCTAAGGAGCAAAATAAGCCCGGCCTCCTTCAGGACTAGGTGTCGACAATGGCTTCTGGAGCTGCAAACTGCCAACACTTAGTTACGTTTTATATAGTTTTCTATGCTGGTCATACATTTTGGATACGTTACATAAGAACATGGGAGGATTACAATTCACTGTAAATAAAAAGAATATGTTTACGTTAAGTATAAATTATATATTATAATATAGTAAAACGGAACGTGCTGAAAATCAGCACTCTCCTCTCTCAGAAAGGAGGGCAGCTGAGCACACTCCCTTTATTCGAAAATGCTATTAAACTTATGTACCTACCGTTTATTTTTGTTTTACATTTTTCAATAAAGAAACATTTTCTTTCTTTCATACTCTACGTACTACCAATACGAACTTAATAAGTAAAGTTTATATTTTTTCTCTTTCCCTAAATCGAGGCAAAATTCTGAAAAAAAAATAAACAAAATACGATAACGATATTTTAATTGTTCCTGGAGGGACAGTCGTTTTTCTAAGTAACACCCATTTCCCGACCCATGACATCACGAATTTCTCCAGATCTGAGTACCACACAGACCCCACGCCACCACCAATCTCGTCAATCATATCGTTCCTCTCTCTCGTCAGCTCAGCGCAGGCCCACACCATGTGCTCAGCATCCTGACGTCCCTCGCCGTCACACACACCAACTCAGCTAGCTTCCCTTTGAGATTACCGCGATCACCGGGTATGCGAGGCGGCCTGTAGTATCTTACCTCCGCATGTTTCTTCGCGTAGATCTTCACAGCATTCTCGATAGGAGCGACAGTGGGGTCTGCAGACTGAAGAACTGCCAAATCAGCAGTACTAACGCCAGTGCTAATGTGGATGTAGACGCCAAAGCGACCATTGGCGTGATTATAATTTATTATTATTATTCAATTATTTTGTGACCGCAAATTTCTCGCCGATAATTTTCACAACTGCCAATTGAAGCATTCATTAAATTATTCATGAAAGCATTCCGAGCGTTTTCAGTCGGTTAACAATTTCAAAGGATCAGCGATCAAAGGCTCGCTAATTGGCGATCCTCGAACTACGTGTCTCTGGAAAATAGAACTTTACTTTATGAATTGCACGTATATATCAAATCAAATGTTAAATACCAACTTATATACTTCAATACGGCGGTTTTACAAATAGTGCCCATTATTAGATTGGATTAAGAAAAGGTTGAAGCTTATTAATTAGCACCGACATATAATTAGTTTAATTTTTTTATTGCCACCGAAATAAATAAGTACACAAAAAAAATAATATAATTAAGTCCTAAAGTCTAGTCTAACCAAGGTAGATTAATTAGACCTTTATAGAAACGATTTAATTTGGTTAAAATTATATTAAATAAAGATTATTAAATTAAACGACTAGGACTATTAACACTAATTTTGCTTAATCCTCCTTGAACTAGCTGAAGGTAAGAGATCGTTGTAGTCTAGTGGTTAAGGCGTTGGACTACTGACCCAAAGGTCGCGTAGTAGGGACCTAGGTCATATGAATTATTTTATATAAACAAAATTCCCGTTTAAATTAGTTGCGGAAATTTAATTTTCGGGTGGGTTTATATAATCATAAACCTTTTGTTTTTTTGTTGTACTTATGTTATATTATTTCAAATCGCGTCTATATTAATAAAGCAAACAAATAATTGAACATTCCGTCGCAGGGAATTCATCACGACATTGACTAATTCCTATAACTTGGCGCGATGTCAGACCTTACTCTGCAATGTCAGCGAAATACATGAAGGTATAACAACATTTTTTTACAAAATTAATATCTAAAGAAAATACAATATTATATGAACATAAACTGACGTATTTTACAGTAATTATGTATTACTAGATAATAAATTTAAAAAAAGGAAATATTTTATCAAATTCCTTTAACAACTTCAACTTGAATGTAAATTGTTTTGAATGGTTTTGAATGGAGGCACCTAATGAAAATCTTAGGAACTATTGTTTGTAGTATTCTTCGCCCGTATGAATTATTTTGTCTTGGTATGGTAAATAATTTGCAAGCATTTAATAGTGACCAATCTATATGGAGTTTCAGTTTTGATAATAAAAAAATCTTCCGCGGAAATTGCATCGAGTAAAAAATGATATGAAAAAATGCGAAAAAAAATCACCCCCAAATTTATTATATTTTTTAACAGATAGTGTAAACTCCGTCATGGCGCCGATCGTTGATGACCTTGACACCGTTGCGGCGTAAGGCGACAGTTCTCGGTAACCATGCTGAATGTTGACAGTCTCATAACAAATAACACTAGAAATCGCAGGACCAATTACTTGTTTTTTTTTTATGTGGGACACGCTGTAGGCGAAAAACTTCATGTGATATATGTTTTTATATTTCGTGGCACAATTTCCTTTGCGGGGTTTTTAGTCCATCTGGGTTACTTTTAAATGTTGCGTTGCTATGCCTCCGACAGTAACACCGCAATGTCACCGGAAGGCGAACCCCTCTGAAGGCATCTTTCGCAATAAATGTACTTCCGTCTAATTCGGCTTCGCTGCCTCTCTCTCTCTCTCTCTTTCAAAACAGCCGTCTCTTTCGCGAATATAAATTGCGTTTGCCCTGGAACCAGAAACGAATTCGGATGGAGGCTGTACGGAGCTACGACTCGCTAATATTAATCTTGTTTCATCCGCGCACTAAAAATGCCCTCAGCTGGCGAAGTTGCCGGATTTTTCTATCCCGTGATCCTGCAATTTTCTAGCTACCCGTTGTACCTCTTATAACACATATTCGCCGTGTCCCAAGACCATTCCCGATAAAGCAAAATCCCTATCGTAGGCAAACTCCAATTGTACGAACTTGTGTCAAACATTGCTCATCCCGCCGCCGCACCCGCGCTGAAACCTTGCGCAGCGAGAGTGCGTGTACTGAATCCCTCTTTAAGTATAAAGTAAATAGAGTAGTGCCGTAAACCCTTACGGCACTACTATATTTTTACTATTATATTTTTGATTTGAGCTACCCAGCTCAAATCAAAAATTGATTCAAACAAAAAAGTGTAGGAAAATTATTGGCCTACAATATGATTTTTGGTATGATTTTTTGAATTTTGAAAAACCAATTTCTCCCACCCCTATGATCAATAAAAAAGTGCTATCAAAAAAGTTAAAAGCAATTGTTGAAAAAAATATTAATATATAAATGCGAAAGTCTTTGAAGCCTCGGAAAAGATAGGCTACTTTTAAAAAAAAAATCAAGGCCTTAGAGTGTGAAATAGGGGATGTTGAAATGAGGATGGTGGGGGGTTGTGGTAGCTCTTAGAATTTTTAGCCGAACGCAACTATTTTCAGTCCCACAGGTATCAGTCGTCAGGCGCCGATGGCGCCGGCACGAAAAACCAAATATCAGAGCTCGAATGGCCTGCAGATGAGTCGCGAAGCATTCACATTCCGAGTGCCGTAGGCACGAGTCATCGCGAGTCGAATCGGTATATATCGAAGATCAGTCCATTGTTACCTAAAAATTGTAATGCTATAAATTATATCTAAACTTTTTTAAAGATATTAGATATTTACACATAATTAGGGATTAAGTAGCACTTACATTTTATAAAAAATGTATGGTCATTTGTTTCAATAAAAAATACTATTAATATTAGTGTCCGCGGTGTGGAGAAAATGTGGCGACAATGTGTTTTCAGTTATTGTGGAAAATATAAAGTTGTCAGACGGGCAGTAAATAAATTTCAGGACTGCTGACAGCTTTCACGACCGGCGAGTGTTTGAAAGAGAAAGATAGAGTCGCGCGTCGTCACCCGCTCGCTTCACACACGCAAACGGCGTTATTTTCATCTCCAATGTAGCGGACATTCGTTTGTATCGAAAAGGTGCTTAATGAATTGTCAAACTTTGCAAACCGACCTAGTGGCGCCTGCTTCTATATCCAGAGGTCCCGGGTTTGACGCCGCTGAGAATATTTATTTATTTATTTAACAGGTTTCCCCACGTAGATAGTTCAATTAGTAACATACAAGCAACAAAATTATATTACTAAAATAAAAAAAACAAACAATAGCAAGACCTATAATTGAAAATAACGCTCTCAGACGAATACCAAATAAATAATACACGTTGAAAGCAGATTTGTAACCCTATTGGGCGAACAGACAAATATATCAAACTCCCCGGAAACCTATATTAACCTATTTAAAAAGGTATCGTAGGAACATCCTCTGAGTAGGCTCCAGTAATTTTATGAGGACTCAAAATAATGGAACTATACTCTAATATACTCCTCACGAATGTGCAATATAAAATCGAGATTAACTTCGGCTTCGCAAGTGCAAGTGAAATGTTAGACGTGAGTCAAACAAAACTTGTTCAAATTCAAAAGTACGAGGCGTCGACGCTGTCTTTATGTGCGAATTGAAAAACAATATATGTCTCGCTTTTCCCGTTCGTTATCAATATGAGCATCGCTCTCTTTCGCGCCGGGACTGGCAAAAAGCAATACCGCACCCTATCTCTTTCTACTGGCGAATGGTATTGCTTTTCGGTTGGACATTTTGGCAGCCTCTGGGCATGTCTAAAACTTACTAGTCAATGCGAGATGTTGATTTTTGACAACTAAGAAATCAACTATTTTATTCTTCTTTTTATTTTATATATATCTTTACATCTTTTTATTTCTACTCCGTATACTTCGCATTAAGATACATTTTTAATAGATATAAACAGATAGTCCATCTTAGGACAGGTGTTCAGCGCCTAGTTAAATGGTCACGGTGAATATTCTGACGAGCTGCTGAATTGGAATTTAGATCACATAACACACACACAATCACATAATCACATAACAATGTGATTATGTGATTTGTATTACCTTATTACTACGTTTGACACTTGAGCGGACCAAGAGTAGCACAGCTGTAGGTTGGTATTTCAGTATATTGTGTGCATAGTTTGGGCGAGGGTTATTTTCTTGTAGGGTTCCACTTCAAAAACCTCGATTGACTGAGCGCTATATAATATTTTCAGGAAGCTCTATGCGAGTTCTTGAGTAATAAAGATTATCTATGATTTGAAACACGTCAATAAGAATACATTCCTATACGCGTTTTTAAATTTAGTAGAAACTAAACCGGTCTCACGATGAAAAAAATATACTAAAATAACCATATTATTAAACAAACTTTATTTTTCTTCGCGCCATGCGCTAAACCGCGCTCTCAAACATTAAAACGATTTTATTTAATTTTGAAGTCGTTTTTCTCGTAATCGAGAAACATTTTTCCAATATTTTTTGCTGATTATTGTTTGATTGTCGATATAGATCAACATTCTAAAAGGAGTGCTCTAATTTAAAAACATCCTGAATTTGATGAAAATTAAACCCATTTAATAGTATCACCGTGTGATCAGCGCTTATCTTCAACCAACCCTCAACTCCTTAAAATGAGTTTTATACCTACAAAAATACAATTTAACCTACACGAATATGCATATTCGACATAATAAAATAAATGATAATTTCATACCTATAAATCCATTATTTAAAAATAATTCTACGATATTCAATTAGTCGTTGCATCGAAATAAACGCCCCACGAACGGGCACACGGTTGAATTCCTTTGTATCGAAGCGAAGCGAACAGTTTTCAGCCGTCACAAACGAATGCTGAAAATATTTGCTTTGTTTCAGCGGCATAGTACCACAATCAGGCGATATCGAAATTTCGCAGTTGCAAATTCAGACAAAGGGTTATAGTTTTTGATGTGTAAACATATTTTCGGGCTATTTGATGACATTGAGACAGGTGTCAGTGACGCTTGTGCAAGTGACGTCAGAGTAAGTCCATAACATACATATACATTACTCATACATATATACTTACTCTACTTACTCATATATATTTTATCTTGAATGGTACCCTTAACGTAGTTTGGTTTAAAAACTGCTAGAATTTGCTAATAGTTTTATTTCTAGAATTTGGACTTAAACTACGAGAGAGTGCATTGAATCGCGTCAAACAACTCATGTCACTGTGACCACTAAACTATTTAACGACAAGGGGATTTAACGTACCTACTTCACATATCACAAAACTAAAATTTCGTTCACATCTCTTGGAAAAAAAAATCGTCAAGTTTATCTAATTCTGTTTTATTTTCAATTTTTCAATCTTTTGATTTTTACACATCTTAACCGCCCGTCCCGGCACAAAATCATTTGTAATATGTTTTATTATGTTTTTTATTAGTCTCTACTAACAAAAAATATTAACATTAATAATAAAAATTACAATATATTTTTTTATTACTTATTCACGTTGAACTTAAAGTCAGCAGTATCCTTTTTGGGCATTAATCCGAACAAATTTTGTTCAAAACGTTTTCATATAGCTAACAAAATAAATACTCTAGTTGTATTCTGTTAGTTGACCACACTTCAAAATGTTTTTGGGACTTTCTTTTGTCATTTTACACCAGTTTCTTTGCTTTATTTACAAAGTTGTTAAACAAAAGTTGGTCCAGAATCACCCCTTTAAAGGATGCTGCTGACTTTAAGATCATTATGTATATTTACAAAATATATATAAATAACAAATTGCCGCCGTGCAAACATGCAATGCGGACAGCGACAATTGATTCAATATGGCCGTCACGCTGACGCGATCACTGACAAAAAAAAAATACAAAAAAAAGCAAAAATGGAGGGAATTAATTAAAGCGGACACCCGCGCTGGCGTTGCCGTCGTGAAAAATCGACGAAAAAAATAAATGAACACGCCTCAGTTGGCAGCCCCGGTTTTCCACGGTCTACCGTGGAAAACAACTACGGTTTTTTTTACAATCAATACCTACCGTTTTCCTAGTTTATTTGTTCACATACAGGGTGTCCCAAGACCATTCCTGATCACTCAACAGTGTGTGTATGTATCCTATTACGCGCAAATAGTTCATGCCCAAGTTTATAAACGTGATCGTCGTCGCTGTGGCGTTTACAGTTTGTGGCGTTTACCGTTTGTGGCGTTTACCGTTTGTGGCGTTTACCGTTTGTGGCGTTACCGTTTGATGCCAAATATTTTTGTTTTCCGAATAGCCATCAGCTGTCAGGCCGTTTTGAATTTCGAATATTCTGCTTCATACAAAACTCATGGCCAGGATATCTTGCTACTGATAGATAGGTTTACGATTTTATTGCATTAATTATAGCCCTAACCCTTGTCGAAGTGAAATTAAATATTTATTTTCGAATCGCTGTCAAAAAGCGTTTCAGGCTGATGGACTGGCGACATCTACATTTGTACTTTATATATTAGTAAATAGATAATTAAATATTAAATTAAGTGCTTCATAAGCCGCAGAAGGTGTTAGGTCGATGACCGATCTCGGGCCATGCTTTCAACCGCGTTCTCAAAGATTAAAACGATTTCTATACAACTTTGAGGTCGTTTTTATCGTAATTGACAAACATTTTTCCAATATTTTGTGCTGATTAATGTTTGATTGTCGATATATATCAACATCCTAAAAGAAATGATGTTTAAAAACATCCTGTATCGTGAAACATGGATTGGAAGTTTGTATGAAAATTATTTAGGTAAAATGTTCAGAACGTGTTTGTAAACATTTTGAAAAGCTCTCGAAATTTCCCACAGTAAAGTCCATCAAAAAAATTTAGCTCGTTAAAATCGCCTGCAGGACCTAGCTACCAAGTCATGGCGAAACCCGGGTTTAAACAGCTAGTGTTGCAATTAATGACGACCGTACCAGTTATTAGCTTTTTGTTATAGATCACAAATTTAAAAAAATCCTGTCGGTACGTCGGAGGTAGATTTCACAGGATCAAAGTAGGGGCTAGGCGAACTACAATTGTACGAACTTGTATCAAACAAGTAAAAAAGTGCGGAGGTATGATGTTTTTGAATTTTGAAAACTCAACTTTTCCCACCCCTAGGACCAATGATTGGTGCTATCAAAAGAGTTTAGTTAGATAAGTTTAATATAAAATTTAAATGTTTAAAAATTTAAATCTTAAATACTAAGAAAGTTATAGCAAATTTTCACTTTTTTGAAAAAACTTCCCCATTCTCGACCCTCTGGTCTGATTTTGATCATTAACGAACTTGACCTAGATTTTGTGCCCTTAAATTTTATGTAACAATTTGAAAGTGATTGGTGTTAAATTACGACAGAATTACGAAGAATGTGATATAGATAAATCAATAAACTTTTAAACTGAGGGTGGTTTTGGGTTTTAGGGGATGTGAAACGCGAAGATTTGTCAAGTCATGACATGGCACCCATTGCAATGGGTATAGCTTTCCTAATGAAATCTACCTAAAAGTGTTTAAATATTTCGAGACGTTCCGCCGGTAGCCATTTCAAAAACCTTACAGCGACAGCCGCTCCTAAATTGAATTGTAGTAAAGTTATTGATGCTGCAAAATTGTAGGAAAATCCAGCGCTGAAACGTTACCTATTTTTATAGCCGAGAGAGTTGGGTTCGAGTGGCTTGGTCGGAGGAAAACCAGATGCTAAGTGATCAGATCGATATAGCGAGCCACTTACAGTCCACTGCTAAGCCGGACGCACATCTAAGCGAAGCATCGGCTATGAGCTATGAAATATTTTAGTAGTAGTCCGCTCTCAAAAGTCATTTTATCCCCAAGAGGTAAAGTTGCAACCACTATTATTGATAGTAAAAATACATATGAAGGCGATTTTAAAATTCTCTTTCCAAATAAGACTAGAAACATAATATGTAGAACTAAAAATAGCGTGGCTTTTTCTAATATTAAAGTTACTGGAGTATCATAAAAATTAAAATTTGTATTTAATTTTTTTTTTTTACCGACTTACCCATTTACCCATTACCCAAACCCATTTATTTAATACCACGGTATCTACTTAATAGTAATATCGTGGTACCTACTTCCACGTGATTACCTACTAGCGTGTTGATCTCACGTTAAAACTAGATATTTTATGGTGCCTTCGTATTTAAGTTTTATAAGAAAGAACTAATGTTATTAAAATATCTGAAAATTGTAAATTTTAATAAATTAAATAAATAAATATATGATTTACAGAAGTATATATTTGACCAGTATAGTCACTGGTCAAAAAGGTAAGTCATAATATAGAAATAAGTAACAGCTTGTATTTGTATTTTTAATGTAAAAATGAGACTTGACATTCATAGAAGTATAAGATGGCTTTTTTTTTTGCTTGTCATTGACATTGACATTGATAGACTATTAAAAAAGAAACATTTGAAATCGCACAAAATTAACTGCTCGAAATTCATTTCGTCAATCATCTATAGTAGTATTAGTTTTATTTTATTTAATTTAATCTATTTGTAACTCATATTATAGATAAATTTTAGCTTTCTGCGCTCCTCCACATTAACTTTAACTATGCCAAATCTCACTTGCGCGCAATAAATGTTGTAAATGGTTTTGATATTTTTGTTATTAACTTTAATACTTTTTGTTAGTGGAAACCTATTTTTAGTTTTACATAGTTTGTTATCGATCCATCAAATGTATTTTTTTGTATGTACTGTGTAAAATTGTTGGTTTCTCCTATAAAGATAAATAAATATACGTACAAAGTTTTCACTTCGCGTATTAATATATGGTTGAAGTACCATTTAAAAATAAAAAAGCGGATGATCGTTAACACAATGGTCTATCGAGTAATCAATTAAATAAAAAAAAACATTAGCGAGGTCGCCCTGTCGAAAAAGTATTGAATTTTCCCGATAGACAAAGTCATATACCTCTGTGAGATTAAAAGCAATATATTGAACGTTTTGCACCGTTTTAATTCGGTTAGTTAAACCATTGTGTTATCATTATCAGCAAATAATCAAGTAATTTTGGGATCATCTTACGGAATTAAGGACTTTACATGAATCAGCGTCTAACTAACTACTGTTTGATAGATTAAAGTGATAATACGATAATGAAACATCAAATCAAATACTCATACAAGTAATATATAAAAAAAAATGATTACCGCTATGAAAACAAAACGAATGCATAACCTCTGCGAACGCTATAGATAATTGCCATTTGTGTGATTTTTTTCGTATTTTATTTTATTTTTTAATGGTGCTCTAACAAAATTTGAAATACAAAACATGTTATCAATTATTCTTAGACACTAAAGTAAATGAAACTAAATAAATAAAACTAAATAATAAACTAAAGTAAATAAAAAGAGAACATCACATGCATATTTTATGCTTAGTGGATAAAATGGAAGATAAAACACAGATTATAATAAATAGAAACGATATATATTATACAATGCATACACTACAAATATGGATATGATATGATTACATGGAATATTAAATAAAAATAAAGATATACTTTTATATATATACATATATATACAAAAGTATTTTATACATATATATATATATTAAAATTCAAAGAAAAATAATACCGAACAAGGAATATTCTGGCTATATAATTGCTGACCTATATTTAGGGGTATTTTAGTATAATATCCGCATTGCTCCTAAAAACAGATACAAGAACCTTAAGGAACATTATTTTTAATTAAATCGCGTACGACTTTGGCTAAGCCACTTAAAACACACTGTTTTTTAATTTGGGTAGATTTTTTTTTATTCAATTCACATTTATTTTATAAAGCATCTGGGTAAATTGTTTTGAAATTCAAAAAAGGTGTGATACCAAGCATAGGAGTGTTCACGAGCTGAACCGAGATATAATTCCTCGCTAGCCATCCGCATCTCGCGCATCTGTCGATGAGCGGGCGGCCTAAGCCACAAGGCACCCGATCTCCCTGGCAGATATCGAATTCCTCCCGTTCTGTGTGATGTCCCCTCGAAATGGTGAAATAGTTCACATACAAACGAGGCTTGGATACCCTCGCAGGCACTGAGTTCCTTGGAAATACTAAATGTTTTACCTTTTTTTTTTTTTAGAATTACCCTTAAGAACTAACTTCTATTTATTGAATGTGTCGTCATTAATTTCGCCTGTTTCTAATCGATTTAAGAGGGTGCAAATAGGTCATTTCTCCATACAAATTGTGAGACCATTCGTAAGACAGAGAGGAGCTATTTCAGCGCCTAACCCCTCGCTCAACCCCTCCCCCCCCCCCCAAACCCCGGTCCCAGACATGTGCGTAAATATTTGCAAAGATGCACAAATACTATGTAAATATTTGCACACATATTTCGTATGTTCTTTGTTATTTAGTTTAAGAAAAGACCGAGCGAGATAAAGGAAACACAATCTTCGAAAATGTCTCTGCGAATTTTATTTCGAATTCTCGAGACTAAAAAGACAAATTACATAATATTATAAAAATGCCTCTGGCAAAATCGTAAATATTTGACATTTTGTAGGATGCGACTATGCATTTGCTTGGCAAACATTTGAAATTTATACTTGAAAAAGTGTGCATTATTAGTAGGTACAAGTATTTTATAAGTAATATTAGTAACATCAATTTAGTACCCAAAAAGAAAATAAAATGGGACCGTTTCATAAATAAATAGTAATTAATTATTGTTTCTCAGATCGTAATATAATAAATACTAATACATACATACATAAACATACATATTTAATTTGTATAACCCGTAGAAAATTAAATATATTTCGGTTATTTGAAGACATCCAAAATTAAAAAAAAATTGACTGGGTTGCACGCTAAATCGCAGAAACCATACATTTTGTAATAACAAATGTTTAATGTGATTAAATAGCGTAAATAATTAGGAATTAAGTATGGAATGTCAAACATATATTCAAAACACACGCACGAATAATAATAATAATTACTTAATAATAATAAATCGCAGGTACGTAGGTACACAAAAGTCTTTCTTCTACCCTATTTTCGCGAGC
This sequence comes from Neomicropteryx cornuta, assembly GCA_020383195.1. Taxonomy (NCBI): domain Eukaryota; kingdom Metazoa; phylum Arthropoda; class Insecta; order Lepidoptera; family Micropterigidae; genus Neomicropteryx; species Neomicropteryx cornuta. The sequence goes on from JAHKQU010000024.1 coordinate 3,025,868, forward strand.
ATATCATTCGTATGATACGACGTAAAGGTGTTTTGTGCGAGCACTCTATCCCTCACTTCGTAAAACCACCACTGGACCAGGAGCACCCGCAGCCACCAGATAAGCGCGGCATCCATCAGGCACCAGGCGACACTCCGGCACTCGAGGTAAGTCGCTTTTGCTCAGCGCGTCCTATCGATCCTGGTCTCTCAGTCAGCCGACAGTGGTTCTTCAATTCTTAGATACCTTGATTTCATATCTTCAGCATAGTAAAGGCAGATTTTTGAAATTCAATTAATTTCTGAGAAATTTCATAAATGTTTACATGCTAATAGTTTATTTTTAGTTGAATTGCTCTCTTATAAAAGTCATTCGAACCTTAGGAAAAATAGTAATTGATAAGCAAATTAAGCAAATTAATTTTAAATAAAAAAAATGATATAATTAATAAAATGCGTGTTCGTCCCAAGTATTACAATTATTGTGGTTTATCTTATATTTTATATACAGTTATGTAAGTTCCCCATTCGTATACTTCTCTTCTAGATCTTCCCAGAATTCGAGACCTTGTTTTTCAGGATTGCTGCTGGGCGAGTTTCCTGTATTCATATCCAGTTTGAGAACCACTGACGTTATTGTTATCCACTTTGCTAGAATTATATCGCAAATATTAGGCAATACAATCATTTAAGTGTCATTTAATTTCAATTTCTTTTATTTCAAAATGCATATAGGATTAAGATATACAGTACAATATAAAGATATATATACAAAGCATGTCTGAATATGTAAATATACGTTACAAATGCAAAAAAAAAGATATTAGAAGAACTAATACAAAATTAATAATAATAAAAACTAAATGAACTGTTGACAAAAAATTACAATTGAAACTAAATGAATCAAAATTAATGGAAATATGAAAACCCCAAAAAATATACAAATTCAATTTAAAGATAAAAATATTCTGGTTAAAGGATCAAAAATAATAAATAAATTAGCTATCATAATAAATAGTTATATTTTAATTTAACTCTATTATTATTAATAATAATTTTTAACTAAATTAATTAAAATTTTGTTCGCCTTAATTATTAAATATATTAAATTATTAGTTACCTGCTCCGTATCCGAGAACAAAAATGAAAATGTAAAATCCTATTATAAACCGTGTTTGTAATTTCATTGTATTTTTGTAACTTGATTTAAAACAATGTTCGGTACTAGCTGTGAAGCGTTTGTGATTTGAAAAATATACTATTATTGTCAATATATCGACAATGACAATGAAACCACTATCATCAAAACATGTTATTTATCGATAAACTTACAAATGCCATAATTCTGATAAGCTACAAAGATCTTTGAGCCTGTAATCTCATAACTCTACTTAATCAAATTTTATGAATCTCGAGTTACCAAAGACACGCTTAAAACTAAAGCTGAAATTATAGATAAAAATGACTACCCAAAACGCGCTAAATTCTTATCGACGTGTAAACATTTATAAACGCTGTAGATTGAATTTCGATTTGGTTCGGATCTGTCAGTGACGCCCGTCGTGACTTTGCGAGCTTTCACGAGGAGAGCCGATGCGTCTGCACGAGGAGATTGGTATTCATTTAATAAGCATCAGTTATTATCTGAATAGAGCGTTCTCAGTTTTGTTTTAGTTGGGGAAGTGAGGTGGGTAATTATTACATAGTAACTAACACCCTACATATCCACAGAAGTAGGGAATTTAATAACCCACTGGACATTATCTGATCTAACAATTATTTGTTGTGCGCTGGTGCAAATTTTCTAATAATATTATTTTGTATACGCAAAGGCAAGCGCCTTTTCCAACACGCAAAATCTCAAGTGTAGCGGTATGAAATAAATTTTGGCTTTAATTTTTTAATTTTTCATTAGGATATTCTGGCTCTACAATAATTTATTCTGAAGTTTGAATTTCTATATCTATAAAATATTAGGAGGGTTATGTTTTTAAAATTTTTGAACGTTATTTTGTCAAATTGTCATAATTGAACGGCATCCTACTAAGAACTACAAGAACAAAAAAACTTTCGTCTGTTTAATTATGCTTTGGTGATAACTGATATTTTCTTTCCTGTACCCTTCTTTCCCAATTTTCGTATGGAGTTTGAATTAAAACTTTTCATTGAAAACGAACCTCCCAGTAGTGTTAGATAAAAATTAAAGCAAGGTCATAATAGCCTAACCTATATTTACAGTCGCCGCGGTCTAAAACTGAAACGGAGAACAAAGGGTTTGTCACTAAGCCTGAAATATTTGACAATAGAAACGCGCGAGTCGCAAAAAAGGTTTATGATAACAAAAAGAGTGCGCCGAGGTAGACTAGGTGGGAGGATTTTCTTTATGAAGTCGGGTTTTTGCCGCTGAAAAATGCTTTGTGGCATGTCTTCGTTTTTTTTTTCATCTCTCCTCCCTTTGTTTCTCGAAATGAATAAATCCCGCAAAAAATGTATGACGTCACCTTTTCCGGGGATTGAATAATCAGAGTGTGCGTGTTTGGTACAACTAATCGTACGCACGTTTGCGATTGACTTTGGCGTGAATACTCATGTGAAAAATAAGTTTTAAAATTAATAGTAAAAATACATTTTACGAGTTGAAATACGATGTTTCTCGATTAAGGCTGACTTTAAATTTAGGTTAGTCTTAAGTAGGACATGAGTAAAGTATGAAGGTATATCTATTTACCAAGGTATGTTATTTACCAAGTTTCTTCAAAGCGCTGATGACCAGATTGGAATAACTCTAGAGTTCTTATGCACAATAAAAGAGACAAAATAAAACATATCTATGGATAAATAGCTAAAAGAATCGGCACTCATATCAAGCAAGAGAACTAGGTTAGGTTAATATGGAAATTGAGGTTACTCTGTAATGGGTGATATATTCTATATCTATTCCATCTAGCTCGTTGTTAACCAGCATCCAGTCTTGTAAAAAAATCCCTTTCAGCACGCCGCAAGGTGGGGGTGGATTTCACCGGATCAAAGTAGGGAATAGTAAATGTATCAAACGCGAAGATATGTCGCAATTTTTGGGAAGTCATGACAATAAAAACCCATTGCAATAGGTAGCTTTCCTAATGAAATCTACCTAAAAGGTCTTGTTCAACCATGAAGTTGTTTACACATGTTAGAGTAGTTTTCTGTGCGAATTCTAAAAATGTCGGAAATGATATTAAAGAGACGACTTTTCAAACGGACTCGAAAGCGATATGCCGGAGCGAGTCTAAGAAAAGGACCACTCGGGGCGAAAAGAAATTGTCCCGCAATAGGTACAGGAAGAGGAAGGGAGAGGGTGGGAGCGCGGAAGGAGATGCAAAGAGCTTTTCGCGGAAAACAATCACCGCAGGAAGAGGGGGGGGGGGGTCGGGGGGCTGGAGGATGCTGCGGCCCCGCTTTCGGGGAGGATTTGTTTTTAGATATTCATCTCCGCTTGTCTGCTTTGATTTATTTGCTTATTGCTAAACTAATGCGACACAATATTTATTTATTTATCTTACAATGAAAACATTATAATAATAACAAGTATGTATATAATAATAATTATATATAGTAAAATACCGTATTTAGATGGTTCCTGACGTTATAATGTTCGCCGTTAATTTACATTACTTATATAAAAGTCTGACAGTACTTAAATAGGTTACAGTATTATTAGGTAACCTAACCTAACCTAACCTAACGCGAGTGTAATTTAGTGTGTTTTTAACAATTGTATGTACCATTTTTTCAATTATACCGTTGGTTTTCCGAATAAACGATAAATAAATAAATATCCTTTTTATGACACTTTGTTAAACTTACCTGCGTCTATACCTATCTACAAGTATTTGTATACAGCGATGTGGGATACATCAAATGTTAATTTAGATACATCAAGTTCACAGATTGTTTTTTTCTTCCACAAAATTTCGCGCGGTTCTTCGGTTGCGAAACAATAATTTAAAACTCCTGCGGTGTAATTCTTACAGTCTGAGTTGTTACCTGCGATGAAGTTCCCCTCGGAGGCGAGATTAATTAAGCGTAATTGTGAAAGTTGAGGGGAATAACTTCGGATGAATAGCCGACACTCTGCTAAGAAAGTCCGACTTAAGCTTTGACTGCGTCGTAAACACTTTATACTCGAACTCCCCTTTTCTTTGTTGTCAAATGAGATTTATATTTACTCGGAGACGTTATGTCATTCGGTCGACTGAGCGCCGTCAAAGTGACAACTAAGATCCAAGTCGAATTAAGTCGGATACACACAGAAGTCTAAATAAAAATAAGTTGTACCTTGACCACGATATGCAAAAGGGCCGAAATTTCAGTCCTTGCTTAAAGTCGTTTTAGCTAAGCATGACCTAAATTGAATTGTGTATTTCAGTTACTTTTTAAGTTCGACTTTGCTATGAATATGTTTTCGCGCTCGTGATTAGTTCGCTACTCGCCGTTATGGTTTGTGTATACAATATCTGTCGCCACTGTCGCATCACTTTTGACATATGACGCGTCATCTGACGTTTTGAGGTTATGCTGTCAGCTGTGGGATTTTGACGCTCGCATATAATGCTTGTTTTGATCTTATGTTTTCTGTGGTTTATTTATTTTATTCTTTTCTTTTACTCTAATTGGCATTTGGCATTTTTTAATAACCGTCAATTTTGGCATTGCACGCCCGGCGATAGTCACGCCGTTAATGTACTGAAATCGCTCCTAGCAGCGTATTTTAACATTGACTTAAGTTCGACTTAAGGCTTAAGTCGAGGTTGTTAAGAACACACTTGAACGAAGGACATAATTTGAACGATTCCGACCTACGATTGTTGCCTGCGAAAAGAAGCCTTGCACGATGAACGGAAAGGTGTAAACTCTATGACGGGCATAACGACGCTTATAAAACAAACTACGCCAAATTATTTTGTATGAATATTGATAGCACTTAGTTGTTTTTTAAAAATAATCAGGGATTAGTTTTTAAAATTCACTTTTTTTTTTAATTTAAAACAAAAATCTCCAATTTTAGACAAACTTGTTAACCAATGTTATTTTATTTCTAAGATCTCAAATCGCTTAGGTAAATCCCTGCTTCACTTTATTCTCATGAAAAAAGTATATTTATTTTATGTGTTTCTGGTTTCATAAGCGCGTGATTTCAAAAAAATGTTTGTTTTTTTTTTTATATATATTTTGCATAATGTTTCAAGAAATTTCCGTAGGTATTTATTAAATTATCTTGAATGTAAATAAAGTCGTTTACTTATATCACAGGGACGAGTTCAGCTACAAATCACGCAGTTATTTTATAGCCGTTTAAGTATTAGGCTGTTTTTAAATTACGTATAACGTAACGTCCTCAGGTACATGATTATCGCATTATTGACCATAGCTAATTTAAAATTGTAAAACACGCTTATCCTAACCATTTTTTTGACTCAGTAGGAATACATATAGAAATTAATAAACAAGGTAAAAGGTAAAGACTTTGTGACTGCCTAGGAAGGTGTCTAGTCCGGGCGCGGGGTGAGTAAAGACTGAAAAGTTCCGTCTTCGATTATGAATACTTAACCGTGAGAAAGGAATTTATAAATCGTCTCAAGACGGTCCGATTTAATGTCACGACGTGTGAAATGCAATTTAGCATTTTTTCAAACCAAGCAAAGGCTTGTGTCTTTCAAGCAGTCATAGAAAACTTTCAGTTAAACTCGGCATGAGAACTAGCAATTTCACAGGTGTGCAAAATGCCTACATTACACTGAAAAAAATATCGAGCTTAAAAGTTAACAGAAAAGTTCAGTAGAATCATATTTTGTTGTGGGTACTGAATTTTATTAGGCCCAACCTATTGTAGTGTATACAATTTGTTTGATAGACTGTACAATCCAATTTCTGTAGATTGATAAATCGTTCATCTGACAAAACTTTCTTGTAACCAACAAACAATCACTGTAGATGCAGAATTTAAATTAAAAGTTGTGTAAACCTTGCAAGACTGTTTTGTTACGTCAACCAAACAAACACACCTCGCGCTTCTCACCTATTCCGCCATTTAGTTTCTCTACCGAACAGTTCGGTAGCGCTTACACAACAGTTAATTTACGTGTACCGGAGTTCGGCTACACGTACCATACGTTGGTTGAGCCTACTAAATACTTTAGTAACTGTGACCAAATAGTCTGTTAAGGTTAACTGTCCTTAATCTACATGTTTTTTTTTGTAGAAAGTACCAACTCATGGCGGTAGCATAATTCAAACACGTAAGTATAGGATTTGTATGTAGAGGATGTGTTGGGTGAGTGTGTGTAAGTAAAAGATGGATATTGTGTGTTGATATTTTTTTATTTTGTAGGTAGGTTTGTTAATAAAATAATATAAATAAAATATTAATATTACCTACCTAGGGTAATGCCGCGAGTGGTTAATCCTGCCGGCGTGCAGTATTTCAGACGGTTGACAGTATTTCAGACGGAGACACTCACGTAACCGCCGCGCACTAAAAAGATCGTAAATTTTCACTTCGCTGACAGTAATCCAGCGAGAAAACACCGGCGGCGCTTAGCTGCTCGCGTGCCTGCGGTATCGTGCACCTGACGTTTATACAGCGCCTTAAGATTGTTTCAACCGACGATCGGTTAAAACATCCAGATACGGCAAATGATGGTGAAAAACGCACCACGCCAAGTACGCCACTTTGGAGTGTTGCCGCGCGCGGAACGGCGGGGGGAATCTACCTGTCGAATTTTCACAACGACGATGTCGTATCTATAAGTTTTAAAAGGTCGTTGGTTTCAACGACGACATTTCGCCGAAGGAACACATAGATTGACGTCGATACAAGTACATTAGCAGTCGACATATTGCACAGCCTGTAATTGTACAGTTAAAGGCACTCGGAGCTTTACCCCGAGCATTTAAAGTTGAACTGAAACCCTTAAAAAAATCCCTTTCGGCACATAGGCGAACTCTTATAGTACAAATTTCGGACATTTCTTTCGATGTTTTACAAACATTTTACGCTTTATTTCAAGCTATAATACTATGCATGTAAAGATATTATTATGATGTTTTAGTTACGTGACTTGATTCATGTCCTTCTAAGAATTAGTGGGAGGTTTTAGTGGTTCGTATTTCTATATACAAAAAGACAATGATTTTTAAAAAAAAATATTTAAAAACAAATCTGTAGAAACTTCTAAAAGCTTCTGAAAGTGTCCGAGATTGAATATACTCGAAATTTCTGTTTACTTCTATAGTTCTTCAAACATTCCAGCAACTTAAGAAAGGAGCCGGAAGGTTCCAAAATCTTCTATATATCTCTAAAGTATTCTCGTACTTTCTGAAACTTTCCTGAAAGCAATAAAAACACTTTGAATTCACTTAATTCAGATGTTGTTTTAATGTAAAAACGTTCCACTGTTTAATCAGAAGTTAATATCTTAGTCAACAATATGGAGAGCGTAACTGCGCGCGCGTCTATGATCTATCAAGGCATCGTCCTGAGGGTCACTTTTAAACTGAGGGTGATTTTGGGTTCTAGAAGATACGCGAAAATATGTCGTTATTTTCAGGAATTCCCCCCCCCCTTGCAATGGGTAGCTTTCCTACTGAAATCTACCTGAAAGCGTGGAGTTTGTGTTTCTGGGGCATCTCTTACGACACATGGCGTTTTATTGGGATATTTGGTTTTAAGTATTTAAAATGACTGAGCAAAAGTAGGTATATTTAATCATATATTTATGACTATTATTCGTAACATGGCCACATTATTATTATTATTATTATTATGTGTAACATGGTTTTCCCTGTTTCTAAGACATGTTTCTAATAGTAATTGTAATAGTAAGGATACTACGATAGTTTCGACGACGCCATGAAGTTTTGATGTTCGATTCTCTTAAGTACGGTGTTGCGAACACTTTCTAGTCAGCGGCATGATTGCGACACGAACCTAACAGTTGGGCAAGATGGTATATATTCACGAAATACAATTTAACTTGCTCAATTCGCAAGCGCAACTTTGAATAACTTTGGGTTACAATCTCGTCGCGTCTTCCAGCAATCGCAGCGCACAATCTGTATGTTAAACATGCATCTATCTTACAATTTTAATTAAGGCATAAAGGGTTTTCTTTAGAAGTGTTGATTTTCCATCGCTTTGTAATTACGTATAAATTTACCACATCATCACATCTTATCAATAGGAAACAGCCGCCTAAATCCAAGACTTATCATTGATAACGCTCTGTTTATACAAATTACTACTCTTTTTGCAAATCTTTTTAAATTCTACTACAAATTTCTTACTACTAATCTGCAAAGTTGCATAAAATACCTTAGACCTTAGAAGCCTGAAAAACCTTAGAAGAAAGAAGTTTGACCATCGATCTATTTTTTTTTTTTCATTTTATGTAATTATTAGAATTTAGGAGTTAGCTCAGGTGATACTGTTGAGTTTAGTAGATGAGGAAAAAATTAATACTTTTTAAATTTCATAGGTTACAGGGAATAGAGGTATAAGAACCTTAATAACGCTCAAACTTAAAAAAAAATAATAAATTACGGTCGAATTTCGACCACCGGGCAACGACTAGTTTATATAAATGTGCGTTCTCACTAAACTACCCCGTTTTACTATGATTGATTATATTTAATATCACATAAATTATTACTCTGCGCCGGAGAAGAGTTCAAGCGATAAAATAATTCCGGAATTTCATTACAAAGGGAGAAAATACTCTCCCGCAGGAGCGATATTCGAATTCCTCCAATTCCTGACGAGTTGTAAAGCTGCTGATGACCTGGATACGAATTGATCAATCCTCAGTATTATTTTGTGCACTTGGTCATTTTAATCAAGCACACTATTGGGGCGGGGGGAGGGGGTTCGTAATTGAATTCACAAAATAATTACTTTTTAAAAAACGTCCATTTTACTTCGTGTAAAGGAGCATAATTAAATAGGGTCCACATATACAAATATTGAAACGCTTCAATGCTGTCAATGTATTGTAAATATTTAATCATAAAATAATAACGAATTATTTCTCACAGAGTCCTTTTTGCTTATATAGTCAACAAGGTTTTATCATTGTTCCATGATATCAGCTCCCATGGATATTTCTCAGCCAGCGTCACCCGGCACTGGCATTGCGGAGATTTGGTCGCGTCACCGTGCCTGATGAAACTCTTTCGACTCCAACCGGGCAGGTACGACTCCGCCAGCCGACAGTGCAGTGAACAATAACCCAGGGGCCCGGCCCCATGCAGAAATGTGCTGATCAGCATTCAGAGGTGCGTGTTCGTACACGCACGCGAACCATGGACTCTACGAAGGTGAGAGGGATGCCCTCACTAATTTATTCGCGAATATGTCAGTCTGTTTGATACATTTCCTCATTTGAATGCTGTTTTTCAAAACTGGCTCCGAATTGTTTTGTTATAAAAGTACTGCAATACTTAAAAGTAGTACTTTTGGTAGTAATAGTACAAATTATGGTGACGATCCGAGGCCGGTTCTAAGACGCAATTCACGAAAAAATATTATGGGCTAAAAGAGGGTGAAGTCGGTTTGCTATTGAGGTATAAAATCGCGAAGAAACAAATCACATTGCTTTTTTTTCTCCATTTTTCCCCACAACCGCTATGATAGTTATCGCATTCTTTTTCTCACTTTTCTTGTATCATAATTTCTACGTGTAAAATGTATCATGGCATTATAATGTTACTGTTTTTAGGTTAATGTTTTGTTTAAACGCTGTATTTAATAATAAATCAAGTTACATCTACACTAGTCAATAGTTACATCTTGGTACATGTAGTTTTCCGTTCATATTTTTGTGTGTGTGTTTTATTTGTGTGCCACTTCCACACAAATGAAACACACAACAAATAAAACACACAAAAATATAAAAACAATGGATATGTGATTACGATGAAGGATGATGGTGAAATGAGATGATTTTATGAGTGATTTATGTATGAAGTTGATGAAAAAATAAAAATAATGGATATGTAAAAGTGTAAAATTAAAGCACATGATTTGTGTGCATATTATTTTATATTTTTTGTTAAAATATCATCCTTTTCTTATTTCATCTAATTAGATGGTTATATAATATTTGACAATATCACTAAAGAGGACAGGTGAGAGTTAAAAATGCATTTTTATAAAACTCAGCGCTGGGTTTAAACCGACATCCTGGGCTCTCAAGTACAGGACCTCTTTAGAACCTTTATAAATATTATGCTATCCAGCACTTTATCAAAAAAATAAAACTTTTTCAAAATTTTTCAATATTGTCAAAGATTGTGTCATTTATCTTTTCAGGCGATTTGCCGCTATTAAAAAACAATTATCAAATATAATTTATGTATATATATATATACCTGTTGATTATGAATGTTTTGAATGAATAAACTATACAATGGTTGGGATTATAAAGTCACGAGCATTGACGTAGTCAAGAGATTCAAAGCCACCAAAGAGGAAAACGGAACATCCCAACAGTACAAATAACAAGGGCTCATTAAACTTGACAATGCACCATTGAATAAAATATTTCCCTTTTAACAGGGACTTTGCCAAATAGACCGAGAGCGATCAACGTTTCTAACTAATTTTATTTATTAAGCAAGTAAGTTTATTATCATTATTCACAAAAATCACTTAATTAACCTGTTATATATGAATTAGAATACCTTCATAAATTAATACAAAATTAATGACTCTGAAATACAGTTTTAATACAATCGAGTTAGGACGCTGAAGAGTGAGCATTTTGTTACTGACTATTAAAGGCGGGTGTTTATCGCGCGGTAGCTGAAGACTAACTGAAGTCAGTCTGAAGAACTGGTAGGGTAGGAAGAACTATGGGTGTGAAATATATTAACCCAACTTTCCCTTGCCGACTTGCGTCACGGATTTTATTTTATTTATATATCTTTATTGGAAATACCAACACCTTTACACAGTAACATAGAAAAAAATTGCATTAGATTGAACAATAAGAACCTATGTAAAACTAAAAATAATAATAAAAATATTACAATACCATTTTTTATATCTAATTTACATATCTACTACACGAATTTAGAAAAAATAATTTGCCCTGTTTGGTTTTTTACACAATGAATCATTGCTAAACACTTTAAATGGCGACTTTTCAAACTCAATTTATCGAGCAGTTAATAGTTATAATAAATATGCAACCGTGGTATTGGTGAATGTAGAGCATGAAGGTATTTTAAAAGCATTAATGGCAGGTAAAATGTGACGTCTTATAACCTATTAAACTGTTGGCTTCGGTAATAATTTATTTTAAAATACGAAAATATTTTTTTTTTAAATAGTCTGATAACTTGTCAGCGCTTTGAATCTCTGTTAATTAAAATTCTATGTATTACTAATGAGAGAATTTGACTTGACAATTTGCATGGGAACTATGTTACGAGGAGGTCACTTAGACCCTAAAGATTGATTAACATCCGATGTAAAATTTTGAGGGTTAAATGTCGGTTCATTTTATTTTTACAATAACAGCATTTGTTTTTAAAATTTGTAGTAAAAAAAAATTGAAACTGTAAAGTATGTTTTCTTACAACTAGTGAACATAACTGAAAATTTGATAACGAAATCAGGGTAAAGGGAGCCAAATCGTATTGCAACTCAAAAACTATTGTTTTTATCAAAAACTTAATATATACTACGTGGTAGCCATAGGATTAATTATTTTGAGGACTGTGGTGCATCGTACTAAATGGTGGATGGGAGGCGAGGATGGAAGTAACTCAATATTGGAGTCTCGATTTTTAACGTCGTTTTATTTCGTCAGCTATTCACCCGCGACGCCATATTATTTTGTAGTCATAGCAAAATATTTTTGCTTAAATATTTTTTAACTGCATCTCTCGCTGCCATTGCAAGAAATATGGTAAATCTAACCAAAAATTATTTAACAATAATCAGTTTGTGCGTACACGTTAGCAAATTTCTTGCTTCAGGTGCAAATTTTTAAACAACCAAACGATTTGCTAAAATATTTATTTCAGTGCCTTAGGTATCTTCGTAAAATCTTCGCGGGCTCCAAATCTACTTTACCAAGTCACTTATGACAACTTCGAGCCAGCTTTGTCCATCTGTACAATGCTTGTCAACCCGACTGGCTTGCCAGAATTCTCGTCTCATATCAAGAATATCAAAACGTTCAGTTTAGGGCCATATTCAGAGTTTGAAAAAAGTATTTGCACTACTCTTACTTAAACAGAAGCGCATTGTTTAACTGTCAAATATAGCAATATTGCAGTGAACAAATTAAGTATTTGACAGTCGAACAATGCGTTTCTATTTTAGAATAGTCCAAGAGTTGCGCAGCTGAGTGTGAAGTTTTTTGACAAAGATGTACCTATAAAGTACCACTTATTCTGTGAAAAATGTTGGGTTCGATTTTATTCTCTCCTTCCTGGAACTATCGACGAATGTAATGCTTATCATAACCTACAAAAGACCGTTTTATAAAACTGTTTAAAATTTATTTATTTACACACAACAATAATGAAGTCACAACAATAAATAATATAAAAACATTGAAAAAAAAATATAATATAGACAAATTAAGCATCAGTCATTTATTGTTGCTTTGAAGTAACATGGCTACTCTAACTAGGTTAAAAAAAAACCTGTTCTAAGAGCGGCTAGAAAAAGGTTGCAGAAAAAATAAAATACGTGAGACGTTACTAATGAGGATCTTAGGATATATATCATAAATACAAAATATCATACATACAATAAAAATTTCATAATTAAAATAAATAATAAAATTGGATAATTGTTGGTTGTTTACAAAAGAAGTTCCTAGTACACAGAATGTCTTCCTTAGAACAGGTGATAGCCTAGTTAAGCAAGTGTTTTTGCATTATATCATTATTTGTGTAACATTCGCTAGAATTAAATAAATTAATTAATTAATATAAATTTTAACACCGGAGGTACTTGTCAAACGTACATGTCCCATTAAAATCGTTCTATAACTAAGTAATCATCACTTAAGTGCTTTTTACCACATAAGCACATACGAGTACATGTACACAGACATATGTTTCACACTTTAGTCAAATTTACTTATGTGTGTAGGTACCTAACAATAAAATGATTTCCATAGAAATCTCGATGTCTATTTTTTACACGATCACAACACAATTTGTACTTGTCGCTTAGTCACTAATTTTAGTACACTCCAAACCCCATTATTTTCCAGATTTTTGTTGAATCGTCACTTTTCGGATTTGGTAAACTTCTCGTAATTTCATTAGTAATTAGAAGATTTATGGTATAACCATTAGCGTTCCTACATTGCATACTCAGTATTTATATCAGCTGTGACCGCTTCTGGGTTTCGGGATCACGAACCACCCCGAACATCCCGTCACCCCACTAACCTACGTGACCCCTCACCCCGTTAACGTTACGTCACGTTGCACGTGAATGTGGTTTAAAACGTTTGCTCGTTCCACGTAGACCACTTGTCACACGAGGTATTCCTCACTGTATACTCAACTAAAGACGTGTATTTAAATTATTAACAAATTATTATCACGTTAATATTTTCAAGAAATGATTTGTTTTATCGCCCACTAAAAAAAAGAGTGGGCGGCCAAATTATAGTACAAGAGCTACAGTAGAAAAATACTGCTAATATTTGCAGCAATATTTTATATGAAATGAATCATTTTTATCTTGTTTTTTTCTTTTATAATATCATAAATGTATGTGGGCTATAGAAATATATTGTTGGCAACACGGATTCTAGGATTATTTTGGAGTTAGATCATTAGTCACTTAGACGCCATTTTGAAATATATCCCATTTGACAGCCGCGTGAATAAGTTGGTTATTTGTTATTTGAATCGATGATCAATATTATACCACCATCAATATCATTTTGTGTGTGTACTGTAATGTAATTTATTAATAAATATTTATTATAGATAAAAATACTCCTTTTTTCATATTCATTGTTATTAAAAATGTCTAGATGTTATAAATAACTGTGAATAAATAAGTTTATTTCACCCTCGATATCTTAGTTTAGTATTTAAACGTTTTATTTAGACGATGTTTTTTAATTGTATCTTAGTAGCATAATGCAAGAATCTGTGTTTAGATTTATGTAGTTTTTTTTTTTTATTTGTCTTAATATAAAAATGTTGAATTCTATGTAAATCGGTAGATTTCTTTTAAAATTAAGTAAATAAATTTCATATAATTCATATCCTACAACAAAATATTAGGTAACACAGACTATTTGTTAAGTCCTCAACACATGAGTGCTACCTAGTTAGATAGACTTTGTAAAATTGAAACTTTTTGGTAAACATTATAATTACTATAAATTATTATTAGTCCAATGAAGTTAGAAAATATTTTTGGGCCCCCTTCTAGAATGAGCAATGTTTACTCAAACATGCGATGTCCTTGAGAATGCTCGCTCAGGAGTGGAATGTGTTGAGAAGTATTTATGCGTGTGTGTGTGTGAGTGAGGGTGTGAATATCAGTGTATATTTGTGCTTAGTTAATTTTTATATTTTCACAGGGTTTTGCGTTGGTCTCTTGTATGCTCACTGTAACACTTCATATATAACTTTCCTTAGAACAGGTAACTATTACCTAGTTAGGAAGGTTATAGACTTGTACTCATCTGCCAACTTGATTTCAAAAAAAAAATCCCTACAATTTTCGTTAAAAAAATGTTTTATATGAGCAAACCTTACATAAACCCCTTAGTATAAAGATGGATTAAGTTTACGGACTCTCGCTGTCACGTAAGCCTCGACGATTTCTAGCTTCACGATTAGTTCGAATTGAAGGTTTGAATAATTTATTAGGCAAATTGCATTTGTGCAAGTGAGTGTACCCGGTTGGCAGCGAGGCTCCTTTGATGGACGTTTGCGGCGGGCGGGTAGGTTGGGCGGAAACGCTGCCAATGCCGGCTGCCAGTATAGCGGAGCAGGCAAACAAGATCGACACTCCGCTGGGACCCTTCCAATACAAACTCATTAATACCATCCAGTATCGGACGTCGAACGTCTCACACAAAGCCAACGCGGCTAAATCAATAAATTAGGTCTCCCAGTCCACCAATGACAAAGCGGTATATGTTACCTGCAAAATTGTGTAACCTCAAAATATTATTACTACCGTAGATTTTACCGGATAGGCGATAAGGGATAGGCGAACTCCGATCGTACGAACTTGTATCAAACGCCTCTCACCTCAACCCGCCACCGTGCCGTACCCTTGCGCAGCGAGAGTCCCTCTATACTGAATCCCTCTATACTGTGCCCTAAGAGTTGCTCATATCAAAAAATGTTTCAATCAAAAATTGTAGGGAAATTATTGGCCTAAAATTAACATTTTCAACTGATTTGTTGCTGTACCTATTAAGATACGCATGATTTTTTTGAATTTTGAAAAACCAATTTTTCCAACCCCTAGGACCAAAAACCACCGCCTAGGGGTGGGGGGACCAACCCCTAGGGGTTGGTGCGATCAAAAAAGTTTACTTAGATAAGTTTTAGGCCCTATACTAAGAAAATTATAACAAAATTACCCTTTTTCGATAAACCCCCCTCATTCCCTGGTCTGATTTTGCCCATTAACGAACTTGACCGAGATTTTGTGCCCTTAAATTATATGTATCAATTGGTCTAAAATTATAACAGTTTTCGGGTCCACAAGAAAGTGATATAGATAAGTTATATAAACTTTAAAATTTAGGGTGGTTTTGGGTTTCCGAGAAAAAAATATAAGCTTTACATGAAAATATTAACTCGTACTTGCCATAAGTTGGAATGCATTATTACCGCTTTTTTTAATTCAATTTCTTACGCATAATAGGGAACATAAACACCCCCTTAAGTCCCCCCCCCCTCCTAACACACCCCTGAGTATTTCTTCTCGAACATGCGTAAGGAAATAATTGAAAATTCTCTACTTTTTTAATGACACCCTCACTCGAGCAATCATTTTCACCCGCCTCCCATTACCGCACTTCATTAATTTTTCCCTACCTTCCGTACTGGCGTTCGAATGAATAGCTTTTCTACTATACACCATTAAATGACGAGAATTATCTATCTATACTATATCGGTTCCCTTAAGTGCTTTGGTTTTTTACATTTTTCCTGAGACATTTACCTCGGAATTTTCAGCTTACCTTCAAAATGTTTGTTTAGTTAATTAATATATTTAATATTTTTAGGAAAAACGTTAAACAGCGTACCTTATTCATATTAACAACAATTTCATACAATAATATAGCCAATTACATGGATTCACATATTAAAAAAGTAAAATTTACATATTTACCATAATAAAAATATCTACATAGGTAAAACACGAGTTTGACCAAATGTGACAAATTGTATGTTACAATGTTTAAAAATTACAAAGATTAGTATGATTTGCGATATGGAGAATTTAATGAAAAAATCGATGTGATTAGTGTTTTTTATGATACCTACTGTTTTTAAGTGATATGTTTTATATATACATAGATAATATATTTATTTATTTTTCTCTAAAATATATATTTATAAATATGGAATTTACTTCTCGCAATATATTTTATAAAATATTATCTATTTATTTTTATGTTTTACAAATTAAAAAAAAAAGTAATTAAATTCAATACCAAATCAATGTTTATGACGTTTAACATAATATTGTGTCAAATATTTTAATTTTTTCTTTGGTTGTTTTTGTTAAAATTGTAGTGTAGGATTATTGTATTCCTTCAGAGAAAATGTAATAAAATATTTATGTAGCATATTATAAATAAATAAATTCTAATTTTGTAGGGAAATTGCTCGTGTTTTGAATGCCATTAACTACAAAAATAAATTTACATAAAGGGCGATTAATAATAAAATTTGCAATAAATAAATCGATTAAACAGTATATTCGTAGTTCGTAGTAACCAAATATTCACATAATATTTTTCAATATAATTTATTTGATCAGGCAGCATACTGTAAAACTTCAAATAATAAAAATGGTGTCGATTCGGTCAGCGCCCGCCGCTATTATGGCGTACGGCGACAGCTGGACATTATTGCATGATCCTTTTACTATTTTCATTAAAAGTTTACATTTTTTTTTCGGTAACCTTGATGAATATAGTTTCTTTACAAATAATACTAGGAATAGTAGAGCCGATTGGCGGTTTTTTTATCGGGAAGGTCTCGGGACAGGCTATATATTATTGTATATTGTTATTTTTATTTTTATCAACTTTCTTGCATTTTCATAAAACTCAGTGCATCCTGCATTGCCTCTCAAGAACAGGACCTTTTTAGTACCTTTATAAATATTTTGTTATCATACACTTTATTAAAATATTAATACACTTTTCTAAATTTTTCAATACTATCAAGGATTGTATCACTCATCCGTTCAGGTGATTTGCTGCTATTAAAAAATAATCATCAAATATAAGTCTTTGCAACTAATATCTTTAACTATAAGTCTTTTTTTAAAATATAAGTCTTTGCAACTAATATCTTTAACTATAAGTCTTTTTTTAAAATATAAGTCTTTACAACTTAATATCTTTGCAACTCAATCATACAATTATTTTATTTATATATGTTTTGTAAATTATATAATGTTTGATGATTCGAAAAAATCATTTTAAAGACTACGGACTAACAAATATAATAATACTCTTAGGGTATTTAGCAACGGAAACCCAAAACGAAAATTATACCAACTAAATAACAAAATTCCCATAAATTGAGGGTGGCTAAGTGATATAACTACACATATGTTACGGCACGGTTACAAAAGTCTGTCAATATTTGATATTACGTCGCAAAGCAGACTGCGACGTTTTCCCAATAAATGAGCGGGTGAACATATGGGGATGTGTTCGGACAAACAAAACGAAGACTGAAAGAATTTTATTAAAGATGGACGAAAACAAGCCTCTATTCTTCTCTCTCGGTCCCACGGAAAGAGCGAGAAGGTAGATTATCAAGATGTTTATAAAATTTTATTGCTTTAGCATGTTTGCTCTGAAAATGTGTACGATCACTACATAACTGGGCCTCGCCCGTACTAAGCCAGGCACAATTAACATTTATTGTAGGTACACTAAAAACATAATTATATTAAAAGTAAAAAAAAAATCTCTAGACGTTCTTGAGACTTTGCACCTATTATTATTTCAAAATAATTTATCTATGTACCATTTCTTATATAGGGTGATGATTTTAGAGGCGTGGTTTTCAAGAAGAGATAAAACGCATATAATTTGATGTTATGGCTAAGAATTTAGTTTTATTATAAAGATAAGGGTTTGCCATTATGTTTTAAAAATGATTTCGGGTAAGTGGCCGCCGCGGCTGACTCGAACAAATTCCAGCCGAGAGGCCCAATTTTCAACCACTTTTTGCAGCAAGTTGGGCCGTATGTCAGCAATAACGCGCCGAATATTCTCTTCCAAGGCGTTAATCGTGTCCGGCTTATCTGCGTAGACAAGCGACTTCACATAACCCCACAAAAAATAGTCCAGCTGTGTTAAATCGCACGATCTTGGAGGCCACGCCACAGGCCCATGACGCGATTTTTACTTTATTTTAGAGTGATTTAAAAAAAAAATGCACTATTTGCAAACGTTGTTCAGGAGTAAGTCTATTCATTATGAAATGGCAAACCAAACTGAGCATAAATCAAGTGACAGCTGTCAAAAACACCAACTACGAAAAAAGTAGTGCCAGATTGAAAACCACGCCTCTAAAAAAAACACCCTATATATGCGAAGGTATACTCACCGTATTATAGAGGTATAAGAACCTCAATAATCCTTAAACTTAAAAGTTTAATGTGTGAAGGTCACAAGTCCGCATGACGTCCGTGCCAGGTTTATGCCGACTTCTACATCCCGCCACCCGTCCACAGTCAGCCGATCGAGGTAACGTCAACCGAACGCACCGAATGCACCACGGCTGAGGTAGAGGGTTTCCCCTCCGATGCAGTCTATAAGAACGGAGGTCGTCCGCTAGTACGACGCCTATTCCACCTGAGTTCTCTCGCCGCCGATACCTACTCGTCTGCCTGACGTCACGCCATACATTAAGGAGTCAGACACTACATTTTATATCGGAGTTCTTATGTAATCAGTGGATCTATAATAAACCCTTTAACAAGTTCTCAGTTATTACATTAATCCCACGGGTTCCCCACTCGAGGGGTTCCGTTACAAATGAATTACCTTCGAATTTCGACCACTAGTATAAATAAATAATCCTAATGTATAAGAAAAGAGTTCAAGAAAATAAAATAACGCAACAAAGACCAGACAAGCAATTAACCTAAAATTCGTAACTCAGAAAATAACACAATATTTGGCCAAAGATATTTTACATTTCTCCGAGAGCTTTTAACTCCCTAGAGTCTAGACCAATACCAATAGACGTGAAAGGAAACCAATTTAAATTCTTCAAGGCAGAGGTTATTAATGAGAGATCTATTGTGGGCATAAATATAATAAATTACTGAGTTATAGTAATCAGAAATAAAAGAATTTAAAATTAAAACATTTAAAAAAAACGAATAAGTATAATTGTTTCTTTTAGTAAGTATTTGAGTAAGATTATTATGTAATTATTATATATATATATATATATTATTTATTTCTTATATTAATTTCGATTAGTATGTATATTATATACTGTGTGTATAAGTATGTTTGTATGCATTCAAATATATTCCTTAAATATCCATATCTATTTATGATTATAATTAATGTGGATTTTTCAAATGTTTCGACGCGGCAGACAGAATGTCTTCCTTAGTTAGGTTGCAAGAATTAATTAAATATTTTTTTATTATAATCTGTTTTATATTTTATAAGCACGTGGCGATCAATTAATACCATATACACAAATTAAGTACCAGTTATTTAATAACGTTTTGAAGTAATTGTTAGCATGTTATGTACTTCAATATTTTATTACAGTACCATTTAAAGATAAAATAAATTAATTAATTAATAAAATAATATATTAAAATGAAATAGATACTATAGTATGTACATATTTTAGAAAATACATATTTGTAGAAATACTATATGTAGCAATAAAAATAAATTTACGGTTATGTTTTAGTAAATTATATTTTTTATTATCCTACCGATTAGCAAAACCCTGGCAAAAGATTTTTTGAACACTAAACAGCGACTCTGGTAATTTTGGTACAATTATACTTACGCGAGCTTATCCTAATCTTAGTTCATTTTTTTAACAGAGAATGAATAATGAATGAATGAATGAGACGAAGTAGGTATGAATTCTTAAAAGACATTTTATCCTCATTTTCGACACTTCAATTTAAATGTTGGACAAACTAAACTACACTCACTAGGAGCGGACAGTTTGTAGTCAATTTGATTATTAAATACACACTGTCCCGAGGGCCATCTACGAAAATACAGGAGCGCCAGTAAGAAAATATATATAAATATGCGAAATGTATTAATTATACTAAAGCGCTGGTGTAAATTACTTTCGCCTTCTCGTAGCCTTGACTGAGCGCGGCGACGATAAGCTGGCGAGCGTATGACCACAACAATGTAATATTATCGTAAATAATTTACTTTAATTTCTCGGAAACGACGATGAATTTTGAAATGAAATGAAAATACGTGTTTTTCTCATATTGGAGACAGCCTTTTTCACTTTAATTAATATCTATATTTTATACAGTCGGAAGTAGCGACCTCCCAGCTGGCTCTGTCGCAAGAAATCGTAATTGCAAAACTGTCTCTGCGCCCCTTAAAATATATAATCCGGCCAAATTCCGCTTGGATACAGCTTTGCATGGTATAGCGTGTTTGCCGATAGCTAATTGAACAGCAATATTAGTTCAGCTGCGCTAGGAGCGACTAGTCTTAGAAACTAGCCTTAGCTTCAGCTTAGCTTCAATAATGCTTCAATCGTGGTCAGATTTCGAAAATGTATGAAAAAATATTTTATAAACCTTTACTACATTAAACATTGTTTTATTTATATTAAATAATATTACCTATTGCAATGGGTACCATGTCTTGACTTCCGGGAAATTTCGACATATCTTCGCGTTTCACATCCCCTGGAACCCAAAACCACCCTCAGTTTAATAGTTTATAGATAAAAGGATGTTTTTTTTAGAGGCGTGGTTTTCAATCTAGCACTACTTTTTTCGTAGTTGGTATTTTTGACAGCTGTCACTTGATTTATGCTCAGTTTGGTTTGCCATTTCATAATGAATAGACTTACTCCTGAACATCACTCTAAAATAAAGTAAAAATCGCGTCGTGGGCCTGTGGCGTGGCCTCCAAGATCGTGGGATTTAACACCGCTGGACTATTTTTTGTGGGGTTATGTGAAGTCGCTTGTCTACGCAGATAAGCCGGACACGATTAACGCCTTGGAAGAGAATATTCGGCGCGTTATTGCTGACATACGGCCCAACTTGCTGCAAAAAGTGGTTGAAAATTGGGCCTCTCGGCTGGAATTTGTTCGAGTCAGCCGCGGCGGCCACTTACCCGAAATCATTTTTAAAATATAATGGCAAACCCTTATCTTTATAATAAAACTAAATTCTTAGCCATAACATCAAATTATATGCGTTTTATCTCTTCTTGAAAACCACGCCTCTAAAATCATCACCCTATATATATCTATCTATCCACTTTCTTGTGAACATGATAACAGCCGTAATTTTACACTAAGCACTTTCAAATTAATACATAAAATAGAACGGCATAAAATCTCGGTCAAGTTCGCGTTAATGGGCAAAATCATACAAAAGGGGCGGGAATGGGGGGGGTTCAAAAATGTGAAATTTTGCTATAGGTATCTTTCTTAGTATATAAAATATCGAATTAATTTAAATTTTAAATTATGTCTTCGATAAAGGCCATTAGTTCTAGGGGTGGGAAAAATAGTTTTTTAAAATTCAAAAAATACGTACCTACCTTAAAAGACATTGGGAATCAAAGTTCGAAAATTTTAAACGCATGTTTAGATCTTCAATAATATTTTCTATTACGGTTTATAAAAAAAAAAAAATTACTGTGATTGTACCTTTAAGTTTCTTAAGAAAAATTTAAATGCTTTTATCTCGAAAACCGTGAAACATTGAATAAAGGTGTCTGTGATCAAATGCGTGGCCAAATGACCTCCAAATGATCCAAATTATTATTGTTACAGGATTTTCTTGTAAGGTGATCTCATTTTGTAACCTTTAGTTTACCATTTTTAGACAAATAAACGAATCCTCCCCCCCCCCCCCCCACTCACAACCCGTGAGATTTCGACAATCTAAGTTGGGAATAAAATTCGCATAAAAGGTGCGACGATTGTCCTGTCATAAACCTATCCCCACTAAAAGGCAGTGAGGGACGTTAAAGGTGCGGACATACTAAGCACGCAAGCTATTGAAATATGGTCGGAATATATTTTACAATGCTACCAGCAAGTAATCGCAGCTAATAGATAAAATTAGATATACAGGGTGAAATTAAAGTCAGCAGTATCCTTTTTCACTCTGTATAAGGAGGTCTTTCCTCCCGATATTAATTCCGAATACCGTTTTTTTTATTTAATCAAAATTACCTATTAATATTCATTTGCATAAACGCGACTTTATACTCAACACAAAAAAAAACTTTCTTTGAGGATACATAATATTAGTAATAGTATTCTCGTCACCACACACACGCACGCGCAAACACACAACACACACATTAGCACACTCTTACATTCCACACCCTAATATATTCACAGATTACAACACTCATACAATGTTATCACTATAAATTAGATCATATTTCGTTCTGTTAAAAGTATATATTAAATTGGAGATGCCTGTAGTCGGCATTTATCTATTTCTATGTAACTGTCATTATGTATAGCTGTAAGTATTTCTCATGCAAATAAATAAATTAATAAATAATTCTGGTTGTTTTTTTATTATTTTTTACATTTTCCCATCGGGTAAAAAACACGATTTTACCTAGGCGCATTTCTGTATCTTCCAAAGTCGTGAGAAATATTTCCAAGATTATTTATTTCGGCGCTACACTATGTTCGGAACCGGATAGGCGCCATAAAATCTTCTTTCGAAAGTCTTAAACTTTTTACCTTCCCTAATAAAAGTTTTCGATCTTTTTTTTTTTGTTTCGCTTGTTAAATCTGCCTCTTTGATAAAATCCTCTGGAAGCTTAGGATGCTGGGCTGATAAGAGTCTTTACCGCCGGCTATCAGTATAAATAAAGGTATTTTACGCGACCGTATACAGGTTGCTTTTTAAATTCAGGGCACTCCTTTTAGGAGGTTGATCTATGTCAAAAACTGAAACGATCTCACGAAAAAAAAATTGTGATTCGCGAGCCGCGTACTGTCCGGCCGACACCTGGCGGCCGACGGCAATGTCATGATTTTGTCATACCCGCTGTAGCTCGCTTCATTGCCATTGACTATTTCTAGGGGATCATAGGTCATATTTGAAGGGTGTGTGAAAAATAGCAACTCAATTGAATTACAGGAAATGGATCATACACTCATTTGTTGTCTCTTTATATAGGTTGTTTTTTTTTAGAGGCGTGGTTTTCAATCTGGCACTACTTTTTTCGTAGTTGGTGTTTTTGACAGCTGTCACTTGATTTATGCTCAGTTTGGTTTGCCATTTCATAATGAATAGACTTACTCCTGAACAACGTTTGCAAATAGTGCAAATTTAGAAAAAATCACTCTATTTTTTTTTAAATCACTCTAAAATAAAATAAAAATCGCGTCGTGGGCCTGTGGCCTGGCCTCCAAGATCGTGCGATTTAACACCGCTGGACTATTTTTTGTGGGGTTATGTGAAGTCGCTTGTCTACGCAGATAAGCCGGACACGATTAACGCCTTGGAAGAGAATATTCGGCGCGTTATTGCTGACATACTGCATACTGACTTGCTGCAAAAAGTGGTTGAAAATTGGGCCTCTCGGCTGGAATTTGTTCGAGTCAGCCGCGGCGGCCACTTACCCGAAATCATTTTTAAAACATAATGGCAAACCCTTATCTTTATAATAAAACTAAATTCTTAGCCATAACATCAAATTATATGCGTTTTATCTCTTCTTGAAAACCACGCCTCTAAATCATATACGACCATTACACGATAATATGTTAATCTTTTTTATTTATACTTGCTGGCCATATGTTATGTTTAATGTTAACTGTAAACGTGGTCTATTTTGATGTTTGTAATTCATTACAAATAATGTGTTCGTGCAACACGAAAAGCTTTAGGAAATTTCCTAGCCGTGCGCGACTCGCCACTCTTCAACCCTTTCAAACTCGTGAACTCGTGAACTCTTGAGACATCCTCCACATTTTCGTGTGTGCCTGCTCGCGAGGGCATTGCTCTCCCATCTCAAATTCGAAGTCCGGAAATACCTGGCAAACATTCCCTCGTTCGAACGAAAAAAAAAAAATTAACCGCGTTTGATCGCTCATTATTAAATTGATTACATTAAAAAAAACAAAATTCCTCACAGAAAAATAAAACGCGTATATTTGACGTTAAGTGTTATAACTCATCAATAGGCACCTCGACAGTTGGTATCCATAAAAATCCAATCTCGTAAAAACATGTCTCTTAGAGCCTTTTTGATTATTTAAAATCACAATATGAAGGAAGCTATACCCCTCAATACCAATCCCTCCACTTAACTGGCTAATGTCTGTACTGAGGAAGGCAGTATTTTAATTATGAATTATCTATGGATGCCAACTGTACAACGGTACCTATTGATGAATAAAAATATAGTAGGAATTTAAAATAAGTCATATTTGGACATATACGCGTGTTTATATATTTATCGTAAAGTTTGGCGTAGGTAAGATTTATACTTAAATATTTTCCATTAATTTAGCTTATATATTAGTCCTATTCAGAGCCTTTGTATAATTTAACAAACTCCAAATGAAGCAAAGGTTGGATGTTCATTATTAATTTAACAATCATTTTGTAACTACACACACAACCACACACCCTCACTGACAATTTTACACCGTACACACATACACCTTCTAAAATAGCGTTAAGCTCAAAATATTTTGTACAAAGGCGTAAGCTTTAATTGGCCTTATTATTAACCTCTTGAAAAATGTACATAGTATTAGTACGCTGTATGCTTACATGTTAATAAATAAATAAATAAATAAAAGTTTTTACCGGGGCGTATTAAATGAAATGTAATCCTATATCGATTATAAGCTAACTTCAGTGCGGACTTGTGCTCTTTTTTTTGTAATATAATTATAAAATTGAATACCTTACCCTTAGCTTGTAATAAAAAAATATCTTACAACATAAAGTTTTAAGTGTAACACGGCGCAGGCATCATAAAAATTTTAATTTGTAAATTATCTCTTTTAATTTCTCAAGTTTAGTGGGCGGCTAGAAGAGGACCGCCGCTAAAAAGGAGATTAATTGCTCATAACCGCAAACGGGAGGAAAAAATGGCGCCGGATTACCGCGGGGCCTACCTCGTAAATCTTCTCGATCCGTCGCGGAATCGTAACTTCTCGTGTTGCCATCCGCGAGACGTAAACAGGTGTGCGCCGCCGAGCATACCTGTATTGGACGCCATTACACCCGTTGCATGCAACAAGCGAATGTTTCCAATAAAGGAGGTGTAGATTGCGTGAGCAGGGACCTGAGCGATTCCTTCAGAAATTTGTTTAGTGTCCTTAGGGCCGAAATTTCATGTCCTACTTAAGACTAACCTAAATTTTAAGTTAGACTTAACCGATAAACATCGTATTTCAACTCACTCTTAGCGTTAAGTCGTACATAAAAGTCCACCTTAGCTAAGAATCAAAACAACTAAAACTTATGCCTTAAGTCAAACATGAGTCAGTGTTAAAATACGCTGCTAGGAGCGATTTCAGTACATAAACGGCGCTACAGTCGCCGTGAATTGCCATCTGTGGTTTTCGTCTCGTACTTGATTTTATATTTTCTAATTAAAATTGACTGGATTTGCATATTTTGAACATCTTCAATTCAAGCAAAAACGCATGACAAAATCCTAGTAACCCTACAGCTGACAACATAACCTCAAAACGTCAGATGACGCGTCATTTGTCAAAAGTGATGCGACAGTGGCGACAGATATTGTATACACAAACCATAGCGGCGAGTAGCGAACTAATCACGAGAAAACATATTCTTAACAAAGTCAAACTTACAAAAGTAACTGAAATACACAATTCAATTTAGGTCATGCTTAAAAGTTAACGACTTTAAGCAAGGACTGAAATTTCGGCCCTTAGGGAGTTAACATACTCAAAATTCTGATGTCTAGGGGGGAGCAAGAGTGGAGGGGGGACAAAGAGTGTCCCACTTTTAGGTTTTTCGCTTATATCTCGAAAACGGTGCATCCTAAGGGTACAAAATAAATAACAAATAAAAGCTCATAAAATTTTATGTAACTTTTATCATACACATTGTTTTCAAATTCGCAACCGTTTTCGAGCTACGTGCTCCGGAAAAGTGAAAATTTTCGAAACAAGATTTTTCCCTACATTTGTCATATCGTCCATACTATTCATCTGAGGAAGAGATAAATTCTTGAGAATCGAATTCTCTTCAAGAATATATACACATATGCTTATTTATCTCCAACCTGTCAACAGCTACACTCATTTTAAGATTTTATGTAAACATTTTCAGTAAAAGCTGCTTTTATCATTTTCCTGAGCTACAACTATCGTTAAGAAATTACATGATCTTTTCAGGGAAAGTTTACATTTATTTTCTCGGTAACCACGATGAATTTTGATATAGTTTCTTAACAAATAAAACTAGAAATCGCAGGACCTATTACCTGTTTTTTTTTTTTATCGGGAATGGTCTTGGGACACGCTATATAAATAAACAAGAATGGCTATAATAACCTGTAGCTATCATATAATATCAACTGCTTCTATACATTGTTTAATAGTAGTAATTTATTTAACTAGAACCTGATGTCGTACAGCTAGGCACTATAGACGACCTTAAACCCAGACTTTCTACGCCTGCGGTATCAACTTGTAATGGGTTGCTTCACTTCCTATCTTCACTCGTGCCTGCGGCAATTTTAACCTATCCGATGTGCGTTTTGGATGGCCATAGAGTTGACGATGGGTTATTTTTTAAGTCAGAGAGGATTATATTGAAATAACATACAACGGTATCACGACATTCTTTCAAATTCAACATAAATTTTAACACCATTTTAGTTTTTTTTTTTTGTAAATTTTGACTAGTAACTAGTAACGAAACAACAGTGACATAATAATTTTAACATATTACAATGTGGCACTAAACAATTTTTACAAGTTTCTATCGTAGATGAGTTTATATTAATTTTAACTTTAATTTAATTTATAAATAATACGTTCGACAGCCGTGCCGTCATATTTTTGAAATTCAAATAAGATATGTGAGCGCTCTATCGTCAGTGTTAATGTTATATATTTATACTATTCGGTCAGCCTCTGATGTGATCTAAACGTCTATGGTTATTTTTCAAGAGCATCAATCTACACACGAAAATTCAACTCTTACACAATTGTACTTTTCGAGTTGAAAGATGCCACAGACGGACAGACGGCCAACGGACGGGGATAGTGGCTTCCTGTTCATGAATTTAATATATGTATAGAAGCTAAAAATGTTCATGAGTTCCAAGCAATGATCTTTTAAAACCTATAGATACGGCATGTCATACAAATCGTCTGTAAAAACCCGGCACTCCGCCATGATGACATATGCGAGCAAGCGAGACGTATGATACGCGTGGAGTGTACTCGACGCAAAGTGGTGTACTTGGGCGTGGTGCGTATTTCACCCCCAGTTGCCTTATATGTTTTGAAAGACCGTTGGTTCCAGGACTCACCATTAGAATGTGTAAGCATCAACGTTCGTCTGTGCATCCGTTGCAATCGCATAACGAGCTTAATTTTAAATTCGAAATGTAATTCCAAGAAAAAGATTATCAGAGTCCGTACATCTTCACCTAAAAATTCGCAGCATCATTAACTATGCAGACAAAACCAGCGACAGAAAATTACGGGTAGGTACCTTCAATTAGCGTAGAAGGTAAATCCCCTAGAAGATTAGAAGATAGTCAACTAACGAATAAATAAAAATCGTAAAGTGATTCGATTGCATTGCATGGTACACCCTTCAGCATATTAAATGCGGAAAGAAGACTAGATATAATCAAGTAACTTTATGAAGTTTAAGTAAAATGAAATATTATAGGAATAAAATTCTAAGGGAGACATTATTATACAGATTGCAACTAAAATAATTTACTACAGATCTGCAATCTATTTATTATCATCTACCATCTACAAGTAGGTACCGTCACATAACATTAGATACGTATCTATATATATATACGAGTGTTCCAAGAGCATTCTTAAGGGGGTGTTTATGTTCGCTATTGCGTGTAAGAAATTGTATAAAAAATATGAAAATAATTCATGCCCAAATATATTAATTTTATCAAAGCGCTTGTGTAAATTCCCTTTTTGCTCGCAGGTCAAGACGGCTCAATGACCCAGCGCGGCGCGGCCAGTGACCGAACTTATGACAAGAGCGATTTCATATTATCACATAAAGTTTACAAATTTGTACTTGGAAACTTATGATGTTTGTGAAGGTTATATTTACTTACTCGATAAAACAAAAAAAAATTGGTTGAATAATCCCCAATCGTGAACCCCAATGTTGCACGATTTGCGGTAAGTTACGTTTCCTTTTTTTTTGGGAGGGTAAAGTGAATGAAATAAAACTTTCTAAAAGAATACTTTCTTTATTATTTTACTGAAATAAACAATCATAAAATTTGCATTCAGTAATTAATTTATACAGTACAGTAATCCGTTAACAATGTTAATTATATTCTTTTATAAAAAATGTCAAGGACACCCATTTTCGATTTGCGAAAAATTGGTCTATTTACAAGAAAATTCGCCTTATTAAAATTTGTCTAAAAACAATTCGTCAAAAACTCTCTTGGAAAAGACAGAGGGGTAGTTCGATGAATTGTTGTGGACGAATTTCCCGCAGACGCACATTTCCACATTTATTTATTTCTCCCTTTCGTTAGAATACACACACAGCGAAAAACAAATAAAAACCTATAAAAATAACTTTTGGTTTGGAATCAAAGTTGTTTTATTCCAAAAACTACAAAATGTGTACTGGTGAGTGGTATTGAAAGTTCTTGGGGGGATGTAATTACACCCTTTACCCCCCTTTATACTGAGATCCGCATCTGAGGCACGTTAACTCAATTCAAACAAATATAATCAGCTAGCTAAATCATAAAGCTAGTGAATAAATACTGTTTCGTCGCGGTAAGTACTCATGCCTCTATGATGCCTCTATGCCTCTATGGTGAGCATTCATGGCTGGATTCTTTAAGACCCGGTTCAGA
This sequence comes from Neomicropteryx cornuta, assembly GCA_020383195.1. Taxonomy (NCBI): domain Eukaryota; kingdom Metazoa; phylum Arthropoda; class Insecta; order Lepidoptera; family Micropterigidae; genus Neomicropteryx; species Neomicropteryx cornuta. The sequence goes on from JAHKQU010000024.1 coordinate 3,055,395, forward strand.
CCAGGTATAAACACCTTCCTTAATTGCTATGAGTAAGTTTTCGATGAGATGGGTTACAGCAGTGTACTTATGCGACTATGCTTAAGGTGCCAATGTTTAACTTAATGAAAAAGAATTGTAATTTTTGACATAAATAAATTTAATTAACTTATAGAGTGTTTAATGGCAATTTTTTAAAAACTCCGGAGGAATTTAACCTACAGACAACAAAATATCCAAATTTAATCTCGTTAAATTACCTTTGAAATAACTTGCTAATAATCAATTTTGGTGTATATATAAAATATCAATTTTGGTATATATAATAAAAAATAATAATACTGGATAATAAGGACATGTTTAATTTCGATCGTAATCCTCATCTCCGCGGACACAAATTAAAACTCAAAACTAGTTCACATAAAAACCTGCAAGGGTTTAGCAAATATAAATTGTATGTATCTTTTTTATAGATAATTAAAAAAAAAACCCCCTTTCTCTGCAAACGCAAGAAATATTTCTTAAATCATTTAAAAATAAACAATTAAAAAGGTAAATTTCTACTTTATCTAAAAGTTAAGAGCCTCCAAGTTTGATTTTTCCGTACATTTTATCAAATCTTTAGAAGTAAATATTTTAATGACTGAATACAACAATCAAAAAATAAAACTAGCTAAATAAATAGCCATTATATGAAATAGCATGATTTATAACCACTCCCAACACCTATTCAGGAAGAGATTTGCTTTTTGGTTAGTATTATTTAGGTTATTGTAAAGATTTTTTACGGCACAGGAATTTTTTGGTTAATCCTGTAAAATTTATGAAATTTTGTACCGTAGCTCCTCGCATATTTTCACTACAGTTAGGCACATTTAGCGCTATAATCTGTTAAGAATTACCACCATCTCTATAACTTTGGAATCAGTTTGTATAAAATCATTTGGATTTTTCTTTCGAGAGTATGTTTAAATATTGGGAAAAGTGCACCACGCCATGTTCTCTGCTGGCAACGTGCAGATTACTACCGCAGACATTGCTCTTGTTGATGTGTGCGTTGTGCAGCTCGGAGACCTGGCAGGAGCAGGCGGCCGCCGGATCTCCGGACGATTTCAATTTACCCATCCTGAAAATAATTTGTTTGATTATAATTATAGTACCCTAGCGAAATACTACAATTTTACAATTTGATTAGTATATATACATCCTGTCAAACACATATTTTGAATCTTTGTAGTTGTCGAATTTGCCTATGAATATGGGGCGTTTGGTGATTGTGGGAAGGAGGAAGGACGACAGATCGTGAACAGCAATCCAGACGCAGCGCTTTTTGTGTGTACATAAATATCAACTACTACTCTTTTAACCTGTGGATCAGCATCGCATTATAGGACTTTTGTATCCTGGTGCCCTACACGCATGTGCCAATGACGGCTTGCGGTAAATGATCTATTATATTACCGTGAAATATAGGTTTTCAATACTTGCAACACCGATAAATAGCTAAACACCAATAAATTGGTATTCTTGCACGGCGAGCATGGCCACTCGAGCCAGTCCCTTCGCCTGGAATACTCTCAGAACGTAACATGATGTGAGCATAGGTTAATACTCTGAGGCTGCGGAGGCGATTATTCACTATCCGGCTGCAACGATACGAAAAGATAAAATAAATGTTCGATTGTCAACTGTCACAATGGTGTGATTCAGAAACGAGCGATAGATTCGAACTGACACTGTCGAGTAGTGGTGGTCGGCGCAGTTTCACAAACTGACATGCAATATTCAATGCAGATATAAATGAACTAAACAACCTGTATAAAGAAACTGAAACAAGACTGGTCAGATATTAACCGCTTTCCCGTAAGGTTTTAAAAATTTGAAAATTTCACCAGAATTCATTTCCAGGCTGCGCATTGCCGTCCCACGCATAGGTCACGATTAGAAGTTTTTGTTCATTCTCGACGCCTTCCAGCTTAGAAGACGGCTCCCTTTTGGAAACATGCACTAAAACCCCTCCATTTGGGTGATGGTTGTCGGGGAACATTTTCCCATTTGTAATCTAAAAATATAAATAAATTAAATATAATCTATAATTGTTGTAACAAATTCAAATCCTATCTATTATTATTTAGTTTTAGGCAGGTGTCGTCTAAAATTGTTTCATTCATTCTCATTATTGGCATTTATCACTGCGCCTGGTAACTTCATTCCGTGCATTCACCACTCTGTTTGACATGAAATTCTTCCTCGGTTTAGAACTAAAGGTTGTACTTGAGAGTTTTAAAGTGCGAATTAGCATTAATTGTGTAATTTCATCACCGCTGGCTCATAGCGGTGACGAAATCGCATTCATTCACAGCCATAGCTACAGAGACGCGTTCAACGAAGTCGCTTCGCTTGCCTATTATTGCCATTTGTTATCAGTTGCACGAGCTATACAGATGGACACCATAATATGGTGCATTCAGGTACATCGCCGGCCGTAACTATTTTGACAGTCGACCTATTCGACAGTTGCCCTGTTAATTATAAACATGTGTACCGATCTACGAAAAAAATATAAATTGACAAAGAAATAATTAATAAACCTAAAATTAATTAGTGTGTGAAACCTACTGAACGTTATTGGAAATTCAAAATTCTATGTGCCGCCTATCTCATTCTTTCTGCGGCTTTTGAGGGCCCATCGAGGGCCTTGGCTTTCTCTTTGAGCAGCCTACCTCATTCTGCCCTGTTCTCCGCTGTGGCCTTTCGATCGCATTCAGTAAAAGCTCATATTATTACCTCATTCGATCCTGGCAATTTGAAGTAGGCGAAGTGAACATCGGATATATTTCGAATGCACCCCTTGAGATGTCGCAATCTCTGAGAAAATACTTCTAGAAATGTGGTTTCTTGGTGGTCAGCATTGCGCCAAACACCCAAGCCAATTCCAACCTGTTAGTGAAAATAAAAGAATTAGTACAAGTAGAAAACATATAACATTTATTTAAAAAATATTGGCCTGTAGACAAATCACCACCGCACTATACAGGAAGATACGAAGACTTAAGGGGGTGTTTATGTTCCCTATTACGAGTAAGAAATTATCTAAAAAAAATTAATCTCGAGACATCTGTCTTGGTGATGTGAGGTTATTCATTATGGGCAGTAACATCTCGAAAGTATACGTGTTTTGTTACTGAAGACGGTCAACAGAGCGTGGGCAATGCCAAAACCGCGTCACTCACGTCTAGCAAAATACTGTCTGAATTTGTCAGGGGCATTCGTATCTTAGCGGTTTACTAACAGGCCACTGTAGGTTGGACAGATACCTCAAAATCTTGCATAGACACCACAATAGACAGCAGAAGAAGAGACTGTGGAACGTTTGACCTGCATCTGCCAAGCAGCATTACAAAAAGAAGCACACTCTGTGAGGCATGCAAAATCGGCACCAGAAACTCTACATTCGGAGACGAAACAGCTGCAAGAACTCTATGGTACGACGGGTAATACAAAACGGAACCAATCATTATATTCATCGGGTTGATGGTAGAATGAAGTTAAAATAAAAATAATGTCACATGTGGCATGTTCATAGATAAGTTTATATTAATTTATACTGGCCAGCAAAAAAATGCTGACTCCAATGTTAAATATTGTCACGATCCTGGCTGCCCCGTGAAACATCCAGGACTGTTCTATATTTTCGAATGTTGAAAAGAGTACAGTTTTGGCCGGAGTTATTGGATTCGCATGTGCTGTCAGATTGATAGAAAACAAAAAAAAATATATAGAAAACTTGTCGAATTAATCTTGTCTTTTAATGTTTTCCATACCTCGTGAATGTAATAAACCGGCACCCGATTCGGGTACCTCTGCCAAGCGACGAAAGAAAGCAGCGTGGTATTTGAGTGCCGTCTGAGCGTTGTAGAAACGCAATGGAGCATCGGCTCTGAGGTTACTCGCATCTTCCCAAAGAACAATAAACAAAATATATATGTTCCTTACCATATGAATATATGCCATTTTACCGGCGATTTTTGCTCTATGGTTGGCTTCAATAAGCAGAGTGTCTATGGTCAAAATCAGCCTCTTTTTGTAGTAGAAATTGTCGAAATAAGCATTTTTTGCTTTAGCGGGCGAGAAATGATTCTTCATTTTGGATATATCATCAGCGACGACTTTGCTATGAGTTGTCTCGTACGAGTTTATTGGCTCGTCGTAAAAGTCAGCCCACATCTGACGCCACTTCTGTCTATTGGACGAAGAGCTTCCATCACCAGGAGTGTACCTAATTAAAAGCGAGACACATATTAAATTATGTTGAGAGGAGAATTAGTGCAGTTTTTATGATTGAAAACAAAAAGTACTCTTAATTTTATTTATTTCAACGGCATTTTAACTTGTGCTATGTACAAAGTTATGTTGAGCATCCAAAGAGATTTGAAGTTAGTGTGTGTGTTGCCGTTATCATGAGATAGGCTATTCAATGTTATGTATTTAGTATTAATTGTTATATTATGTTTTTAGTATTAGTAAGGGAGTTGTCTAGTTTGTTTTTACATAATTTTTCAGCGATAGATAAAAAGTTTGAATATTATCCTTTATCACATGAAAAATAATTGTGTTTATTTATGTACTATATAGTCCCTTCAATAGTCCCCAATAGTACTATTGAGTGCCCTCAATAGTAGTGTGTACTATTGAGTGTCCTTAATTGTACAAGTGAAAGATTCAATATTCCTCGAATCTTTAAATTGTACAATTAACTAATAACCTGTCACAATTGTCTTATATTAAGTAAATTTGTATTTTTAAAAAAAAATGTAATTATGGTAAATAATACTGAAAATGTGACTAATACAATAATAAATAATAATACAATAATAATAATAATGTGTGTAATAAAAAGTTTTTGTTATTCGTAACCAATATCTGTAATTTAATGTATCATTTAGACGGTATTTCTTAATTTTATTATCTAAGTAGTATCAAATAGAATGTGTTACTAGATTATTGTATTATTTTTTTTTCTTCGCATGTAAACTTTAAATCTGTATTTTTTTTTTTAATTAAATAAATAAATTATGCAAAAGTTGAAAATGAAGTGCACCTACAGTGGTTTTAAGACAGGTTTATAAATACTAAAATAAATTAATATTTTTATTATACCCATTTTTTGCATTATTCTGTTCTTTTGTTACAATAATTTCTTCATACTCCATCACTTGTTTTTTCTTCAAGCGAGCGCCGATGAGGCCAATAACCACACCGTTCTCCGTTATATCCCTTTTATTTTTGGCGGGTATTCCACAGTTCTGTCGGTTCCCATCGTTTATAAACTGGTTATAACCGGATACGTACAGCAAGGCCGACAGCTTAATTTCATCGTAACTGATGAGGTTTTGAAGAACTAGTGGATGCTTTTCGAAACTCGTTCCTATGGTGTCCCACTTTCCCGAGCCCTCCTCATTGTTTAAGAGTAGGTACTTATCCTAAAATTAAACGAAGAACCAAAGTGGAGTTAAACCAAAAGAAATAAATTCCAAAGTAGCCATTCTTTTAATTAGGTTTTACTTAAGTGTCAAAAAGTGAAGAATCAACATCAAATATTCCAAAAGATTGTTACTCTATAGTTCTTAGCAAAAGTAATGATGTGTATCTTCGATTGAATTTAATTTTCTGTGTATATGTGGTAAGAGAGTGGCCACCATGGAAATCATTGATCTTTAGAAAGGGTCAGGGGAGGACTAGCCATCTCTCTTTATCCATAACTAAGTTTACCACAACAACATAAAATTGTCCTCTTTCAGTAGTGTGTGAAAAATATGTTCACTCTGTAATTGTTTAAAAAATATGTCAAATTTTGAATGATCGACCGCCTAAGTATTAAACCCTCCAAGCAGATAATTCTTTAAACATCGAGTTCCTTGTCGCTTAAGGCGACCCTCAAAACTGTCTCACTAGTAAAAAGTGTTAAGTATAATGATCCTCCTACAAATTAACCATTGTGTAAGAACCGGTACTCAGGGTTAAGATGTGTAATCATCGACGTTTATCTGTGAGTGTAATGGGAGGATTGAGAATTTGAATGAAAAATGAATATAATCATTATTTTATTTTGATCACAATTATTAAATGTCATTTACTTAGTAAATGAATATTACTAACTATAGCAGGCCTAGCCTCCTTGACCGTGCTTTCGGACGCATCCACGCTCAACACGTTCATCACAGTTACCACATCGCAATTCACTCTAACCCCGAAAAATCCACGGCGTTCCAATATAAATGTTTACACAATAAAAACCATAATTTTAATAATAATTTATTTACCGCTGGTCCCCAAAAGCTAACGGCTCGACGTAGCAACAATCTGGAAACCAACCCTGCAATATCCATACCATCATAAAGACTTTTCTCGACATCCGATCCGTAGTTCCGTTTGAAATCAAGAAATTTTGAATATAATTCAAGCGTTCCCTCGTGTACGATTGGATACGTCGAATTGATATTTTTTTCCAATTGATCGATTGGCACGAAATCCTTCAAGGTCGTGCATCTAAAATATAAAAAAAAAAATACTTAAAATATTGCTACAACTGTCGGGGAGCGTAAATCGCAATAGCGAGGAACTACTACTGTCTATCATAAATCTTCTTCCAAATGTGTCTTCCTCAACAAATACGACCATAACTTTACATAGTTTTTCAACTGACTAATGATAGTACGGAGCGACCTCCACTGGCAAGAAGCAATTTTTACACCTAAAATAGACCAAAAGATGTATGGGGGATCAAGAGCCCCGATGATAAGATAATCAATGGATAAGCTACTAACAAGCATGAAAATATAACCATAAATATGCGGCAACGTCACTTGGCAAGGGATACTGACCAAAACAATGAGTGGTTATTTTGCACTTGCACTTTAGCAAAAAACATCCAAATTCTTAAATTAATGACTTATCTCAAAAATAGAAAATGAAAAGTTTATTTAACAACAAAAAAAAATATTAAAAATAAATACAACCTAAATAATGGGAATGCAAAAATAATATTCAAAATCGCCTAAGCCAAGAACGTAGTAATGAGTGAATCCAGAAGTCTGAAGTCAGATATCCATGATGCCACTTTAGCATCATCGGAGCCTGATGCCGTACTTTAATTTAGAGTTGGCGATATAATACGAGTATATTGAAATAGTACACATACTTATATATTTATTTAGCGATAAGATCGTTGCACAATACTAACTACGTACTGAGACAGAATCCTGTAAATTTTTGTACACGAGCGAGGCAGGCAGAGTGCGTTAGTATCACTGTGGGGCTAGTCTGAAGCTGATTCGCCGATCGCTCGCTGTCAGTTTGACGTTTGACTAATTCGATAATGCATTAAGCAAACTGACAGAGAGTGGCGAGTCAGCTTCAGACTATGTATAAAACGCGTTCTACCACTGATAGAATGTTAAAAGTTTGCAATGGTGTGGTACATCTCAAAGCATTCTGGAAGTCCTGGAACGCAAATGGAATTTCAGATTTTGCAAAATAATAACATTTCATAAACTGTTTGAAATATTCCATATATTATAGGTAAATACATTGTTATTCCAAAATCCTACTTTTAGCGGACTATCCAAATTATTTATTTATATTATCTTATTTATTTTTCCTTATTTTTTTTCGAATGGGTAAATGGTAGGTTAAGGGATTAAAATACCAATTACATAAAATAGGACTCAATAAAGGATAAAAAAAATATACCTTACTGAATTAATAGGAAATTTTACATTAAAGTGTTGGCTATTTGTAATTATTTCCTGGAGCGTTGCCGTGGAACGATCACTGAGTTCTCCATCTGAACGATTGTAGCAGGTGCTGTCATTTGGCAATCCCAATTTTGGTGGCTCCCAATCAGAATTGAACTTTTTTTCGTAAATATGTTCCATAATTTTTATCATTAATTCATGTTTTATTTAATGTTTTTGATTTGGACTTCTATAATACCTGTAATAAAAAAAAATATCTTTTCTGGTTTATCAACAATTTAATATCAAAATTGTTGACCGGGTGCGTCATAAAAATATCTTGTATTCGGTCGAGGCGATGACAGAGGTTGAAGATACCTCATTCCTCGAAGATACTTCTATAACCGCACTGGCAGCATCATTTCACATTTAGTTAGGGAAAGTGTTTGGAGGGGTGAATGTTGGTACTGCCCATTAAAAGGTCAAACTCCTCCAGTCCAAGATAGGCCATCAGAGCTAGTACAAAAGTTGACAGTTGAGCGAAGCATTTCCGCTACCTCTAGTAGCCGACAAGCTTCTTGAAACTTCTGTGTATGAATATCCTGAATATAATTGTTTTTTTTCTATCCACAGAAAGCCTTTGTGAGGAAAAGTAAAAGTACTTTTTAAAAAATGAATGCAGTAGTTAATATAAATTGTAAGTAGCAGAACTAACCTCGGTTGGTGATTTCAATGACAGCTGTGCTCTCGACAGACTTTTGCAATGAATATGCTACACTCTACAGTATAACGTGTTCGACAATTCGCCTTTTCTTGGGGGTAAAATACACCTGACTGACATGTTGACCAAAACATTGAGTAATTATTTCGGCACTTGACTGTACCTATGGCTATAATGGCTATGGCGATGGCGGTGACTATACGGACAGCCCGATCTTATTTAAAACAAACTATTCTACAAAAAAAGGCAACGGGTTAGTAATTTTGACAGCTGCAACTGCACATCTAAGCAGACGTGCATCACCATCACAAACGTCAATCAAACTGATGAATACAAGTCAACAAACTATGGTGCGACTACTAACTGAAGAACCTCCTATACATGGCAGAAGAGTGCTTCTTTTAAACGGACAAAAAATGTATTTACCGATCTATCTTAAGACACCTAACAGTATTATTTGAAATGAAAATAGTTAAAATATTAACTTACGAAAGTCAACGATAATAATATGCTTTAATAATATTATTTGAATAATCGATGTTACAATGCATGGCATTGTATGGCAATGAAACGTAGACATTAACACAAAAAATAAGGAGAGGCTGGAATCGTTTGAGATATGGTGCTGGAGGAGAATGTAGAGGAAAAAGCTGGACAGAGAAAACGAAAATAAAGAAGTCGTGAGAATTGTAACGATTAAAGGGCATTTGATACGACATTGACAGTTTCTGAAAAAAATCATCGAAGGAAAGGTCGAACGGAAAGATGAAGAGGAAGACCGAAACGTTCCTACCTTGCTCAAGTGAAGAAGAAAGTTAATTTCATGTCGTAACAAGAAGTCAGGTCTTTGGCAGAAGAAAGATAGGAGTGGCGGTTACTCCGCCGACAAGAGCATCAAATTATATAGATAGATAGAATCGAAGTTAATGACCCGGATGACGAATTCATTTTCTCCATCTATGCGAGCGTGTAAAACCGGCCTACAGAAGTGCATAAACCGATAAGATAAGATAAGATAAGATAGATTTATTTTCCAATATATACAAAAATGTACATAGGAATGACATAAAAGCTTTTAACATACAACAATGCAGATAAAAAAAATAGACAATGAATACAATAAAATAAAATTGCATAAAAAGATTTTCAATATATAAAATAAAACAAATTTAATTTAACAACCAAGAAAAATCAATATTTAAAGAGATCTAATAACGTATACATAGGAAATACAAAAAAAAAACAAAATTTACATAAATATAGTTAAAAATAAAAAGAGAAACTGAAAAGAGATTAATTAAAACTCTGGGTTGTTGAATTAACCTGCTTATGGTTTAATTTCATCATAAATTTTAGTTTAGTCATTTTCTTACGCATAGCCTTTTCGCATATGCGCTGTCTCCACGTTCCTCGTTATTCCAGCCGACCATTACTTTAGGAAAGTTCTTGCGTTAGCGGTCGACCTGTAACAAAAAAGAAGAATAAATAGTGACCTGTTGCATCAAATTACATGGGCATATGGTAAGGGCATGTAGTCTGGTAAGAGAAATTTCCATGGAGTCTGAAATTTCTCTGCTTATGAGAAACTACTTGCCATGACGGAAGTTTGATGGAAATATGTATTTCATGTTGAGTTTGTGTTTGTTTACCTCAGGTCTGAGGTCACTGCCGGCCATGCTGTGACGTATTTGATAACAATATTGTTTTTTGATAACAATATTGTGAAATGCGGTTTGACATTTGTGGACTCAACAAAAAAAATACAGTGGTTAAAAACCGTGCCTATAAATGGTAGAGTGATCAACTTTACATGTTTCTTTTTGGAATACCTGTTACCGGCTGCTTGATTGTATCTGTAATTGTTTATTTTAGTGAATAATTAATCTGTCCTTTAGGATTTTTTATCTGGATAACAAGATATAAAATGGATATTTCGGGATTACAAGATTGGTGAGTTTGCTTTTTTTTTAAGATTTAACTACCATTAGCTAAGATTATTGTATGAACCTATCTAAACATTTTGTTTCATTACCCCGAAAGGTCTACAAAAACCTGGCCCATTGAAACCCTGGCCGTTGAAGAATTGGCATCTTTACAAGAGTTGGCTGAGGGCTCTCGACCAAAGCAAGAAACAAGCAATCTTTCTCTCATACAGAACATAGTTGGCAACAGTGATAGCTTTCCAATTGATTTTCCAATTGAATCCATCAGGTGCCTGATTACTTTTTACTGCTATTAAAAGGATTAGTGGAATTTCGTTTTTCCCAAAAAAATTGTGATTCCCACCTTTGTTTAGTATTTTTGAATCGCAGACTTTATTATACTAATTATTATATTTATTAGACTTTATTATTTTTATTTAGAGAAACAATTATGTCTAAGTGTCAACAACCTTTTGAATGGGTAAATTCGCTCCAAGTTATAGCCACCACTTTTCACTTTTTCCCATCCACTTTTAGGTAGATTTCATTAGGAAAGCTACCTATTGCAATGAAAGTCATGAAAATTAAGGGCCCAAAATTTCGGTCGGACTCATTAATGGGCAAAATTAGACCAGGGGGGCAGGAATAGGGGGAATTTTTAGTTTGATACAAGTTTGAACAATTGTGGTTTACCTATCTCCTACTTTAATCCGGTGAAATCTAACTCCGCCTTCCGGTGTGCCGAAAGGGTTTTTTTATATGTTTTTGAATTAGTGTAGTAAACAATTTAAAATATAGAAGATATTTTTGAATGAGAAATGTCGATAAATTAGCTGTAAACACAGGATTTTACGTTATGTGGTATTTATAGAGGTTACGCGGTATTTATATTATATTTTGCAGTCAAATATACGCAACTGGCAGTAGACTGACACATTTGTCTTGGTCACTTACAACGCTTCTACACTATTAAATTTATAATAATAGGCGTGTCCAATTTTATATAAATAATTCTTCCTAAATTCAACAATTGTTTTATTTTTTCAGACTGAAAGAACTGCGCAAGACTTTCAATACTGATATCCTGGCCAGGCATATAACGTCCACTTATCCCATCATTCACGAAAGAACAATAGTTCTCTTCGCACAATTCCTGGATTATAAAAAGTGAGAATATAAAATAAAATTTTAAAATTTGGGAATGCGTAGCGTCCGTTACGAAACGATTGCCGCCAAAAAATTTTTCTGTCCAAACCGCGTGCGTAGTGATTTATTTATAGAAATAATTCTATAAATATATATAAAAACTCACCGTTGTGAAGAAAAATCAGCTTTGGTAGCCCGAGACGTCCAATTGCCGCAATTTTGCTGTCATTTGGTTCTCTATTGGAATCACTCTGGTCACTATCTAACTTTTTTTTAGAAAAAAACTGCTTTTACCAACTTTTCACTATTTTTGATAATTTTTATTAACTATTTGCCATTTTTATACATTTAAATATTTGTTAGATGTATAAACTATACATTACTATAGTATATAACATGGTGAAAAAAGGTACTGTTAAAAAAAAAATCTAAATGATGAAAAATTTATTACACCGCCTTTCACTAAATAATTGTCATATTTAGTGATATTATTATTTTTTATCATATTTAGCCAGTGATTGGTTATTTGCGAATTGAATGGCATTTGCAGTAGAGCAATTGGATGAACTGACAATTGAGCGGAAATTTTCGAATGAATAACGGTGCCCTGACGTGTATACACGTCGACAACCAATGAACGCTATGAAATGCTGGTCGGTTCAACGTGTAAAGACGTCGCCCAACTTATAAGGGTTAAACTATAATAAAGGCAAAAATAATTTATAAAACAATGGTTTTTTGATACGGCATTATTTATTTATTTATTTAACAGGTTTCCCCATATACATTATAATTAAAGTAAAAACAAATTAAATTACCAAAAGAAAAACAAAAAGAATTAAAAACAATAAACGATAGCATTAAACATACTAAGCTAAAAAATTAAAATAATGCCTCCAGGCAAACATTAACGCATAAATAAATCACGCCGATCCTACAACGGCGTAATAGAAAGCAGATTTTTAATCCCATTGGGCGAACAGACAAAGATATCAATCTCCGCGGAAATGGAATTTAATAATTCGACTGCTCTCCCAATCGGACTATACTTGTATACGTCGGTACAGCATGCGCAAAATAACCACTCAATGCTTTGGTCAATATCCCCTGGCAAGTGCAATTGTATCACAATTACCTTACAACTCATTTGGGCATTTGATTCGGTTGTGTGACGTCTAGTTCAGGTCATAGAGGTATTCGGATTATGATTGAACGGATTATCGAGACTACATTGTATGTTAATGGAGCTGCCATGCCAGAAATAGGGTATTTATTAAATTTAAAAGACAATAAAATCAGCTGAAATGGACATAACCTGTTGCTCTGAATTACTCTGAAATTACAGATATCTGAATTTATAAATGTTTTTTTTTTTATTTTCTAGAACATATGGAACGTCGATTGAAAAAGACATTTACAAAACTATGAACATACTAGACCTGGTCGACAGAATTATTTTAAAACGATCGGTGACTTTCATCGGTCAACGCGATACCTACCAGCTACTAAGCAAACAGCAGGGGTATGGATTATTGAACTTTCAATATTTATAGGAATTTTTGCATATAAATTGAAACACTACATGTTGTCAATACATGTAATGGTTTAATATATTATGATTTACTGCTTTCATTAAAAAAATGTCATTTAGTGGGTACGACCCGCATAATATTTTTTTTATTTTTAATCTAAAAAATGTATGTATAAGCATAGAGATAATAATTATTAAACAGGTGAGTAAATATCTGATTGCATAAAAAAAAACAAAATCATCTGTCATGCTGGTCAAAAAATTGATTCGAGCCTATTATGAACCAATCGCAGCCTATTATGCAGTAGTCGAATAGACTTAACCTTAACATCTTGACCATCGCATTAAATCTCTTTATTGTCATTTAAGCATGTGACGTGACATTGGCATGAAAACATTTTGAACGGAAAACCTAGTTTTTGTTTTTTTTTTACTACTTTACACTTGACATAACTTAACAAAACTAAAATACTAGAATTTACTATAATAATACGTAGAAAAAATAATTGATATAGCTTGAGCCACTGTGGAGGTAATGAAAAAAAAATATACGATTGAACTGAGAACCACCTCATTATTTTGAAGTTGGATAAAAATGTTCATATAATAAAAAATAATACTTATTGTTATCTTACAGAGTTGAAGGATGGGAATCTGTTGGTAAGGAGAATGAAAAAGCTCCCCTCGTGATGAGGGACTGTCTCACGTATGACGAGATGAAACTTTCCGCCCTGCTCTACGTGACCGGCAGGACTGTCTTCATCAATGACGGAAATAGAAAAAATGAGGGGGTCGTCGATCCCAACCTCGAACAGAATGTCCAGAAAGATGGCGTTATCGTAGGTAGGTATCGTATTTTATTCGAAATATTTATCACCATGACTCCCGTGTTGAGATTCTCCGATTTGATGCCACACATCCCTTTCATCAAAGGTTTTAGAAACACAGATGATCTGAGGAAAGGATCTATGTACATATTTAAACACAAAAAAATCAGCAGAAAGTGCTAAAAGGTGTGTTTTATTTGGTTATTTTCAGAAAATGTATAATTTTTAGATTGCTCAACTGCTACCACTCTTTAACATCTAAAGTCTCAAACATCCACAACCTAATTTACTGAAAAAAGGCGCACAGTTTCATAATTTTAATGACAGGTGGCAATATATTTTTTGGATTTAAATTGAAAATTATTTACAAAACTGTGCGCTTGGTAAAATTTGCTTTTCTAAACTGTAAACATTTATGGTTCTATGCGGTTTGCATCAAGGCGACAAAATACAATTAATATTTCGTTGGCAAAAAAAGCTATTAAAAAAAAAGTCTATATATCGGAGTCATTTTTTGAGTGTCTAATAAATTGTATGAGGTTGATCTATCCAAAAACCACTGTATAATCATGAAGGAAGGTTTGGTTGTCACAGTTAGGCAAGCCTCAAGAAACCAAATCGAATGGCAATATGGAGATATATGTTTTTTATATAGATTTGATGATAAGATATTTTTTAGTTTTCGCCATTCGTCGTCATCAGAAAATATATTTTCTGACTAAAAAATATCTTATCATCAAATCTAGATAAAAAACATATATCTCCATATTGCCATTCGATTTGGTTTCTTGAGGCTTGCCTAACTGTGAAACTGTGACAACCAAACCTTCCTTCATGATTATACATTGGTTTTTGGATAGATCAACCTCATACAATTTATTTTATTAACTTTAGTACATCGTATGTATATGTATACTATTTTAAGTGAATTTTAAATCAAAAACAAAATAATTGTTCGTTCTTCGACCTGAAACATTTAATAATCTACAATAATTAAAGCCTACTTACCTTAGTATGCCTACCTACTTACTGCCTAGGTAGAGTTTTGAAAATATATTTTTGTGTAATTTAAAAACCAATAAAAAAAATTATTATTATTATTACTCCTAACCTGAATTCTGCCTAGGGTGGTAATTTTTTAAAGCAATCCAACAATTAAGTATGCCAAATCAAGCGTTTTTAGTTCGGTATTGCTTGCAAAACCAGCTTAAAAACGTCATCGATTTACTGCATTTCTATTAATATTTTAAAGCGCGGCATGTAAATGACACCTGAATTCATGAAAGGCATAGAATTTTTATCATTTTAGTTCAGTTTTGACTTTTGATTGTTTGACGTCTGCGGTTTGATTGTTTAAGTGAAAAGTGCGATAGTGAATTGAAAGTGTTTTTGACGGATTTGGCGGTAAATAATTCGAATTCTATTTACAAAAGCTATGTCTGTATAATATTAAATATAAAAAACAAACATTTTCATAGTTTTTGTACTTAATATTTGCCAATAATAAGAAACTAAAAATCGGGCGGCTGCCTAACGTGACATATTTCGTTTGGTCAACGACCTTCGGCGAACGGGCGGCAACATATGGTGCGCACGTTTTATGTACGGAGCAGAATGTGTTAAAAAAGCTGAGTTACGATTATATCAATACGCATTAGGGTGCTCGTGAATTTAAAAGTTGTTGGATATAGAAACTAACCTATTTAGCTGATATGCTTATATCCCATTCTCAGTTACTAGCGATTTGCCTAGATTCAAGAAATTTATCAATGCGGTTCTTGAACTGGTTTACACTTATAGCTTCCACCACTTCCTGTGGTAGCCGATTCCAATTATCCACAACTCTATTGGAGATAAAATTCTTCCTAGGATTAGTGGAACAAAGAGATTTAGATAACTTTATTGAATGGCCGCGAAGTTGCGTGTTTGTTTATTTTTTTTTTATGTCTTAATATTCAGCAATTCAAATAACGCATGAGTAATTAGGATTTTTTGTTTGAAGGTCTAGTCGGTACGAGATTTGAACGAAAGAATGTGATGGAGTATGAAGAGTGTATCATCACAGCCGAACAGAACACCGTTCAAAACGGCTTTGGTAGAATGGCACCCACCAAAGACATCCTTGATAAGATACCGGTGTTGAATACACTTCTTGGCAACTATGCATCCGTCAACGCCTTGTATAGATGCAGGCAGATATGGTTCAATTTTTATAAAGTTAGTCCATTATTTGACACCATTTCTACATCCGTGGAAATGATTCCATCTATATTTGCATAATCGTAAGAAATGTCTCCTAACCCATCCCAACCCATTGACGGCTTATACGCACAATGCCAAATAACCACGCTCGTCAATTTAACAGTCTGGTGCCGGCCTCTAACAAATCGTTATTTGTAAAGAATACAGCCATCTACCAGATCCGGGAAAAAACACATCCATAGACCAATTATTAGTAGTCCCGGTTTACGTCTTTACTATATGTAGACAAAACAATCCTAAAATAAGTATATTTAGTAATATATACATATATTTTATTTCATTTTGCGCTCAAAATTAGTAAAAACAATTTAGAAACAAAAATTACCAAAAAACGAACAAACAAAAATATTTTCATTTTTAAAAAATTTCAATAAGTATGATAAAAATATGTATTTAGGAAAACCAAGTTTTTCCGATGGTATTATTGAGAGTCTATGGTAAAAATAATTTTGAAATACATAAAATATTAATTGAGTTAAAATCAGATCAAATAGTGTAAAGTCTGTCACGATACGCTGTAAATATGAACGTTTGAAGATTAGGTTTGTAAAATACACTTGAGCGTCAATACTATAACGTAACTATCTAAAAAAATATCATTTAAATCATGACAGAGATAGACCTTGAAAATGCAATTATCATGTATTTAAAATAACTAGAAACAGTTTTTACAAATTCTTTTTCTCTTGAATTGTACTTAAGCTGTCATCAAAATTAAAGTTATAATTAAAATAATAAAGAGTTTTACCTTAAAATTAAACTAATAAAAATTGTATAACCTTATTTAAGACATATTAAATCAACATTATTTTACTATTTTAAACAATTGTAGGTAATATCCTGTGTATCTGTGCTGTGAGTAATTCAGACTAGAAAAGAATACAAAACTTTACTTTTAAATCCTGGAATTTTGACAATTTGGTGTGGTCGCCACATTATTAGCGTTTTCAGAAAGAAACCTACTACGAAACGGGGAAGTCTTTTTGAGCCCCGGGGATATATTTTAATACGGAATTTGTTTGTTTACAACTTGTGAATATATCTTATACGAGTCGTATAGAATCAAAAGCAATCTGCCAAAACTATCATAAGGTTTTGTATCGATTTTGTAACTCCTTCATCTTCACAAATTGAAGCACCAAATAATAATCTTAAACAGCAATCTGACCCTATAAAGCAGGGGTGCAGAAAGCTAATATCTATATATGCTATGGTACGCCCTACCTAGGTAGGTAGGGTGTATCGTGTATGTACGACAACCCTGCATCACACACACTTGCAGTCTCTCAGAGTCGATCGTAAGTAGTCTAAAAATATTGAGGTAGATCGCCAGCAGTTCAAGTTTGAGCACCCCTGCTATAAAGCGTGTTTGAAATATTAATGGTTTTTATTATTATTTTCACAAAACGCATTTACTGCAGATTGCTTGCTGCTTTTGATTCCATACGACTCAGTATTTATTACATCAATGCTGTAATTTTTCAAACAGGCCGACAGTCTCACGTTCAACGAAGCAACATCCGCCAATCTGTACAACGAAACGACTCCAGCGTTCCAGAAACAAAACCCAGAAGTTGAGAGGAAGAGGGCCAATGCACAGCTACTAAATTTGACAGATAGACACATATTCAATAATGAGCTGTTCTTCAAGAGGAACCTCATACCTTTTGATATATTACTGTTGGATTCGAACGAACGAGCCAAGCAGGACAATACGACCGCTTACGTGCATGTGGTCGGTATCGGTAAGCCAATAATGTCCTTCAATCGTATTCATAAACATGACTGATTATGATTCTATATGGTTATCTTATGATATCAACTGCTTCTATACATTGTTTAGTTACTTGTATTCTTCATTCGTATGGCTTGTGTTGTCAGGGAGGCGCTATTGGGCGCAGTTCCAACTGCCTTATTGTTGTTTTCATGATGCGAAACGGTGCAAACAACATCTTGCAAGTTTGTGACCGAATATATTTTTTTTATGTATTTATTCTTACTTAACTCATTCGACAGTGTTGAGAAAAGCACCGTTGAAAATATTCAAGACGGAAATCCGCTTTTCTCAACATGGAAAACTTGACCCACTGGGAATTCGAGCCCGGGACCTCTGGATTTAGAAGCAGGCCGCTTAATGTGAAATGTATCAATGTGGGATGAATGTTAATAGGAGAATTATGTTTTTCTTTGTTAGATGATTCTCACTTTATGGATTAAGGAGCTTTTCTCCGTCTTGCGCGGCGTCTTAAATCATTCTATCTCATCTAAAGGTTTATAGAAAGAGGAACTCTCTGTGACATAGAATAATGGTGAAAACAAAATCAATGTGTTTTATAAAACTTAGTTGTATTTGCGTCTTTATGAAATCAACTAAGCCTCTGTAGTTTTATTTTCTCAATTCTTAAATTTAATCTATAAGACATTTAATTAAGCCTAAAGTTTTCATAGAATGTATGATAAAATACCATTTTTTTCCAGGTTCATAACTTTTACACAAAGAAATTTATAATTCTATAAGGACAGATAATTAGGAGATAAAACAGTATCCAATATCATTTTCTTCTTTATTTACAAATAAGAAAGTAACAACTACATCAGTCGTATGGAGAAATGACCGGGTTCAGTCCTGGTGGCGCTGGCGTAAATTGCCTTTGGTGTGGCCACACACAATGGATATCTCGTAACCTTGGCTTTGCGCGATCAATGACCTAGGTATCGCGAGCGGACGATTAGCTGGTGTGAGAATTACAACAACCATTTAATATATAACATAAAGTTTACAATATTTTGTCAGAAATCATGATGAATTTTAATGTGTCGTCTTTTTTTTTTTTTTTTTTTTTTTTTTTTTTTGTTATGGAATATAAATTGGCCGATGAGTGTAAGTCAATAACCTTCCTAACTAGGTAATAGTTACCTGTTCTAAGGAAGGTTATATATGAAGTGATAAAGTGCATAGCAGAGACCAGCGCAAAACCCTGAGAAAATATAAAAAAATAATAAGGCACAAACAAATATACACACTGATATACACACCCACACACACATACACACATGAGTACAATTTAAATGTGTAATCAAGAATACTTAATATATGAAAAAATAAAATGAATAAATTAAAAAATAACAAATAAATGAATAAACAATTATTAAATATATAGGTAAATAAATATTCGATATAAATAAATAAATATTCAATATAAAAATAGTGTTATACTACATATAGTATAGAAACATATCTTATAGTGATATATATATACATTGGGCATAAACATATTGGTATGACATATCTAAGTAAGCATATTTTTTTTTTTTATTTTTTTAAACATTCTAGGTAACTAAAATAATATTTTTTACTCAGTAGCTAAAGTCGCTTAAATTACAGTATTAATAAATGTTATCTAAACAACTATTTCAGAAATTAATTTCTCAGCAGCATCTCTACCCAAAGCGATTAACCATTTTAAGATAGATTTAGCGAGGCACGCTTTAGTTTTAGCATCCCTAATTTCATCGCTTATCTGGTTATATATTTTTGGGCCCAGAAAAATGAGATGTCTCTGTCCAAAAGAAGTTTTCATTATTGGTGCCACTAAGTGACCTCTATCGTTCGATCTTGTCTTCATAGCTTTAGTGCACTGTATATTACTAATTTTATTTTGCCAAACATGTATGACTACTTTTTTAATAAAAGATTGTCTAATATCTAGCACCCTGTAATTTGAGAACCTTTACAAATCATATTTAAAAATCTTTAAAAAATTTTTAATGGAATACATAGCTTTCACAGAATCATAAATTTAGTTGACGTCCGTAATAACACCAAAATCTGAAAATCTGCCAGGCACTCTTTTGTTTATTTTTGGTCAGGCATATGGCAGGTTACGCTATGGTGAGCGGGACCAAAAATAATTGTGTGCACCCTATTTTACAATTTTTAATTTACTTATTTTTAGGTTTGGGTGTGTGGAAAATATCATTGCATCAAACAAATGTTTTCATCAAAGCGTTTATTTCAAGCATCAGAGAACTTTTGTCGCAACAGCTTCTGCGCTCCGTGTCCGACGTTCATTTTGCGTACATACAAAATGTACTTCCAGGTTTGTATTTCTTTCGTTCACGTACAATTATATTTGAAAACCGGGTATTGTATAAACAATAAAAAAATAGGGATTTCGGCGTGAAATTTGTCAAAAATTAGAATTTACAAGCTTTAAATTGCAGATTTTGAGATACGCTTCGATACTACGAGATATGTATTGTAACCCTAGATGATTATCTCTCGTTAACGTGTGGTAAGGGTAAGGTGAGGATGGAGATGGAGTTCAGATCAGGGCCACCAATTAGTTTATTGAGTTTCTCACTTATCCTAACCAATTCCTGACTCAGTAGGAATGCAAATAGAATTTAATAAATGACCGATAATAGTTTCGACTCGATACAAAGTAAAGTCTTGTATGTTAGTTTGACTAACCTAGAAAGGTGTCTAGTCGGGGAGCGCGGTGAGTAAAGACTAATGACTGAAAGTTCCGTCTTCGTTTATGAAAACTAAACCGTGAGAAATTAATTTATAACTCGTCTCAGGACGGAACTCACAATGTGTAAAATGCAACTTAGCATTTTTCCAAACTAAGCAAATGCTTGTGACGTTCAATTAGGAATTTGAAAAATAATTCAGTCTAATTGTCTTAGATGTCATTAGAAAACTTCCAGTTAAACTGAGCATGAGAATTGTATATCTGGCCAATTTGCAAATGTGCAGAAATGTGCGTTTATAGGTCAGTGGCATAATCGATATTATGCCATCGACCTGTAAACGCAAATACCCATAAAGACCCATATATTCGATGGGTTTTCAATTTGGTTCGGTGCAACGTAAATAAACAACGAATTTCCACTATTATAATCTTCTATTAAAACATGATTATTTATTTATATATAGTACTTAATATTTCTCATGCATAATTTCAGATTTTGCGACAGATGGTTTGCTCATAAGAGACGACCGCCATCCTTTGGGTAAGTTTGTCTTTTATTATACATATACAGGGTATATTTGTATACGAACACATATGCCCTTTAATGAGGTTAATCCATATTAACTGTAAACAAGTCTTTCAAAAAAAAGTTCCATACTAAAATAAAGGTATTCCAAGAAACATTGTAAATTATAAATTTATTTTAAAATTTAAGTCTGCATGTAAGGATTTTTTCTCAAGGTAAAGTACCTTCCTATCCTCGGACTTGTATAGTATAGTCATATGACCATATTACCACAAAAGATACCTTAAATTGAAATATTTGAGATTTGTGACTCGTATCAACTAGTTCTGAGACTAGAGAAATTAACTCATAAACATGGGGGCACTAGTGAGTTACATAACTTGATTGCAGTTTGTTTTAATTTACATCAAAATGTATCAAATATATTAATGAAACGTAAAGGCACTTCATTGCGTTCTAGGTGGTATAATAATACACATTTCGAAGAGGGAACCATCATCCAAGCTCACGGGCGAGCACTCCGGTAAGCTGCTGGTAGAAAGTTACGCGTGGGACGGAAACGCACATCCCGGAAACGAGTTCTGGTAAGTATGTTTACGGCCAGATAGCATTTCGTTTGCTCTCTCGACGGGTCAACTCCTAATTAAGCTCTGAAATATGCGTTTGGTGTAAAATATAAACTTATTTGTTATTTAATATTAAGGTAATTCAAAATGTAAATACCTTCAAAAATTTGATGGGTAAATTTAGAAAAAGTATTTACAGTGGATATATCCTTGTTGCCAAAAGCTTCAAACAACGTGATACATACAGACAAATACACATATAGACGAAATCGAAACACAACAAACATATTGACCAACTCGAGTGTGCTCATTTGCGGATGAATCGAAATTTGTTCGGCAGGTCTATCTCAGTAGCTCAGTTATAAGGCTGCGTGAGATAAGGTGAAATTGGAGTTTATGTCCGAAGAGCCGCAAACGTCTAGGCAAAGAGCCGCTCCTGCTGACCCCTGCCCTAGACGTGACCGCATGTCTACGTATCTTTTTTCTGCTAACAAATTTAGGAAGATACGTAGAGACAAAGTTACTAGTTAGGCAAAATAGTTTTTATTACATTTACCTAGTGGCTATTTTTATAAAAAGGTCTGAAAAGGCGCAATATTTAAAACTAGATGTGTAGATTAGATTTAGTTATTACATTCTTTAGTCATAGTGACATTCCTTGTAGATTTCACGTGACAATATTCATTTCATTTTGATAGGATGAATTGTTAGAATTGGTCTTAATTTCAGGATGGGCAGTTTGTTGACGTCGGGAGACCCGGCGGCCGCGTGTTCCACTCAAGTTGCGGAACTACACAACGGTCACATAAACCAGGACTATGTAAGCGGAAAGAACTTGCATGTGGCGGGCCGTTTCGGAGTCAAGCACGTTGCAGACTATTGTAGATTGGCTGCTGAGTAGGGGGTATGAGGCTGGGTCTTTGATTATTCATCAACCAACCATAGTAACATGTGGCTCCTAATAAATTAGTTGGGTAGCTGCAGTGTATTTATGATTAACTTAGATATTAAGCAACTGATGCTACTGATGGAAAATATATTTTTTTTTAAGTTAGAAATTAAATATGAAATTTAAGCCCCGTGTTACTAAAGCATTAAATGTGTCCACTGTGATTACTTAGATTAAGGTAAAAGTACGCTTCACCGACCCCTTAAGACTTTGAAACAAATAATCCTATTAAATAAGCTTTATAGAGTAGCAATCACAAAATATTTTTTTTTTTATAAACTAACATAACTGTTTTATTATGTATTTATAAATTACCAGAGAAAATAAGACATATTTCTAAATTTAGCATTTTTAAAAAAGCGATTAAGAAATTACTTGTCCATAGGCAATACAAAATCTGCTATTGATGTCTGTTTTACGATTTTCGCCTTATTGGTTGAGGTCATAAGTTTTATAGTCATTGAAGTGAATTGGAAAGTTGGTGTTAGAGTCGTCCAACCGTTTTACTGACCACCGTAGTCAGTAAACCAACTAACTGACGCGTGTAGCATTTGGGTCGCGATTTCAGTAGTTTAGGATTAGCAGTGAGGGTTTAGGTATCGAATGACAGGTGAGAAACATCCCTAAAATCCGAAATAATCGAGAACGAGCCTAAAATGAACAAAGGTCGGTGAAGCCTACTTTTAACTTATACCTATATATTATAACTATATTTTTGTTAAAACAATAAAGATTTATACATTTTTACTGATTTCTTTTATACCATGATCATTTATTATACAGTGTTTTTTTTTAATAAAAAAATTGCTATGACCTAGGTCATATACAATTATTTTGGGCCCTACTCAACTAGGCCAAATGTGCCTGTGCTGGAGTTTTGGGAGCTGGTGGTAAGGAAATATTAAAAATTATATGACCATGTGCAGATTCGATCCCGCACCATGTTCCTTCACCATTCCTGATAAAAAAAAACAGTTAATTGTTCCTGTGATTTCTAGTGTTATTTGTTGAGGAAATATATCGAAATTCATCATGAAAAAAAAATTACGTGAAAATAGTAAAAAGATCATGTAAATAAGCCTTTGTTGTGAGTGCACAGTTGTCACTGTACGCCGTAACGGTGTTCTCTGTTAAATCTGTTAAAAAATGTTATAAATTAAGGCATGATTTTTTTTTCACATTTTTTTAATATAATTTTTTACTCATAGGTTATGCAACACCCTCTTAAAGTCTTCAGGAATGGTCTTGGGACACCCTGTAATGGTTTTAAATAGCCCAACCTCATAAAATTGCTAGGCGCCCAAGAAATTATTTCAAAATGTGGATAGCATTATTTTTGGTAGGTCAGCGTCGGAGCCAGGATCAACTTCATCTCTATGAACAACCTATCGTTGTCTTCGTCCTGGATGTTTTTGTGTCCCAATGGACTGTTTTAATGAAAATCAGTGGATTTAGTAGCCTAATTATTATGGGAGCTGAGCGAAGTGTAGCTCTCATGGACCGACTCCGATAGCGAAATGTTTGTGATGTCAAATCTCAATGATTTTTCTACCGATTTTAGAATTTTAAAGTTTTAGACGAATCTACGTGAAAAATACTAGGATTTCAGATCCTAAAACTCCAGAAATTTTAAATTCGAAATAATAGAAAAGTTATATTTATAAATATTTTTAGATGTGGGTGGTCCGGGGCCCATTTTGGATGTAGGCCTATTGTTTTAAGGTGTTGCAAATGTAGCAAAAACATGAAATGAAACGGACATAAGTTTATTTACAATATTTATTTACACAGAAAAATTCAGTTGAAATATTTCAAATTTTTCATTAAAAAGTGTAGTATAACATAACTAGTAACAAAAATATATTACAAATCAGCTAACGAATAATGTTATAACCATTCAATGCAGGCATTTTCTTAGATTTTCATGCTGCAAAATAGCTGATGATGTCACTAAACTTCAATTCACGCAGATATCTGAGTCGATGCTCGTGATAACCAATTTAAAAGTCTTAAGAAGTCAAAAACTTCTTATTTCATGGATGTCATTAATCAGTTTTCACAATTAATTTGAGTTTTGAGAAGGAGCGCTCGCCATTGCAGTTTGTTAACATCAAAATTAGATATATCCATAAAGCTATCTCAATATTTCCTGTTTTGTGATATTTATCGTATAATGGCAGTAGGCCCACCTAAGGTGGCCCAGAGCCCGGGCCTCCTGCCCCCTCCCCCTTAATTCGGCACTGGCAGTGCCAGACCATACCAGTTTTTTTTATCGCGTTTCTTTGTTTTTGTCTAATGGGTCCTATGAATAATAAATAGAAACTGTATACCTACTTTTGAGAGCTGCCGTGTTGTAATTTTAACGTATTTATGTCAAAATAACGACTAAACGAATCTGTAATTGAACGGCGCGTAAACATTGCCCGCATTTTTTTCTTTTACATTTATAGTATTATATTATTATCAAAGGCACAGAACTAAAAGTGCATTTATTTCGATAGCTATCATAGCCACTCTTTTAAAAAAAATGTACATAATTTTGGCTAAACATGGCCAGCGCCATCTTTATTCTTTTAAGGGTGCCATTCACTCTGAGACTGCCCCTACGGTGGTCCTACGAACCAACGATCTTTTAAAACTTATAGATACGTCATATCATATAATAGTCCTTGTGAAAACCCCACATCGGTAGATTCCCCCCGTCGTTCCGCACGCCGCAACACTCTGCCTGGCTGGATAGAGACTTATCACGATGACATATGCGAGCAAGCGGGACGTATGATACGCTATGGACGTACTCGACGCAAAATGGTGTGCTTGGGCGTGGTGCGTTTTTCACCCATAGCTGCCGTATCTATATGGTTTAAAAGATCGTTGGTACGAACGCCCTGTCTGCCCGACATGTCTAATCATGAATGTGTTTCTGGCCGCTTCGGTTCGTTCTTAATAGCGATGTATAATGGTGTCGCCGGCAAAGCGACTGAAACAGGGAGGAAATCAATTTCAGATTTAGTTCAGAATAGGAATATATGAAAACCATTCTTGCTTATGGAGCATGGAAAGTCAAAGTTATAAAAATGAACCTTTATGAAAACATGTTTATCAACAATGATTAATTATGCATATTTATTGAAATTTTAATTATCAAATTAAATACTGTTCAATTCATAATGAAATATTATTTTTATTAATGCATGAATTTTTCAAGCCCTAATAACTTCTTTCTTTCGAGCCTGACGAACCGTCTCGGCGTGCATGACATGCTTTATGCAATGATTTGACACCTGACAGTTGACTTGACGTTGACATTTCGCAAGTAAATAAAATCAAATCGTATTTGTGTTTATTATCGATCAATGTTATCGTTCAATCTTGATCATGTTATTTTGTTGCCTAAAGCTGTTTGCAACCGTACAACGAAGCAGCCGAAGCCGTAAACCATAGCTAGTTAAATGTACTGTACATTTATCATACATATAGCGTGAATGTAACGTTGAGGAAAATTATGGTGAAATAACCAATTTACTAACACGTCAATGCCTATTACGATTTCATAATGAAAGTTTCATCACTACTTATTTGTTGCTGACTGAGTATTTGTGCCGGTGTTGATATTTTTATTACCGGCCGGCGTACTAAACACGGTACCACAGTATATAAAGGGCCCAGTATTCCTTTGTATTCCAATATATTTACCGCTGTGCTGAACCAACTTGAATAACATTATTTCTGGAAAACAGAGTGCGTATATTGTGATCGAATCTGGATTTATTTAATTCTAATAATATAATAATCAAAGGAAAACGCCATGGAATATTTGAAATCGCTAGATTGGTGAGTCTAAACTAACCTTTGGTACCAGAACCCTCACAATTTAAGAGTTATTAGTATTTTATCAACCGGATGATAAATTTTGGTTTATAAATGAATTACTTTTAAGTTTCATTTCTTAATTTCAACAATGTCTTGGAGGTTACCAAAAAGGCTACAGAGAAACAAAATAACAAAAAGCTTTAGATATTATTAGCTAAGAAGTTTAGATGGGGCATAGAAATTCACCTGGTTTTGAATGAATGAAAACTAAGCTATTTTACAGGACCAAAGACATAATGTCAAGTTCAAAATTAAATGTATTTGGTATGTTATGAATTTGACAAAATTCTTTAATAATTATTTTTGACTGAATAATATTTTTTGCTGTGTATAACTGGGCAATATCTTAATTTTCTATCAAAATAGGCATATTGATATTATTTGTTTCTCTTTTAAAATATAAAATGTTAATTTGTTGAATTTAGTGCTTATAATTTCTTATATTAATATAAGTAATCAGTATAAGTTTTTTTTTTAAGTATAACTTCTTCAACTTACCTATATAGTTTTTAAAAACAATTTTGAAATATTAATCTGCTAAATTAGTTACATATACTTAGATCATATCTTATTTTTTTAACGAAATGAGAATGCTCAGCAATAATATATATTTAACCCCTGGACTCCGTAGAACGTCATTAGACGTTCGGTCCGCGCGGACATTTCGTGTCCGTTAACTCCGTAGGACGTGATTAGACGTCGAGAATACCTGCTTGATTTTGATTATTTTTAGTATTATTTCAGTATTATTCATTAACTTGACGGTTTTTTCATTGAAAATTACAACGAAACATTTTTGTTTTTTTTTTTTTTCATTTTAATGTAGTTTCTACTACTATTTATAAATGTGTATTGAAAATACACTAATGTACTACCCTTCCAATATCTATAACTTTTTTTTAACTTTTTTCTTTTTTCCGAAAAATGTACATATTTTGGAAGACTTTTAAATTGTAATATATAGTTATAAATATATGAAAATGTAAAAAAAAGTGTTGATTTTGTTTATTTCGTATATTAAAAAAAAAAAAAAAAAAAATTGCAACATTTTTATTTTTTTCTTCTTTAATTTACGAGACAAACATAATCAAAGTGATATGGTGTAATAGAAAATTTTACGGTGAATCCGATGATACCAGATTTGTAAAGATTGAACGACTCATGCCTGCACTATGGATTTTATAGTAGTGAGTGATTTTTCAAGGTCAATAACTACGGAGTCATCGGGTTTTGGCGCCAAAATAAACTACGTAGTTTAAGGGTTAATGCTATGCTTCACGAAAAAATGTAACAAAAATAAAATGATTTTGTAAGGTAGGTACGAATTATTTTTTTTTGCCTATTTAAACTGTAACAATGTTTGGTACTATACTGGCTGCTTTATTAGCTATATATATATACTAAATGTCTATGCTTAAGAAGGCAGTTTAACAATCTAGATACTTTTGTGAAAAATGACAAATCTGTATCAAAACACGAACTTGTCAGCTGTAGTGATGCTCCATCAATTTAGGTTTCACTGAAATAAAATTGTTTCAGCCTGAAATTTTCATAGAGTTGCTCTCTATGAAAATTTAATTTGAACTGATGAGCGTTATCCTTTAGCTGTGTGAATCCGTTTCATACTTGATTTCTTATTTTTCATTGATTTTATAAAACGCGCAGCAGTTTGTGTATTAATAAGATCTACTCAAGATGATATTGCATTTTTGCATATATTATTTTTTACCACTTTAAAAGGTCTACAAAAAGCTGGCCACTTCAAACTCTGGCCGCTGAAGAATTGGCATTCTTACAAGAGTTGGCTGAGGACTCTAGACCAAAGCAAGAAACGAGCGATCTCTCTCGCGTGCAGAAACTAATCGGTAACAGCGATCTCTTCCCGATCAAGTTTCCAATTGAATCCATCAGGTAAAGTTAATATGTAACATTGTTAGCACATTTTACGTAGTTGAGCAGGGCCCAAGATAATTGTATATGACCTAGGTCAAAGTAATTCTTAAAAAATAAAAAAATACATTTTGATGGCACGAAATATCTAGGTTATCTTGCATACCTTTAAATAAAATTATTTTGTACAAGGTTTTAGTATAAAGTTTTCCTTCGTTTATATCAAGGACTTCTGGAATTTGGATTTCAGATCTGGAACAGATACACATGTATCACAAAAGTCATGAAGAGCTTCAATAACTGTTATAGAGGTGATCTTATTGAGACCTTCGAGATCCTGAGTGGCCATTAAAACTGTGGGAAGCTTTCCATCAACTTCATGGACATTGTTTCAAAATTGTAGTGTTTGAATTGAATCCGAAGAAAAACTTTTTGTGTAGCAGAGTGGTTCATGCTTAGAATAGTCTACTAGATGGTAGGATTTAAGCTGAAAGTGTATTTCACTGAATAGTTTCTACTCTAATGTGTTTCTAGGACATTGTATTGCTAGACATTTTAGTATTAATTTTAATTTCAATATTTTTTATTTTAGTACATGGCTGCTTTAATTATAGGTGCAATGAGCATGTTTGCTGCCTAACTGGTGAAAAATAATAATAATAATAACGTAAATTAAATTTAATAAAATGATGAATTTCTAATATTGCTTAAAATAAAAGATAAATATTTTGAAATGTCAAAAAATCAAATATTTAAAGAGAATGCCCACCATATCTTCATCGGTTATTTTTTTTATTTCTACAATCAAAGGAATCAAACCAAAACTGCCTGGCACGGAAATTATTTAGTAACTTATTTACTACTTTATTTATTAATTACTAAAAAACTAATTGTACCTAATATTAAAAATAAATTGCATCCTCCATTTTTAATGTTTTTTTCTTTCAGACTACGAGAGCTTTGCAAATCTTTTGATGCCAATATTCTGGCAAGGAATATAACATCAACCTATCCCATCATCCACGAAAGGGCACTGCTACTCTTCACCCATTTCCTGGAATTTAAAAAGTATGGTTCGTGGCATCTGAGCTATTTTTGATTGCATTATTTGAATTAGTTTTGTGCTAATATGATTTCCATGAACAATCACAATTATTTTTACAAGTTTCACATTATTAGTTTTATGCTGATGTCGTGGCAAAATTAAGCCTACGCGATAGGTATTTTAGATAGGTAGGTAAACCCAAGTCAAAAGTTGTTATTGTCCCTTAGCGAAAAGAGAAATCGTCCATTAGACGCATTCCTGTATTTAAATAATATCGTATACGCGTTTCGGCGTACAAATAGCAGAAAGATTTCAGCCTTAAAGGATTAGGCTATTAGCGAAATGCAATGCGGTAAAAGGTTTTCAGAATTTTGTATTTATTTCTTTATTATCAAGCCAGACAATGAAATCACTACCTATGAATATTTTGTATTAGGAAATATTTTGAACTATGTAAAATGTTATATTTTAAGATTAATATGTATAAGTTATAGGTACATGTTAAGGAAATTTAGGTATGACGCTTGTACGGAGTACATAATCGCCAATTATGGTAAATTTATATGTATACAGACGTATAAATAGGTAAAAGTTTAATTATTTAATAAATAATATTTCAACACTTAAAAGCAAATAATATTATCTAAAAGCGGCAGACGTTAACCCGCACAATTGTAAGCCTGCTGAAATAATACATTGTTTTAATTTGTAATTGATTTGTAAACACCTTATGTAAAAATATGCCTACTAGCCTACTAAAATAGCTTAAGATTTGCGTATAGCGCTTGCATAGTTTAAATAAGTATATAGTTAAGATATATTATTGAACCGCTCTAACAAAAATAGACCAACAACTAAGTGACTAAGTATACTTACTAAATTCTATATATAATAAAAATATAAATTTACATTTCGAAAAGCATGAATATTCAACAGTTCATTATATTAAACATATTTAAATAATTGATCGATATGGATCGCTAGATGCCTCGGCCATTCAAAAAAAAGCTTCGAAGTGACGCTTTCAACGGGCCAATTAAAAGAGGTTTTATAATCCCTTCTCGCTAAGAGCCACGCACGTCTAGCGAGCGGGAGTTCAAGTCAGTTGTCTTCGGATTTCCGCTGGGCTTGGTTGCCGGCACGGAAGAGATAATTCCAGGGTTGTAAACATATCTATTTGCCCTGTTATTTACGGATGCTTATTGAAAAATATAAGATCCATGACCGTCAAATAAATAGTAAAAATTAAAGTTGTTTGTCTCTTTTTGGCAAAGAAGTGTTTTTAGTTTAATAACACTTTGCGATGGTGTATGTGCTTTACAAGTAAATAATTTAAATTATATTGTTTTTTAAGCCAAGTTGGGCTCTTTATTAAGTAACAAGTAAAATCAGTGCCTTGCGATATTAAGCACATATGTGCGATATTATGCTGCGCGTTTTTAAATTAAAGCCAAGTTTGGCACGCAGTATGTTAATAGAAAATAAGCTATTGTAAAATCAGCGTTTCCCGGCGGCACACAATAAAAGTGAAGTATTTTTTACTATTTTAAGTTGACTTTATAACTGCATTTTAAATTGACTTTATGTATTGTGCATTGGCTACATCTATCTGTGTGCGCTAAAGTGATTCTTGCTCAATTGATTATAAAAGATTATTTTATTTGCGCTCAGTCGTGTAAAGACGCTTGTCTTAGAGATTGTTTTTTCTGTGTGTTTTATGCAATAAATTGTGTACGTTCGGAATATGTGGTTTCTTTCTTTGCATTTAAATTAGTCTGCAGAAAGGGATCAGGTTATAATACAAGGGCAGCTGGCCTTACATCACTGCGGTGGTAAGCAGGTCTCGTTGGTTGAATGCGAATGAGTGGCAGCAAGTCGTGGAGCCTCAATCGCAGGTAAATAGTGTTGCGGGCGGGGAGGGCTTAGGTACTAAGTCAGACGATCCGTTGGCCGGCAGCCGCGGGGCCGTCAACTCCTTCAAAGGTTTCTATTATGAAAGTCATTTAAAATAGACAATGTCCATAGTTTATACTGGCCCCGAAACAACATTTAATTCTCCGGTCATATTAATCTAATGAAATAATGTCTTGGTTTCTTTAAAAAAACATTTAAAAATACTATTTTTTTCAGTTCATATGGAACATCAAAGGAAAAAGATGTTTATAAAAGCATGAACATTTTGGACCTGGTTGATAGGTTACTTTTAAAACGATCGTTAATATTTTGCGGTACACGCGATTACTATGTGCTGCTAAGCAAACATGAAGGGTATGATTTTTAACAATTATTATTTATTTTTTAACTATTTTTATTTTAGTCAACTCATCAAGTGGATGAATATATTATATAGATTATGTCCTTTTGTGTTTATCAAATATTTATCACTTTTCAAATGATAAAAAATCGATTATGCCGCCGTATCACTAAATAATTTTTATAGAGTATTGTGATGATTATGATAAATCTTTAGCGGTAGTCTTGTTCAGTTTTAGTCTCACAAAAGTCTTGTAGGACTGCAAACGGTAGCGCAACATTACAAAAAGCCTATCAGCGCCACCTAGCAGCAGAAAACTAAACCACGGTTAGAGTATGATATTAATCAACCCCCTAAAAGGACATAAGTATTTCAAATACATCTGTATATAAAATGCTGTGTGTGTATAAAATACATGCTGTGAAGTATTTAGACTTTACATTCCAAATGATAGAGCGGTGCAGCTCCATGCTGGAAATCTGCTCATCGAGGGCAGTAATGTCTGTTCCACGCGGATTCGGTAAAAGTTGTATTCGTTAATTATTAAAATATTCGAATAATTCTTTCAATACTGATTAGGAAATACTAATTATTAAGGAATTACATATGAAAAACGACTCATTAGGAGACTTTTCCATTGGTACTGTTTATCGTTATAATATACAGGATGAACTTAAAGTCGGCAGTATCCTTTTAAGAGCATGAATCTGAACATCTTTTCTTTAACAATTTTTCATATAGCTAACAAAAAAATCCATATAAAAATATAAATATTCTATTGAACATTTCGTACACATATTGTTGTGTTCCTGACCTATCCAATTGACCTATATTACAATATTTACCCGTCATTCAATAAAGTCGATACATTTGTAAGTTCAATGCCCGTGTCATCAGTTGCTTTCTGGGTTGCAACGTCGCGCGTTCTGATATTTTATTAGGTGACCATACCTTAAAATATTTTTAGGACTCTTTCTTTTGCTATTCGAGGCCAATTGTCCGAATTCATATTCAGAATCATGCCCTTAAAAGGATACTGCTGGCTTTAAGTCCATCCTGTCTAGCTTGAATTAACTTTTTTTTCCACAGATTTGAAGGATGGGAATCTGTTGGTAAGGAAAATGAAAAAGCTCCCCTCGTGATGAGGGACTGTCTCACGTATGACGAGATGAAACTTTCTGCCCTGCTCTACGTGACCGGCAGGACCGTCTTCATCAATGACGGCAATAGGAAAAATGAGGGGGTGGTCGATCCCAACCTCGAACAGAATGTCCAGAAAGAAGGCGTTATAATGGGTGTGTATTTTCATTCTGTTGAATGCTGAAATGTCAAAATTTGTAGCATAACATTATGGCTTCAACTAACTGTAACTCTTAAGAAGTTTCCAATTTTTTGCGGTTTTATTACCCGCCACTTTAATATAACAAAACATTAATAAAATTAATTAATTCAAGAAGCTCATATGCAAGAGCTGCTATTTATGAATCCGGAACTGGCCACTTACTGACCAACATTTAAAAATGAAACTCTTTGACTGTATAATACATTTCCTTTAATGTAACTGACAATTTTTTTCCCTTTTGACGTCATTTTGAAAATTGCGGGTTTTCATCGCCATGGATTTAACTCGTGAAAATTTTCGTGCGATAATTTATTAAGATTTTCGGCGCGGACTAACTCAAAAACAGTTCATCGATCAATTTTAGGCGCTTTCGCAGATTTGACAGTCCGACGAAATTTCTATCTGACCTTAAATGGGAGCCTTTAAGTCCAAGGCGAAAAATGTGTCATCTCATTAACTTATTTAAGGCCTACTTCAAGCTCCCAGCATGGTCCTCCATTAGTGAGCAACTTCAGAAACCGTTCTATATCGGACGAAAGGACCATTCTCACAAAATAAAGGAAATTTTTAGGAGAAAGAATTTATTTATTTATTTTATTTTTTATAAAAAAAAATGTCGGATTTCATTCTTTTCTTCCGCGCACCATTAAAGAGTGGAATAGTCTCAACTGCAGCGTCTTCAAGCCATTCCCTAAGACCCCTTCCCAGCTAAGAAAAAGGATAAAGAACTTGGCTTTAAAATAACTTTGTTGCACCACCTGCCAATCAGCTATAACACCGGAGGAATGGTACCTCCAAAGTATATGTAATTTTTAAATAAATAAATAAACTCACTTCGACTTTTGGGGATGAAGCACCATCGAAAACCACTCTTTATCATTGGTTCAGTGACTTTAATCGTGGGTGGTTTATGCTCACGGACGAATTTAAAAAAGGTTGATCGGTTGTTGTACCACAAAATATAAATGCTGTGCCGCAACTAATAATGTAGGATCTTCATTTTTCATATCGCGAGATAGAGGCGTCCCTGGGTATAAGTTAGACGAGCATATACACGAATTACACAAACATTTAACCGTAAAAAGAAATTAGTTTGCGTTGGATTCCGCACAACTTGAAAAATGATTGGTGCAAAAAATGTTAAAACAATACAATAGTGGTGCTTCAAAAACTGTTTATAATATCTACACAGGTGATGAATCTTGGATCTATGCGTATGTCCCCGAAACTAAACAACAGTTAATGGTGTGGGTGTTCCAAGATGACGAATCTAACAAAAGTTATTAGTGCAAAAAGCACTTAGAAGCAATTGGTTGCCTGTTTTTTTGGTATAAATGGACATGTGGTTTTTTTGGTATAATTCGGAATGGTACACGAAATAAGAAAGAAGAACCGACAACGCAAAATCATTTTGCATCATGACAATGCTAGCTGTCACACGTCGGCCGATGCAAGTCAGTTTTTGGAAAGTCAAAAGATAAAATTGAAGCGTCATCCGCCGTACAGCCTCGATTTGGCACCCAACGATTTCTATTTATTTCCAAACCTGAAGAAAAAATTACGTGGTCAACGTTTTTCGAGCCGCGAGCCGATGCTCTGAACTGAACTGAGTTGAATTGAGTTGATGCATTCAAAATGCACATTTTGGAGATACCTCAATTAGAATGGAAGAAGTGCTATGAAAATTGGTTTCAACGTATGCAAAAGTGCATCGATCATCATGGCGAATATTTTGAAAAGTAATAAAATCATATTAAATGATATGTTTGTTTCTTTTTGTTATACCGTATTCATAAATAGGCAACCCTCATACAACACTCTGCAAACCTATATTAAAAAATATTAAATTTTGCATTTTATTTTAATACTTTAGTAAAATTGAACATTGTAATGTTGCCAATACCTTATTTTATATAATAAACTTTGAATGAGACTGATTCCGAGTACTGCAGTTACGAGATGTCCAACTCCAAGCCCCTTTAATTCTGCTAATAAACTGTTAGATAAAATTTCAGTATTAACGACCATGTCCAACAACAGCTCTTCAGGAGGAACCTTTTTAATACAGCCTGTGGCAACTTAATTATTGATATTTTAATTGCGATATTTCATTATTTTTTAAGGTCTGGTTGGTACAAGAATGGAGCGAAGAAAAGTAATGGAGCACGAGGAGTGTATCATTTCAGCCGGACAGAACTCCGCTCAAAATGGCTTCGGTGGTATGGCGCCGAGCAAACAGACCCTCGATAAGATACCACTTTTGAGCACATTTCTCGGTAACTACGCTTCTGTCGATGCTTTGTATAGATGGAGACAGCTGTGGTTTCGTTTTTATGATGTAAGCCAACTCTTTAAATATACCTAAGAATAATAAAAATAAGTGATCAAAAGATATCATTTATTATTTCGATATATCATTTCAAATTTGAAATATAAATATTTTGATATTTGATCATTTTTTGGACTCAGTATAGTCAGTTTTGTTTCATATGATTCCCTTCGTACCAGCAGCCCAGGGCGACCATCAATAAAATATGATATTAGATATTATGTTAGTTACAACTAGGTTCCTTCAAAAAAGAAATAAGGTTTTAATGAAACAAAATAATAATTTTATAATTCTACACTCCTAAACATTTTTAATATTATAAATAATGTATTTAGAATTTGTGCAGTAAACATTATAAATCCAATAATTATTAACATTGTTTGTCTGTGAATACCATTCGAATTTCATTGCTTACAGTTTTATTATAGTATTAAGTGAAAACGACATTGTTTTGAATGTTTGTTAAAAGAACTTTGAATTTTAATACAGGCCGACAGCCTTACATTCGAAGAAGCGAAATCTGCCAACCCTTACAACGTGGCGTCGCCTGGGCTCCGGCAGAA
Source organism: Neomicropteryx cornuta (assembly GCA_020383195.1). Lineage (NCBI taxonomy): Eukaryota > Metazoa > Arthropoda > Insecta > Lepidoptera > Micropterigidae > Neomicropteryx > Neomicropteryx cornuta. The sequence continues at coordinate 3,091,334 of JAHKQU010000024.1, forward strand.
CAGCGAAGTTGAGAGAAAAATGGCCGACTCGGCACTGATACAAACGGCCGATTGGGAAATATTCAATAATGAGATGTACTTCAAGAGGAACACCATAACATTCGATATATTGCTGTTGGATTCGAACGAACGAGCCAAGCAGGACAATACCACCGCTTACGTACACGTAGTTGGTATCGGTAAGATATTGTCTCACCATTCAATTAATCACTAGTTAACCCGTCTGATGTCGTCGTGTGGCTAGTGACCGCTGGCGGTCACCGTGGTAAGAGCATTTATTTAATTAATTTCTAATACATGCAATTTTGTGGGTTTCTTTCCATTACCATAAAATCCTCCATTAAATTCTTCACGCGATTAGAAGAAAATATATATTGCCATTTTGAAACATTAAAAAATAAAATGACAATCCGATCTATTTAGTTTATTGGAGCGAAGCTCCCATGTGGTGACTCAAATGACGCTCTGTTCACGGACTAAGGCTCTAGAACTACAAGACCGATTTTGATAATTATTTTTTTAAAATGACCATGACAATGTCTTCTGTGCATAGATACCAAAAACATATACATTTGATTGCGCAAAGAATTATAAAAAATTAAATGGTAATCCCTATGGATAAATACATTTATATACTAAACTCCGCTCCAATGTATGCCGCAGCGAAGCAAAGCGGCGCCCTTGTAATTTCTTCTTTTTGCTTCTGTTATTGAATTGTGTTCTCTGTTTACGATTATTTTTTAGCATTTATAAGCGATTAGAAGCTACTATTTCTTTAAAGTATTACATAAATAAAGAGTTTTAAGTGTTTTGAAGGTGTTTTTGTCTATAAAAGTGTCACAGTTTTGAAAAAATAAATATTTTGTTTGTGCCTAACCCCATCTGCCATGTTTTAACAAAGTAAAAATAAGAATATTTAGATAATTTGTATCCATTGATATATTTGAATATAAAAACATTTTGGTATAATTATTACATATAATATTGTATTCTTTATCACATAGGTATTCTAAAATGTATATATTCAAAGATGGTGATGCAAATTTTCATGTTTTGCAGCGGTTAATGATTTGTTTATTTTAAAATTGTGACTTCTTGACAAACAAAAATGCCAATATTTTTTTTATATAATGTCTTGATATGATATCTTTCTAACTGATTTTATGTAAAAATGTCATTGTTTATTATCATAAATAGAAAATTTTTATTACTTTAAGAAAAAAAAAATATAAACATAGTTATTCTTTTTTCTGACACTAGTGTTTCTTTTATATTTTAAAAATTATGCATAGTTTACACACAGTTTATAGAACATAAGCACTTTGTAATACAATTTATAACATGCAGTTTCTTCGGAATTGGTCAAAATCAACCCTACTACAAAGATCTGGTCAAAAGAAGTTTGACTGCATATTCAACTAATTTTTAGCTAAAACTGCTCTTACCACAATTGTGATGTTCACATATCTTCTTCTAGGTTTGGGCTCTTGGATGTATTCTATGCACCAAACAAATGTTTTCATCAAAGCGTTTATCTCAAGAATCAGAGAGCTTCTGCGACAACATTTACTGCTATCTGTCTCCGATGTTCATTTCGCGTACTTAAATGATATACTTCCAGGTTTGTTTTTTTTTATAATACAAAATTGCGGGTGACTTGTAGCCGGATATACGAGATTGATTTCAGGTTGATTTCAAGTTTCGGTATATTTGGGGTAAAATTCGAGTGCTTTGTGTTATTATCTACTAATGTATAGTAATTTTTTGTAATTTTTGAAAACAAACTACTTTCAATGGTTTTAGATATTTAGAGTTCTTATGGGAAATTTGAATGTTAACACATTCCGCTCTGTACGTAAAACGCGCGAACCACGCGTTGCCGCCCGCGAAGTTTGTTGACCGAACGGAATATCCCATGTGGGGCTGCCAAACATTATTTAGTTTAAGTTATAATTTCTTATAATTGGCAAATAGTATTTACAAAACTATGAACATGTTTGTATTGCTATTATTTTAATTCAACTGTATTATGGATCTATATTTTGTAAATGAATATTTTTGTTTATTTTCAGATATTGCCGTAGATGGTATGCTTTTAGAAAACAAACTTCATCCATTGGGTATGTTTGGTTCGTTTTTTACTTTTTTAATAGGTTGTACTTTTACTTTTAACACATTCACTGCCCTGCATGGCAATTTCCAGATACTACGCGCCGAACCGCAAGTACCTACGTGATATAAAAAAAAAACACTGAAACAATCACACGTCCAGGAATAGAAACATCAGTAAATAAATCTTTTTCGGGTGCCTGTTATTTAATTTCGTTTGCTTGGTGTTATGTATTCAAAAAATGCATTTTTATTGCACTTGTCGTTTAACCTGAAAACGGATTTGTGCGTCCGGTAGCACTGGATGTGTCAAGTACTTAAGTAACTTGACAATTGACTAGTTGAATGCCACAACTGAAACAGAATTAAATACGTCGATGCTTTTCCAAATTAGTCCGTATCAGCATACATGGCTTGTTTTTCAAGTTCGCTTTAAATGGTATTAGTAAAAAGCACAGAAATAATGGTAACCTATTTTAGGTTACCATTTTTTTAATGAAATACTTCAAATTTGATTTTGATTTTTTGTGTTTTTGTGATTTTCCAAAGTATGTTACGTTATTATTTTATACTTTTTAGATAGTACAAGTATAAAAATCTGACATTGTTCTTTCGAAACATATCTGGTACCTAGGTATGTCATATTTATAGGAATGTTTTAGTGATGAGCCGGAGATCTGTATCCGTATCCGTATCGGCGGATATCCGAGGGGTAGAAAAGATTCGTATCCGTATCTGTATCCGTTACTTTTTGAGGGATCTTGAATGGATCCTTTACATTATTTTAAATTTTATGATATATACGAAATTCTAAATATAGATGATTAGGTAGCAGTGAAATACTTTTAAATTCCATATGAATTATTTTTATTTCTTAAAATCACATATTTAGCACATTTATATTGCAAAAATCAAATATTTAAACATTTATTGTAGTGAATTACTAATAGTGAAGGTACTAACTAAACTGTCTTCATAAAGTAATGAAATATTTAATATAAAAAGTTATAAGATATTAATTAAATTATGAGCCACCTGTCATGTTAAGGTTGCATGCACTGACCTGACTGAGTAAGGTCTGTATCCGTATCTGCGGATCTGGACACCAATAATCCCTATTTGTATCCGTATCCGCGGATATATATTTTTAACGATCCGGCACATCACTAGTATGTTTTGTCAACTGTTTTTCAAAAATAAAATATTATTTTATGTACTTTTGTATATAATAACATGTTATACCAATTTAATTTGTTTTTTCAAAAGCCTCTGAAATTTAAAAATTTCAAAACTCAAACATGCTTATGTTGAGTTATTGATAAGACTTGGATATATTTTACCACATACTTTTATTGTAGAACTAAATATAATATACGATTCATTCATACATAGTATCTCTGATGGATTAGCAAGCATATGCAATTTAAGGTGCAGCTGTGATGTTTTTCCACACTATTACCCAACATATTAGTGCACTGTTCAGCCCCCTAGAATTCGCCGATAGAATTCATTATTTCTATTTGGCCTCTTGTCAAGTCATATATAAACCTAAAATCAAAATTTGAAGTAATTTCGTAGCTGCATTAAGACGTTATCGTGCTCACAGATGTCATTCGCTCAAAACGTGTCATCTGTCAAAAAAGTGGATGTCAACTTTCGTTTGATAACAATACTCCCAGCCTACGAAATGGGTTCGGAAAGTAAAAATAGTGTAATTTGTAATTAAATAAATCAAACATGAAGTAAGCCTGTCAACAGATTTTTATAGGTTATCGTCGTATTCCAGGTGGTATAAAAATACACATCTCTAAAAGGGAACCGTCGTCCAAGCTCGCAGGTGAACATTCGGGTAAACTGCTGGTTGAGAGTTACGCCTGGAATGGCAACGCACATCCTGGAAACGATTTCTGGTTAGTAGCACTAAAGTAAATATAGTCGTTTTATTTTGCATGATGCATGTATTCCATGGACTAATGTCTCACAGGAGCAATGTACATTTTCCTAATCCTATAACTTAGACATCTTGCCTGCAGTAGTGTGTACGCACCCTTAGTGCGGGTTAGGAAAAGTGGCCGCACCCTAAACTAAAGGTTATATAAGGCGTTGCGTATACCTACTCACTTTCTTTCCCTTACCTGCACCATTCAAGCAACACCTTCATATCTGGAACACAGTATAACAGGAAATATAATAAACATATATACTTATCTCGAGTCTATACGTTTAGAGCTAGTATTCGCTTGGGGTCACATCCCATAACCTTACTATATCACATAACCTTAATTTTTTAATGAATCGCACAATTTCTGCACTAAAAATGTATTTTCGAAAAATCAAATGTTATAATTTGCGATAAATGGGTGTAACTCGCTTTATATTTAAGTTATTTTGTAGGAACAGTCTATTTAATTAAATATTAACATTTAAATCATGCAAATGATTTTTATACCAATACCCAAAATGCCAAAGCGAAATTGATATTTTATACCTGAGCCGTATTTTAAGAAAATAAATAAAATATCAAAAAATCAACCTCGAACCAAAAAAATATTATAAAAAAACAAAACCTAAACATCAAAGTGATTTTGGTCAATCGGTTCAATTATTGTTTACTAAAGTTTATTGAACTTTTTTTTAATTTTTAAGTTATAGGTTTATTTCGAAGCCAGTTCTATATTTTAAAGTTAAATTTATTTACATTTTTTTATTATTTTAGTGTATACTCATCAGCTTGAAGCTGCTTGCTCATTAAGAATAATATTTATTAATCAGATTTTTCTTTGACCACTAGACGTTACTTCTCAATGAAGCTGTGATTGAATCAATTCCAGGCATTCCAGTACAATTTGCAAAAAATAATTGAAATCACCTAAACCATTTTGCAATGACAATTTTTATTACCTTACACTAAGCATAACTGAACTAAGCTAAAATGGAAATTCTCTGAGACATTCACTATTACAGAATAAAAACACAACATATCGAATTGAGAAACTTTTCTTCATTGTTAAGTATGTATGTATTTTGATGTAAGTATAGGGTGTTTTTTTTAGAGGCGTGGTTTTCAATCTGGCACTACTTTTTTCGTAGTCGGTGTTTTTGACAGCTGTCACTTGATTTATGCTCAGTTTGGTTTGCCATTTCATAATGAATAGACTTACTCCTGAACAACGTTTGCAAATAGTGCAAATTTAGAAAAAATCACTCTAAAATAAAGTAAAAATCGCGTCGTGGGCCTGTGGCGTGGCCTCCAAGATCGTGCGATTTAACACCGCTGGACTATTTTTTGTGGGGTTATAAGAAGTCGCTTGTCTACGCAGATAAGCCGGACACGATTAACGCCTTGGAAGAGAATATTCGGCGCGTTATTACTGACATACGCGAACTTGCTGCAAAAAGTGGTTGAAAATTGGGCCTCTCGGCTGGAATTTGTTCGAGTCAGCCGCGGCGGCCACTTACCCGAAATCATTTTTAAAACATAATGGCAAACCCTTATCTTTATAATAAAACTAAATTCTTAGCCATAACATCAAATTATATGCGTTTTATCTCTTCTTGAAAACCACGCCTCTAAAATCATCACCCTATATAAAGTATACTTATTTTTAAAATGTTTTTAATTTTTCACATACTTCTATAGTCGTTTTACCAGTGGTTACGCTATTGTGTTGCAAAAGGTGACCTCGCTCACTCACAGCATAAAATAAAATGTATCATAAAACCCCTTTCACCAGATTTAATAAAGCACTTTTAGCTAATAATGACTTTATTTGAATTTTTATCAATGATATCTATATATTTTAAAACATGTAATAAACTAATAGTGAATAATACTTATTTGTGAAAAAAAAACCTCCTGTCACTTTTTTCATCACTTTTACAAACTGTGGTAACAATAATCCCCGTCCATTATATACACACGCAAACTCAGTAAGGTAAAAAAGTATGTTATTTCATGAGGCGGAGACTCGTCACAAGCGTGTGCGGATGTGATAGAAATCATTGTAAGCACGAAATCGAGATGCTCAATAATCGCTACGGACTCTAGAATTTTCTTTTTTTTTATAAAGAAACCGTAAAGAATATAATCGAAGACGGAACTTTCAGTTTAGTCTTTACTCGCCATGCTCCCGAACTATACACCGTCCTAGGTAGTCAAACTAACATACAAGTCTTTACTTTGTATCGAGTCGAAGCTATTACCAGTTATTTGTTAATTTCTATTTGCATTCCTACTGAGTCCGAAATTGGTTAAGATAAGTGTGAACCTCAATAAACTAATTGGTGACTCTGATCTGAACTCTATCTTTATCCTTACCACACGTTAACGACAGATAATCATCTAGCGTTACACCGTGTAATCTTCGTGAAAATCAGTCCTAATTTTAAGGAACATTTTTCTAAAATAACGAATGGTAATGAAATACTTACCCTAGAAAAATAAGTTAAATTCGACCAAACATGACTTTATATTGCCCAATAACTATTCGGAGGTCATTTTTTCAAAAATCTATTTTTATAATTTATAGTTAATTTCAAAGTAATCTGAAACACCGGTTGCATGGACTGAGTTATAAATTCAGACTAGCCGCTGTTGCGGGCAGTTAAAAAGATTAAAATCTTTTTGTCTGCCAGAACAAGGTATAGCCATCGTTTATTAAAATTTTCTAATTTACATTTGTTATAACTATTTACAATAATATTACTTATTCTAAAACGTAATACTATTGACTGCTGGCGATTACCAGCGGGCGAAGGACTAGAACCATTGAACTTGGTTTCCCCTAAAAGGGAAGAGGGACGGTGCAAACAAAAGTGGTGCTGTTTCTCGGGGCGAAGAAGACACGCACACACGCAAACTTTATTTACGCGCCTCCGGCAAGCTCCTCGGGAGGGGCACCCGGCCCCACTAAGACGGTCCATTTTGTCACTAAGTCGGTGAACCAAGCGGGTCTGGTCATCGCGTCAAGGCTGTCCAAAAGTATGTTATTATTATTATTATTAGTTTTAGGCAAACAGCTTATGCTGATAAGCCTAAATCTATACTTGTATCGTCTCTGATAAACTTGTCTAGTCTGTTCTTAAATTCGTTTACATTTCCGGCACTTATCACTGCACTTGGTAACTTATTCCATGCATTCCGTTAGTTATAAATTATACTTCTCTGAGTGTACTCAACGAATTGATTGAATTATAATTTATTCCAGGAAGGGTATTTTAAGCACAACCGGAGACCCGGCGGCCGCGTGCTCCACTCAAATTGCGGAGCTCCACAACGCCCGCATAAACCCGGAATACGTCAGTGGAAAAAACTTGCACGTGGCCGGCCGTTTCGGCGTCAAACACATCGCAGACTATTGCCAAATGGCCTTGAAATCCTCAGAAGTCATAGAACGCAACGAGTATCCAAACGACTCATAGTACGGACGGTTCTGTCAACTATGATATGCATATCAGTGTTCAAATTTATCGTAAATTCTCTTAAACTCACTGTAAGGTCCATAGAAAATTTTATTTTACCAAAGCACTCGTGTAAATTCCTCTTTCAAGCATGGTCAATGACGCAGCCCCGCGAGCGGACGAACTTATGACAAGAACGATTTAATCATGTTTACAATTTATTGTGTAAAAAATAAACATAGCAATCTAGTTTTTCTAAATTCCTGAAAGTATATATGTAAATATATGTATAGGGTGATGTTTTTAGAGGCGTGGTTTTCAAGAAGAGATAAAACGCATATAATTTGATGTTATGGCTAAGAATTTAGTTTTATTATAAAGATAAGGGTTTGCCATTATGTTTTAAAAATGATTTCGGGTAAGTGGCCGCCGCGGCTGACTCGAACAAATTCCAGCCGAGAGGCCCAATTTTCAACCACTTTTTGCAGCAAGTTGGGCCGTATGTCAGCAATAACGCGCCGAATATTCTCTTCCAAGGCGTTAATCGTGTCCGGCTTATCTGCGTAGACAAGCGACTTCACATAACCCCACAAAAAATAGTCCAGCGGTGTTAAATCGCACGATCTTGGAGGCCACGCCACAGGCCCACGACGCGATTTTTACTTTATTTTATGGTGATTTTAAAAAAATTTAGAGTGATTTTTTCTAAATTTGCACTATTTGCAAACGTTGTTCAGGAGTAAGTCTATTCATTATGAAATGGCAAACCAAACTGAGCATAAATCAAGTGACAGCTGTCAAAAACACCAACCACGAAAAAAGTAGTGCCAGATTAAAAACCACGCCTCTAAAAAAACACCCTATATAGATATGTTACTAATACTAATATTGCACCTAACAATTTATCTTCACCGTTGTCATTTTTTTCAGTGAATAGATATGTATTTTTATTTACTATTGATCCATTTCAACAATCAAACTTTATCATCCTATGTATAGCACATCACTATAATATTACTATGTAAGACTATGTATATAGTTAGTAAGATTAAAGGTGCCCACAAGGACCTTTCGTAAAATGAGATATTGTTTTTTACCATAAAAGTTACGAATAAAAGTTTTACAACTCCTCATCGTACCTTATTACTAAAGCCTTCCAGCACATGACCCCACAGCTATTCCTCAATATATATAAAACATATGTGAGACCAATATTGAAGTTTGGATTTCAAGTGTGGAGCCCATACTTTCAGAAGGACATTCATATGTTAGAAAGGGTACTAAGAAGAGCTACGAAAATAACTACTGGCCTAAAGAGTAAAGTCTATGAGGAGAGACTAAAAATTCTCAATCTACAGTCATTAAAAGAGAGGCGAGATAGAGGGGACCTCATTGAGACATACAAAATATTAAAGCCTCAGAGAAATATTCACCCTTGATAAAAACTCCCAACTACGTGGGCACGGTATGAAGTTAGATAGGACGTCCTTTTCAAGCAACCCCAGGAAGAACTTCATCAGTAACAGAGTCGTGGAAGCATGGAATGGATTACCAGAAAGTGTCATAGAATCAAAGACAGTCAACCAATTTAAAAATAATCTAGACCAGGGGTGTTCAAACGGTCGATCGCGATCGACTGGTCGATCGCGATCGACCTTTTGAGCACGGTGCAGAAAGCTAATATCTATATATGCTACGGTACGCCCTACCTAGGTAGGTAGGGTGTATCGTGTGTGTACGACAACCCTGCATCACACACACTTGCAGTCTCTCAGAGTCGATCGTAAGTAGTCTAAAAATATTGAGGTAGATCGCCAGCAGTTCAAGTTTGAGCACCCCTGATCTAGACGAACATTTAAGAAAAATAAAAATAAAGAAAAAATAATAGCAATTTTGATATGGAATAAGATATATGCTTATCAGCTATGCTGCCTGCCTATTACGAAATAATAATAATAATAATAAATAAAAGTTATTGTTTTAAAAGTTAGTGTCCGCATTTGTTACTTTTTTGACTTCACCTATAGGAAAATTTTCTGCAAATATTTTGCGTTTCGCGGCTCAATTTTTACAGCAATATTTAAAAGAAAAAAGAGAACTGACCTATGACCTAGGTCAAATACAATCATTTTGGGCCCTACTCAAATAAGCTAAATGTGTTTGTGCTAGAGTAAGGGCAGATGGAGGTAATGATGCATTAAAAATGGTGTGACCATATACGAATTCGAACCGGCGATCTTTGCGCCAATAGTCCAATGCCTTAACCACTAAACTACCACGATAAATATGTGAGTACATTATTAAAGAAGTACACCGCTGTTGATAAGAAAAAGGTTTATGTTGTTTGTTCTTCGTAAAATCATTTAAACATATTGCAATCAATTAAGTGCATAGTTTATTCAAGGAATTCACTCGAATTATGATACTTTATTATGACATTTGTTTGTATTCTGGTTAATAAACTATTAACATGCAATTTAAATTAAAAACTGATTAATATAAAGAAAATTTTACTGTATGGATACAATATGTGTCAAACAAGGTTTTCACAATGAGGGTTTACGGAAAACATACAATTTTTTTTGAAATACAATACCCAATCTGCCTTCGGACAGCCGAAGAAAGTATAAATAAATAAATAAATTAATTGTAAAAATACAGTTTTAAAAACAAGCTTTTATTTAAGTGCTCGAATGCGTATACAAAATTTCGTGTCTCTGCTGTTGGCCATTGAGGAGTTCCTTCGTCTGGAGCCATTCCTGGGTGTGGAATCAGGTCATGCTTACCATAAAAATGCATTGTCATCGGAACTGAACCAACATGTCAAATTTTAACTCCGTAGGATAAGTGGTTCTAATTCAGCTTGCAAGATTTGACCTAAAGAGATCGTGGTAGTCTAGTGGTTAAGGCGTTTGGCTATTGGCCCAAAGGTCTCAGGTTCGATTCCGCACATAGTCATACCATTTTTAACGCTTCATTACCACCATCTCCCTTGACTCTAGTACAGGCATATTTGGCCTAGTTGAGTAGGGCCCAAAATAATTGTATATGACCTAGGTCGTAGCAATTATTTAAAAAAAAAAAATAATAAAAGCTTGTAAAGATAGGCCATACTTTAAGCTAAGACGATAATAATTTTAATTGGGATTCACAATGTTTAGCTAAGCGGCTCTGCCGGAAGCGCGAACACTGAAATAGGAGTGGGCATAAAAGTATACTATTTCATGAGGCGGAGACTCGTGACAAGCGTGCGCGGGTGAGAACCTTAAAATGTAAGGTTTACTACTGCCTGCTGGCATTTTATGAATGTTGTGGCCTGATAACTGTATTATCTAGGCAAAATCTTGGGTCCGGCATCGCATATAACTCAGGTATAATACCGAAAGGAAACATTTTAGTTGAGGTACGCGGATGATGAAACATTAATCATCAATGCGTTGTAAAGTATGCAGTGGCGCTGAGTGCATTTTTGATGTGTAAAGATATCTTGACAGTGGCGGTCAAAGGGTTAAAAAATAATGCCTCAAACACTTGAAAACTGTAAAGTGCAGACAAATCTGAAGTCATGGTTGATGCAGACTACTACAGGGTGAACTTAAAGTCAGCAGTGTCCTTTTAAGGGATGATTCTAGACGTCAAATTAAACAACTTAGTAAGTAAAGCAAAAAAGTAGTATAAAATAACAAAAGAAAGTGTCTCAAAAATATTTGAAAGTCTGGTCACCTAACAAAATACCAGACCGCGCGGCGTCGCGACGTCGCTACGGAATAATTGTACCTACAAATGTATCGACGACAATGAACGACGGTTAGTTTCCCGCGCGCAAAAATATTGTAATATTGGTCAATTGGATAGGACAAGAACACAATTCAATAGAGTATTTATTTTTTTTTGTTAGCTATTCATTCATTCATTCGTATGGATTGTGTTGCTATTGGATGCAGTTCCGACTGCCTTTTTGTTACTTTAATGATGCAAGGCCGTACTCGCAAGTCTGCAACTGAATGAGTTTTTCTTGTATGTCATTACTTAACTCAGTCGATAGTTTTGAGAAAAATGATCCAGCCGGGTTTGACCCACTGGGGATTCGAACCCGGGACCCTGGATGTAGAAGCAGGCGCTTATGCCAATGCCAGGCCGTTAGCTCTATGAAAACTTGTTCACTCCTTAAAAGGATACTGCTGACTACGTTTGGCCTGTATAAATTTGGTGGTTATCATTTTTTAAACTGTTCTTAAACTTAAGTATGAAACCAGCTCAATTCGAAGCTCGTGGATGCATCGGGTTCTCCTGCTTGTTTCTTTTCAAAAGTTCTAAGATATGATTCTGATTGGCAGTTCTTAGGAAAACCTCATCATCCCGGTGATGATTATCCCGTTCGTTTTTCGAGGAACCTGAAATATTTCCCTGTTTCGTCGTGGGGGCTATCATCAATAGATTGTTCCCATTCTTGTCGTGGTGGTAGTTATCGAAGTTTATACGGTACTCGGCCGATCGGAAGTTGGAGTTGTTGAAGAGATACTGCTTGGCCAGGATCCTGTGGTGCGCGCCGAACGAGCGCGAGTTCTGCTCGAGGGGCACGATTTGTTCGCCGTTGCTCGGCGAGGAGTCCTCGCTGCGGTGGCGCTTGAAGGCGACGGGATCGGTTCCACTGTCAGGCAGGTGTCTCCTGAAGCGCGATCTCGCCTTGAAGCCACCCCTTCCGTTGAGGTGCAGCGGGGTCATCGCCAGCGGACTCGTCGACAGGAACAAAGTTGTGTTGTTGTTAATTGTGTTCTCGCACTTGATCGTCACCGAGCAGCTTTCCTTGCTGATGGCCGTCGGCGGCAGACCGTCTTGTGACTTCTGCCATTCCAGGACGTTGCACAGCAGTCGAATATATCTAAGAGTCAAATTAATACACTGTTTTAGTGACTGTTTATAGCTAAAGCTATTTACGGCTAGTGCATGTGATTGACACCCATATCACTGATAAAAATATTTTAGTAAGACGTTTGGTTGTATAAAAATTTACACCCGCAGTAAGAAATTTGCTAACCGAACATCGTAAATCGTATAGTTGTACGAACAGACTGATTGTTGTTAAATAATTATTGGTTAGATGTATTGTTTTATTGTTTGTTATTGTGATACAAATCAAAATGGCGGTGTGACTGAAATGCGGTGTGGCGGTGTGATCGTGAAATTTACAGTTAGCAGTAGTGATAGTAGTGATAGCAGTAGTGATAGCTAAATATTAACGTCGTAAATACATAATCGATGCGTAACTCCGACAAAAATATTGTGGCCACTATATCAACAATACTTTACGGTTGCCAATACCATATTTGTGACCATAACTGAAGAAGCCTTCAAGGTAGGTTCAAGGTTTATCTCTAGTTACCATCAAATTAAACTACTAAACGGATGAGCTTTCCTTATCATATCCTCCCTCTTTTAAGATTTGTCTCTGCAAGCCAAAATTTTGACGGTGAAGGAAATAAACACCAGTTTGGATATTTTTAGAGTGGAGAAAAGCGTAGCTCCCATGGGCCGACTCCGATAGCAAAATGTTTGTGATGTCAGACCTCAATGATTTCACCGCCGATTTCAGAATTTTAAAGATGCAAAAATTCTGGGTCGAAGCGGGCCGGAATTTTAAAATTTGAAATAATAAAAAAGTAAAGGCTTTCGCCTATAGTACTCGCCTCCGTTTGCCAATATCGAGAGCCAAACGGTTGGCTTTCGCCCATAGCTGGCCTTCTTATATGCAACTTTAGCGATTTTTTTATAAATATATAATTACTATATATAAAAACCAAAATTAGTTCAGTGCATTGCAAATTACAAGGACACCAAAAATATATTTTTGGATGAAAAATACCTTCAAAACTAGGTCTTCAATGAATCGGTGAGTTTTTCATTTTTTTTTCTCATTTTGCTCGACACTTGATGGCTATTTTGACATCGACAGTCGTAAGGTTAAAAATATTTTCCCTAAAGGAAATCCTGACTTAATTTTTCACTTTTTATTCAAATTTTAGGAAAATAATTATTTATTTGAAGTTTGCCTTTCGCCGCTGCAATATGCCGCTAGCATAGGTTTCACCTTTGCGACATGACAAACTTTGCTTGGAGGAGCATAAGGCTGTTAATCTTACTGCCTTAATAACTAATTATCAGTTAGGTAATTAACTGTTAATCTGTAGGGCGGTACCTAGCGAATATTATTGCATTATATTGGCGGACATTTTGATTTTCTTTTTAATTTCATATATTTTAATTGGTAAGAATAATTATGATTGTAACTTTCAAGCCAGGTTGCCAATGGGGTGTTTTATTAAAGTTTTTAATTTTTATAAATGAATAATTAGTTTTTATTCATCGCCAACCCTTAAATAACCCATCTTGCCACACCCTTCCCTACTTTAAACATATCAGGGTTAAAATAAACTGAAAACAAAAGTGATAGATTTTCAATTCCCTTGAATATATATGTACTAGTAAATATATAGAGGGGAATGTATTTGAGCAACCATAAGAACTTTTCATTCTTCTACAAACCCTAAAAGTTAAACCATATGTCAATTTCAGTCATTTAATGTTTTTATACCTGGATTATGCTGACATTAAAACATAACGGCAACTGAGGGTGAAAAACGCACCACGCTCAAGTAATTTAATCGGAACGGCGGGTGGAATCTACCGATGTCGGGTTTACACAAGGACGATTTGTATGACATGCCGTATCTATATTATTATGTTTTAAAAGATCGACGTATAGCTCGGCACCCCTACGTACCTATTATCGACGGACAAGATATTTAAAGCGATGAGCTTTTCCCAAAAAGCGCGCAAAAATATAAAATGTTTACTTGATTTGACTTTTGGCTCATAGATATGGTATATCATACAAAGTTTGGCGCTGAGTGATTGTTTTTATTCACATAATTAATAATTAAATTGTGTATAATTTCACTTTAGTTTTGTTTATTAAAATTTCATGAACCGTACAGTTAGTATTATTAAGAATATACCGACTATAAGGCGCTTTAAGAATAAAATTATTTATTCATTATGGTATAAATAAGAAGTTACAACAATAAATGATATAAAAACACTGTACAAGGAATTAAATTAATATAATATAGACGAATTTAAAACCAGTCATTTATTGTTGCTCTGAAGTAACATGGCTACTCTAACTAGGTTAAAAAACCTGTTCTAAGAGCGGCTAGAAGAAGGTTGCAAAAAAAAAATACAATACTTATTAAGTACGTGAGACGTTACTAATAAACAAAAGGATCACGGGATAAATATCATAAATACAAAATATATTAACATACAATATAATCTAAATTGATTTTCTGCAAGATGAGTCCTTCAGGCTCTGGCAGGACAAGATATATTTTCTTTGTACTGTTTCTGATGAACAATAAACTTCACTTATGGTAGCTTTGAACTGAACTGAACTGATACAAATCGTCCTTGTGAAAACGCGACACCGACTATTACCCCGCCGTTCCGCGCGCCGCAAAACTCCGCCCTGCATGTCTCGCTTGCTCAATAGTAATAATTTTTTAAGGGTTCCTTACCTATAATTTCATAATTTTAAACCAAGTCCTTTTAGAAAAAAGGGATACCTATCATACATTTTTTGTACATTTTGATAACCTTAAACAACTTTTAAAAAAATGGTTTTAGAACGTTTTTTTGCTTGCAAAGACGAAGATACGCGAAAAATCTGTTTTTGTTTGAAATTTGACAGCTTGGGCAAATAAAGCTTTGACGTGGGTCATAAAAAGACGGTAGGAAATTACGTAAAAAAGTGAGCATTACTATATTTCCTTGCATGTAAGTTACAATGAATAACGAATTGTTGCTAAATTATTACCAAGCAAAAAGAAAACAAGAATGGCTATGAAACCCTGTAGCTATCATTCAACTGCTTGTATGCATTGTTTAGTAGTACTTAGTAAATTATTTAACCATAACCTGACGTCTTACAGCTAGGCCCTACAGGCGTCATTAAAGTCATCTCCCTCAGACTACTCGTGCCTGTCTGTGGTTTCAACTTGTGATGCATTACCGGTAATTATGGCTACCGAAATTACTGATAAATTTACAAAGCACATGCCGGTAATTTCGGTATGTTTTTTAAATTATTTTATAATATAAATGGATCGTGTGAAGCATATATTTTTTTTTAATTATAAACACGCGATATGCTAATACCTCAAATAGCTTAGGGCCTGATCAAGTCTAAATCCGGCCCTGCTCAGACGCTAACGAGAGATCTTCATCCCCTTCATCAAATCAATAGATACCTGATTGCCATCCGCAAGATCTCGTTCTTCGAGAGCTTCTTGTCCGGCGGGTGCGTGGGCACCAGCCTGCGCAGCTCGGCGAAGGCCCCGCTGACGTTCTGCTGCCGCCAGCGCTCGCGGCAATTCGTGAACATCTTCTTGACGGGGAGACGTTGATGCTGCGAGGTAAGCACGCCGTGCGCCGGCGCTGCATCGTCGGCGTTCGCGTTGCTGGCCTGCGGAATAAGACGTCAACCCTGTCAACCCTAAAACGATGTAACGATCTGTTGGCAAATTCTAATTTGTAGACACCTAATTAAAATGGAGTTTTTAGAATAAAACCTGCTAACCCAACGGGCGCAAAGAAGTTTAACTTCAAAAAGGTGTTTAGGTACTGTACCCCGTTAGTGAGAGTCGAGCATTTTTTCCTGGCCGCAAGACATTCCTCGTGGTCCTCCTCGCTGTCCTGGAAGGAAAACTCGTCGCTGAGCATCTCGCTGCCAATTTCGTCTTCGTCGGAATACGTGTCCTGATCGGACGCCATTTTGATCACAATTAATATTTTTGACAGGCAATTAAGACACTAATTAATCAATCGCTCTAAAAAGTTTGACATCTAAAAGACGCCACATTTGAATTATTTTGACATTTCGTCGCTTATCGAAGATAGGTTATGTTATTATTTCCGCCAAACGTCTGTTAGCGATTTATTATTTCTGGTTTGATGAAAGTGAATTTTAAAAACAGCTTCCGTAAAACAAAAAAAAAAACTATAATCACACATCCGTTCCGATAGCTAAACTATCTTCCGGCCGATAGCAATATTTCGTTTATTTTAATTGTTTGAAATATCATTTTCAATTCCGATATTTTTTCGATGAACCCCTTTTCATTTCTCGAGCGCAACTGACTGTTGGCGGGTGGTTTTCAATGGAGGGCTATGGTCTCGGCGGGGTGTAAATTGGCCACACCCACATTTTAGGGGTGGCTGGTGAGTAGGGAAGATTGGACGTACCTTATACAGCTGCTCTAAGTTATTTAATATTTTTTTTAATAACATTGAAGACATTTTGAACTGAATGTAGCGACAGATTAAAATCAAAACAAATCTATATTTGATATATTCTGAATTCTAAATTGTGATTACGGAAGTGATAGCCGCCGGATTATCAGACCATTTTAGCTACTATATAAGAAGCTACTAATACCCGTTCTTTGGCCGTGTCAAATTCGAAAGAATTGTTTTTTTTTTGTGTGCAGATCGATGCTCTTGAAAAACAACCATTGCCGTTTAGATCACATCGGAGGCTGGTCGAATAACTTCGATATATAGAGTCAACAAATTTTACTAATTAATCAAACATTGACCGTTCGATAGAGCGCTCAAAAATCATTAACGAATTTCAAAAATTACTGGCCAGTTAAATTTAATACAAACTCTCTACAATAACCGCCTGGCTTAATCACCTGGTTATTAGCATACTATGGAAAATAAATTTTAATTTTAAAATGGCCGACATACAATGGCTTATTTTATCCTTAGATTGAAAATCGACCTATTTTTATTGTAAGATATTTTTCTTTTTTGATAACATAACGAAAACTATTTTCTATTGAAAGGTGTTGTCTCTTAGATAACATCACTCAAAAGATACTGTGCTATGGCTAAGGTGTACTATTTTACCAATAAAGAATAATTTTTACTATTATAACGCGGGAAACTTATAAATAACACAAAATTTGTGTGTTTCTGTTCCAGCTTTTTTAAATTTCAAAATCTTTCAAAACATAGAGATGGATATTTGAAAGCATGTTATACAAAATATAATTTAATAAGTTTGAAGTATCAATAACGATAACATAATTTAAAAAAGTTGATACCTATGGGTACACATTTATTTATTTAATTCATTGATGTAAAAAACGATGATTATGTATTAAATATGTAATTTTAATATTGTTTTTTTTTTAATCCGCAAACAACCAGTGAAGTTTGTAAGCACACAAATTACCCAATGATGATCATAACCGCGTATAGTGTTTATAAATAAATATAGCATATACATTACAGTAAATGCGGTGTTGTGGGTAAGTGGGCGTTACTATTGGTAGACCTACCCCCTGAGACAACCCCTAAATGACGCAGGCTGCCTAGAAACTAATGGCGGCGTGAAGTATATATACTTCAGAATTTAAGGCGGCCAAAGGATAAATATTAAAATCGATTAATTTAGACCATTTTTTTTTATGGCTGGCATTTAGTAACTATTGGTTATTTCATTATAAAAAAAAAATGTTTAGATACTTTAATCTAATGTCTTCAACGCAGTAAAGGTAGATTTTTAAAATTCAATTCTATTTCTGATAAATTTAATAAATGCTAAACTGCTAATAGTTCTTCTTTAGTTGAATTGCTCTCTTATAAAAAACATTAAGCCTTCGGAAAAATAATAACTAAAAGGTAAATGAAGGGTCTAAAATATAAGAAAGTTTGTTTTTTTAATTTCTATATTATTAACTATAATTAAATAAAAACCAACAATTGCTTACTGACCGCGCCTACTGCCTAGAGTTTCCCAAAAAATATGTTTTTTTTTAAATAAGATGCTTCAAACCCACCAAGATTGGGTGATCCCGCCATAGTGCGCACTTTTGCATTACATTTTTTTTTATTGTATAAACATTTTGCAAATAAAAACGGCATTTAAACTAATGATTTATAATCTAACTGGCATACCTTATTTTATCACAAAAAATAAATACTAGGCAGTCATTGAGGAGAAGGAGAACACTTAAAACTATGAAGAAACAGTGTTTCTTTATTTCAAATGAATTATAGTATTAAAAATGAAAAATTCATAATTTGTAAATTAAAATCCTTTATAACCCGAACAATGATATACATTTTTATATTATTATTATTTATTTAAATTAAATTATCAATTTATATATCATTTAATTTATTTTAATATATGTAAAACAAAAATGAATAAATAAAACAAATACATTTATTTTACAAATCTTAGCTACCTACATCTACAATTACAATTATAAATGTTTAACAACTCTCAGTCTACGCTTGAAAACACTCTTGAAACACGGAAAAGGGTCAAATACTGACCTATGGCGCGTACCTAAGTATTCCACTGGCGAATTGTCCTGAAAAGAAAAGATTTGAACCCATGGGTTTTATCATTGTTTATATAGGATGTTTTTTTTTAAGGGCGTGGTTTTTAATCTGGCACTACTTTATTCGTAGTTGGTGTTTTTGACAGCTGTCACTTGATTTATGCTCAGTTTGGTTTGCCATTTCATAATGAATAGACTTACTCCTGAACAACGTTTGCCTGTGGCGTGGCCTCCAAGATCGTGCGATTTAACACCGCTGGACTATTTTTTGTGGGGTTATGTGAAGTCGCTGGTCTACGCAGATTAGCCGGACACGATTAAGGCCTTGGAAGAGAATATTCGGCGCGTTATTGCTGCAAAAAGTGGTTGAAAATTGGGCCTCTCGGCTGGAATTTGTTCGAGTCAGCCGCGGCGGCCACTTACCCGAAATCATTTTTAAAACATAATGGCAAACCCTTATCTTTATAATAAAACTTATATTTTCTTAGCCATAACATCAAATTATATGCGTTTTATCTCTTCTTGAAAACCACGCCTCTAAATCATCACCCTATATAATCAATGGTTTTATCTTGGGTGAAGGTTACGACCAATATGATTCTTATGAATACCATGTCCAGTTTAGACAGCTGATAGAGTACCGATTTACACCGAAAAATATATTTTAGCAAAACGTTTGGTTGTTTAAAAATTTGCACCAAGAAATTTGCTAATTTGCGACATAAGTGTAAGTGAATCGCTAATTTTTAAACTACCAATCGTTTCGCTAAAGTATTTTTTTTTTAGTGCATAATGGACATTTTTATCTAAGTAATCTGACCTTCAATAAGACGCCAAATATCCTAATAAAATGTACGCACACTAACAGGCGATAATTTCCATTTTAGTTTGCTTAAAAATTTTCATATTAATTAATTTATTTATTTATTTAATCACGGAAAAACAACAGATACAAGAGATGAGAAGAAAACTTAGAAAAACTTATGATATAGGTTAGTCTTGTATCCTTACAAGTTTTTCACATATAGAGTGATTTATTTCATGTCTAATGTTAGTTATATGTTATTAATTTGTAATATGATCGCTTGAGTATGTGTGGTATCTTAACATCCGTAACACACTAGGAATTAAGAAGTCTGAAGTAGGTACTATCGAAATAATACCCGGACAAAAAGACGCGAATATATAGCATACTCAATACTTAATTGTCTTCTTTTTCAAATATGGTCTTTCTGAATTTAATTTTTTAATTCTTTCTTTTTCCGTCTTTAACTATTTAGTAGGGCTTCATTTTATTTTTCACGTCCTCTTATTGTCAATATTGTTCTATTTTGATTATTTAATAATTTTATTAATTAAAATGTGTAATTATTTGTTATATAATGTTCTGGCTCGTGCAAAATTTAATACGGTAGTAATTAATACATTGTTTTTTAGGACTATTCTAGTATGTAGTTATACAGGTTGTATTTATATTCACCGATGTCCTTTTAGGGGGTTGATTTATATCGATAACTAAACCGGTCTCAGAAAAAAAATAACGATTAAAAAAAAAACGTAGTTTTAATAACTTTGGTTTCTTCGAAATGCTTCGCGAGCCGCGCAGGCGCGAGGTCATTGCCCGATCTCGCGCCGTGCGTTCAACCGCCTTCTCAAGCAATAAAACGATTTCTTTATAATTTCGAATTCGTTTTTCTCGTAATTGGGAAACTTTTTTCTATATCAGAGGTTCTCAAAGTGGTCCACACGTTCCCGGGGGGTCCCTGACAGGAAGAAAAAAAATGATTCTACTATACAAAAACACCTATCACAGTGTGGGAATCCTGGGGAAGGGGATACACGAAGGATTTAAAATACTGGGCTATGGGTCCACGGGGAAAATAAGTTTGGGAAACATTGGTCTATATCAACCCCCTAAAAGAACATCAGTGAATATAAATACACACCGTATATGGTATGGAGCTTTTCATTACATTATATTTTATGGTGTTACACTCTATTAAACTTATTAGTATTGAAAAAAAAAATGTAATTGTAAAAAAAAAAATCTTATCTTATCTATCGTACCTACAAATGCATTGACGGCAGTGGACGACAGGTAGTTTCGGCTAATAATGTATTATTTAGGCCAATTTAATAGGCCAGGCACACAACAGCCGCGCGTTTAATACGCACACCAAACTTTCAATAGTGTTTATATATTTTTTTGTTGAACAAAAGTTCTCCTTATCTTATCCTGTAAACTTATCCCTAAACTTATCCTATATGTGTCCCTTCCGTAGGGTGTAGGTATAATCGAAATATTTTTTTGGATGTTAAGATTCTGCGATAATTTGTTAATAATATTAAAATTTTCTATATGTAATTCACCGGATGTCATCGGGTGAAATCTTCTGGCAGACTACCAAGATCCGTTTATTCTATGCACACAAATAGTTACTATCTTGGAGATATGTTTACAAACTTATTCGACGAACAGTTTGTTTCCATGTGATAATTAATCAAGTTTGCGATAAAAACGCCTAAACAAATTTTAATATCCACAATTGTAACAGCGGTAGGCAATTTATTACCACAAAATGTAAAAAAAAACATTCTTATTTGTATGTATTTGTAGCTAGGCACTTCCTTTAATTAAAATCTTCAGTTTCTTAAGTTCTTAAACATTTTTGAATGTATGGGTTGATAATTTTTAAAAATCAACCTCCATACAGAAGTTTGTCCTAATCAGCAGTAACCCAGAAAAAAATAATCATCGTGACTTCATGAGAAGATGAATCCGTAGAAGACAAAAAAATGATATCTGAACTTAGTCCAAATTTTAATGGAACAAAACCCCCTGGAAGTAATGGGTCACTATGTCTACCTAGTCCACAGCGTGAAGATAGTGGATGTGGTGTTCCATGACTAGGAGTGGTGTGGAGTAATAAACTTCGTGAGGTCACATCAAAGAAAAATATGCAATGACAATTTAAAGTATAAAACTGTTTGTACACTAATAAAAAATATAGTAATGGCAGTAAAAACATATTATTGACAACCATAAAGTATGGTTGATATAGGGACAGTATAATTTTTGTTTATCTAGCTATCAAATTCAAATTCAAATGATTTTATTCCATAAACATAAGATAAATGCATATAGGAATGACATTTTAATTTAGGTACAATAATATTTTGAAGTTAGTATAGTGGTGTGGCATCAACGATCATAATAATAACGATACGAAATATTTATTTATTTTAGTTTTTTTTTTATGGAAAACATGCATTCACGATCATGCATTCACGATTTGTGGATGTTTAATAACAACAATCAGAGTTTAATACAACAATAGCAGAAATTAGGACATAGTTCTTAAAAGAAAACCAGATTTATTTAAATAACACTTCACTAAAACGGGCTTATGGAGCTAAATCTTATGTAAACCTATGACTAGGTGTTCTCAAATTCCTTAAAACTGCTAAAATAATTTTTGCTAACTCTAATTTCACGATAGCTATTCAGTCACACCTCCATTTTGATTTGAATCACAACAAATTAAAATGGTAAAACAACAAAATATTATGGTTGCGACTACCAAATTCTCGGGTAATGTTGTTTTTATTTCGCCAGCTGTTCACCCACGACGCCATATTGTTTTGTAATCATAGCAAAATGTTTTTGCTAAAATCTCTCGCTGCCATAGTAAGAAATATAGTAAATCTAACCAGTACTATCATCTATATGATTTGCTTATACTTATGTTCGATTTGCAAATTTCTTGCTAAAATATTTTTTTCAGTGATTAATTACCCACCTACCTCAAATTGTTCATATGATAATTTTAGGAATATAGATTTAAATTGCAAATTGTATGACGTCGTAACAGGGATGTGGGGGAGCCCACGGATGTGACAACCAGTGACTAGAATAGGGAGGGGGTAAAAGAACCATGAAATTTGTGTGACATAATTTATGGTTGTCCCGTACTAGTTTTATGCTTCGGTACAAAAATAATCCTTCAATAGAGCTAAAAATAATTCATAAATGTTGTGTTAACTTATTACCTGAATTAAATTCAGTTTTTTGTTAAGAATACTCAAAATGAACGAAAATCAATATTATATGCATTTTAGTTATCGATGCGCGCACAGTGACAAATGTGATAACCTCACAAAGTGAACGTATTCTAAGGTAAATTACCGTGTGAAAATAGAATTCCCAGAATACAAATCCGTTCCATACAAAATGTATGAGAAAATGAATTTTCTTTATATTTTTTCGTGAATTCTAACGTTTTAATGATTATTCTGCTATTCGGGGCAGAGACAAATCCAACAAATCAAAGATCATAAAAATCGGTCCAGCCGTTCTTGAGTTATAAATGGTGTAACTAACCCGACTTTCTTTAAAGCGCCACCAGTCCCTAAAACGTGTTTTGTAACGTATTTTGGTGCATTTTGTTGAAGTTATTCCCAACAAATGGCTAAAACTAAAAATACCACAATATTCTACATATATTAATTTAGTCCTTTGCTTGAAAAAAAACGAAATACACCTTATTATAGTAATGAAAATAAATAAATAAGAAAGTGTTGTTTTTTTCTTGCAACGATTTTCTTTTAAGTTGTGTAAGTGACGCGAACCTAATTTTTCTTTCTAAAGATAAACAATATAATAATCTAGGACATTACTTAAAAAAAAACATTTTTTTCAAATGATAATAATTATTTAAATACAAAAAACATGTTTCATCGATTCCAAATGTAACGAATTCGCGGTCGGCGAGTATATCCGTCTCTTTTCTACACGTCAATGTTCGAATAAAGCCTACTCTTTCAAATCTCAAGGACAAATGCGTCCCGGGGCGCCTTAATAGATTAAAACTCATAATTTTCCGAAAAATAATGTAAAAGTTAAATATTTTGTAAAAAAAAAATGGTTTGCGTTACACCCTGAGTCGATTCTTATCATTATTTACACTATAATTATCGACATTTATAGGTACTAGATAAACGTTGTCTTCGGCTTATCGCATAGTCACGAATGTGTCGAGCGACTAGTCGCACGTGCGATTCAAATATTGACCAGCTTAATAGCTAAGCTAAGTAATTCAGTCAATCCCGGTGTCATATCGACGTAAATTGCTATATCTAATTTTCTAATCGTTAGTTCGAGATAAGTTATAGTTTCGTTGATTACAATGTGAGTATTTAAAGTGCTAAGTGTGAATTAGTAACGAATATTTCGCTTAATAAACAGCTTTATGTTACAAATATTTATTATTGACTCAAATAAGTATTTATGTGTTGTACAAACAATGAAATAAAGATGATATAAATTATACCATCCTTAAGGCGAATATTCGCTGCTTTATTTTTTTAGGGCGTCAGTAAGCAATTGTTGGTTTTTAGTTAATTATAGCTTCAAAATATAGAAATTAAAAAAACAAACTTTTCTATGTTTTAGACCCTTTGTTTGGCTTTCAATTAATATTTTTTCTAAGACTCTAATATCTTTTATAATTCAACTAAAAAACAACTAAACTAACAGTTTATCATTTATTAAACTTTCAGAAATAGAATTGAATTTTAAAAATCTGCCTTTACTATGTTGAAGATATAAAATCAAGGTATCTAAACATATTTTTAAACATATTATGATTAAATACTTAAAAGTTACAAAATGACACCTATAGAAAAAAGGGTTGCTATATGTCAAAAAAGATATATTAAAATATTTAATGACTTTAACTTAACAAATAAAATGTGTGTGTCGTTAAGTACGTCCTTTAGAAGTAAAACTTATTTCTGTAAGTACTTATAATATAACTGATTAAATTTGTCATCATTTGCATAATAATGTTTTAAACTATATTTTAAAAATATCACGCCATACTGGCGCCATACCTTTGATAACATCAACGTGACAGCTCGACTCAACGACTTTAGCCGAGTGAGCGCATCACCTCCCGTGTTTATCTCCGACGCTTATCGTTTATCACCATCCGCACACGCCTGTCGCGATTCTCGCCCTCGCGAAATAGCATGCTTCGTTTCGCTTCAAATTCAGTAGCCTCTTACCTACTCACATTTCATCGAGTTCATTTTTATTTATTGAAGCATTAATTTAATATACAAATGTTTACAGCATAGCCCTTACACAAATTTGGCTGGGTCATTTCCTTAATATTTGTTTATTTATTTATTTATTAACCTATACAATTTCCTGGTAATTCAGTAAAACTGCCTCTCAGGAAAAAAAAATCTTCTAAAACTAAAATCCAATTTCTTATAAAGCACCATAAAACGTGAACTTAACACACTAGGTAGTGTCGAGGAAGCTTGGTACCGCGTTCACCTAACTATATGTAGGCATCTGTTCTAAGGTAAACTGTATTTATTTAGTCGCCGTTCATAAAGTATCCAAGCATTAATTATTGAAATGTTAACAGTTAATATTATTATTCCTAACTTAATTTAAAAAATATTATACTTACTATATTCTATATTGAATATTTTGCAATAATAAATAAAATTAAGAACAGTATATGAAATAAACATAGGTTAGAAGAGGTATAATATTATGTATAGTGTACAATCTGGGTATTTCTTTTTAGGAAGTTGGTTAGTGGTTGGAGTTTCTCTTAATGAT
Organism: Neomicropteryx cornuta; assembly: GCA_020383195.1. Classification (NCBI taxonomy): domain Eukaryota; kingdom Metazoa; phylum Arthropoda; class Insecta; order Lepidoptera; family Micropterigidae; genus Neomicropteryx; species Neomicropteryx cornuta. The sequence goes on from JAHKQU010000024.1 coordinate 3,116,894, forward strand.
TTAAATATTAAAATATATAACAAAAAGAAAAAATACAACATTAGGAATTCATTTGTAATTACAATGACTACTTTCGACACTTGGTTTTAAATGACGCGGTGATGGATTTTTGCCTCAATGGTGGTTGCAAGTCATTCCATAATTTATATTTCAACACAGACATAACGGGCACGCAAAAGAATTATGTTGATAAATAATGCGCGTACAACCGTTATTCTTTGGGGTTTAAACTGGGCAGATAATAAATGATCTATTTATGATGCTAACTAGATGGGTTGTCGTACTTTAAACACTTTAAAGTCATCGGTAATTATCTATTTAAATATTTTTTTATCATTAAGACGTAATCCAACGTTGACCTAAAATTGAACGCGATACCATTTGATGACCTGAGAAATTAACGATCAATTATGACATTTAAATATTATCAGCGACATGGCAGACATTCAAAAATATAAGTAAACAAAGCAAAGTAGGTTCAACAACCTGGAATCATATTTATTGTTTATTTATTAAAGATATCAAAAGTGAGTGTTTGGATGTTCCGTATAAACTCGCCTTTATGTAAGCCACCGCCGTAAGTAACCGTTAAAGACGAATTTTTGAAATTCTCACTCCCAGGGCGTAAAAATCAGCTGTTTTTTTTTTCATAAAACCTATACCCTAATAACCAAAAATAGAACAGTGTAAAATTCGGCACTTGGATTCTCATTTAATAGTTAAAAATACACGTTTTTTTTATAATTTTCCGAAAATTCAGTCAAAGGAGTGTGTCGCTCAAAAATATAACCCATCTGGGAGGGGTTTTTAAACAGCGTTCGGTCGCTAGGCTGATAAAATAAATTAATTCATATGTCCAAGAATTATTTGCGCATTTTCTTACAAGTAATAGGGAACATAAACACACCACCTTACCTAAGTCTTCGGAAATGGTCTCAGAACATCTGGATATAATGTGTATTTTTCACTTACATATGTATAGCTTGTGTTGTGTTGTGGGCGCAGTTCCGACTACCTTATTGTTGTTTTCATGATGCGAGGCCGTTCATTACAGGCAAACACATCTCGCAAATCTGCAACTGAATGAGTTTTTCTTGTATGTCATTACTTAACTCAGTCGATAGTTTTGAGAAAAATGATCCAGCCGGGTTTGACCCACTGGGGATTCGAACCCGGGACCCTGGATGTAGAAGCAGGCGCTTATGCCAATGCCAGGCCGTTAGCTCTATGAAAACTTGTTCACTCCTTAAAAGGATACTGCTGACTACGTTTGTCCTGTATAAATTTGGTGGTTATCATTTTTTAAACTGTTCTAAAACTTAAGTATATATAGGTTTAAGAGTAGAATGATGAAATTTGTATTTTTGTATGAGAAACAAGATAGTCTCTGTCATTGTCTGTCGCCAGTATTGAGAAAAGCGCCGTTGAATATTCTAAAACGACGAAAAATGACCCACTTGGGATTCGAACCCGGGACCTCTGGATTTAGAAGCAGGCGATTAACTGCTGCGCCACCACCTTGATTTATTGGGAACACACTACCTTCAAAAACTTTAATGCATAAAACATTTTCATTCACAGATTTTTTTAAACGCATACTAATTATTTAAACAACTTAACCAGTCGGACAGAAAAAAGTCAAACAGTAGGACAACTAATGGCTTCTTGAAGTTTTTTTTTTCATTTCACTCATTTCATCAAAAAAAAATCTTAATTTATTGTCAAATCTTTTCATAAAAATACGCTTACGTGCGTTTTTTTATCACTTTGAACTGTCATTAATCGTGTAGACGCTTTAATAAATAATTAATAATCTCCCGCTGAGGAGGATAAATAATTAATAATCTCCCGCTGAGGAGGTTGACCAACTCGAGTAGTATCGATAATGTCCATATCTCTGTTCTAATAAGCAGATAAAAAGGACTGATATTCTCGGATTTTGACCTTACCACTTCTAAGTAGGTACTAGGCCCCCGTGGACTACGCCGCGCCGAGTCTAGTACAGCAGGCGTCCACTATTTATTTATTTATTTATTGTTTATTCGGAAAACCAACAGTACAATAAATAAAAAAAAAATGGTACACATAATTGTGTGTAAAATTGACCGATGACAGGTTTACGCTAAAGTATCGAGATACATGTAAAGATTAAAATTAAATTAAATTACACTCGCACTAGCCCTCTAAATACAGATATATATATATATATATATATTTAACATTTATTATTTTGAAATAGTAGTTGGTTTTAAAAATAATCAGAGGCCAAAGGAAAGAAAATGAAAATGAAAATGAAGTATTTGTTGAATAAAAATATATCTATAGAGCAGAATAAATAAAATAAATAAAATAAGTCATCATATTACCGACTATCTCGGTGGTAGGCGTGCGCGTTACTATTATTCCAAAAATGCCACGATTTTAGTAGGTATTTACAAAAGAATGACGTCAAATATTTATTAAAAAAAACCATTTCCCGGCAAACATAGATTTTGATTTGAGAAAAGCGTTTTTACGAGTATAAGGTTACTACTTGAGTAAGTTTAAAAAAATACATAAGTGTCAAAAATCAAACGTTAAAACCAAAATAAAACCGAAAAGACTGCATAGGTCTATGGGTACAGTCACAAGTTTAAATAGAATACCAAGTAAATAAAAAATGTGCGGAATTAAATGCATTTTATAATTGATTTTTCTATATTTTTTTATTTAATTAGGTAAAAATACCGCATATTAACACGTGCATAAATAAAAAAACAATAACGTAATGATGCCATGAACATTTTCACACACATAGTTTAAATTAAAGTGAGCGAAAAAGAAAAATATATATATTTTAGATAAAACGTTAATAGTAAACTAGTGCGTGTGTGAGAACGTGAGGGTGAGTGTGTGGGTGTGTGTTTAGCTAAACCTACATATTACAATCACAAATGCTGGGGGGTTCATAGACGTTTGTACGCCTTTAGAAATACCGATTTGCTCCTTTTGTTTTAAAATTCTTTATTTATACAGGTCACACCATTTTGGTATGTGATTATATGTTACACGTACCGTACAGATATCGTTTAAAAAAAAATCAATAGCTACCTACTCCAAGAAGAATACGCCCTTGTATTGTTAACAGATATCAGTTAATTTAAAAAAATCTTAAAATGATACACAAGAAATGTCATCACCTATTTAAATTAAAATATCAAGGAAATTCCCGTTTTATTAAGTGCCTTTTCTAGTATGCTAATTTACAGTAGCTAGTAAACAATGAATAATACATTTATTAATAACGTATTACATAACAATGATCATTCTTAAACAGTGTGTCAATCGCCGATGACTTCAATGGAGGATGATGAAGTTGGCAGGAGACATTCAGAATTGGTACCGCTTGATGGTAAGTTCACATTTGAAACTATATAAGAAAACTCTGTGATGTGATTTGGGATGGTTAAAGTTTATATCGAGGAGTGCAGAAAGCTAAAATTTATCTATAATATATGTTATAAATACATTAATTAAATAAAATAAAACGTTCATATTGATGACAGCTGATTGACAGAACGAGTTTCGAGCTGTCAATTATGTGTCAATCAAGTAAAAATAATAATGCCATCTTTCTATGAATGACAAATCTCATTTTCACAAGAAAAAAATAAAACTGACAATGAATCGTATCAAAAAATAAATAAAAATGTTTTTTTTAACTGTTAAATTTTAAATTTCATCGGTATTGCAGTAAATTAGACGCTAATGACGAATTTGAACAAAATTACAAAAAAATATAATAATATGCAATCATTATAGAGTTACGCTCACCGTATTATAGAGCCTCAATAATGCACTCACTTAAAAGTTTAATGAATTACGGTAGAAATTTGTTTTTTTTAATTACTCTTATATTTTATCTATTAGGTATTATTTGTATATGTCAACAGTCAACGGTGATGTTGACAAACGCATATCACCTATCTCAATATGTATGTTGATATGAACGAGTATTTTGTCTTTTTTTTTAAATATTCTCGAAAAATCCTTAAAATTGTCGTTTTGTATATTATTAGTATTCAAATTACCTCATTACACCGCCTGGCAATCCATATACCACAGAAGGAAAACCTCTAAAGTAGGTATATGAAATAAGATTAAGTAGGTTCTTAAATAAACTAACTAAATCTATAAAGGGTTTTCTAAATAATAGCGCACATTGAGAATAGCGAATAAAAGTAATCTTGCTTTTACGCGTAAAAATAAAAAGTTAGAAGTTAGAAATGGTGGCAGACCTTCCTCCAAAACTCTAATAACCATAAAGATATTAATAGAAAGAGATTCTTCTCAAATGTCTATTTCTAAGTGTCGCAAAATAATACTTGAAAAAGGGTCGCTTGACTAATTTAGATAAGTTTTTTTCGCCTGACCAAACATTAATAAACGTGGCTCGGCTAAATTCGAAATTAGTTGATTCATGAATGCCACGCGTTTGTTCTTATAGCGTCCACGCCGAGAGTGCGTTGGCATAAAGGATAAATCAATTATTGTATCACAATATTTTAATCCTCGCCGCATCCTCGGAGCAAAAGCCATCGCACTCACGAAGACTTCAAAAGCTCTGTACAAAGGCCGCGGTCCTCCATTTTGTTTTATCTGTCAGCTCGCAGCGGCACGCGCCGCAAATGACAGCTAATTCGAAAATCAAAAGCGTCCCGACGCCCGCGGCACGCGTCTTTTATAGGCAATGAATAATGTATCGTACATTATTATCGTATTAGGCCAGGCATTAAGGGGAGGGAAGATTTTTTATAGGGTTGTTATAGAACCGCATAGACAGAGAAACCTTCACATATGTAGATATATTTATTTACCTACCTTTTAATTTGACGGTGTGGGGGTGCTCGCAGTTTTACAATTTTATTATATTACCAATAAGTTGGTCTGTATTCGAGGTTTAATCGACCGATTGTCAAAAAAGTGAATGGTTTTTGAAACAAAGAAAATGATACCTACAGTTAGTAAATAGTTAAAAATATCTTATTAAAAAAAGATTACATAGTAACTTTGTAGACAAGGTGTCCCGTAAGTAGTGAACCAACGAAATGTTGGTGATAGGGGGGTAATTATCTATCAGAACCAGTAATTTTTATTGTCCTAGTTTAAAAGTTATGAATTTTTTTTATGTTATGTTATGAACAAAAAACTAAACATTTAATGAAAATAATACGTTATTTTTGCACATTTATCGGTATCATTAAAAATAAAAGCTAAAACTAATGCAGGTTTCAAATTATAAAATGAGCAATGTAATATTTGAATTAAACTGGTGTAAAATAACCTGGTGGTACTTTATTTTAAAAACATCTACATTTCACACTTTTTCCAAAAAGGTAAATAACGGCAACATAAACCATATTTTTTGTTGAGAACATTTTTACTCTTTTTGACCCTGCGACGTTAGTACCTACCCTACTTTGTTGAAGAAATAAGATCAAGGTATCTAAACATATTTTTTTATGTTTAAATATCCAATGATTAAAGGGTCTAAATGAATCGAAATTAATATTTATCCTTTGGCGTCGCCTTAACGTATGTATTCGCGTAGTCAATCTGCAGAGTAACTAGACGATGCGCGCATTAACGGTTTTACGAACATTAACGGTAACATACTCACGGGCAGATCCTGCGGAGGGCAGGGCGCACCGCTACATCAGCTTGCAGCGGCAGGGCGGCGGCTGGGGGCGGCGTCGCAAGCTGAAGGGGCCGCTGCGGGCTGCCAAGCTGCTGCTCCTCATCGTGCTGATGCCGACTCTCTTCATAGCAGTGCCCATCTATATGAAGTTAGTCACAATATTCCTATTATGTTTACACGAGCACAAATCTAGTCAAGTTCAAGTTCAATGCCGTCAACAACGGCAAATATAGGTGTTTTTTTTAGAGGCGTGGTTTTCAATCTGGCACTACTTTTTTCGTAGTTGGTGTTTTTGACAGCTGTCACTTGATTTATGCTCAGTTTGGTTTGCCATTTCATAATGAATAGACTTACTCCTGAACAACGTTTGCAAATAGTCAAACAACGTTTGCAAAATGTAAAAATTGAATTTATCGTTGAATGTAAAAACCTGTGTTTTTTCTTGGACTTTCAAGCTTTGAATCCAGTACAGGATTCTGTGATCTGATTTGAGGTCTGAAACTAAACCTCGCTTGGAATGCACCGTGCTCTGATCATTCCCGAAGTGCAAATAGAGATTTGATTTGCATACTAAAATTGGCTGGAAAAACTTATATCTTCACGATGGTATATCTTCACTCGACTTTAACGTGATCAAGATTATACTATATGCTAGAGACTCTGCACAAGCAAAATATGACGATTGTCAACCACCGTCAGCAATCGATTATCAGGGGCGATATTCGGCGAAATGGTCTCCGAGCGCCATAGGAAATCCACAATCAAGAATCAGTTGATGGCGGTGTTAGCGTACAGATTCTGATATAGGACAAAATTGACAGCGGCTTAGAAATAATTCAGGATAAAATTAACTAGGATTTAAACGCCTTAAATTTGTAAAGTCCAAACAGGTATTTGTTGAATGAATAAGGCAATGAGCAAAATTTATATAATTTAATGTTAAATGGTTTCATATAACAGGGGTCCCTTGTAAACATTAGAATTTTTATTTTGGTTTGAATATTATCTCAATATATATTATATATTAGTTATATTAATTTAAAATAGTTACATTTATCAGAGAATTAATTTATTGTAGTTTTGTTAGAATTAAAGTGTTGATGGTAGAATGGTAGTAACGTAGTAGTAAATAGATTTGAATAGAAATTATTATTTTTCTTTGACACCTGTATATAACCTTTATTTGACTATGGAGATTGGGTTCATGATATAATTTCAACAAGTCCCGTTTGATTGATGTATTTTAGTTAAAATCCATCATTGTTTATTTAATATAATTTAATTATTAAAAAAAACTGTTCATCACTCCTTTGAGTACATTATTCTATGTTAGCATAGTGGTAAGGACCAAAACATCATTCCCTAGCATAGTTTAATTGTTATCTAATAATTTTTTTTTCTTTGACACCATAATATAATTGTATAAATTGTTTTGAGAACTGTAAATTCGTTATATGAAGAACTTTTATTTGTCTATAAAGACATCATTTATTTGTCTATAATTTGAATAAACTTTTAACAAATTTTTCTTTGTTAAATTTTTGTTATGTTGTTACAGGCTATATGTGTATGGAGGTCAGTTTTATCCCGTAGGAATGACTGACATGAGACTTATCGACAGGAAAGTGTCGACGGCGTGGTGTCAGGTAAGCAGCTCCTGTTAGGAAATAATTAAATGTTATTAATTATGTAATATTTATTATTCAGAGATAGATACAAAGCTAAACAGCTAACGGGCGGTTTACGAAGCTATTATTCCCGGAAAACCACAATTTTAGCGACGAGTGATGAAGCATTTTGCTATACCCGACGTTTAGAATATATTATATTCGGGCACGGGACATTACGTTTTTATGTCGTGTATCCCGGGACAACAAATTATGCAATAATCTTTAATGAAATAAGTGAAATGTGTATCAGAACGCATTGACTGCGCTGACGATGATGTGTGAACAAAATTTAGCCCGTGTGACGATGACGTGTGAAATGTGAAAGTAATCCTCGTCGTGGGCGCTCCCTCACTCCTATTCGTTTGACCAAAATTCATGTTTTTAATTCATCTATTTGTGAATGTTTGGCTGACAACGAACTTTAAACGATATATTTTAAGAATGGAATAATTTAAATAAATATTATTTATTTTTATAATGATCTTGCTTTAAATAAAATTCAACTTCCAGCTTATATTCCAAGTTTGTTATCTGATTATAATAAATTTATTGGTTCCGTTTTCATAAAATTTATTAGATTAAATCACCTGAAAATTTAACATTTTTCTTTTAGTTTTTCCTTCTTTAGTGTCATTTCTGAATTATGTCTTAAAATACTTACCTTTTTGTCACGAATAAGCCATTTATTATGTACGACATGTAAGTTTAAAATACTTTTTATTGTAATTTTATTTGTCGTTTATTTTTTTTTATTTATTTCGTGTCTACTACTTCAATATTTTGTTATTGTCTAAATTGACCTGCCTTTACTTTTTTATATTAGTCATAATAATTGTGAATTGACACTGGCCAGTCATTTATAATGAAGGCCATTAAATTGAAAGAACTAACAAACTAATTAAATTAATTAACAAACTAAATTAATTAGTTTGTTCATTAATTAACAAACTAAGCAAATGACATGTATCTATTATCTAAATAGAGTGTTATTTGGGGAAAGCGGGATTGGTATTTATTACTTAGTAAGTGAGTTATATTATTTGGAATAATTTAAAATTAAATAAAAAAACACATTTATTTAAAACACAAGGCATGTCAAGCTAATGTGACGAAATTCGACGTCGCTTTTCGTTGCTAAATCGATTGCTTGGTTTGTATTGGGCGCGGCTTTAATTAAAAGCATTCATTTCTCTTGAGCAGAGTCAAATGGTGCGCTCCAATGCAACCTTCAACGCGTTCCTGTTGCCGGAGAAGCCGAAGCTGTCCAACATCCTGGTGCCGGTTTCCATGACCCGGGAGCTCAGTCTGGACGACGACATGAAGGAATATTGGGGCTTCTACCTGCTGGAGGGCTCGATAGTGACCGTCTCCACTTGTGTGAGGTAAGATTTAGCATTTTCCACGCGTCTAAAAGGGAATCGGTGAATATGAACGACACCTTGTATATATATTTATCTATTCCTTTAGATATAGTAAAATTAGATAATGTATTGCTTAAATACCATATTTAGATGATTCCTTGATGATAGGCGTTCGCCCTTGGTTTACATTATAACTTATATAAAAGACTGACAGTATATTGACATTTGTAAAATTCGAATGCTTTTTAATATTTTTACGGATCGAAAATTTTCAAACAAATTATATAGCAAGAATATTCAAAGAAAAATTAATACCGAACGCACTGATAGTTGCATCGCTTGAGGTAATGCACGCTGGTTTAAATACAGCGCTGTATTTTATGAAAGCTTTTCACTCTCACCTATCTATCTGCGCGATATGCAATACGGTCAAACTTTCATTAAGTAGTAAAAAAAATATTTAAAAAAGAAATAATAATTATAGAAAAACAGTGAAAATGTAACGAATATGACGCATAATGAATGAGAAGTGAATGGTTTAATGGATATTGACAAGAATAAATACGTTCAACGTAGGATATATGCAAATGAATCGTCATGTCTAAAAATAAAAAGAAAATTGTAAAATATATATATTTATCTATTCCCAAGATGGCCCGGTGCGTCGCTGATTATGATTCGTGGGCATAAGCATCTCCAGGAATGTGCGTACATCGGAGACGACTCCTCCGAAGAGTTGGAGGAAATCCTCGAGGCTGGAGACCTGGGGGACGTCAAAATGATGGAGCGGCTGAGGAAACTTCTCGAGGATTCACCGGCTAATCAACCTGGTAGGTTTAAATAATTACTCGTACTGCGGTGAAATTTATTTAAATTTTTCGTCCTTCCGCCTTATAATTTTTAAATATTTGTGCATCTAAATATTATATTTTACTAGTACACAAATATCTAAACGACCCTAAATATTGGGATTTAAGTAAGCCACTAGCATGAAACTTAAGGAATCTTTACACATATGTCCAGTGGCGTAGCTATCACAGAACTAGGCGGGACAGTGTCCCCTGGGAGACGTTCAAAAGAGTTATTTAAATATCCTAATCGAATATAGAATTTTTGACTTTTTGACTCCTGGCCAGCAAACCTCGAACGGCTCGATCTGACCTCGCGAAAATTTCTTCCATTTTCAGAACATATTGTAACGGGTTGCAACGCGGCTTTAAGCATGACAACTTAGTTGAAAGAAATTAGAAATACAATAGAGCCTTTTGAAAATCTTAGGTGATCCGTTTCGTGTATTGCCTATATCTTTAATAGTGATCTATTTTTCGCTTACGGGCTTGGAACCCAGATGCCATGAGGCGCCATGACAGTGCGGTTTTGTTCCACGATCCGGCACACGTGGACCAGTCCCAAGAAAAACAGAATCTCAACCACAAGCAACGAGGGACAGATCTGGACATTGGGGACAACGACCCGGAGGTAAGATTACAATTCAGTGCGTTTATACACGTGCGCATTCGACGTATAAGAGAGGGCGATATAACTCTGTCCTTTGCTGAGAAGTATTGATCGACCGCGAATAGTTGACCCGCCAAATAAGCAATTATTGAAACTTGATTTGTTTGTGTGAAATTGCTTTTTGCGACATACATATAAGTATTTGTTGCGCGTAGTTAATAAACCTGTGCTACCTTTATTTAAATTTGATCTATACTTATTTATTATTTATTTAGAAAACCGACAGTACAATATATAAGAAATGGTACCTACAATTGAAAAGAGTAAAATTAAATTGCACTCGCACTAGCGTATTATAAGTATATATATATATATATATATATATTTATATATATATATATTTTAACACATTATTTTGAAACAAATGGTCCAAAATATTAGAGGCGAAAAAAAGATAAAGTTTATTACTGTAACAGTCTTCGTAAGTAATTTACAATTTTTAATCAAAATTAAAAAAAAATGGTTACTGTGGGTCGTCTTTATAAGATAAACATATTATGTTTATTTAAAGATATATGTTTTATTTTTAACTTAATATATATATTATTACATATATCCAAAAACGTTGTTTAGACGCTGTACGCAAAATTTAAAAATGATAATTAAGTCTGCCTTGGAACAGACAGTTCGCTTAGTTAGGCTAGAGTACGTGATTTATATTAATGATTTAATTTTATACTTAAATAAATAGTTCATTATTTTTTTGTAGACCTTTCTGAGATCTATTATTCTGTGCTACGTTTATTTAATGTATCTCAAGCCAAAAACATGTCATTTATTTTTTTCAGTAACTATGAGACTGACGAAAAAAGGGCAGTTTTCTAGGTATCTATGACTCAATACCTACTAACCATAATAATAACGAACATTTAGCTTTAGATATCTCACATTGGGGGGGGGGGGGGAGGGGTAAGAGGGGCTGTAAATTTTCGAACATTTTGAGCTATTTACCATAAATGAAAGTAGGCCTTCCAAACGTCACCTCACACAATACAATAAATAAAACTTTTTTGAGGGTGCTCAATCTACCTTCATAAAAAAATAAATAAAAAAAAAACAATCTTTGTTGAAATATGTGAACTTATGAGGATTCCGTTTTTTCCTTTTGGAGTACGGAGCTCTTTAAAGAAAAAAATCCTCACAACGCTCTTATTATCCCTTAAACTGATTATTTTTAATGCAAAAAAAAAATTAAAAACATAAAATAAAGTTCAAGATAAACATTTTTTTTAAAAATGCAATTTTTTTACACATTGGAAAGAACTACGTATACATAAAGTTTCTAATGCATTAGTGACAAAAAATAATGTAGGATAAATGCGCTATTAAAACACTAGATCTAATAAATAATATTTATTCACTAGATTCACTGTTTTACATTAAAACTATATAGCGTTTGTTTTATAAAAAAATCTGTAAGTTTACCTTTAAATCCTTTTATCAAAAAAGATAAAAAAAAACAGCCTATTGTCCCTTAGATTTCAAACATGATTTGTATTGACCTCATATCAAAATTCATCATGGTTTCTGAGAAAAAAAAAGCGATATAATAAACCGTTTTTGTCATACATCGCAATGGTCTTGACCATTTATATAGCAATGACCTAAAGTCAAAAAGTATTCTTCATTTAAAATAAATATTGGTATTGAGTTTGTCAATAAACTGACTGAGAGTTTTGAATATCTTATGAGTATTATAGAATATCTTAAAGCGACAAGCGACTGTTACATTGTACAGATGTTACCTGCCTCCCTAACTAGACGAATCTGTACCAAGGGAGGCAGTTTCATTTTGTTTGCTTATTGTGTTACTTCCCTCATCGGATCGCTGATTGATATATAACCAAAAATACCGTCTAATAAAATCAGACAGGATTTTTGGCTTTGTCAATTTACTATATCTCGTAATAAATGTGATATAATCTAGTGATGTGCCGGACATCTGTATCCGTATCCGTATCCGCGGATATCCGAGGCGAACGAAAGATCCGTATCCGTACTTTTTAGCGGATCTTGAACGGATCCTTTACATTATTTTGAATTTCATGACATACGAAATTCTAAATATAGATTATTAGGTAGCGATGAAATACTTTTAAACTCCATTTGAATGATTTTTTTATTTCTTAAAATCACATATTTAGTACATTTATATTGCAAAAATCAAATATTTAAACATTTATTGTAGTGAATTACTAATAGTGCCCCAAAGGTACTAATTAAACTATCTTTATAATCAGATCAATCTTAATCTTTGTGATATGCTTATTAAATTAATGAAATATTTAAACATTTATTATAGAAAATTATAAGATATTAATCAAATTATGAGTCAACTGTCGTGTCAAGGTTACACGCACCATCCGCACGACTCGGCTGATCCCGTATCCGCGGATATATATTTTGAACGGTTCGGCACATCACTAATATAGCAACAGAAGACTATAGGCAAGTACAGCTATATCTAGAGAGATAGTTCTTAAATGACAGCGTAATTAGATGATAAAATATCTCATAATAAAAGGATAACGAAAACGTCTGAAAACGAGATTAATTTTTAGGCTTATTCTCACAGCAAATACTGTTTTATCTAAGTAAAATATACATTTTACTTAGAAAACTATTTCGTTATCTCCTACCATACATAATAAAATACCTTTTATTTATACCTTACAAGAGAGATATACGTAATTCACATTCAATTCTTTTGCTTTGAGATAGAATGCTATACATTATGTTATTTTACTAGACATAAAGAGCTTTTCCATCTGCCCTTATGCAAAAGTAATTGCTCCCAAAACTCCTATATGAGTGTGTAATGTGTATAATAAACATTCTAAGAATAATAATAATGAGACTGATATATTTAGTTGTAATTTGAGTGAGTAAAGCGTTAAATTTCTATATGTTTGAATGTCTAATTCCCTCTTGTCTATCAATCTTTGCTAAAAAGTATATGTTTAATCTTTGTTTCGTTAGTTTCAGTTTTTGCGAATTACTGTTGTTGCACATTAATTATATTATAACAGTGCAAATATATAAAGGTTACCGTTGTTATCTTTAATGTGTGTTTTTATATGTATTTGTTTATTTTATTTTTTTAATGTGAGATAATTCATTTGACAAAGAAATAGAATTGTAGTAGTACAAATCACAGTTCCAAATGAATATTATAAATGCACCGGGAGCGATTAGCACTGCTACATTTTGTGGCCTGCCTTCTTTACTAGACTATGTCTGTACTAAGGAAGGCAGTGTATATACTAACTGTTTATTTCCCAAATAAAATATATTTAGGTACATACCAGTGGTCGTCCAGTGACCGTAATTCATTATTTTTTTAAGCATGAGCGTTATTAAAGTTCCTATACCTCAATAATGAGGTTATTATATCTCTATAATTATTACATATATTATTATTTTTTATCTTGTTTTAATACGTCAGCTGCGAGCGTGTATATATTCGTCATTAGCGTGTGTTGTTATCCTTAATTCCGTGCAAAATCTATGTAATTAAAAATTTAATGTTAGTAAAAGTTAAAAATAAGAAGCAATTACAGCTTCTATTCGTATTTATTTTTTATACAAATTTTTAGATACAATTCATTTAAGTTTTAATTTTTTCGTGTTATTACTGAGTCAAATAAACGCTAATAAAAATGACACTTAACTCAATCTAGGCGCGAATATCTGAGTATATAAAAAAAAATACTGAAACTGAGATTAGACAGGGTTTAATTTAAATAATAATATGTACTCACTTTTTAGAAACTTAATAATAACGTTTTTTTTATCGTGACAATTAACATTTACAGACTATTGAAAAAGAAACATTTAAAATCAAGCTATATTCATTTATCCGTCAGTAGTATGGACGCCAACAATGTTATATTTTATTAAAAATATATTTGTAACACATAGTATGCATATATATCTCACACTCCTCCGTGCCCTCAATATTAAAAAGGGGTAAAAAGTTTTCCCATCAACTATTAATAAATAGATAGATTTTGTTATTAAAAATTAGAACATGATTATTTATTTATTAAAGAAATCTAAGATTATGCCACTTACAAATCTTAAGATGTAAGACCATAGTAAAAGGCAATTTTGCGAATATTTTTAAAATAATATTTAAGTCCCAAAATATGGACGGTTAATGTGAATGAGTTGTTTCATTAGTTAGCCTGTTTTGCAATTTATTTTTTACCATGGTAGATTGAATTAATTTTTACTTCAGACAGTCATGTCTTAGAAATAAACGCGTAAATTTACTGCCGAATTTCTCTTGAATAAATTATAAAAATAATTAGAATATATATATTTTTTTTTAATTAAAAGGAGTTGAAGGAAATATTGGATAAACTTCAAGCGATCAAAGAGGCGAAGAAGAATCGACCACCATGGCGAAAACCACACAACATTATATCAGTTCCCCAGCTGGTCAACAGGCACAGAGAAACTCAGATTAATATTAACGAAAAACAATGGTTCAGTTTCCAAGGTGAATATTCAGTCATCTGCACTAATCCAGATTGTAATGATCGTGCCCGTAAGAAAATAATAATAGAAACTTATCTTTTTACGATTATGTAACAAGCTTTACGCATATCAACGTCAAACCAGCTCATATTTGCAGAGTTTAATTTTTCATAAGACAATACTTTGTAAATCCTTGCGCTTGATAATCATTTGAAATTAGCGGGGGTGTCCGGTCTGCGGATGATGGTAATATACGTAGAAGGGAGGGGTTCTTGCCAAATTGACGTCATCCTAGCACATACAGATGATCCCGAAACATTATCTTATTTATTTACCCATCTAGAAGTGAACCTAAGCTAATTACTTAAAATTAAATAATATTTATTTCCTAAACATGCTATTCATTTTTCTGACATTTTTTAAATTAAGGCGTAACCATGCCTCAACTGTCAGTCATCTAAGCTTGCAATAACAAATATTAATTAAATGCATCCCACAAAAGTGTTCATATTACGCATTTATATAAGACTGTCTGCCATTTTCACCAAACCTCACTTAGGGCTAAGAGTCCCTTAAATTGAGATAAGTATCCCTAACGTCCTAAGAATAACCTAAGCTTAAGAGTTCCTTAGTAAGGGAAGACTTAAGGTGGGATTGGTGAAAATGGCCGTGTGTTTTTGTTTAGCAAAGAAGAAAAACTATTCTTAAAACAACGATATGGACTTTGTAATGCAGTTTATGGAAATAACGTCAGTTTTGCGAGTGGGGGGGCGGGTCGAAAATTGAAAAGATCGATGACGTAATGAAACCTTGCCTTTCCCATTTCCTTTGCCTTTGGGTTTTCTTCTTTTTCATTCAGACAATATGTTATGTTACTCACCCAAAAGTGAATTTCCTTACTGTTTAGGTATCTCGATAATGTGTCCTGTAGGTTTCACTTCCATATTGTTACCGTGTGCATATATACTGTTTATACAGTGCAATAGTCATTGGAATGCCTACCGATATTAATGAAGCAATCATTTTCAGAAACAACGTTTATATCAGTTAGTATGTGTTCAATGTGAAGTGTGGACAGATTGATTTTTTTTTTATCTTAGTAGTTCACGAGTTTATCGCATTTTAACACATGCACATATACTTGACAAACAACAAAACAAATAAATATAATTTAGCTAAAACGAATGCCAGGATTGTTATATTATGAATAGTAAATAACCGTGATATTACTTTCCGTAGAATTGGTGCAAAAACGTAACAACACCAGATCGCGCATGAATAAAATAATCGATAAACTAATGAAACACGGCGTTGGAAGTCTCAAAGGAGAACTGAATTATCATGAAGAAATGATAAATGATGATGAACTGGATTATCATAAAGACATACCTAATCGCAGCGACGAAACATTCAGTGAAAATAATCGACGTTCTAAGCAAATAATAGTTACCGAGGCACAAACAATGTCAGATGTCGTAACGAATTCAGAGCCTTTTAATAAAGAGCATTACGCAAGTACTGCTGTACCGGAAACTCAAATTTCCAACGAAAATACTCAAGAAGAGACTGTAACAGAGAGTTCAGAAGGGTATTCAACGGATAAGGTATTAACTTTATTAAATGAAAGTAAGTTAGTATCTACAGACCTCAATTTAGAATAATAATCGTATGTTCCATAATTCTAATATGATAACATTTTAATTAGGATTATGATGAACATGCCATGCTGACGTAGAAGGATTATTAGATGGAGAAGATAATTGGCCTGTAATGTTAGTGCCTAAACAATTGAATGTTTTTCCAGCATAAGCCTTTGTTTAATTGTTTTAATATATTTACTTCAAAGTTGCACAAATGTCAAATAACGAATAGAATAAACTATTGGTGTAAATAGGTTACTTAAATATTTTTCTCTAGCTCTAGGTCAAATAAATCCAATGATTCTAAAGACTGTACAACGATATGACGGATATATATATTTTAATTTTGAAATTTAGTATGTACTTGTAGATTCATTATATATAATTTTACAGTTATAAGTAATGGTTGCCCGTTAATTTCATACCATATTAGGATATACATACTTTCATTTTGACAGGAATATTAAAAAAAATATATACTCGTATATATTTTAGAATCCTGATCATTTGAAACAGCATAAATAATTTGTATATTATTTTTATTTATCATTCTTTAAAACAAGTTTATGCTTTGATTGTACCGATAAAAATATTTTGTTCGCGATTTTTTTTTATAAAATTCATTAGAGAACTGACTTTATGTTTTAATTCTTTTATTGAGAGACGAAAGAAATCTCATGGGTAATATAAACATTTTTATCTCAAACTGTATAAGCATACGGAATCATATTTAATTACATAATGTCTACAAATATGATGTTTTTATTCATCAAAAAAATACTCTCTTAGGCACTTAAAGGTGACATTGAAGATAATGTTGAAAAGACACCGCATGATTTGGACAAGGTTTACGATGAGGTTTACAAAAGACTTAGCGATCTTGGCGATAAGGGAGAAAGAGTATTAAATAGGCTTCGAATGGAGATACCAAAGCGGAAAATCGGCAAAGTAAGTCAAATATCATGACATTTATGAATCGGGCTAACTCCAAATTTATTTAACGAATATCTCCAGAACGGGTATCTGTTTTTACTATCGTTTGTTGGCCATATTCGTAACAATTCATGCATCGAGTTAGTAAAAATTAGTTCCTGATAACCTGAACACTTTGAAAAGAAAACATGCAACGGATAGTATATTACAGGAAGTTCAATTATTTTCGTGTTGGATTAGATCCCTTCAAATTTTATTTTGGTAACGGGCAGTAGCTACTAAATTGGGATAATGGGTTTGTAATGGTTCTGATTAGTTCCAGATCATTGCGAGAATAGCTGCATCAGTATGCAATGATTTAGGTAATCACAGCAATATATCCTCGTAAAATAACAACCTTTGTAGGTAAACACAAAATATGGTCGTTACTAATTGGGATATTAATGTTGGGTCAAAAGATATCTGGAGATAGTGATATAATAATGAATATAAACAGCTTAAATTACTCATAATAAAAACTAAAACATATCACTGCATAATAAAATTATTATCGCTTTACATCGACATGCACGAAACAGTAAATCAACTTTACAGATTATCTTCTTTGCATTTGAAATGTTTCTTGGGACATCGCTACTATTTCGGACAACTTCGAAAGTAACACAATATTCTAGATTTGTTTTTACTGATTTTATAGATTAAATGACATTTGTAAAATATTTACAAAAAATTACAGAAAAAGTTTAAAATGTCAACTTCCACAACGCGTCCACTCACGGAACACGAAGATGACGCCAAGGAGCAGAGATTAAAAGTCTTAAGAGATATTATCTTGGAAGTAATTTTGGAACGCGAAAATGAAAATAAAGGTATGTGAATACCACATAGATGGAATACCACATAGATGGAATACCACATAGATGGAATACCACATAGATCATATAGTTCCGCAGCGATGAAAATTTAATAAGGCAATAGCATAAGGATTCAGGATCCTTCAAATTCCATCTGTTTCGTTTTGTCTGAGATAAGTCACTTATTCTTTGGTGTTTCAAATAATTTTTCAGATTTTGTTTCATTACTTTTTTAAACATCTACTATTTTAATAACAAAAGAATATCTTATTAATGTCCGTATTACTTTTGAAAAATACATTGCTTACTTACTACTTTTCCAAAAGTGAATTCAATTTAAATATTGTTCGACTTAATAACAATTAACTGTCAAACTAAACTTTATATAGAGGACAGCCTCATACAAAATAAGGAGGGACAGAGAGGGGGGGCTGGAGGGAAGAAATTATAAGGTTTACCATCCTTTACAATCACAGATTTGAAGCTTGATTGTTGCAGAATACGGCGATGCCAGATGCCAAAAAAAAAGCAATTAAACGGTATTTTTTTTATAGGAAAGTTGCAGAAAGAAGAACGAATGAAACGTGAAATAGTCATTAAGCAGACTTTGGAAAAAAGCCTTAATGAGGATGATGAAAAAGGCAATGCTGCTATTGAGGACGTAAGTGGCATTAATTGCACATTTATAGCGAAAATTTGGTTCCATTCATATGTTTCGCTTTGGGTATATAAGATATAACCTGGACCTAAAACACTGGGTAGGTGGTAAATTCATGTTTTGGCAAAGTGCGATCTCATTTTTTTTATAGGGTTCCGTAGTTCGATAAATATCGCTTTTCGTCAGCCGAGGGAACAAAAGGTTCGGGGTCGTATTTGCTGACAAAAGTCAGCAAATCTATTGGACTAGCCTATTTTTATAGGGTTCCGTAACAGCGTTTTTTACAGATCAGGAGGTTTCACCGGTGACTCTTACCTATAATAAATTAAAAAAAAAAAGGAAAATATTGGGTATAATAATAATAATTAAGTAGATTATCCTACAGACGTTATAATTTATCGGCCATAAGCCACTATTGTAGCTAGATAGCTAGGGGTTTCATCCCGGCTGTTTTTAGGTAGATTTCAATAGCAAAGGGTACCATGTCATCACTTTCACATCCCCTAGAACCCAAAACGACCCTCAGTTTAAAAGTCTATATATCTATCTATATCACTTTCTTGTGAACACAATAACTGCCGTAATTTTAAATCCATCACTTTTAAATTGATTCATAAAATCTCGGTCAAGTTTTAGATCGGTGGTTGGGAATGGGGTTTTTTTTTCGAAAAAGTGAAATTTGTTTTAACTTTCTTAATATATAAGATATCAAATTCATTTAAATTTTATATTCTTCCTCAGATAAGGGCCTAAAACTTATCTGAGCAAACCTTTTTGATAGCACCAACCAATGCAATGATAGGACCAATGGGTGGAAAAAAATGTTTTATCAATATTCAAAAAATATACCTCCCTTAAGGCGCCCCGGGACGCATTTGTCCTTGAGATTAGAAAGAGTAGGCTTTAATCGAACATTGACGCGTAGAAAAGAGACGGATATACTCGCCGACCGCGAATTCGTTACATTTGGAATCGATGAAACATGTTTTTTGTATTTAAATAATTATTATCATTTGAAAAAAGTGTTTTTTTTTTAAGTAATGTCTTAGATTATTATATTGTCTATCTTTAGAAAGAAAAATTAGGTTCGCGTCACTTACACAACTTAAAAGAAAATCGTTGCAAGAAAAAAACAACACTTTCTTATTTATTTATTTTCATTACTATAATAAGGTGTATTTCGTTTTTTTTTTTTAAGCAAAGGACTAAATTAATATATGTAAAATATTGTGGTATTTTTAGTTTTAGCCATTTGTTGGGAATAACTTCAACAAAATGCACCAAAATACGTTACAAAACACGTTTTAGGGACTGGTGGCGCCTTAATAAAAATTAAAAATGTTTATTGTAGGCTTATAATTTGATATGCGCAACACTTACGGTACAGTATAAAGAGGGATTCAGTATACGCACTCTCGCTGCGCAAGAGTACGGCGGGTTGAGGTGCGCAATGTTTGATACAAGTTCGTACAATTGGAGTTCGCCTGTTCCCTATTTTGACCCGGTAAAATCTACCCCCGAAAGAGATATTTGTATTGATCGTTTCCGTGAACAGGTCTTTATACCGGACGGCATCGCAGACCACCATCAGATCCTAAACGAGACGACACTCGGCGATATGAGCAACTCGGAATTCTGGTCGTCATTCTCCTCCAGCGAAGAGGCCCTCCTGGAATGCGCCGGTCTGATACTCAACCTGCCCCTCACACCTCACACCTCCTGCAAGAGAGGCGGGAGTGTCGACGACATGAGCAGGGCATCTTTGCCCAACGCCGTCACTTACAGGTACTGCTGCCGTCTGTATACTTTTACTTCATTCAACGCCGATGACGGGATATCCCGTCATTGATGCTTTCTGCATTTCTAAAGGGTGATTTTTTTAGAGGCGTGGTTTTCAATCTGGCACTACTTTTTTCGTAGTTGGTGTTTTTGACAGCTGTCACTTGATTTATGCTCAGTTTGGTTTGCCATTTCATAATGAATAGACTTACTCCTGAACAACGTTTAATAGCTATTAATATTTATTTAATTTTTTATATGTAGCGTTTACCTGAATTCATGAACGTTTTGACACTTGATTGTTTATATGAAAAGTTTGTTAGTGAATTGAAAGTGTTTTTGGTGAATTTGGCGTTAAATAATTCGAGTTTTATTTAAGAAAGCTATGTCAACATAATATATAATTTAAAAAACAATAATCTCCATAGTTTCGTAGTAAGCGGACTAAAAAACGGATAGCGGCCAAACATGTGATATGTATTTCCACCAACCCTTATCTCGAGGTTGGTATTCAACCTCAAATAGGGTCTGCCCTTTGTGCTGGGAGCTAAGGTAGCATCAATCTGTGTCACATTTAGTTTATGGAATTGATTTCGGGACAATATTTTTGAAGTTACACTTCTTTGCGCCCGTTGTAATCATTGGGATGGGATGTTGGTCGAGAAACCGCCTCACGCGTAAGGAGTAATTTTTACGTTTGTCGAGCTGTAGAGTCCAATTGCTTTATTTACGAAATATGTTTGTCGCGTTGTAGAGTCCCTTCCGAAATTTGAAGCTGTGTTTTTATAGGTACTTCTTTGCGCCCGTTGTACTCATTGGGATGGGATGTTGGTCGAGAAACCGCGTCACGCGTTAGGAGTAAAATCCGTAGAGTGCCTTTTTATACGTTTTTTCGTATATTCGTATAATTTGTACAAATTCATAAAAATGTCTTATATTTCATTTATATTCTGGGCACGCAACTTATGCCATATCTATATTCTATAGACCTTTGGATAGTTATGGTTCCTTCTTTTGAGGGTTACCCATTATCGGCGTCACAAAGCAACCCGCTCATCTTGGCGTGTTCCTGAACTGTACTTGACGTTTCAGGGTCCCAACCAACGGATATTATTTCTTCGTTTTCAATTCGGAAAACGAGGTCCAGACCAACTACATCCGAGTCCGGTTCGACCTGCAGAAGACCATTTACGACTTGTCGGAACTGCTGATGGAGTGCAAGAACTCAACCGGCAACTGCTCGCTTCCTTTGGGCTTCCTTAGCGGAGAAAAGGTTCGAAATAAATAGTTTAATATTTCTACGTAGAAAATCCAGTATAAACAGTGAACTTTTCTCATGCACATCCTTTTTCCCTTCCTTTTATCCTTGTATAGGATATTCTACCTTGCATAGGGTCATTCTATACTTCAAACTGATCCACTTTTGTAATGTGTCGAAAAAAGTAAAAAACAAAATCCTATTACCGTTTAAACGCATAGTTACCCTATCTCTGGCGCAGCATTTGGTTTGCTCATGGCGAACGAACCAAACGTTTCCTAGGAAATTATTTATTTTGTATGGAAATAAATATGTTGAATAAAAAAAACTTGTAGAATAAAAAAACCAATCCTCCTGTAAATCATCCTGTATACTCCGTTTTCCAAGACCAATTCCGATAAAAAAACACAGCTAATAGGTCCTGAGATTTCTAGTGTTATTCATTAATAAGTTGTATCAAAATTCACCATGGTTAACGAGAAAAAAGTGTAAACTTTCACCGCGTGTGTAACGGAATTCGCACGCAAACCGAATTGAGACCATCTGTTAAAAAAAATGATACATTTGACGATGATTTTTTTTCGCATTTCTTACTCATAATAGGTTACACAATAGCCCCCCCTTAAGTCTTCGAAAATGATCTTGGGACAGCCTGTATCCATAAATAATATTAGAATCTCATAAATGTACTCATATTTTGTTTCAAGAAGCAAGAATATATTGACACGTTCTAAATATGTAGGATTTCATAGAAATTACTGACGAGACTTTGTGATAAAATATTTACCTTCGATAAGACGTTTGATAACTGCGGAGTATTTTGACTGCATGGTTTGCCCCCGATTATAGAGTATTGCCTTATGTACAGTCGAGGACACTATTTCGTATGCAGATACACTCAGCGCCGTCCTCTGTTCATCTACACATTTTTAGAAAAGCTCCAGACGAAGAAAATACACATTTTGGTATGTTTGGTATTACCTAATAAACATCAACCTAAGTTCTATATTTAATATCAAATATTAAAACACTAAAATATACAAAACTAAACGATGCATTCTTGTCTCTAATCCAACATATCCTAACACAATTATTCACTATTCTCTAATACACTCATTTCATGACTTTTAAATGTAAATATAATACACGATAATAATCTGTTAATCTTTGAATTATATAGGATGTTTTTTTTAGAGGCGTGGTTTTCAATCTGGCACTACTTTTTTCGTAGTTGGTGTTTTTGACAGCTGTCACTTGATTTATGCTCAGTTTGGTTTGCCATTTCATAATGAATAGACTTACTCCTGAACAACGTTTGAAAATAGTGCAAATTTAGAAAAAATCACTCTAAAATAAAGTAAAAATCGCGTCGTGGGCCTGTGGCGTGGCCTCCAAGATCGTGCGATTTAACACCGCTGGACTATTTTTTGTGGGGTTATGTGAAGTCGCTTGTCTACGCAGATAAGCCGGACACGATTAACGCCTTGGAAGAGAATATTCGGCGCGTTATTGCTGCAAAAAGTGGTTGAAAATTGGGCCTCTCGGCTGGAATTTGTTCGAGTCAGCCGCGGCGGCCACTTACCCGAAATCATTTGTAAAACATAATGGCAAACCCTTATCTTTATAATAAAACTAAATTCTTAGCCATAACATCAAATTATATGCGTTTTATCTCTTCTTGAAAACCACGCCTCTAAAATCATCACCCTATATAATACTAACTGTAAACTTGTTAAATTTCGCTGTTTATAATTCTTTCAATAAATAAATAATAAACCTTTCAATAAACCAACTCGTCACATCCACACAATATAATATTATTTTCTAGTACCACAGCTACACACTTTTTTTGAGCAATACTTCATTAACACGTAATTTTACGAATGAATCACGACCAGAGAAAAACCAGGAGTGTGTGTGAAAAGCCTATAACTAAAATGCGAACTGCAACTGTGTGTAACTGGGTCTCTCTCTTTCATAAGAATCCGCGAAGAATATGCCAAAACAGTTTTATTTTTAGTAATCTTCACAAAATTTACTTCTAATGTGAGATATTTTTTCTAAAATCGATTCTAAAAGATAACGCAAAAAGCCAAAACTGTGTCAAGTAGAGAGTAATCTGAAAGCACCACTTATACGTTGCGGGCTGAGGTACGACAGCCAACCTCTTAGGTCATATGCATGTACTTAAAACCATTTAAAATATTAACTATTAAAGTTCACTTTTGAGTCAACTGGGCTTATTCGAATCTAACATAAATCATTGATTGTAATGTAGTACAACTACAACTGTAAAGTCATTTGTAAGCACAAACGAACGAGTCTTGTAACCTTAATTAACATACTATTTGGCTACCATTACTAAAGTGTTTAGTAGGCTCAACCAACGTTTGGTACGTCTAACTGAACATAAACAAACTGCTTGTCAGCAGTACAGGACTGTCCGGTATTTTCAAGTACTGATTGACGTAATAAAACAGTCTGTGTACGCAACCTTTCATTTAAATGCTTCATCTATGAGATTGTTTAGTACAGGTTACAAGAAAGTTATGTTAGGTGAGCGATTTATCAATCCACAGGAATTGTTTCGTACAGTCTATCAAACAGATTGTACACACTACAATATACTTCGGTTGGGCCTACCAACGAAATATTATTCATATTATAACATTTCGTTGTCAGATAGACTAGACGCAAACCATATTCAAATCAGATTTAGCAAACAATAATCTGGACCATTCACACTGGGGATTATTTACTTCGTTGCTTTGAAGTTTAACGGAATATGTTACCATCTATCTTTATAATAATGCAACTATATGATTTTTCTATTGATTTACGATGTTTGGAACTTGGTACAGCATCGACATTATGTTTTAGTTACTAAAGAGATGGTTGACAGAGCGATCTATAAATCAATGATAATATTATTAACTTAAAACTATTTTAAAAATGGTTTTTTAAAACAAGATATCACCTCTAAATTAATAGACCATTATTCCTTAAAAATAAAATTACCTTACAAAAATGCTACATACGATCAGACTCACCTATAGTTTTGGGGGTAACTCGTTC
This sequence comes from Neomicropteryx cornuta, assembly GCA_020383195.1. Taxonomy (NCBI): domain Eukaryota; kingdom Metazoa; phylum Arthropoda; class Insecta; order Lepidoptera; family Micropterigidae; genus Neomicropteryx; species Neomicropteryx cornuta. Next base: position 3,141,799 of record JAHKQU010000024.1, read on the forward strand.
TACTTACGCCGACTATATATGCGTGTCTGTGACTTTAAACTACACAATTTTAAATGAATATAAATATAGGTAATTTGTAAAATATATGTTCGCATAACTACGTCATTGCTGACTTTGTAATATCATCCCATCATCAGCCTAAGTATACCAATTTATTTGCATGACTGTAATTTCACTATCTACTAATCACGCCATTGTATTAGCTAGAGCAAATATTGCAAAGTCAAGTGCCACTAACGCAATCATTACTCGATTCATACTTAATCATATTAATATTATCTTCATATATATTAGGGCGATTGGCGAGGTTTTAAAATAGCGCGTAGGTACCAAATAGACTACAATGAAGAAAGTGCAATGGCTGCTTAAAATAACCGTATTATATGATTACTCGTTTTCTTCATACGAGTCGTCTTTATCTCCGTCGCTCGGCATTCTACAATGCAGTGTGAATAAGACGCGTGCGTTATAAGGCGACACATTCATTCGAAGCGAAGCGAAGTCTTGATTCAGTGACACCATGACAATAGCTAGTTCAGCTACAAATCGCTCAGTTATTTTGTAGCCGTTTAAGTATTAGGCTATTTTGAAATTGCGTATAACGGTAACCTCAGTTTATCGATTTGTTTCCCTTGAAAATAATCAAATTTGTAGCTTATTTTAGCTCGTATTTTCACTCTCTTCGAGGTTAATAGCTTTTGCTACTGCATACTTTTTTATCACATATACAGGGTGTATTTAAAATCAGAACAAATGCTAAAATGTCTCGTGTTACCATCCGTTAGACTTATCTACTTTCAGAAATCTTTTATATATAATAGTTTCCATTTTTTTAATATTTTACCTGAACGAATTCGCAATATGGAACCAAGGCCATATACAATATTAATAAAAAATAAATTAGTTAAATTTGCTCTTTATTGTTTAAGTGATTTTGAAGCAAGCTCTATGCCTCTGTTAAATTTGGTATAATATTTTACAGTAGCCATTTTAGTATAATTGGAATATTCTTATTATATAATATGCCGTTGAATGTTCTCATCATTCTAAGACATGTTGAGACACGTTGTGTTAGACACTTTAATTGTTCAAATCATTTGAAAATCTAAAATATGAATTTGGATAACCATATATCTTCCAATATTTTATAGGTATATTTGATATAGTAACTTAAAGTAAGATTTATACTGGGTTGATCTATAAAATGTTTTAGTTTTTATCACTTGAAATGTATACTTTGATAGTGTTATAACTAAAAACATTGACGTAACCATAATATCTTGTAACATGAGTATGGCTTGTCCTTTCAGAAAGTTGATATATTAAACATCAAACATTTATCAGAAAAAAATATCGGACACATGTTTCCCAATTACGAGAAAAACAAATTCAAGGTTTTTAATGTTTGAGAGTGCGTGGCGCACGTGAGACCGGTTTAGTTTCTGATTTATATCAACCTTCTATAGGACAGTCGCGTTTTAAAATACAGCCTGTATAAGTAATCTTACTTTGTCTTTATTTCCAGGTTGTTCTGGAGGTCCCTCTGCGTGACAACGATTCCCTATGGAACGAGCAGTTCGTGGTGCTGTCAGAATGCCAACCCAGGACCTCGGTCTACGTATTTTGCGCTGTAGCAGTGCCCCTCCTTATACTCCTCTTTGGCCTACAATGAAGAGATGCTAATGAGCTCTACGGTAAATCATTGTTTATTCCAGAACTTTACTAATCATTGAAATGATAGTATTGAAGTAGAATTTTGTGCTGGAATAATGTGTAAATATGCTAGTCATTTTGTATAGAAGCATTTGATTTGCAGCATAATTAGTTAGGAAAATATAGGCATTGACGAGGCATTCGGCGTCCAGGCGACTCGTACCTACGTTACTCGACGCTGATCCAGAGAACAAGTCGGTTGAATTACAGGGATTCATAACTAAATTTACTTAGCGTTGCGGAAATCACAAATTAGCTAACATTAACGCATTTCCTCGGATCTTATATATATTTGTATAGATTTTTATAATGACGCGGAAACGATATTAGATTAATTTTTAGCGAGAAAAATCGTTATTTAGGTATATTTCGCTTTTATTACTGCATGCGTTTTTTGTATTTGCAGTATATTTTACTGTAGCTACGGCTAATGCCGAAAATCAGCCTTTGCTCGTTTTGACGGGAGCAAAAATATGAGAATAGCTATTAGATATCCTTATTTATTGAGGCCCACAATTGTTTTTTAAAAAAACTTAAAACGTATTAAGATCATCGTGCTTCTGTGAATAAGTAGGAGAATTGAATATTTAAATGAAATAATATATAACCATTATATTAAACTCCTGATAACCCGGTACTGCGGCGAAACCAATTATTAGCCATAGTCTCACAAAATGTTAATGTGTTTTTTTATAGTAAAATCATTTAAGTTATTATTTAAGACGTATTTTCTGTTGTTTTTTACTTTACTTTATTTTATTAATTAAAAAAAACAGTGTGTGCATGGACCAAGCCCATTAGAAGTAGATCTGTAAGGAATTTATTAACATCATTATATTTCAAAATTATCAGCCCATACTTGCAGTGTATTTTCACGCCTATTTATATAAGAATAAAATCAGCATGATACCCAATAACCAAAAATTTGACATCAACTGCATAATATAATAATCTATATAAAATCTATCTACATACAACAATTTTTCCACGCGCCTATTTATTTAAACAAGAAGAAAACGTAAGAACGAATGCGTGTCGCCGAATTTGCACGAATTTACCCGAACACCGTGTCGCGTTAGATTCATTTCCTGCCCACGAAAAATTGTGTAAGGAGCGCTTCAAAAAAAAAAAACTCGTGGCACCGTTTGACGTTTATAAGTCAATATTTTTCTTTATCGATATGTTAAAATGTTAGTAAGTTAAAATATAAAAAAGGACAAATTATTGTACACGAATATTTTACGTAATTAATGTAACACTAGCAATAATTACTGAGAAGTATTACTTTTATTGTAAAATATTATATTATTAGAATAAACAATAATTTGTAATATTATAAATGTAAAAATACAATATTGTTTTTATTAGAACGTAGATAAGTTATTGGTAAAACTTCCTATAGTATCTCCTTATGTGGGTACCAGGCCACTCAGGCATTGATGGCAACGAGAAAGTAGACGAACTGGCCAAGAAAGGGGCTAGCATGACTATGATAGGCCCAGAAACGACCTGCGGTAGAAAAGTACTACCAGAAGACTGCAAAAAATTTGGGGTTGGAAACAAAGCCAAAAATACTGGCAGGAACTGCCCGGACAAAAGCAAGCCAAAGAACTTAACCCAACTAAGGATCTTAACCAGTGCAAGCTGAATAAGCATCTGCACAAATTGAGCCTATCGACCGACGACAGGTGCTGACTTTGCCAAGTGAGCCCAGAAACTCCGTTACACCTACTGGGAGAATGTGGGCCCCTCATGAACAAAAGGTACCAGCTTCTAGGCAACCATCTCCTCAAGCCAGAAGACATTAGAACCATCGCACCCAAAAAGATACTTAACTTCATCTACAGTACGGGACTAGAGGGCGAGCTATAAGTGGATTTAAAAGTACAATAGTTCTGGAAAGGACGCGGTACGCGGGGGGCAAACCCCCACATCCACTAACATCTCCTAGAATATTGTAGAGAAAAAATCATGTTAATATACACGAGTTGTCTGTGGTCCGTTGTCTATGACAATTTTTGAACAAGATAATGAAACATCCCACTATGTCGCCTAATAAGAGATGAATCTGATCTTTGTAATAGAAAACTCATAACACTGTTTCTATCGAGGTTGATCTGTGATTTAATAAAGAACCATGACATGTTGTGGCTGTTTTATTTACTCTGATAAGACTTGGAAAATACATTGAGTTTTAGTCTAAAGTCGCTTTAATTGCTCTAAAGCCTGTTTCAGACATGTGCGCAAATATTTGCAAAGATGCACAAATGCTATGTATACAGGGTTGTCCAAAGTTCAATCCCAATAAAAAAAACAGCTAATAGGTTCTACGATTCTTAGTGTTATTTGTTAAGAAACTACATCAAAATTCATTATGGTATTCGAGAAAAAAAATGTTGAAGTTTCTACTTAAAACCTAATATATTTGTGTAAAACGAGTTTACGTCCGCTCGACCTTGAGTTGCATTCACAACGTGGCGCCCGACGTGTTTTCAGCGGGTTTAGTATGCCTGGCGAACGCTGCCGTAATATTATGATTGTTTTACACTAATTTAGTTTAAAAAATAATTAATTTGGGTATCAGATATTTTTACATTTTTTTATATAATTTCTTACTCGTAACAGAGAACATATACCCCCCTTAAATTTACGGGAATGATCTTGGGACACCCTGTATATTTGGATGCAATTCGTGCATCTTTGCAAATATTTGCGCACATGTCTGGGACTGGCCTAAAAACTATCATTGTAAGTTTTCGTGAAGTGTAAGTAAAACGTGATTTTAAAAAGAAACAATATTAACAGTAAAAATTGAACCTCATTGCATGCAATGTATCGAAAATTCGTTTGTTTTTCATGAAATACAGAACTTTTTATTCGGATTGCAATGTTCCTATGTCGGTTTGGGTCAAATCTTGCAAGCAGAATTAGTGAACCCGTTGTGAAAACATACTTCCCCTACTCCTCTGTTAAAATAATATTTCACTTTAAATATATATAGATACATTATGTGGACTAGTGCCCAGTAGTCGAAATTCGACCGTATTTCATTATACTTTTTAGTTTGAGCATTATTAAGGTTGTCATACCTCTATAATACGGTCAGTTTACCTCTATAATCATTGCATATATAGGGTGTTTTTTTTAGAGGCGTGGTTTTCAATCTGGCACTACTTTTTTCGTAGTTGGTGTTTTTGACAGCTGTCACTTGATTTATGCTCAGTTTGGTTTGTCATTTCATAATGAATAGACTTACTCCTGAATAACGTTTGCAAATAGTGCAAATTTAGAAAAAAATCACTCTAAATTTTTTTTAAATCACTCTAAAATAAAGTAAAAATCGCGTCGTGGGCCTGTGGCGTGGCCTCCAAGATCGTGCGATTTAACACCGCTGGACTATTTTTTGTGGGGTTATGTGAAGTCGCTTGTCTACGCAGATAAGCCGGACACGATTAACGCCTTGGAAGAGAATATTCGGCGCGTTATTGCTGACATACGGCCCAACTTGCTGCAAAAAGTGGTTGAAAATTGGGCCTCTCGGCTGGAATTTGTTCGAGTCAGCCGCGGCGGCCACTTACCCGAAATCATTTTTAAAACATAATGGCAAACCCTTATCTTTATAATAAAACTAAATTCTTAGCCATAACATCAAATTATATGCGTTTTATCTCTTCTTGAAAACCACGCCTCTAAAATCATCACCCTATAGATGATTGTATCACCTTAATGTTGCTAAATCGTTTTGTCACAAAAGAATTCGCCATGTTTTATTGGTACATTTAATATAGGTGAAATGCAACTGTAACAACTGTTGCAACGGTTCATAAATTCGGTTGGCAAATTAATGACGTGCGGATGACAGATGTCATTTAGAATGTTCCTTTTTCAATTCGAAATTCGCGCCCTTCGCGTTGGCTAACCATGCTTTTACTATATTCCGGACGCGTGCTGATAACGCCGGGCACGTGACCGGTTTGGGCGGATTTAACGCGCGCAATTTGCACACCATTTGGACGCTGCGCAATAAATATTGATTTTGCGTTTTTAAATTCTTTACTGTTTTATTTTGTTTAACTTATAAGAAGCTTCTTTAAATTTAATGTTCCAACTTTGCATAGAACCCGTCAATCGAATGTTTTTTATTCTCTTCATTGCTCTACACTCTACTTACAGCAATGCATAGTTCTCGCCGGTAAGGCTATTACTAGTCAATTATACGAATAAATATTATATATTATTTACAGACTGTATATATATATGACGTCATCAAACAATACTGTAATTTAAGCGACTTATAGCTACTATGTAAAAAATATCTTTGCATTAGTTTAGTTACCTAGAATGTTTAAAAAAAAAATAATAATATGCTTACTTAGATATGTCATACCTCATACTTTAATATGTTTATGCCTAAGATATATATATATATATATATATATATTTATCACTACTTTACTATATATAAATATATGTTACTATACTATATGTAGTATAACACTATTTTTATATTGAATATTTATTTATTTATATCGAATATTTATTTACCTATATATTTATTAATTGTTTATTCATTTCATTTATGTGTTTATTTGTTTATTATTTTTTTTAATTGTTACATCATTTATTAATTTTATTTTTTCATATATTAAGTGTTATCGAGTAGAAACTGAAATTGTATTCATGTGTGTGTGTGTGTGGGTGTGTATATCGGTGTGTATAATTTTTATATTTTTACAGGGTTTTGCGCTGGTCTCTTGTATGCACTGTAACACTTCATATATAACCTTCTTTAGAACAGGTAACTCTTCCCTAGTTAGGAAGGTTATAGACTTGTACTCATCGGCCAACATGATAAAAAAAAAAACAACTTGCAGTGTATGTTTAATATAACACATATAAGGGGGGAGGTACAACTACATTTTGCCGAGGACCAAGCTACCAGTGCGGCACTGTTATAAAGTATAATTAAAGTAAGTAATAAAGGACACAAAATAAAAAAAATATTGACCAAATTGTGCCCTTGATCGTGCACATTTTGACGTAGGTTTCTGAGTAATAACATATTGCACGTGTGGACGTCGCGCGGTATTCGTTATCGAGTGAACGGAAACGTGCCAGGCCAATCGTATTGGGATTTTATTGCACACATAAGCCTTCAGTTTATGGTCCGGTGGCGTTGACAAGGAGGCACCTTCTAAGCTCGTTGGATTTGACTGAGAAAAATGTGAGACCATGACTCGCTGGTGGCGTCAGCGCCCTTTAGTTTTGTTAGGTGAAAAATATAACTAGTTTAAATTTCTACCCATCATCAGAACGACACAATGTATGCGCTCAGTCATTTTTGTCACAGCGCGTTCATTTTTTGATGTTTTTAACGTGACCCCTAGGATTTTTCAAAGTGGAGTGATTTGCTATTTGGTGACATTGAGGCGTGTGCCAATGACGGATCTGTTAGTAACACTAGTGACGTCAAAGTTGACAACATCGTACGCGATGCTAGAAGATGCGCTCGTAAAGGCCTCTACATACCTGAATGCTATAAAAATACGAATTGTACAGGTTTTCAAATACCTTAGGAGAGATAACCACAAATGATATAAGTAATAAATTTCTCATAATTTAAAATGGGAGCCACATATAATTTCAATAGTAAAAAAAACAACTACTTGACTTATATGGTAAGGAAGTCTTTCCACAACATGACCTCAGACTTGATGTTGAAAATTTGCAAATCGTTTGTTCGACCGCTTCTTGAATATGGTTACCAACTGTGTAGTTCTTATTTCGTCAAAGATATACAGTTACTCGAAAAGGTACAACGAAGGTTTACAAAAATTCCTGACAATTGACAATCTTAAGATACAAAGTAACTCTCAATTTTTGAAACTGCCAACATTGCAAGAGAGGCGTGAACTCGGTGACCTTATTGAGTCATTCAAAGTGATTTCAGGACACTATAATTGCGATAATATGATGGAGATGTTTACTTTCAATCGTAATCCTCATCAAATTAAAACTCTCAAAAACCCATGTCTCTACAAAGGCGAGAAAATATTTCTTAACTAACAGAATCCTTGACTTATGCAATCAACTCCCACAATCAATCATCGAAGCCAGAAATACCAAAAAAATCTACTGGAGAAACACTGAATTCAGTCCTCATCATAAAGTTGTGATCTTGATATGGGCATATCAGCTCTAGCTGCTCGCCCATTAACCTATAATAATAATATAGTTTATTTACAATAAAGATAATTTATTATTCTAGAAAATTACCTAAGGAAATTTATTTAAATACGATGCGAAAAATATAAAACAAAAAATAAAACCACCATGTTTTAGAAATAGCATTTTTTTGAAGTCACCCGCTTATGAAACCAGAATCATCACATACAAAATAAATACATTGTGAAGGAGGGATTTACATTTATATTTTATACGTTTATTTTTTTTTAAACAATTATTCTGGGCCCTGTCCAACTAGGCCGGGTGTTTCTGTGCTAGAGTCAGGGGAGATGATGGTAATGAAGCGTTAACAATGGTATGGCCATGTGCGGATTTGACATTGCGAGCTTTGGGCCAGTAGTCCAACGCCTTAACCACTAGACTACCATGATCTTGAATTATAACTCACATTCACGAATTTCATGCATAAATAACACTATTTTATTTAGAATATATCGATTGCGCTGTTTTTTTCATTATATGTGCCGAAGACTTTCATTATATGCACATCATTGCGTTTAGTGCATGGTTAGTATTATTTCTCGAGTTTTTGGCGAATACATTTATTTACCAATTTTCGAATTCCCACCCTTTCAACGAGAAGTTCATCTCTCTTCACAGTGTAATGTAACGCCGTTGCTTGGTAAGATTATTATCCGGAAAATCTTCGCAACTCCTAAATTTACGGAGATGAAAGTTAATTAAAAAATTAAAAAGTCGACTCGAGGAACGCCATCTTCCGTGAAATTATTTTGCGCTTGTAGGGATTAAAAGATTGGAAAAATATGAGGGTGGCTTCTACCAAATAATGGATGATACCTAGTGGCTGAAAAGGAACTTCCAAAGTACAGACTAATAATTTAATCGCAAAACTTACTTTTACAATTGTGGTCTCCTTACACTAGACTTCGCTTTACGAAACTAATACACCTAGATATACCTACCATTTTTGAGAAATAGACATTAAAATAAATTAATAGTAAAAGCTTTTATTGAAGTGCTTGAATGGGCATAAAAGATTTCTGACTGTGATCGTTGAGGAGGATCTGGAATCAATCCTGGGTGTAGAATCAGTTCATGCTTACCATAAACATGCATTGTCATTGTAACTGGATCAATATGCCAAATTTCATCTCCATAGGATAAGAGAAAGTGGTTTTAATTCAGCTTGCAAGATTTGACCTAAACCGCAAGCTAAATAAAGCTTGCAAAAACTATTTGTATGCCTGGATTTAAATAAAATATTACATAATAAAAAGATACGTCGTGTCCCAAAACTGTTTCAGATAAATAATCTAGCTAATAGGCTCTGCGATTTCAAAGATGGTTTGTATTGACGTAGTATCAAAATTTATCATTGTGTCCAAAAAAGGATTGTAAAAAATTTATGTTATAATATTATACGGTTCTTGTAATAAGTACGACAGCTGATCAACGCGCCTGAGGCGAGTTCATTGGCCGCGACTATAAATAAAAGGTTAAATTCCCACTTATAAGATAGGTAAATTACACCAGCGCTTTAATAAGAATAATAAATTTGGGGATGAATTATTTTTTATATAATTTCTTACTCATAACAGGGAACATAAACAGCCCATTAAATCTTAGGAAATGGTTTCTGGACACCCTGTACATTGATAATTCATTTGTTTTGATCCTATTTAATAAATGCCAGTAAAAGTCTTGTAGCCGATTAAATGCAGCTGAAATCAGTCTATTTGGATAATAAATATCAGTAGCTCCGAAATTTAATATCATTCTCCCGTCAAATGCATCGGCTCACATCGTAAAGGCTCGTTTGATGGCCACAGCCATCAGTGTTACCAGATGGCAATTATTCATCCGACCTAGAGGTGCGCATATAAATGTTTACACATCAAAAACAAATATACATATCGAATTTAAACCGCACTCTTTACATTTATAATAACTAAACATTTAGTTAATATAATTTTTTATTCTGTCCAATTTAGTTGTAATTAGTACGTTTGTTTGATCGATTTTCAACAAGGTATAATTTTCTTAATAATATTCAAGAATTCTAGCGAAATGAAACAGGTTTATTTTGGCCGGTTTATTATCATTTTATAATTCAAAGATATTGTTGACATAAAATGATTGCTTATGTCACATAAGCAATTCAATGCGGTAAATAACAATCTTAAATTTTTATGTTAAGTAAATTTCAAATTATGACGATATCTCAAAGTGATTTAGTATTATTTATCATAAAATACCTAAATGTTCTGTGGACTCTAGGACAGGCACATTTGGCCTAGTTAAGTAAACCTCAAAATAATTATATATAATCTAGGTAATACTAATTATTTAAAAAAAAATATGCATCGTAAATAAAATATGATAATCATATAATAATTTAAAAGGTAATATTTTTTATATGATTGTATATTTACTACCTGTAAATATTTTTTCTCGTGTAACTGTTTATTTCCCTAATAAAGATAAATTAAACATTAAATTAAATTAAAATAAATAATACCTACATCGCTAATCTCTCTCCTGCGTACCTATATCAAAATTTGAATAGATACCTACTTATGTACTATGTAACCTAATAATTCAAATAGCCAGTATTAATTTACTTGACTTGTGCTCTATAGTCAAGGCGACAATTGAACCAGAGGTTGCGGGTTCAAATCCGCACATTCGCTCAGTTCACGCTTCTTCGCCCCGGAATTCTGGTTCAAGTAAATTTAGCTTAATTCTGCAGGGCCTAAAAATTCTCATATTGTTGTTTGTAGGTTTATAACTACCACTAATTGGCAATACTATTATGCTTAGAAGCTATTTAAATACGAGATACCCGTAATCTTAAATTTAGTAACATTTTCAAGAATGGGAGGTGAGGGATGAACTGGATTGTTACCTTTGTTACATAGAAGAAAGAAGGAGGGGGGGGGGTTAAAACGGTTACTATGTAACCGTTTTAAAAACGCGTTGCCTAGTGTTTCTTTCGGGTACCTGTCCCCCAGCCACCAGCCTAGCGTCCCAACGGAGAATGCTACCGGGAACTTTGACGCGTTGTATGATGACCATCAGCATCGAGGAGACCAGAGAAGTTCTGAAAAAGTTGGGGGAGTTTTGGAAAAAGTTTTGGAAAAGATTTGTACGCGCGGAAAAAAACACGAAGAATTTTGTAAATAAAAAATACAAGCCTTTGAAATTTTTGTATCTTTCCATTATTTTGTATCCTGACAGCATCCCTACTCCAATAAAATATTAATAATTACCGTGAATGATAATGAATATTACTTTGTTTTATTTATTTACTCTCCCCCCCCCCCCCCGAAACCTCTTAAATGCCCGCCTGGATGAAGCATTTTATCTAGAAGAAAAACTAGCGTTACGTAGCATCAAACTATAGCGACTGCCGACGAGTATAGTAGGTTTAATGAAACCGTACATTTATTAGAAACCGTATCATTCTATACTATATTATTTGAACTTAAATACGAGTATTACCGGTTTTTCTTACGGCTTATTCAATATACAAAATGTTTGTGATGATCTCAATTATTTCAGCGCCGATTTAAGAATTTTGAAGTTTTAACCGAATCTACATGAAAAATGCCAGGTTGGGACGGAGCCTTAATTTTAAACTTAGAAATAATAAAAAAGTTATGTTTAAAGTATTTTCTCTACGGGAAATCCCATGTTAAATGTTTTCGCGCGCTTTTTGATCGTATTTTAGATCTCCGCATTTCTCCGCTCCAATATCATGTAAGCGTAGGTTTCGCCTTCAAGGCGAAGCATATTTATTTATTTATTTATGAAAGCACAAAACAGCGATACAATAAGATAATTCCCTAATACTACACTTACATGGCCAAAAAATGTATTAAATATGAATATGGTTGAAAAAAACAAATTAAAAAATCAAACTAAAATAATGTGTACTGTGCGTGGATTGTGGATTGTGTCGGCCTTAAAATTCGGTGCTTTATTTTTGTGTCATCATAAAAATACTTTTACTATTTGCGCGGTCAGTAAGCAATTATTGATATAGACATTTAAAAAACAACTTTTCTATATTTTAGACCCTTCATTTACCTTTCAATTACTATTTTTCCTAAGGCTCTAATCACTTTTATAGGAGAAAAATTCAACTAAAAAAGAACTATAAACAGTTTTATCATTTATTAAATTTCTCAGAAACGGATTGAATTTTAAAAATCTGCTTTTACTATGTTAAAGACAAGGTTATTTTTTATGATTAAATAGTCAATGGTTACCAAATGCCAGCCTAAAAAAAAAAAGGGTCTAAATGAACCAAATTAATATTTATCCTTTGACTTCGCCTTAAGAGTGTTAAGGCGAAGTCAAATGGTGTATTCTGATTACGGTCATACAATTTTATTGATTATATTCTCCCGCCGTTTAGGGGCGTGGCTTTCTGATAGGTTGGTCCAATGAAGGGTGGGAATGGGCGGTGCGTTCTACCAAAAACGAATGGAGGTGGTAGCTTACTGAAAGGTTCATAAATACAGGCTGATTCATAAAAAAGATTTCCCAACGCTATAAGATATCACGGATGAATTAGACCAATCAGTCCAATCAATAAAGTAGGTAGTTGTAGAGTGCGTGAGCAGGGACCTAAGCGATTCCTTCAGAAATTGTTCGGTAATTTTAGGGAGTTACCATACTAAAAGTCCTGATGTCTAGGGGGTAGCCAAAGGTAAAAATTTGACCGTATTTCATAAGTGAACAGATGGATAGGTGAGAGTGAAAGGCTTTGCATGCATTAACTCAAGAGATGCGTTCGTTATTATTTTTTCTTTAAACATTCTGGCTATAAAATTAAACAATTGTAAAAATATTAAAAAGAATTCTAATTTTCCAAATGTCAGAATTTTATACAATTAAAATACAGTAAAAAAACATCAAAATACGGTGTTTAAGAAATACATTATACAATTTTACTATATATATATATATACACTAAAATGAGAGTTAAAAATGCATTTTTATAAAACTCAGCGCCGGTTTCAAACCGACATCCTGCCTCTCAAGTACAGGACCTCTTTAGAACCTTTATAAATATTATGCTATCCAGCACTTTATCAAAAAAATCAAAATCCTTTTTTTAATTTTTCAATATTGTCAAAGATTATCTTATTTATCTTTTCAGGCGATTTACCTCTAAAAAAAACAAGTCAAATATCTTTAAAACTCATCTATATAATTATATATCCAACTCCAACTGTACAACAGTAATTTTAAGATTTTTCATAAAATTGAGATATTTAGAACCTCCTAAATGTGTTTAGAATTTCGTCCTAAATGTATTTAGAATACGTACCTAGGTTCATCCTACTGTCCAGTGTCACTTTTCACAGATTATCATCCATGAAAGGTTAGATAAAAGTTTCTAGTGTTAACATTAAAGTTTGATTAGGTGCACAATACAAATAAATGATAAATGAATTGGTGTCCTTTTAGGAGGTTGATCTACATCGGCAACCTTACCGGTGTTATGAAAGAAAAAAAAATAATTATATTATTAAAAAAAAATAGTTTTTTTTTCGAAATAGGTACTCCGCGAGATGCGTGCTCAGGGGGTCGCTTACCGACCTCTCGCCATGCGTTCAACCGCGATCCTAAACATTAAAACGATTTCTATTCAATTTCGAATTCGTTTTTCTCGTAATTAGGAAACATTTTTCGAATATTTATTGCTGCGTTTGATTGTTGATATAAAAAAACCCCCTTAAATTTCCCCGCATAAATGGAAATATGCAATGGTTTACTTAGGAGATTTAGAACTGAGTTCACATGCATTCGTTCACATTAATTAAAATGGTGTGACCATATTGTGGAGGTATTTTTTATGATATAGGTATGTAGTTTAAAATTACCTAACAAACTGATTCGAAAATATTTTTTTACCTAAATACTAAATACTACTTAGGTATACCATAAAAACAGTTTAGTATTTATGAAAGTATTACCTAAAATAGATTGAAAAATAGTTCTTACATGCTCTCCGAAGTAGGTATCTCAGTTGTTGTCGTGTTTCAGGGTGACGATAGATGGCAGTATTTTTTAAACAATAAAACTCAATGCCAACTTAATCCTTGCATACTAAATAGGCATGCGAAATGATTAAATAACCAAAATAAATCGAAATTAAAAATAAAAATATTTTTTATATGTATATTTCAACCTAAATTTCTAATTAAATGACTAATTTTCACGCAGTAATGAATTTGACTTGAAAACTATTAAATACTGATGTATTAAAAACAGCAATTCAAGAACTCATTAAATAATATCCTAAAGTCAAAGTTGTCGGTTTATCCTGACTGGCTAACTTTGACTTTAGCGATACATACTTTTGTACTTTATATTATAATAAATTTATTGTTTTGACATATTCCTGAGCCATTATTATAATAAATAAATACGAATAAAGTGATAATTTATATTGAAACACATTTTTCGTAAATTCGTTATTTATTTCTTAAAGTTGGTATCCCGCTTAAAAATAATTTAAATAAATAATGCTACTACAAACGTTTTGACTAGTGAATCGTGTTTTTTAAAATTTTCTTTCTTCGAGGAACTGATGTGAGTTTAAAATTAATGGTTTTATCCTAAAGTCTTGAATTGGTTAAAGTTCTTAGAAGTTGTGCCTGAATGTAGCGCCCACGTTGTAGTTGGGCTGAGGGAAAGCGCCCCTTCCGAATTGCCTGCTGTACGAGCCGCCCACGCTGAGGTCCGTATTCTTGTTGGGGCGCCACACGGGCACATTCGCGCCCAGGTTCATCTAAAATACAAACAGAGATAAAATTAAAGCAAAGTTCTTTTTTTACCCAAGAATATTTATTTGTTCCAAAATCATTTAGGTCAGATTATTATTCGTTTCTTTGACATTATTGTCAAATTAAAATCATATCATCGCGGGTAGTAATGGCAGTAGTGTGTATTTACCGTGGTGGGTCCGTGGATGGTGTGGTCGACCCCGGCGAAGGCGGTTCCCCTCTTCCCGGCCCAGTCCAGCTGGCCGCCCACGTTGGCGGGACCTCCCGGGACTCCGAACAGCTTGGAGGCCTGCGCGGTACCCTGGAGGTTTCCGTTCGGGCTGCTGAATATCGGCGCCGTGTACCCGCCGGTTCCCTATACAAACAACAAATATTATTAGTAACAAAATAATTATATTTAATAAATTTCACGAATTCAATTAGTGGTATAGTTTGAAGAATATGATATGTATTGTGTTTTGGCTAAAGAAAAATATGATAAAGTTTAAAAACTAATAAACCAAGAAATGATTAAAAAGATTGCAAATAGTGTTACATAGGTTTAAAAATATTTATGTCGGACAACGCATGTCAATACATTTATGATGTAGCCTGGTGTAGAATGACAGATTGGTTTGTAATCACACGCAGAATATATACAGAAGGTTTCAAGACCGTTCCCGGAAGCTGAATGGCGTGTTTATGTTCCCTATTATGTGTAAGAAATTGTATCAAAAAATGCGAAAACAATTCATGGCCAAATTTATCAAAGCGCTCGTGTAAATTGCCTTTTTGCTGGCAGGCGCTCGGCCAAGATCGATCGATGACCCGGTGCGGCGCGGCCTCGCTAGCGACCGAACTTATGCCAAGACCGATTTCATATTACCACGTAAATTTTTTTTACTCGGAAACTATGATGATGTCATCACAAGTCACATTTTAAATGCCTCACTAACCAATTAAACAGAGATCATTATTGGCCAATAAACAATGTTTTTAACTTACCAGCACGCCGCCACCTTTTGGAAAGTCGACCTTCCCGAAGGCAGTTCCCGGTCCAGCGGCATGATCGAACTTGATCTGCCTTCGTAGACGAAGATGTTCTTCGGCTGGTGGATCCTGCTCCACGAAAACATTGACCACTTCCCCGTCTTCGCCGAGCTCTATCAGGGCTGGCACAAACGCGCACCAACTCGCCGCCACTAAGCAAAACAAAACCGACAAATGTTTGAGAGACATTTCGATAGTACTTTGTTGAGATGAATCAACCGATGAAGTTGAGAGATGAATCTGTTATGATTTAATTAGAAATATTTAGGAGTATATATAGCAGTTCATATTTTTCCTTATTCGTTCATGTGGGGTTCAACGCTCAGCGGGACTCGGGGATTTTCTTAACAATCATTAAGGCGAATACACACATCGGGTCTCCCAATAACGCGCAATGCGCCGATACCTAATATAATTATATATTTAATACCAATAACTATAATAAACACCACTTCCTTGTGATTTCAATTTATTGATATTTAAAAACGACCCACTATGAGAATGCCTGAGGAAGATAAGTAGGTATATATTAATATAAAGAAATACATTATACAATTTTACTATATCTTAATATAGAGCTAAAAATTCTTAATATTTTTCTTATCAATCTCTTTTTTTTCAACTTGCTTCTATATTTATTGACTAAACTAGCGTAATGAAACTATAGCCTTTTGCCATTCAGGATCTCTTTTTTGCATATTCAAATCGTTTGACCATATAAAAGTGAAAATAAATATGGTCAAAATAAAAAAAACTTGTGAGTTCCGGGACTCACGGTTAAGATATGTAAACATCAGCCTTAGGGTCCTTAGGGGGTTAGGAGTGTTCAAAATTTGGAAACGAAAAAGTATATTTTGGATTTGTGATAACTTAAGTGCGATATCGCGTTGTCCTTAAATGGTATTTATTGTCACAGTTTCATCAATTCTTTGCCGTAAATCAATAGTTTTTTTTGTGGTTTCAGTTCAAACTACATGGTTTGTGGATCAATCGATTAATATTTAGAAATCGCACTCTAGCTTAAGTCCCAAATATTTGGGACTTGCGTACGATATTGTCGAATTTACTCTGACGTCATGACCGTCACTGACAGGAGCGTCACTAATACACGTTTCAATATCACCAAATAGCAAATTACTCTATCGCGTTAAATCTTACGATCTCACTGTAAATGTCATTAAAAATAACGTCTTACAGATTTTAGTAGAAATATGGAACGCAGAGATAAACAAATATGCTTGGCTTAATTTTTAGCGGATCCAAGTACCGATTTTCACGTCTTTCACTCACATCAGTCAATCTATCTGTTATATTTTAATTATAGTAGTGATATGCACACTTCACACTAATTATATACACTTCCCTATTTTTTTTATTTTTAGCATATGTATGCATACAGCGAAAGAGTAGCAATTATATTTTAAATACAAATTGTTAATAATAAGGTCAATTAAAGCTTACGCCCATTTAAATAATAGTATTTTAAAACTTTAACTATATTTTAGAAAGTGTATTATTTTATTGGAGATACCAACAATTTTACACAGTAACATACAACAAAAAAAAAAGAACTACATTTGATTGATCGATAAAAAACTATGTAAAACTAAAAATAGGTATGGTAGTAAAGTGTGAGTGCGTATAGAGGACTTTATGTTTAAAATGCAACGTTTTCATTTTGCATCGGATTGGCATTAAATAGTTTTTGAGAGATATCTGCCACGATTCAGGTGAAGGACATTGTTTTGTGTAAGTAACTATTGTGTCATGGTATAATGAAAAATAGATCTTGAAATCTGAACCAAGTTTTTCTAAAAAGCGTGTAACCACGCCTTAAATGTCTTGAACGCGATAACCCTTTTTTTTATTTTATTACTGCTTCGTCGGGGATTCACTCGGAAATTTATTGCATATCATTTATGGTATATTTATTTCATTAAAATGGGCAGTTTGTATTTGCTCTCATTTCATGCATTCCGGCGGGCCTAGTCTGGGTGTCCAGTCGACAATCGACTCGACTCGGCGTTTCTTTCATTCGCTGCCTACCGACAGTCGCACCTGTAGCTAGACCTGTATTAATCTTTCTTACGTCATTGTTTTTATGTACACTTTCTATACAATAAATAAATAAATAAACACGGACATAATCTTTCAGTTTATAATAATTATAACGTGGCACTGAACATTCTTTTACATATTTCTATTTGCACTCATAGATGAATTTATATTAATTTTAACTGGCTAGTAATAAATAAAACATTCCAACAGCCGTTCTGTCATATTATTTTGAAATTCGAATATGATCGCGCTGTGATGCTGGCGTCCTATCGAAATGTCGAATTTCATTCTTCAGTATTAAAAATTCGTTGACTTTAATGTTAAATATCTATATTTTCCGACCATCTTTCGATGTGATCTAAACGGCTATGGTTGTTTTTCAAGAGCATCAATCTACATACAAAAATTCAACTCTTTCGCATTTATACTTTTCGAGTTGAAATTGCAAAGGGGGTAGTCGCTTCTTATACATAAAAGCATAGACGCTTAAAGGGATGGTGCTCACAGTTGAGTCGACTTTCGAGTGTCGATGGTCAACCAGACTAGCCCTGCCCCCTAACCCCCTCCTACGTCATATTACCATCATCCGCAGACCAGACTTGCCCACCTAATTTAAAATGACGTAAGTAATAATATGGATGATTTCTAGGGAAGTTTTCAGGGGTGTACCAATAAGTAATCAAGTATAAAAAACATCAAAAAAAAGTAACTTTCGTTCAATTGGCTTAAGCATTTTTGACTGTTATATTAATTTACTCTCAGCGTAAGTTGCCTCGAAAATTTAAAATTAAAAACTACCTCAAAACTATGTCACCGAAAAAACACAGAGCTGTGGTCGTTTTCGATGATTTCACCTCCGCGCATAAATGCTGGCGCACTGCAGGGCTAGTCTCAAAAGGCGAGCGCGATTAGCGAGAGAGAGATGAGCTATAAGTGCGAGCGAGAGGAAAATAGCTAAGAAGACTTTTCTTGGAGGCTGAATTTTGAAATTGATTTTCGTTTTTGAAATATGTATTCAATAAAAAAATGTGTTCACTTTTATTTTTCGCTTTGCGTTCGATAAAACAGGCATACGATTTACCCGAAAAATAGTGCATATTGTAGATAAATTAATAGTGTAGTTCTTAACAAAGCCGCACTTTTAAATTTATTATTATTTTGAAGATATTTAAAAGTTAATAAATTTAGACATAATATATTTCGACGATTCTGTAAATCAATCACGCACGCCGTGGCAACGATCGATCAACACTTTTACGGTTAAGTATTTTAGGGCGACATTAGCATGATCAAAAACAGTGTGTTACGATGTCTCGATTGAATAATATTTGGGCATAGGATGCGTCTTAAACTAACGTACAGATCCTCTCGCTCGCGTTTTGAGACTAGCCCTGCTGGTCCAGTGCTGCGGCGGGTAGATTCTCCGATAGCATTAAAGAATCTCCCAATATTGCCATTTTTAACGCCGATTCAAAGGACATTTTATTGTTTCCTCCTAATTCTTATCTCTCTATTGTTTATAACACGACGCCCATCGTTTTTAAGTAAAAATTACAGTAATGTGCAATTTATAATCCAAAAAATATTAACAACAAAATGACTTGTAATATCTCTATTATTAATCGTAAGTTGGTCTGGGTATAGCAATTAAGGCGACTACATACTTAATCGAAGAACACCTTTAATCGATTCTGAATTACAAATTGTTGCCTGCAAAATTAGGCCTTGCACGACGTACCGAAAGGTGAAACTCCATGACGGGGACGAACGGCTCTTATAACACAAATAGCCGCCTACCATTTTGTATGAACTGTTAATAGCATTTAACTCTTTTTAAAAAAAATTGTTGTAACATATATACATATACATATTTATATTATTATACCATAAATTCAAATTATGTATATTATTGAAATTGAGTTTTAAGTCATAAACTATTTATTTGTTCGTTCTTCGACCTGAAACATTTATTAATCTACAACAAATAAAGTCCACCGTAATACGGGCCCTGCTTAGTTAGGTAGAGTTTTTTGTAAATTTGTTTGTGTATAAATAAACTATTATTATTACTATTATTTATTAATAGCACTAATATTATTTGTAATATATGTATTGTTTGTTTCTATTTCTAAGTACTTGAAATCTTGTATTGTCTGGACGTTTTAAAATTGAACATTAGGATGTATATCTTTTTTTTTATAAATACATTTATTTATTTATTTATTAAAGTATCCAATTTACAATTAATATTATTAAATGGGTAATACTTTGTAGTACAGATTGTGTGGATTAGTAACACCTCACTAAGCAAATGCCTGTGTCGAGGTGTTGCATATTTGAAATATATAAGTAAGGAGATAATAAGAGCGCCAGATCTATATTAGAGATCTGACATGTTTTTTTTTTTACAATTATAGAATAAACGGTGGCTTTTCATTGGTCGAGCAGAAATGAACTGGTCTTTGAACCTGTTCGCTAAGCAGTTAGTTTAGTAATATTATATATCTCAAATCACTTAAGTAAATCCCTCCTCGACTCTATTCTCAATATAAAAATATGTGTTCATTTTTTATGGGATGTGTGTGGTATCAGAAAAGTCACCTGGCCTGATTTGACCGCAACTTTTGGCCTTTTCTTAATAACTCCTGTATCTGAAGTACTCAACACCCAATCGAAAAGCTACATAATGACTTCCAATGATTAACCACATATACCACAGCGTGTGACTGACAATTAAACCTCACATAAGTACACCTATTTACTCTTCTGGTATGTAACGTTTCGCTTCACGTCCCACCATCACAAAAAAAAAACATAATTTCTAGCTAAGCTCATTTGTTATTAAATAAGCATTTTTTTTAGTTAGGTCTAAAACATAATTATGTATATTAATTATATATACATCACTAATTTTATACTCATTCGGTGGAAATATTTAATTGGTTTTATTTTATACTTGTAAGTTGGTACCATTGTTTTCTTTGCATTTATTATTTTATTGTTGTATACCGTCTTGTATATGATTTCTTTTAAGTAACTGTTTTATATCCCAAATAAACATAAATAATTAAATATAGATAATAACTGTACTTATTGCATTCGCTAGCGAAATAAATTAATGTTTAATTGTTTTAAGTGATACATATTTTTATTATTCATATATATTTTTTGAGAAACTTTGAGTCATTCTTTTAAAGTGGCCATAGATTTTAATGACGTACTTTTCTTATTGTAAGGCCATAAAATAATGAAGGAAAGGATAGGTATTGCATAGGATAGGTAAAGACGAAGGGAGGTTACTGAAAAAAACCCAGCGTCAAAAAGTTGATAAATTTTTCATTACTTTTTAATCTTTGTTTAAAAATAGACATAGGTATTTCATGAAGTGGTATTTTTTAATATAAGCCACATTTTTCATAAAATAAGCATTTATTTATTAGAAGTCGCTAAAATATAATTTATATAAATATTGTCAGTACTTATGTAAGTACGAATTTGACTAGAGAATTAAATTATTTTAGTTAAAACGATTTCTTCGAGGAACTGATGTGAGTTTAAAATTAATGGTATTATCCTAAAGTCTTGAAGTTCTTAGAAGTTATGCCTGAATGTAGCGCCCACGTTATAGTTGGGCTGAGGAAAAGCGCCCCTTCCGAATTGCCTGCTGTACGAGCCACCCACGCTGAGGTCCGTGTGCTGGTTGGGTTTCCACACGGGAACATTCGCGCCCAGGTTCACCTGAAATACAAACAGAGATACATTTAAAGCAAAGTTCTTTAATGACCCAAGACTATTTATTTATTTGTTCCAAAATCATTTAGGTCAGATTATTATTCGTTTCTTTGACGTTATTGTCATATTAAAATCATATCATCGCGGGTAGTAATGGCAGTAGTGTGTATTTACCGTGGTGGGTCCGTGCAGGGTGTGGTCGACCCCGGCGGAGGCGGTTCCCCTCTTCCCGGCCCAGTCCAGCTGGCCGCCCACGTTGGTGGGACCTCCCGGGACTCCGAACAGCTTGGAGGCCTGCGCGGTACCCTGGAAGTTTCCGTTCGGGCTGCTGAATATCGGCGCCGTGTACCCGCCGGTACCCTATACAAACGACAAATATACAATATGTCGAATTACACAGGTATCCCAAGGAACCTTTTCGAAGACCAGGGGGGGGAGGGGGTTTTAACCTATTATGAGTAAGAAAATATATAAAAGAATGCGAATAATAAACGTTCCACAAATTTATTATATTTCTTCAAAGATATAAGTTCGGTCAGCTCGCGAATTCCGACGCTTTCTATAATAAAAAAAATACTGTGCTTGCTGTTAGAGTTGCTCATATCAAAAATTCTTTCAAACAAAAGTTGAAGGGAAATCATAATCATTTTGATTTTGCACATATTAAGGAAGGTATGATTTTTTTGAATTTTGAAAAACCAAATGTTCCCATCCCTGGGTCCAATGGTTAATTCTATCAAAAAATTTACTTAGATAGGTTTTAGGCCCTTATCTAAGGAATAAAATAAAATTTAATTGAATTCGATATCTTATCTAACTAAGAAAGTTATAACTAAATTTTATTTTTTTAAACCCCCTCCCCCCCATTCCCGCCTCTCTGGTCTGATTTTACTCATTAACGAACTTGACCGAGATGTGCCCTTAAATTTTATATATAGATATATAAACTTATATTTAAACCTTTAAACTGAGGGTGGTATTGGGTTCTAGGAGATGTGAAACGTGAAGATATGTCGAAATTACCCGGAAGTCATGACATGGTACCCATTGCAATAGACAGCTTTCCTAGGGAAATCTACCTAATAGTGTGCAAAGCTAGAGTAGGTACCTGCTATATTCAGGGAAATTTCTTTTTAGTGCTGTTGGGGGTGATTTAGGTATGTGGAATAGGGATGTATCTTAATCTATTTCAGAGACATAGGTACTTAGGTGAATCTATAAAAATGTGGCCTATAATTCCTACATAGTTTTTGGGACGCGAGACCTCTCTGGATAAAACCCAAAGGAGACAATTTGTCAGCTGATACACAAATAAAAAAAACTATAATGTTTGTGCTTTACGTATAGATTTTTTTTTTTAAATAATTATCCCGAATTAGGTCACATACAATTATTTTGGGTCCTTCTCAACTAGGCCAAATGTGCCCATGCTATTATCAGGGGAGATGGTAGCAAAAAAGCGTTAAACATAGTATGACCATGTGCGGATTCGATTCAATAGTCCAACGCCTTAACCACTAGACTACCACGATCTTATTGATTGCAATAAATGGATGAAAACGTACCAGAACCCCGCCAGCTTTTGGAAAGTCAACTTGTCCAAAGAGCTTTCCAGGTCCGGCGGTTTTGTCGAACTGGATCTGCCTTCGCAGACGAAGATGTTCTTCGGCTGGTGGATCCTGCTCCACGAAAACATTGACCACTTCCCCGTCTTCAGCGAGCTCTATCAGGGCTGGCACAAACGCGCACCAACTCGCTGCCACTAAGCAGAACAAAATCGACAAATGCTTGAGAGACATTTCGATAGTATTTTGTTGAGATGAAACAGATCACTAACAATCAACCGATGAAGTTGAGAGACAAATATATTATGATTTAATTCGGAATATTTAGGAGTATATATAGTTGTTATTATTTTTACCTCATTATCAACACAGATCAACACAGCTCACGGGGATTTTCTTAGCTTTATAATTAAGGTGAATATTATATTAAACGACGTACATATTATTTAATATCAAACTTGTTTCGTGTTTTATCCTAGATCTTTAAATTTAATTCAGTGACGTGCAGTTAACCTAATTCTTACGCGAATTTACTTTTTGACGTGTAAACAAGTTATTGTGGTACCCCTAGGATTTTTCAGGGCTAGATTGAATCGCGATTTGTTAACAGTACAATGTGAGATGACGTGGTGGGGGGGGGGGAGAGTTGGTTATTAATGAATACACATTTTTTATTTTATTTAAATTTTCAATCTCATCTCCCCCTACTCGCATATTTTTATAGAGTTTATATAGCTGATCCTTAATGCTTACGATTCTTACTGAGGCTACGGTAAGCGCAGAGGGACTCGGGGATTTTCCTGGATTTACAGTACCTATTAATAGTGTCACGGAACAAATAATTGACTAGAAGTGTAGATAATGTTCAATCGTAGGTAAAAGATCAAAATCTTTATGTCTGTCCGAACAAAGTTTAGCCATTGCCAAAGTTTAGCATTTAGAAATTAAAAAAACAAACTTTTTTATATTTTAGACCCTTCGTTTGGCTATCAATTACTATTTTTCCTGAGACTCTATTTTTTATAAGAGAGCAATTCAACTTAAAAAGAAATATTAGCAGTTTATCATTGATTCAATTTTACTCATAAAAACTATGTAAAATTAACATTTAAGCATTAGGTCATTTTTTTATCATTCCCATTAGCTATTTCTTGATTTTTTCATTATGTCAAATCTTTTATTTGTGTTTTCAATTCCTAACTATAATATAACATCATCATACAATATGCATCCGCGTATAATTTTTAACAAATCTTCGTTGTATTGAGACAATTATACCTAAATAGATTGTGAATCCCCGGCGAAACAAACATAAATTAACATGATTTATTTTATCGCAGACGTTTACGATACTGATAATGTTATAAAAAATATATTTTAAGGCGAATATTTAAGCTTGAATCGATTGACATTATATATAATCTATTTTTATTTAATTATTCATTTTCGCAAAGCACTTTATTCGCAAGTTTTTTAATAATATCATTATTTTAGTATGTTTTTTTTTTATTTTACATTATTTGACATTATTTTGTTTGTTTCGTGAGACAGGTTTAGTTGTCGACATAAATTAACCTCATAAAAGGAGATCAGTAAATAAATACATCTTTAAACCCATACAGCTGAGTGGTTCGTGAATTCTAAATAATCTAAAAATCTAAAATCAATCGTATTAAAAATGTATATATTAGTAGCTTAAGTTGATGTCAAATAATTAAATATACACGCATGTTTTGTTGGAGAGTACCGAATTCTGGAAATCTGTTTAATGTAATATTTGAAAATTATTGCGGTTACTCTATGTATGTTTACAATATAAAATAAATAAATAAATAAATAAATATGAAAACATCGGTGCATATGTATGTGACGTCATGACGCCTAAACCCATGAAGCTAGTAACCTAAACCACTAGACAATTTGCAGCTATATTCACACCTGGCCTTAGCCAAACTATGGTGAACATACGCATCAAATAATAAGATTATTATATAAGTTTATAAATAATATGGACCATATTATTTTTATTACGTTTTTTTTGACAGACTTACATGGCAAGTATTATTGAGTTTAGTATTATAAAACAGGTTTTTGTGTTCTTGACCCGAGACCATTAACACAAAATACTGTATTTCTTGAATATAATATAATTTTTTCCTCGATTTGTTGAACCTGAGCGTGGGCGGCTAGTATCGCAGGCAATTATATAGCGTGCGCAATGTTTGATCCAAGTTCGTACAATTGGAGTTCGCCTATCCCCTACTTTGATCCGGTGACATCTTCCCCCGCCTTTCGGCGTACCGGAGGGGTTTTTTTTACAGGGCGTCAGGTTTTACTCTATGCGCGGTCAGAAAGCAATTTTTGGTTTTTATTTAATT
This sequence comes from Neomicropteryx cornuta, assembly GCA_020383195.1. Lineage (NCBI taxonomy): Eukaryota > Metazoa > Arthropoda > Insecta > Lepidoptera > Micropterigidae > Neomicropteryx > Neomicropteryx cornuta. The sequence continues at coordinate 3,167,281 of JAHKQU010000024.1, forward strand.
ACAGCTTCATAATATAGAAATTAAAAAAACAAACTTTTTTATATTTTAGACCTTTCGTTTGGATTTCAATTACTATTTTTCCTAAGACTCTATTTTTTATAAGAGAGCAATTCAACTTAAAAAGAAATATTAGCAGTTTAACATTTATTCAATTTCTCAGAAATAGAATTGAATTTTAAAAATCTGCCTTTATAAGATCCGTATCTAAACATTTTATCATTTTAGGTTTAAATATCCAATCTTTACCAAATGCCAAATGCTAACCATAGAAAATGAATCCTTTCGCTTTGCCTTCAAATGCGGGTACGAACAGATGATGTTAAATACCTCCACAACGCCATTGGTATCGGGAAGGAATGTAGGAAATACGCGATAAAAGTTGGGGCGACTGTGTCGGGATGCACAGTCGAAGTTTGAGCGTAGACGTGCTCGTGCCGTTGTGGACGCGCGGCGCCGCGACTTTCACGGGTATCACTGGGTTGCTATTTAAATTGTACTTTTCGAGCTGAAAGTTGCAACGGACGGCCAAAGGACGGGAGAGTAGTTTCTTATACATGAAGAGACAGCTAGTTTAAATATAATTTGTCATCGACTGTCAGCGGTACCAATTGTATGTGATTACACGACCAATTAGCAAATTTAATACCACATATTATAGGTGTGTTGAAACAATTATATCGCTCTAATAAATACTTTATAATATACTCTCCTACTACTCCTTATAATGTCACAAATATTAAATTGTTAATTTTCTTTCGATTTTTACCCTTTGTATAGTGCTGTGGGTAAAATTCAAAAACATCTTTGCGCCACCGACCTGCCTAAATCCATCGAGGGTCTCATATCAAATCTACGCTCAATTACTTGGATATATGAAACTATTTCTGTGCTTGGTACAAGGACTACTAATGTCCATTTTTAAACAAAATGAGTTTTAGTAGGTACTGTACCGATATATATATCAGCCTAAGCTGAATATGTGGTTTCGTTACACAGGTTTACATTGCGGAAGGGACAAATTTAGAGGTTGTTCATTTTATAAGCCGCTGTTTTGTAAAAACGCCGACAAATGTAAGGTTGTCTCGTAAGAGGTTAGCCAGTGCTAATATACCTCAACACGCATTGAGATCGATTGTATAGGATTGATTGCATTCGCTACAACGCGATTTCCTTTTTGTCGGCCATAAAAAAAGAAGATATTGGAAGCAAACCACAAAAGATACCATACCTCGTCACAGCAGAGTACATCAAAGCTTGTAAATGCAACGAATCTCAATTAGGAGATATCGCAACACATAATATTCACCAAAGAAAGTCCGCAAGAGTTTATTACATTCCCGACACTTAGAGTGGCTTAAGAAACAATGGATCGTGCAGTTAAGTAAAGATATATCCACAAATAAAAAACGAATAAGGGTATTCCCTTATTCGTTTATAAAGACAAAGGGGTGTACACGAAAATAAAACAGGATTCGCAATATAGTTAACCCAAATATATAAGAAAATTTGTGACAAGTTTCGTAACAACCAGATAACACCCCAAAGGCCACAAATAAAATCAAAATATTGTAATAAAATAACAAATTTTGAATTAGATGGAGACAGACAAAAAAACGATTGTTGTCTCACTCGCACGCCACGATTAGCTGCAAAATTGACAGTTCCCGCAGAATTCTCTAAGGTGTCGTGCATTGTCCTCGGAGCGCAGCCGTCTACTCCAGGGAAGTTATGGACAATACCTGAGTGTTTAACTTTCTTCTCGTACGCAGAAATATAAATATGATCGGTCAGAGGAATAATTGAAGCTAAGCCTGGCCGTCATAGTACACGCTAGAGTAGGGTTGCCATAAATGGTTTGGCTCCGACCGGGACTGATATCAAATAGGATGAAATATAAGGAAGTTATAGGAGGAGGAAGAGGAGGGGGGGTACCGCCCTCCCCCGCCCCATAGCACCGTAATCTGGTTTGTGAAAAAAGAAATCTTTCAATGGTTCCCATATTTTCAGAATATGTTTAATGGCCGGCAACAAAGACGGTTAACCACCTAGTTTTTGAGTGAGATCGTAAATTACCATGAATTACATCAGCTCCCTCACCAAGGTGTTACATTCCGTACTGTAATATGGAACAATATTTGTAAAATGGCAGTACATCCCTCGACCCCAGACTTTCACCGCCAGCCAACGTGATCTAACGTCGTCGCACGAATTAATCACATAATACCATGATTATTCGTTTACCGGGACACATGGTGGGTCAAACGGGACAACCGGGACCGAGGCTCTAAACCGGTGACATGTCCCGGTCTACCGGGACGAATGGCAACCCTACGCTAGAAGAGCACATGGATGCGTCCGACGCATAAAGGAATTCTTTATTGATCTATATATGAACTTTATTATAAATCTGACAAAACTTTATTATTAATCTGACATTATTAATAAGACTCTTTATTAACCTGATAATATTAATAAATGATTGTTAAATATTTAGCGATAAAGATTATTATTGAACATTTTATTAATCTAACATGGGACAGTGTTTTTCTTATTAATCTAACATGAGAAAAAAATAATTCATTTTTATTCATCTGACAGTTTGAAAAGGTAATTTTTTTACTTATTTTCAGCACTAAAATACGATCGGAAAGCATTTTGGAGTCTTTAAGTATGACGTTTTAAGAAAAAAGAATCTCCGATTCGAAAAAGTGACGTTTTCCATGGACGGAGAGAAAAACAAAGGAAGATCGCACAAAACATGGCGGGGGCCGTTGTGCAAAACACCAAATTTTAAAGTTTATTTTAATCTGCGGTAAAATTATGTTTTGACGAGTAACAAGGCCGACGTTCAACTCCGCGATGTGGAAAAATAGAGTTTGACGACTTAGTTTCCTTTGTAAATCAAAGGAAACTAACAATTTGGATTTATTCTGCATGATCAGCGCGAACAAGACATCGCGAAGGACGCGTTTGAGATGATCGTTTCCTCACCACCATCCTGGTTCGAGACGTACTGATGGGAATACCTAAAGAACGTCGTGATTTTTTTCTGTGAGTAATTAAAATATGTTTTTTAAATCATATGCCGCGCCATTTGTTTACTATTATGATCTACACATTATACTAAATATGAATAAATATGTATAAATATGTTTTGTTACATTACAGCTTCCGCCCTTATTCTTTACTTTTACCCATAATGTTAGCTTTAGCTGTTGATTTGACCTTTAACAAGATGGCGTAAATTATAATTTTAGTACTTGGAATAATTTTAGTGGTTGCTAGGGAACGACGATAACAAACTTCGGTTGCTAACGTGCGAGAGGAATAGACTATAACAACTAAGTTCGTTGCTAAGCGTCGGTAAAGTCGCGAACTCAAATCGCCCTTGAAGGTTATGTTTACTCGGTTAACGAATTGAATATAAATTGAAAATCTCGCATTGCTAGTATTTTGAATATATAAAAGTAAAATAGATTTTCTTAATATTATTAATTCTCGAAATCGTTTGTAGTTGTAAATACCTATGTTTTGTTGGTAGTTTGTTTATGTTTACAACAGTATGAAAGCGATAGATGTTTAGCATTTCGCACAACATGAACTTTGTTGAGTTTTAATGGCAGATAGCTTGTCAATTATTTTTTTACACGGTTTAAATGAAGTTCCAACGCAAGCACGAATGAGTTGGTGTTTTATAAGTATTAATTAAATGCATTCTAAAATATAAACTGATATTTATAGAAATATTTCTGTTTCCTAGATTTTGTTTCTCGTTAAAAGGAAAAATTAAATTTGTTAGCTGTGAGTTTTCATAATCATATACGCCAAGCTATATATAGGTGTTTTGCCTATATTTTTTAGATAAAGTATAAAATAGGTACTCATTGACAGAGATGCAATGTGTATAATTGAATGTAGAATGCACTCCGCGATCTAGGAAATTAGAGTTTGACAAAAGAAACTAACAATTTGAATTTATTCTGCATGATCAGCGCGAAACAGACGCTGGGCAGCACAGCGCGAAGGATGCATTTGAGATGATCGTTTCCTCACCACCAACCTGGTTCGAGACGTACTGTGAGCCAAGCAGCCAGCGGTGACCCTTGCGAGCGACGCCAGCTGCAACGACCTTTGCAGGACGGGGGTTAAAAGCAGTTGGAACTGGCGCTGACCAAAGGAGTTGGAGGAAGCCGTCGTAATACAAAGTAGGAAATCTATTTACTTTCGAAACTCCTTCTGAGATACCTCACTAAGTCACTTGAGTACGCTGTAATGGAACAGTTTTAAGAATCGTTTGATATTGACTCAATGCTGAAACGGGGCATATCTAGAACAGTTTGATGGCTCCAAAATGATTTCTTTTATTGTTTTAAACCTCAGAATTTGGAATTCTTAAGAGATAAAATTTAGTATCTCGACTCTCGGGTTTTAAGTACAGCGCGTAGCTTGCGAAAGGTGTTATATGATCTTAAGGTACAGCGCGTAGCTTGCGAAAGGTGTTATATGATCTTAAGATAAGAAGCGTATACCTGATTGTTTAAAAAATGGGTTTTTGGAATTTTAAATTAAATTAAACACATAATGTTTGAAAAATAAAGAAAAATATTCTGTCTTTTAGCAACCCTGTTCCCACGTGCCAATATTTTATCAATCATTTATTTTAAAGCTATAACAACTTTTCAAGGGGGGTTACCTAATAACATAAACATGGAGGTTACATTCGGGAAAGGGCGGGAGTATTCATCTCGTACGAGGTGCCTCATATAAATAATTATGATCGAACTTCACTTATGGTAAGTTCGTTTGATCATTAAATTATATTTAGCACCTCGTACGAGATGACTAACTATGTGGATGTTGAGAGTGAAAGTTGTTAACAGAACCATGAAATGGGCAATATATTGCTGAAGTATGTATAATCTAATATTATCATTAACTTGTAGCATGATTTTGGAATGTGTATTCTTTCCATAAGTTGGCATAAATTCACAAGGTAGCATTTCGAAGGGTAATTGGTATATAGTAAACCTTAATATATAATTACGTTAGGAGGAGGTGATAGGTACATCTAAACCACTTGTATGTAGTGTTTCCTTAATCAAAGGGCTTATTGTCTGAAATGTAACTTTATTATAAGGTTTCTTAAAACTTATGAGGAGATTGTTTTCATTTTTTCTCATCCTACTTGTACGATGTACATACACTGCCATACTATGTGCCGGACATATTTCTGGCCTATCCCTAAAGTATGGAAGAATTAGCGTTGGCTGTAATCTTCCTGGACCTGGTGTTTTTATAGTGTCAGGAATTCTTATTACAATCTTATCGCCAAATAACTGTATATTTTCTATTTTAATAAGGGAAAGTGTTTGTACCCTATGAGCCGTGACTAAAGCTAGTAATGTAACTAATTTTTTGCTTAAGTTTTCTAATACAACTTCATTAGGATATAAATTTTCTAGGTAATTTAAGACAATAGATGGATCCCATGTGACATTTTTTTATTTTTTTATTAGAGTAACGCACCATATACAACCCCACGAAGGCTGGTGCCTTTTCCGTGGGTATCTTAGCTTACAAATTCAACAATTAAACGTCTCAAACGCGTCAGGAACGTCAGATAGTCAGCTAGTGATTAGCAACGTTAAAAAATCTTTAAGATAATATAGCAATTTGGCAAAACATTAACAAGTTCCTTTTCATTAATTAGCAGAAACGTTTCACTGCAAGATGGCTAAACTCTAGTTAGACTGAACTGACTATGAGATTTTAACTGAATGCACTCATTCACTAAATGTTCGTCTGTTCGTCATCTGAATTATAATCCAGATCAATAATATTACTTACTTTCCAGATCTACGTTTTCCATATTCTTGCCTTGCAAATCCATTAAAGATTTAAATTTCTTACCACATATATGTCTCATAAACTTGGCTTCTTCCGTTTAAATCCATAATCAGCTTATCCAACGCAACGTTTGGCGTGTTTCTGGTGAATTTTTCTGCGCGGTTCTGGAGACTTTGTTGATTTTTCTAAAAATTTTGAAGTAATGCGTTTTTTGCTTATGTCACCGTTTTCTATTCCTACCCTAGTACTTATATTTTTTGACTTCCTCTTCGCATTCCTTAGTTTCTGATCTGATTGGTGTCGTATGTTGCTCGCAAACTCTTAATGATTTCATTACCTTGTTGTTGCAAATATCCAGAGACATGTATTTTTTTGTTAACAAAATAGATTCTCTCTAAAATACCAATTCTATAATTTTGTTAACAAAATAGATTTTAGTGACCTGCTAATATAGATTAGCAGCGTTTCAAAAGACTGCCCACTACAATTATCCGGTAGTCCATTTGTTTCTAAATAGTTTTGTAGAATATTAAACCCAAGCGTGGCCCAAGAAAAAATAGTTAATTTAAATACGTCCTGCGATTTCTAATGTTACTATACTATATCAAACTACATCATTGTTACCGAGAAAAAAAAATGCAAACTTTACGTGAAAATAGTAAAATGATCATGTAATAATGTCTTCGTTGTGAGCACTTAGCTCTCGCCGTACACCGTAATGGTATCAAGGCCATTATCGATCAGCGCTTCATTAAATTCGAAACTGACCAAATTTACAAGATCTATAAAAAATATAATTGGGATGTTTTTTTTTCGCATTTTTTAATATCTCTTTTTACTCATTATAGGTTATGCGGCTGGCAAATGAACGCAAACAGGTGCGGCACTCGCCGTAGAAGATCCTTTGGTTTTTCTTCCTGAGGGGAACGTCCGCCACCTAAATCCTTTGTCCAAAAGAAGGTAGAATGAAGGTAAATGACTTTGAAAAACTTGTGGGTCGCATTTGTTGGGGTCTAGAATAGGAATATTTAATCACAAATAAATAGCCTAAAATTTTTTTAAGTATAGTTGGTTGACATCTAGTACGTTGTAGTCGAATAAACGAACTGAACGAAATCTTCTTGGCCGATTAATAAATAAGGTACTTGGAACACGAACCCATACAATTACACCGTAACTCAGAACAGATTGGTACAAGGCTTAGTATACATTTTTTTATGTAGATTTATCAAGAATACTTTTCAGGTCTTTAAAAACGTAGATTTTTTCCTAATTTTAGATCGAAGTATTTAGCAAATAGAAGTTTAGTAAGAAGTGGATAGTCACAAATATAATTAGTGTATGCAAAACATTTATTATCACGAAGAGCCAATTTCTTATCGGCTGATGGCTACTCTACAGAGTTACCAGAGAAACATAAGTAGTTAGTTTAGTTTATTAAGCCAGTTTTTACACGAGGAAGACCTTCGTTAGGCCTCTGAAATGTGGAGACCATTGAACAGTAGACATTTTTTCCTTTTGACCGTTTCATTGACTATTTTTTCTGTGAGTCTGAAGTACTTAATCCCTCTCTTAGACCAAACTGCTTTTCTGAAAGGATTTCATTTTGTGAGAGGTACTTTGTTAATCTACATTTAACGACTACTTCCATAATTTTAGGAAGGATGCTCAAAAACGGATATAAGTCAGTATCAGTAGTAGTTATTAGTTGTAACGTTTTAAAAAAAATATTATATCATTATTATTGCCTTCTATGCAATGTGTTAAAATATACTAGATTTTTTCCTCAATGTAACGTGTTAGAAAAAAATTTAAAGAAATAAAAGGAATATTTTTGAGTGTATGAGCAATATTATAATGGTTAGAGATATGATTTATCAGGTCCTCCCACTATGTTTACATAGTATTATACTTTAAGTTTTTTTTGTGTTAAGTCATAAATTTCCATTTATTGAATAAGAACTCGGTTAACAGTATAGACATGGAATTAGACATAGACAATTCTTACAATTAACATATACGCGAGGAATGAACCATTGAGAATAGTATTCGTTATGTATTAAAAGCCTCTTCTCTAACATTTAAAATAACCATACCATTATGAGTACATTCATAGCTTATTTCCAAAATAATATTAAAGACATGTAATATATATTTATTCATTAATACAATATTATTAATATAGACATATCAAAGTACGTAATGTATAATACACTATAATAATTATAATAATAATAATACACTATAATAATACACTATAAATGTTTATTTTTCTAACTACCAGTCTCTGGTCCAAATCAGATCAATTCGCACCGACTTCATTTTTTTTTTTGGTTCCAGGATATCCAAAAAGTGCCTGTAGCGATGATATCCTGGACTATCTTAAAATAGACAAACCCTCGCACTCTTTTTTCCATACATTTTAGGACAATTCACCTAGTAAAAAATACACGAATCAATATTTTACAATGATTTCTATCAGTGCTAAGCTCTAAAAAATTGTTCCAAAAGCATTAGCCTGTGCTATTGCGATATGTTAATTTGCAGAGATTATCATGGTACTCTACTACACTTTTCGTGCTATACACAGTGATTTCTATCATATTTTCTAACATAAAACAGTGCGATATACCCGATTGCAGTGATTACAAATCGACAAGTTGACAGCATTATCGAATATTAGGTTTCTTGATCAGAGCTTCCAAGCCATTCAGTGATCCTTACGTGCTAAAATTGCATGAGAGGACATTTCCCCCTTTCATATGCTAGACGAACATAAATCAAGCTGGTTGGTCAAATATGTATCAAATTATGAAATAAAATAGAAACAGATATCTTTAACAACTTTCGTCTTGCGTTCCGAAATGCCAAATTTACGACATCACTATCTTGGATATATTTTACAACACTTATGTTTTACAGACACAATTATTCGGGATTTAGTCAGAATTGTAATATAATTGCTGGTCACCTCATTTTCCTTATTAGAATCGGTTTCTTCATAGTCGAATTATTCGTCTTGCAGTTTAGTCTTGGAAGATGAGGAAGCTGATTTGGTTTTCTTTTTTTTTTGAGACTTTCCCTCGGCGGAAGTCTTTTGCTTGGTAGATTTTTTCTCAATGGCCTGAAAAGCAAATATATACATAGTAAATTTATTTATATAGTAAAATTATATAATGTATTGCTTAAATACCGTATTAGATGATTCCCTACAATATAATAGGCGTTCGCGGTTAGTTTAAATTAGTTATAAAAAAGTCTGACAGTATTGACATTTGGTTAATCTATAATACTTATTAACAAAACACGCTCCTGACGGTCGATTTAAATAGATAAATAGATTTTGCCTAGTGAGGTCTTACTAATCCACACAATCTGTACTTTCTTCTCTAGAAAAACAATAAAATGTGACAAACTTTTTAATAATATTAAAAAAAAAATATTATACAAAAATATTAACAAATAAATAAACAAACAAAAAAAAAATACACAAAATAACATTCTTAAAAACTTTACGAGTGTTCTAAAGACATTAAATTTGTAAAGATTGAACAACTTATGCCTGCAATATGGATTTTATAGTAGATGAGTCATTTTTCATGGTCATTTTAAACGGACTTTTTATAAGTGACATTTCATAAGGGTTAATATTAGAATATATTAAAACGACAGTATAGAAAATGAAAAATAATATTAAAAACATAAAGGGAGAGGCCAAAAATAAGATATGTAACATTTCTCTTTGTAGCATTTGGTTCAGCAATTTTGTAACTGTGTGACCAGATTGTGACTGTGGGTGACTGTGTTTGTGGTCTTAAATCCCCTATTTTGGCTTCTCAGTCCACAGTTGATTTTGCCGTAGTACACTAAAGTTCGCCGCCCTGGATTGTTTATGATTGATGATAGATAGCTTTGTATTGGTGACATTCAGACATGGACGCCTCGGTAATTTCAACATTCAAAAATTTATGATCCAAAAGCTTATGGCTGAAGTTAAACAAAGAATGGGTTCATTCGGGATTATTTGTAAAGCATGTAATTTATTAAAATATGCTGCTGTTTCGGATTGTTTCATAGTTAGTCTTGCATTAGCGACTTTAATTCTGCAAGCGAAAGCACGCGCTATTGATCTAAACATTTTAATTTAGTCAGCTAGTTTTCCGCAATAATTTATCGGGCGTCATAACATCCTTTTAATTTAAGAAATAAATAAAATAAGATTCTTAAAAACTTTACGAATGTTCTTAAGACATTAATAAAAGAAACTATGGATTTTTCCTAGCTTTTCCAGGTTAGCTGAGGCTGCTTTAAAATTTACTTTGATAATTTCCGACATTTTAGTTGTTTAATTGCACAATTTAAAATCCACAAATTTAACAAATAATGAAATCAATCAATTGAAAATTATATTTTCACCCAAAAACCATAGAAACTATATTTCAATTTTCTTAGAAACGAAGTTATAAAGTAGCAAATTATTTTACATAGCAACTTGTCACAATAAAACACATTGCTTTCTGATGAGAACTTTATTCAGACTGCCTGCCAAAATAGAAACGGCTAACCGCCGCTCCGTACATAGACGAGTACAAATCTGTAGGTATACCCTACCAAATACAATATCTGTTACACAACTATAATTATTAAGAATCTATAAATCAAAACTAAAGTTTCAATAGTATTTCCTTTGAAGATTGTACTAACTACTTTATGGTTTTACGACATGGCTTGTAAACATGAAAGTTTCATGCGGTTTGAATCTGCGCCGATTTCAACGTTTGGGTGGAACTTTATGAGCAAACTGTCGATCGACCGAATTCAAGTAGGTATGTATATCCAGGTTGGTTTTGTGGTCAATTCCTGCAATGTTGCTCGGAATTTTGACTCCGATACCAGGCGCTAGGCCTTTGGTCGGTGCATCGGATGGGCTAGCCCTTCTGGATAGCCTGCCTAACCCTAAAACGGGTTTGTAGGTGGCAATTTGCACAGAGTGCAAATAGGGAAATAGGGGGGACGATGAGGGTTTGGGGGGCCGAAGACTAGGGACTGTCCAGCTGGGCGCGAGGATGCGCCTTCCTGACGTCCGGAGGTCTGGAGTGAAGCGGGGCCAGGTTCTGCAGGTGGACCTGCTCAGAGTTGTAGGTATATCCAATAGGGCGCGACGCAATTTATACAGGGCCTGCTCGCTCGACGGATGTTATCAGTTTGATGCGCGTAGTTAATAAATATGCGCTTGCTTCAAACCTATTACAACAACTCTGTTGTGGGGCGTAAATCTAGGTTGTTGGTACGTTGTGGGGCAATTAAAAGTTTAAAATTTTGTAAAATAAACTTTTTATTACTTTTTCGAAAACTAACCTAACTATCCATCCTTCACATTTTTCTTTTTTACTCATCTTCCATTATCAAAAAAACAAAATACCATATAGGCTATCGAGACAGCCTTCCCAACAAATACAGCCACAACGTTACAATATATAGTAAAATTATATAATGTATAGCTTAAATACCGTATTAGATGATTCCCTACAATATAATAGGCGTTCGCGGTTAGTTTACATTAGTTATAAAAAAGTCTGACAGTATTGACATTTGGTTAATCTATAATGACAAATGTGACAAACTTTTTAATATTATTAAAAAGTTTTTATTATACAAAAAAATTAACAAACATATAAATAAACACACAAAACAATTACACAAAATAACATTCTTAATCGAAGCAGTGATGCGGGCCGTAGATGGTAGGTTTTGGAACTTCGGGTCCGGCTGAAAAAAAAGCGTAAACCGTTTAAAATGATTCTGTTCACAGAGCTCGGATGCCATGCTTGGCTGAGTGCGGTTTGTAACAGACAACGGATTGTGGTAATTGTGACCAGAAAATATCGTTTGTGGTCTTAAATCCCCAATTTTGGCTTCTCAGTCCACAGTTGATTTTGCCGTAGTACACTAAAGTTCGCCGCCCTGGATTGTTTATGATTGATGATAGATAGCTTTGTATTGGTGACATTCAGACATGGACGCCTCAGTAATTTCAACATTCAAAAATTTATGATCCAAAAGTTTATGGCTGAAGTTAAACAAAGAATGGGTTCATTCGGGATTATTTGTAAAGCATGTAATTTATTAAAATATGCTGCTGTTTTGGATTGTTTTATAGTTAGTCTTGCATTAGCGACTTTAATTCTGCAAGCGAAAGCACGCGCTATTGATCTACACATTTTGATTTAGTCAGCTAGTTTTCCGAATTAATTTATCGGGCGTCATAACATCCTTTTAATTTAAGAAATAAATAAAATAAGATTCTTAAAAACTTTACGAATGTTCTTAAGACATTAATAAAAGAAACTATGGATTTTTCCTAGCTTTTCCAGGTTAGCTGAGGCTGCTTTAAAATTTACTTTGATAATTTCCGACATTTTAGTTGTTTGTTTTTTCTTTTTATTACAGTAATGCACCATGTACAACCCCACGAAGGCTAGTGCCTTTTCCGTGGGTAATTGTTCGTGGGTAATTCCGTGTTTAATTGCACAATTTAAAATCCACAAATTTAACAAATAATGAAATCAATCAATTGAAAATTATATTTTCACCCAAAAACCATAGAAACTATATTTCAATTTTCTTAGAAACGAAGCTATAAAGTAGCAAATTATTTTACATAGCAACTTGTCACAATAAAACACATTGCTTTCTGATGAGAACTTTATTCAGACTGCCTGCCAAAATAGAAACGGCTAACCGCCGCTCCGTACATAGACGAGTACAAATCTGTAGGTATACCCTACCAAATACAATATCTGTTACACAACTATAATTATTAAGAATCTATAAATCAAAACTAAAGTTTCAATAGTATTTCCTTTGAAGATTGTACTAACTACTTTATGGTTTTACGACATAACTTGTAAACATGAAAGCTCCATGCGGTTTGAATCTGCGCCGATTTCAACGTTTGGGTGGAACTTTATGAGCAAACTGTCGATCGACCGAATTCAAGTAGGTATATCCAGGTTGGTTTTGTGGTCAATTCCTGCAATGTTGCTCGGAATTTTGACTCCGATACCAGGCGCTAGGCCTTTGGTCGGTGCATCGGATGGGCTAGCCCTTCTGGATAGCCTGCCTAACCCTAAAACGGGTTTGTAGGTGGCAATTTGCACAGAGTGCAAATAGGGAAATAGGGGGGACGATGAGGGTTTGGGGGGCCGAAGACTAGGGACTGTCCAGCTGGGCGCGAGGATGCGCCTTCCAGACGTCCGGAGGTCTGGAGTGAAGCGGGGCCAGGTTCTGCAGGTGGACCTGCTCAGAGTTGTAGGTATATCCAATAGGGCGCGACGCAATTTATACAGGGCCTGCTCGCTCGACGGATGTTATCAGTTTGATGCGCGTAGTTAATAAATATGCGCTTGCTTCAAACCTATTACAACAACTCTGTTGTGGGGCGTAAATCTAGGTTGTTGGTACGTTGTGGGGCAATTAAAAGTTTAAAATTTTGTAAAATAAACTTTTTATTACTTTTTCGAAAACTAACCTAACTATCCATCCTTCACATTTTTCTTTTTTACTCATCTTCCATTATCAAAAAAACAAAATACCATATAGGCTATCGAGACAGCCTTCCCAACAAATACAGCCACAACGTTACAATATATAGTAAAATTATATAATGTATAGCTTAAATACCGTATTAGATGATTCCCTACAATATAATAGGCGTTCGCGGTTAGTTTACATTAGTTATAAAAAAGTCTGACAGTATTGACATTTGGTTAATCTATAATGACAAATGTGACAAACTTTTTAATATTATTAAAAAGTTTTTATTATACAAAAAAATTAACAAACATATAAATAAACACACAAAACAATTACACAAAATAACATTCTTAATCGAAGCAGTGATGCGGGCCGTAGATGGTAGGTTTTGGAACTTCGGGTCCGGCTGAAAAAAAAGCGTAAACCGTTTAAAATGATTCTGTTCACAGAGCTCGGATGCCATGCTTGGCTGAGTGCGGTTTGTAACAGACAACGGATTGTGGTAATTGTGACCAGAAAATATCGTTTGTGGTCTTAAATCCCCAATTTTGGCTTCTCAGTCCACAGTTGATTTTGCCGTAGTACACTAAAGTTCGCCGCCCTGGATTGTTTATGATTGATGATAGATAGCTTTGTATTGGTGACATTCAGACATGGACGCCTCAGTAATTTCAACATTCAAAAATTTATGATCCAAAAGTTTATGGCTGAAGTTAAACAAAGAATGGGTTCATTCGGGATTATTTGTAAAGCATGTAATTTATTAAAATATGCTGCTGTTTCGGATTGTTTTATAGTTAGTCTTGCATTAGCGACTTTAATTCTGCAAGCGAAAGCACGCGCTATTGATCTACACATTTTGATTTAGTCAGCTAGTTTTCCGAATTAATTTATCGGGCGTCATAACATCCTTTTAATTTAAGAAATAAATAAAATAAGATTCTTAAAAACTTTACGAATGTTCTTAAGACATTAATAAAAGAAACTATGGATTTTTCCTAGCTTTTCCAGGTTAGCTGAGGCTGCTTTAAAATTTACTTTGATAATTTCCGACATTTTAGTTGTTTGTTTTTTCTTTTTATTACAGTAATGCACCATGTACAACCCCACGAAGGCTAGTGCCTTTTCCGTGGGTAATTGTTCGTGGGTAATTCCGTGTTTAATTGCACAATTTAAAATCCACAAATTTAACAAATAATGAAATCAATCAATTGAAAATTATATTTTCACCCAAAAACCATAGAAAACTATATTTCAATTTTCTTAGAAACGAAGCTATAAAGTAGCAAATTATTTTACATAGCAACTTGTCACAATAAAACACATTGCTTTCTGATGAGAACTTTATTCAGACTGCCTGCCAAAATAGAAACGGCTAACCGCCGCTCCGTACATAGACGAGTACAAATCTGTAGGTATACCCTACCAAATACAATATCTGTTACACAACTATAATTATTAAGAATCTATAAATCAAAACTAAAGTTTCAATAGTATTTCCTTTGAAGATTGTACTAACTACTTTATGGTTTTACGACATAACTTGTAAACATGAAAGCTCCATGCGGTTTGAATCTGCGCCGATTTCAACGTTTGGGTGGAACTTTATGAGCAAACTGTCGATCGACCGAATTCAAGTAGGTATATCCAGGTTGGTTTTGTGGTCAATTCCTGCAATGTTGCTCGGAATTTTGACTCCGATACCAGGCGCTAGGCCTTTGGTCGGTGCATCGGATGGGCTAGCCCTTCTGGATAGCCTGCCTAACCCTAAAACGGGTTTGTAGGTGGCAATTTGCACAGAGTGCAAATAGGGAAATAGGGGGGACGATGAGGGTTTGGGGGGCCGAAGACTAGGGACTGTCCAGCTGGGCGCGAGGATGCGCCTTCCAGACGTCCGGAGGTCTGGAGTGAAGCGGGGCCAGGTTCTGCAGGTGGACCTGCTCAGAGTTGTAGGTATATCCAATAGGGCGCGACGCAATTTATACAGGGCCTGCTCGCTCGACGGATGTTATCAGTTTGATGCGCGTAGTTAATAAATATGCGCTTGCTTCAAACCTATTACAACAACTCTGTTGTGGGGCGTAAATCTAGGTTGTTGGTACGTTGTGGGGCAATTAAAAGTTTAAAATTTTGTAAAATAAACTTTTTATTACTTTTTCGAAAACTAACCTAACTATCCATCCTTCACATTTTTCTTTTTTACTCATCTTCCATTATCAAAAAAACAAAATACCATATAGGCTATCGAGACAGCCTTCCCAACAAATACAGCCACAACGTTACAATATATAGTAAAATTATATAATGTATAGCTTAAATACCGTATTAGATGATTCCCTACAATATAATAGGCGTTCGCGGTTAGTTTACATTAGTTATAAAAAAGTCTGACAGTATTGACATTTGGTTAATCTATAATGACAAATGTGACAAACTTTTTAATATTATTAAAAAGTTTTTATTATACAAAAAAATTAACAAACATATAAATAAACACACAAAACAATTACACAAAATAACATTCTTAATCGAAGCAGTGATGCGGGCCGTAGATGGTAGGTTTTGGAACTTCGGGTCCGGCTGAAAAAAAAGCGTAAACCGTTTAAAATGATTCTGTTCACAGAGCTCGGATGCCATGCTTGGCTGAGTGCGGTTTGTAACAGACAACGGATTGTGGTAATTGTGACCAGAAAATATCGTTTGTGGTCTTAAATCCCCAATTTTGGCTTCTCAGTCCACAGTTGATTTTGCCGTAGTACACTAAAGTTCGCCGCCCTGGATTGTTTATGATTGATGATAGATAGCTTTGTATTGGTGACATTCAGACATGGACGCCTCAGTAATTTCAACATTCAAAAATTTATGATCCAAAAGTTTATGGCTGAAGTTAAACAAAGAATGGGTTCATTCGGGATTATTTGTAAAGCATGTAATTTATTAAAATATGCTGCTGTTTCGGATTGTTTTATAGTTAGTCTTGCATTAGCGACTTTAATTCTGCAAGCGAAAGCACGCGCTATTGATCTACACATTTTGATTTAGTCAGCTAGTTTTCCGAATTAATTTATCGGGCGTCATAACATCCTTTTAATTTAAGAAATAAATAAAATAAGATTCTTAAAAACTTTACGAATGTTCTTAAGACATTAATAAAAGAAACTATGGATTTTTCCTAGCTTTTCCAGGTTAGCTGAGGCTGCTTTAAAATTTACTTTGATAATTTCCGACATTTTAGTTGTTTGTTTTTTCTTTTTATTACAGTAATGCACCATGTACAACCCCACGAAGGCTAGTGCCTTTTCCGTGGGTAATTGTTCGTGGGTAATTCCGTGTTTAATTGCACAATTTAAAATCCACAAATTTAACAAATAATGAAATCAATCAATTGAAAATTATATTTTCACCCAAAAACCATAGAAACTATATTTCAATTTTCTTAGAAACGAAGCTATAAAGTAGCAAATTATTTTACATAGCAACTTGTCACAATAAAACACATTGCTTTCTGATGAGAACTTTATTCAGACTGCCTGCCAAAATAGAAACGGCTAACCGCCGCTCCGTACATAGACGAGTACAAATCTGTAGGTATACCCTACCAAATACAATATCTGTTACACAACTATAATTATTAAGAATCTATAAATCAAAACTAAAGTTTCAATAGTATTTCCTTTGAAGATTGTACTAACTACTTTATGGTTTTACGACATAACTTGTAAACATGAAAGCTCCATGCGGTTTGAATCTGCGCCGATTTCAACGTTTGGGTGGAACTTTATGAGCAAACTGTCGATCGACCGAATTCAAGTAGGTATATCCAGGTTGGTTTTGTGGTCAATTCCTGCAATGTTGCTCGGAATTTTGACTCCGATACCAGGCGCTAGGCCTTTGGTCGGTGCATCGGATGGGCTAGCCCTTCTGGATAGCCTGCCTAACCCTAAAACGGGTTTGTAGGTGGCAATTTGCACAGAGTGCAAATAGGGAAATAGGGGGGACGATGAGGGTTTGGGGGGCCGAAGACTAGGGACTGTCCAGCTGGGCGCGAGGATGCGCCTTCCAGACGTCCGGAGGTCTGGAGTGAAGCGGGGCCAGGTTCTGCAGGTGGACCTGCTCAGAGTTGTAGGTATATCCAATAGGGCGCGACGCAATTTATACAGGGCCTGCTCGCTCGACGGATGTTATCAGTTTGATGCGCGTAGTTAATAAATATGCGCTTGCTTCAAACCTATTACAACAACTCTGTTGTGGGGCGTAAATCTAGGTTGTTGGTACGTTGTGGGGCAATTAAAAGTTTAAAATTTTGTAAAATAAACTTTTTATTACTTTTTCGAAAACTAACCTAACTATCCATCCCCTTCACATTTTTCTTTTTTACTCATCTTCCATTATCAAAAAAACAAAATACCATATAGGCTATCGAGACAGCCTTCCCAACAAATACAGCCACAACGTTACAATATATAGTAAAATTATATAATGTATAGCTTAAATACCGTATTAGATGATTCCCTACAATATAATAGGCGTTCGCGGTTAGTTTACATTAGTTATAAAAAAGTCTGACAGTATTGACATTTGGTTAATCTATAATGACAAATGTGACAAACTTTTTAATATTATTAAAAAGTTTTTATTATACAAAAAAATTAACAAACATATAAATAAACACACAAAACAATTACACAAAATAACATTCTTAATCGAAGCAGTGATGCGGGCCGTAGATGGTAGGTTTTGGAACTTCGGGTCCGGCTGAAAAAAAAGCGTAAACCGTTTAAAATGATTCTGTTCACAGAGCTCGGATGCCATGCTTGGCTGAGTGCGGTTTGTAACAGACAACGGATTGTGGTAATTGTGACCAGAAAATATCGTTTGTGGTCTTAAATCCCCAATTTTGGCTTCTCAGTCCACAGTTGATTTTGCCGTAGTACACTAAAGTTCGCCGCCCTGGATTGTTTATGATTGATGATAGATAGCTTTGTATTGGTGACATTCAGACATGGACGCCTCAGTAATTTCAACATTCAAAAATTTATGATCCAAAAGTTTATGGCTGAAGTTAAACAAAGAATGGGTTCATTCGGGATTATTTGTAAAGCATGTAATTTATTAAAATATGCTGCTGTTTCGGATTGTTTTATAGTTAGTCTTGCATTAGCGACTTTAATTCTGCAAGCGAAAGCACGCGCTATTGATCTACACATTTTGATTTAGTCAGCTAGTTTTCCGAATTAATTTATCGGGCGTCATAACATCCTTTTAATTTAAGAAATAAATAAAATAAGATTCTTAAAAACTTTACGAATGTTCTTAAGACATTAATAAAAGAAACTATGGATTTTTCCTAGCTTTTCCAGGTTAGCTGAGGCTGCTTTAAAATTTACTTTGATAATTTCCGACATTTTAGTTGTTTGTTTTTTCTTTTTATTACAGTAATGCACCATGTACAACCCCACGAAGGCTAGTGCCTTTTCCGTGGGTAATTGTTCGTGGGTAATTCCGTGTTTAATTGCACAATTTAAAATCCACAAATTTAACAAATAATGAAATCAATCAATTGAAAATTATATTTTCACCCAAAAACCATAGAAACTATATTTCAATTTTCTTAGAAACGAAGCTATAAAGTAGCAAATTATTTTACATAGCAACTTGTCGCAATAAAACACATTGCTTTCTGATGAGAACTTTATTCAGACTGCCTGCCAAAATAGAAACGGCTAACCGCCGCTCCGTACATAGACGAGTACAAATCTGTAGGTATACCCTACCAAATACAATATCTGTTACACAACTATAATTATTAAGAATCTATAAATCAAAACTAAAGTTTCAATAGTATTTCCTTTGAAGATTGTACTAACTACTTTATGGTTTTACGACATGGCTTGTAAACATGAAAGTTTCATGCGGTTTGAATCTGCGCCGATTTCAACGTTTGGGTGGAACTTTATGAGCAAACTGTCGATCGACCGAATTCAAGTAGGTATATCCAGGTTGGTTTTGTGGTCAATTCCTGCAATGTTGCTCGGAATTTTGACTCCGATACCAGGCGCTAGGCCTTTGGTCGGTGCATCGGATGGGCTAGCCCTTCTGGATAGCCTGCCTAACCCTAAAACGGGTTTGTAGGTGGCAATTTGCACAGAGTGCAAATAGGGAAATAGGGGGGACGATGAGGGTTTGGGGGGCCGAAGACTAGGGACTGTCCAGCTGGGCGCGAGGATGCGCCTTCCTGACGTCCGGAGGTCTGGAGTGAAGCGGGGCCAGGTTCTGCAGGTGGACCTGCTCAGAGTTGTAGGTATATCCAATAGGGCGCGACGCAATTTATACAGGGCCTGCTCGCTCGACGGATGTTATCAGTTTGATGCGCGTAGTTAATAAATATGCGCTTGCTTCAAACCTATTACAACAACTCTGTTGTGGGGCGTAAATCTAGGTTGTTGGTACGTTGTGGGGCAATTAAAAGTTTAAAATTTTGTAAAATAAACTTTTTATTACTTTTTCGAAAACTAACCTAACTATCCATCCTTCACATTTTTCTTTTTTACTCATCTTCCATTATCAAAAGAACAAAATACCATATAGGCTATCGAGACAGCCTTCCCAACAAATACAGCCACAACGTTACAATATATAGTAAAATTATATAATGTATAGCTTAAATACCGTATTAGATGATTCCCTACAATATAATAGGCGTTCGCGGTTAGTTTACATTAGTTATAAAAAAGTCTGACAGTATTGACATTTGGTTAATCTATAATGACAAATGTGACAAACTTTTTAATATTATTAAAAAGTTTTTATTATACAAAAAAATTAACAAACATATAAATAAACACACAAAACAATTACACAAAATAACATTCTTAATCGAAGCAGTGATGCGGGCCGTAGGTGGTAGGTTTTGGAACTTCGGGTCCGGCTGAAAAAAAAGCGTAAACCGTTTAAAATGATTCTGTTCACAGAGCTCGGATGCCATGCTTGGCTGAGTGCGGTTTGTAACAGACAACGGATTGTGGTAATTGTAAACTTAAATAGTCTCCGTTTTTAAAGCCCCTGACGGCAGCTTCTGGAATCTTGGATCTTGGAATCTTGGCTGCGTTGTTAAAGCGAAAACCGTTTAAAATATTTTGTTATATACCGAATGTTATTAGAAAAGTCATTTTTAATCTGTTTTTAAGACGCGATTTTTAACATAGTTTAAAGGAATGTTAAAAATGAATTGATGTCACCTGTGACCTATTTAACCTGTTTAAAAATAGTTTGCCCGACATTAATCTCTGTCTTGTAAAGAAAATTAAATTTAAATGAAATTTCTCGATATTTTATTTTTTTAAATTTATTTTATGGTTGTATAAAACCCTAAATTGGGCCTGATTGAACCAATCTGCAAATTAGTATCGTTCCACTGGCGTCCATGAGTCGATAATTGTACCAACCACACGAGTTGTTTAAAAAGTATGGTGATGAAGCTACGCGCTTATCACAGGATACAAATGGTGACCGCAAATAAATTTATTTTCCTTATTCCTATTTTATATTATTATATATACATAAACATGTTTTAGGGCCTAGAGTTTTGAGAATAATGAGTTTGTAATATGAGTAATATTACCAACATAAGATTGTTGGAAACGCCATCTGCGTAAAACGCGAGTTATTTTTGTACCGCTATTTGGCAAATAAAATCAAAATTAGTATTCATTCAAGTCTAAATTATAAATATCTATAGTTTGTTTTCTGGTTGGGCCCTTGGTCATAAGCGAATAAGTCAAATGGTACATCAGAGGTGCCAACCTATAAATAGGTACGGCGAACGGAGATTTTGTATTGCAGGGCAATTGTTTTAATTTAGAAGGATTATTTTTTTTTTATACAAATAAATTTTCAAGTCATATTTTTTGCACTAAATATTAATTTTAAGCTTTTTAAATTAAATTGTCTTTTATTTAAAAAGATTTAGAAATGTTACCAGCACATTGTTACCAGCGTGAAATTGTTGTTACCGCGGATATTTGTTCACATTGATAGAACTTATACATGAAACGTGTTTATAGAATTAATAATTCATAAATGGCTTGGAATGGTGGCATATTACTAAATATTAGTGGTCGAAATTTGATCGTAATTCATTATTTTCTGAAGTTGTTTGCCTTAATTCCCCGCAATAGCAATGAAATTTAAAATTTAATTATATTAATAGTTGAAAAAAAAAACACAATTATGGAATGCTGAACTTTACAAATACGATATTTACGAATGTTTTCAAAATATTTTTTTGACTGTCTTCTTATTAAAAATTTATGTGATATAAGTCCATCCTACAATTATCTGAAGATTTAATTTTGACTGAAGGCCAATAATATTGCTTTACCCTTATGAATGCATGAAGTGAATGCACCTAAAGTGTTTTGCATTGTAAATGTATTCATCCACAATCAAAAGTATTCAATTTCTTGGAATATCATGTTTCAGTGCGCATTTAAATGTTTTCCCTCAAAATAATTTTGTGTTCAATCTGCATTTGGCCTATTATCATTTCGACTTTCAAGTGAATATATATTCCTCCTTCTTTGTGTCTCACTCACTGTTGCTTCGTTGTGTGTAAATGTAAAGACATTTACACATACAATCATGTAAATAAAACTATCATGAACTCATGAACTCATCAGCTTGCGAATTATCTTACTTTTTCATACATTTGCATACTGCAAACCTAATAATATATAACATTCATATCTAGAACCGGTACAAGATATAGTAAAATTGTATATTGTATTGATTAAATACCTTATTTAGATGATTATTACGTTAAAATAGGTAAACACCGTTAGGTTACCTTGTATAAAAGTTTGACAGTCAAGATTTTTTTTAAATATTTTTGATTTTTGGAATTCAAACTCTTTCTCGCTTGCACATTCTTTATTTCATTCACACGCTGCTTCGCGTCATCCGCCAAGGCGAAAATGAACTTAATTTAATTTGTTAGAAAGATTTAAAATGAATAACTTTAAATCTAAAATAATTGACGACTGGCTATCTAGCTTACGCTCAAGCCAAGCTCAAGTCAAGCTCAGCTCAAGTGTTCTGTCGTACGTGCGAGTGGGGCAGAGCTTGTATTTCTTCACTTCTTGTCGTCTCTCTCTCACTCTGTGTTCTGTCGTACGTGCGAGTGGGGCAGACCTAGTATTTCTTCGCTTCTTGTCGTCTCTCTCTCACTCTGTGTTCTGTCGTACGTGCGAGTGGGGCAGACCTAGTATTTCTTCGCTTCTTGTCGTCTCTCTCTCACTCTGTGTTCTGTCGTACGTGCGAGTGGGGCAGACCTAGTATTTCTTCACTTCTTGTCGTCTCTCTCTCACTCTGTGTTCTGTCGTACGTGCGAGTGGGGCAGACCTAGTATTTCTTCGCTTCTTGTCGTCTTTCTCTCACTCTGTGTTCTGTTGTACTGTAAGGAATGCTCAGCGTTGGTAACAGCTATTTCTATAATTTTAACAAATATAAAAAAAAAATAAAGGTACACAGGTAATTTTGTTTACAATAATAAAATTTAAAAACAAATTGCAAGCAATATCAGTAGAATAGTCCCTTCTAAATAACTTAAAGTTACATTGCAGTCTGTTGTCTTTTTCTTCTCGTCTATTGTCGAAGAATTGTTCTCGTCTATTGATGTCTTGTTGATGGCTGTTGATTTTCCTTGAGTCTTGCTTTTAGAACTCCTCATTTTAGTTAAATTATGTTCAATTTGATTTTTTTCCCTTTCTTGGGACGTTACGTGTATTAAATTATAAACTTGCGACGGCGTCACGTTTAACCTTTGAGCGATTTTTTTACAGTAACTTGTGAGATATATTTGGGCATTACGTTTTTTTGAATATACGATAAAAAATACTAAAATGTTTAATCTGTCGTGAACCTTGTTATAAATTTATAATGAAATAGTGACATAACATTCTATCATTTTTAAATATTTTTCCTAGAGATTTATTATAATATTAACTGGCGATTGGTATTTTCCTTTGTGGAAAACGGTGTGACAAATGATTTAAAATATAAATATATATATATTTATGTTCAAATATTACTCACAAGAAAAATGCTCGTAATTTGTAACACTTAAACGTTATCACACATCCATCTAACCGAAAATTATGCACCACGTACCGAAGTATTTTCTTATTAGACAGATTTGGGACTCGTTCGCAAATACTAGCTAGTGCGGGCGGAACATGTTTTTGGAACAGGTATTTCTTTGAAATCTTTGGACTCACACTGGCAAGAATAGGTATGAGATTTACCTAGTACGACTCAACTCTACTAGCTATAGTCTTTTTCTATCCCCTGGTTTCGGCACCAGATGTCAAACTCACTTGCTTTTGACTAAAACCACTCACTTTTGTCACAACAAATTTTATTTTATTTTTTTTTTTTTTTTTGAGTTCAATTCCTGCATTTTGCATGGAATTTTGAAACCGATACCAGGCGCTGGGCCTTCTGTCGGTGCATCAGATGGGCTAGCCCTTCTGGCTAGCCTGCCTAACCCTAAAACGGGTTTGTGGGTGGCTTTTTGCACACACGTAGTAGGGAAATAGGAAGTAGGGAGTGCAAGTAGGGAAATAGGGGGGGGACGATGAGGGTTTGGGGGGCCGAAGACTATGGACTGTCCAGCTGGACGCGAGGATGCGCCTTCCTGACGTCCGGAGGTCTGGAGTGAAGCGGGGCCAGGTTCTGCAGGTGGACCTGCTCAGAGTTGTCGGCTCTTTCGAACATGTTGCGGGCGAGTGTTCTCACGAACTTGTCGACCGTTTCCGTCTTGAGGTCGCGCCTCAAGGTTTCGTTCCTGACGAAGTACGGAGCGCCCGTAATCGTTCTCAAGCCGACACTCTGGACTGCTTCCATGGCCTTCTGGTTCGTGGCGGACGAGAGGTGCTTCCAGGCTGGGGCGGCCAAATTTTATTCGATTTAATTTCGTGCCTATAGATACAGGAGACATTGAACGGTCGTGTGCGCTTAATTCAACACCAGCGCGCCACCTGTTAGTCAATTTATTAACATAACAGGTTAGTTGCCATCACACAATTAGCACAGTCAAATTAAACATTACGGAAATTATACAATTAAACAATAATGTTGACCATATTTCTCAACAAGCAATTTCAAATTTTAAACAGGGTTTTAAACACACTTTCGGGCTTTGTATTTTGGGGTGGGGGGACTACACTCTCCTCCTACCCACTCTTTCCCTGATTTCGGGCATTTCCCTATTATTATACAAAAAGTACATCCCACCCCCAATACTCTTCGCTAGTAACGTAATAATAACATTTTTTTTTAATGAAAACATGCATATATTATCTCCATGTTTAATAATAATATACAATGTTTAATACCACAATAACAGAAATTAGGACAGTTCTTGAAAGAAAACCAGATTTAATTAAATAACACTTATGTGAACCTATGACTAGGTGTTTTCAAATTCCTTAAAACTATATTTTTTTTCTAATACGTATGACTGCACTGATTTTTAAAATGTGTTGAATTTTTTTATATTTTTTAAGCTCCTCTGGTAGCATGTTATAATATTTTTTGAAATTTTACATCCGCCGATAAGAAATTGGTTCTTCATGATAATAATTGTTTTGCATACACTAATTATATTTATGACTATCCACTTCTTACTAAACTTCTATATATTTGCTAAATACTTCGGTGTAGTTGAATCTCTTACATCTTAAATTAGGAACTAGATGTCAACCAACTATACTTAAAAATGCTTTAGGCTATTTATTTGCGATTAAATATTCCTAATCTAGACCCCAACAAATGCGACCCACAAGTTTTTCAAAGTCATTTACCTTCATTCTACCTTCTTTTGGACAAAGGTATGTCACTTACATTGCACCCAAGGTGATGAGATGTTTGAGATGATTCCATCAAGGCGATCATATTAAAATAAATATATTTCAAAAACTTTGTTTTCTTCGAAGTGCTGTATTATTAATTTTGTATTTTGTTTTGTAAATGTTATATATATTACATATGAGGATTACAATTCACTGTAAATAAAAATAATATGTTTTACGTTAAGTATAAATTATATATTATATATAATAAAACGAGACGTGCTGAAAATCAGCACCCTTCTCTCTCAGAAAGGAGGGTAGCTGAGCACACTTCCTTTATTGGAAAATGCTATTAAACTTATGTACCTACCATTTATTTTTGTTCCACATTTTTCAATAAAGAAACATTTTCTTTCTCTCTTTCTTTCTTTGCTTTGAAGCTTTGCGCTCGAGGGGTCATTGACCGCTCTCGCTCTATGTGTTCAACCAATGAGTTTTGAGAGAGTTTTTCCTATTTTTACATAGACTAAAATAAAATAGGTTCAGAGATCCACAAATCAATACAGACAATTTTCTGACTGAATCAAATACTTTTTGAGTAAACATTGAGTGAAAGTGTTATTTTGGAGAAAATACGTAATTTGAGGTAAACTTAGTCAATTTGACTAAGGTTTGAAAACCAATATTTGTGTAAATGTATGTAGGTACGTGTCAAAATGTTAGCAATTTGGTGTCGCTGTTTAAGATAAAATGGTTATTCTAATTTACTTATTTTGTTTTCATTTTAGTTTACATTAATAAATTTATAATAAAATTTTATTAGATGTTGAGGAAGCCAGGGGCGGACGTGGAAAAATTCTTGGGGGAAAATGTCAAGGAAACCCATTTTCGATCTGCGGAAGATTTCGTTTATTTACAATAAAATTTGACTTACTAAAATTCGTTTATTACAATTCGTCTAAAAACCATTCGTCTAAAAAATAATTCGCATAGAACTCTCGGGAAATACAAATTCTAATTGGATGAATTGTTTTATACAAATATCCTGCAGACGCATATTTCCAAATTTATTTATTTCTCCCTTTCTTTGGAATATATACAGCGAAAAGCAAATAAAAATTATGAAATTAGCTTTTTGTTTGCAATTACGGTTGATTTATTCAAATCTTTCGGACTTATCCCGCTTTAAAAAAAAACCATTGTGTGTACAATGGTTTACACTTTCAATGGGAAAGCATAAGCGTATGTCCTTTTTTAAATACTAAAAATATAAAATTAATATTGCTGATGGGAAATAAACTTTACAAAATGGTAAGTGTTATTGAAAAATTCTTGGGGGTAATTACACCCGTCTTGGATTTGCGCCTGGAGCAAGCTAGGTTTATTTAGTTGTGCATACGACAATATGCTACTTTGATCGAACACTCGAATGACCCATATTGTGTCATTTAAAACATATACAAAGAATAAAAGTATAAACTAAATAAGCTATTAAGACAAAAGCGTATGCCTAGATTTAAAAAAAAATGACTAAAAGCCATTATTATTGTCACAGTCAATACCAACAGTCAGCGTCAACAGTCAACACCGCTGCTTCAGCAGTAACAAATTAATGTTCAGTAAATCACAATAAATACAGCCCTTCCCCAAAACATGTGTGATATATTCAAGAATGTAGTAGGAAATAAACAAATTAATAATGTCAACACTGCAACATGTCGTAGTGTATCACATGTTCTTGCAAAATGTCATATGAAGCATATTTTATACAAAAATCTAAGAAAAGACTTCCATTCCAAGTAATGAAATTCCGCTGTTTTGTTCAAAACTGATACCGCATTTTCTATTCTCCCATCTGGCAACACTGCTCCAACCCGTTAGTTCTATGTGGAGGCATAATGGAAGATAGGTTACAGATACGCACAAAAAACAATAAACTTCCTACCAATACGTATACAGGGTGTCCCAAGACCAATCCCACATACAGTGCGTGTTTATGTTTGCTATTAAGAGTAAGAAATTCTAAAGCAAAATGCGAAATAATAGCATATTAAGGCTGATTTCAGAGTCGTGCAGGCCATCCGCAACTGAGGGCCTGCGTGCAATCGTGTTGGTGTGATGAGGAAGTACAGTCAGTCACATTAACATGAATCCCCATTTGGTGAAAATTATCACTGCTTCTCTAATTTGCAACAATGCTTCTCTAAGACTGCAACAGGAAAAAGAGTGCATGTGCATCCAGTCGTGCAGAAAGATTATTTTAAGAAGTATTTGTAATTATTTTGGGCCACTTAGTGAGACTGCTGAATTCCCATTTTTTTGTACTTTTTATAAAGAAAATTAAATAAGTAAATAAATAAAAAAACTTGTTTTCCCAACTAAAAAACGACAACCAAGTATCGAAACTCCTCTTTCCTTGCCATACCAGCCCAAAACATAAGATGATACCTTTTAATATTTTTTATATCTATCTTATGGTTACTACATTTGCTCAACATTTTAATTATTTTGGGCCAAAAATATATAATGATCCTCTGAATACTTTTAAATCGCCTAAATTTGATTAAATAGAAGACATTTTTAACTTATTTTCTGATAGATAAAGGTAAAAACATAATTATTACGCCGATACAGTTAGTTTATCCCTCGCATAGATGTCTGTATGTTTGTATTATCTATTTTTCATATAGACATCAATGTAGATATTTTATTTATTTATTTTTTATATAGTTAAATTAATAATATTATATTAGAAATATATATTTAATATAATACATATTTATATATGCTTATAGACACTTTTCAATGCTTCGAGCGAGTTAATCATTCTATTCTACACAGAGGATTTATACTACAGTATAAAGAATGGTACAGAAAGTGCTCTTGGAACAAAAGTGAGACGACACCTGCGGGCGAGTGTTCCATGGCTAACGCGGCGAATATAACATCAGGAGTACCACGGGGTTCACAACCGGGACTCTTATTATTTAATGTTATACATTTACGACATTGGTTCATGTTTTTTTAAACTTCAAACACATTTTGTATGCTTATGATTTAAAGATTTATTTTAAGGTGGTTAAGGAGAACAATTGTCAAGGCATTTGAACTGATATGAATCTTCTTAAGACTACTGTATTAAACTCAATCCTATTAAATGTAACCGAGTCACATTTTCTGGAAATAAAAGTGAAATTAATTATAGAATTAGGGTGGAAATTTGTTAAATAACTTGAATCTAAAGACCGTAGTATTATACTGATACTAAGCTAATATGCGCAATACAAACTACCAAAAATTCCATTATTTATGTTCTCATGGATACACACAAGATAGATATACTTTACATGAGTAAATTGGTATTTTAAAAGGAAGTGCAAGCATCTCTGAATTCCCCAGTATTATTTATTAATGTAACGGGACCTAATGATTGACTAGTTGTCACTACACTCAGGTTAAATGATAATGAACTTGCAGTTTTTAATTTCGACCTATTTTAAATACTACTTTATGCCGTTTATTGAAAGTTAATTTATTATTTAAATTTACTATACTATATTTTGTACCAATTGATATAGCATAACATGGAAGAATACTTCTAGAATCAACGATCTATCGTTGACTAGAATGTTCTAAAGCATCTCCCAAAAATCGAGAACTCAGTTATGTCCGATTTATTTTTCCGATGGATTATAATCAAAGCAAAATACTAAGCTACGCTAATACTAAGCTAAGCTAATAGTACTTCCTACGTGGTTTAAGGCGCCCCGGGACGCATTTGTCCTTGAGATTAGAAAGAGTAGGCTTTATTCGAACATTGACGTGTAGAAAAGAGACGGATATACTCGCCGACCGCGAATTCGTTACATTTGGAATCGATGAAACATGTTTTTTGTATTTAAATAATTATTATCATTTGAAAAAAATGTTTTTTTTTAAGTAATGTCCTAGATTATTATATTGTCTATCTTTAGAAAGAAAAATTAGGTTCGCGTCACTTACACAACTTAAAAGAAAATCGTTGCAAGAAAAAAACAACACTTTCTTATTTATTTATTTTCATTGCTATAATAAGGTGTATTTCTTTTTTTTTTTAAGCAAAGTACTAAATTAATATATGTAGAATATTGTGGTATTTTTAGTTTTAGCCATTTGTTGGGAATAACTTCAACAAAATGCACCAAAATACGTTACAAAACACGTTTTAGGTACTGGTGGCGCCTTAAACAACCATGAACTAACATACATATTCGTGTAACGCGAAATATCGGTACATAACACGTCTGCAAAACTGCAACATATAACAATTAACAAGTTACAGACAACACGTCAAAGTGACAGCTTCTGTCAATTTTTTCAATATTTTATGGAGATACGTCGAATGAGTGAGCGGCGCAACCCTAGAGGGAGACGAAACGAACAACATCGTGTCGGTAACTACTATTTTCGGTATATTTGGGTTTTGGGGTGGAGGTTTTGATGTGGGGTGGTTTTTGGGGCCAGCGTCACTCGCCTACTTCCGTTCGTCACCTTTGTGTTGTGTGTGCCCAAGTAATGTTCCGTGTGCGTGGAAGCGGCTATATTGGGTGAGTCCGTTGCAGAAAATATCTTAGAATATTGGTTTAATTTCGTGTATGTTAGAAGCTAAAGTTCATGCAAATTATCACCGAAGAGCTTATTCATAACATCATTTTTAATTCACCATCAAAAAATTGCAATATTCCTTCAACTGTTTGTAAAAGTCCGTTAAAACATGGTGGCCGAGATACACTCGATGTTTTGTTTTACGCTATATGTATTGCTACGAGTTTTTTTAAGGGTTTTTTAGCGTTAATTAGTGTCTCCATTACGCAATATTTTTTTTTAGATAGACCGCAAGTGTAAGTACGGATTTTTTGTAATTAATACTTTCTATTTAAACTGTCAAACAAATTATACATAAATTCGATAAATTCTGCTGTACCCACCAGCCACCGAAAAGCCATCGAAAAGCCGCCAATCAGCCGATATAAGGTCTCTTAACAAATCTACGCTCAATTACTTGGATATATGAAACTATTTCTGTGCCTTGGAACAAGAACTACTAATATCCATTTTTAAACAAAATGAGTTTTAGTAGGTACCAACCTGTGAAAAAAAATACTCTTTTAAATGCAAAAACTATCAATGTCATTCACAAAGGTAAAAAATTTTGATGCACTCTTTTTTATTTATTACTTATTTTGAAATACGTAATAAAGAGTTTAAGTTGACATTGACATATACAATAGGGTTTTGCCATAAATAGTTTGGGACCGACCAGGACATATATTAATATCAGATCGGGAGGAGGGATTCGGGGGAAGGAGAGGGAGGTTTCACCGCCCCTTCACCGACCGTAAAATAAATTTAAAAAAATTAAATATCGAGAAATTTCATTTAAAATTAATTTTCTTTACAAGACAGAGATTAATGTCGAGCAAAGTACCATTGACTATTTTTAAACAGGTTAAATAGGTCACAGGTGACATCAATTCATTTTTAACATTTCATTAAAATATGTTAAAAATCGGGTCTTAAAAATAGGTTAAAAATAACTTCTACATGTTTAAATGTTAAAAAAATTACAGCATTTACGCTGTTTTCCTAAAAATTATTCTTATTTTCTCTATCATTCCAATAATGCCTTCGTATTTTCTTGTAATCTAAAATAGTTACCTATTATATACAAAAATTAATATTAAAAGGAGTCATGCATGCATTCGTGTATCGTAAACAAATCTTCGTTGTATTAGGAAGGTTATAAATAGAATGTGAATCCCCGGGCGAAACACATTTGAATTAACATAAAACATTGTTATCGCAGCTGTTAACGATAATGTTATAAAAAATTAAATTAAATACATAAGGCGTGTTTCAGCTTGAATCGATTAATATTGTAATTTAATGTTAATTTATAGTACTTTTGTGCATGAAATTATTGAGTCTGTGTTATGTATATGATAAAAAAGTGTGAGTGAGGGTGGGAGTGTGTTGTGTGCAAACATTTTTTCAATATTTATTGGTGATTAATGTTTGATTGTTGATATAGGTCCACCCTCTTATCAGCCTCTTATAAGATATCAGCCGAAGAACATCTTCGTCTGCGAAGGTAGATCAAGACTGGGTGGTATTCTCTTTCAGAGGCAACCAGATAGTTCTATTAAACCAGTTATTTATTTTGGCCGTGTAACTTCACAGGAAGAGAAAATATATCATAGCTATGAACTTGAAACACTGGCTACGTGGTTACGTGGTTAAAGTGGTTACGGATTGTGCTGCAGTCAGATCTACTTTAACGAAGCGCAATATGATCCTCACATCGCCCGATGGTGGTTATTGATCCAAGATTTCGATATGGAGGTAGAGTATCGACCTAGGTGTAAGGTGTAAGGCCGAAACCCAGTCAATATTCTTATGATAGATGTTGAAGATTGGTTTCTTACCGTTCAGAAGCAAGATGAGAAGGTACAATCACTTATTCACAATCTTCAAGCGGGCAGTACTGCTAACCCAAATATACTTAATAACTACAAAATAAAAAACTCGCTTATAACGCATTACTCTAAATGGAGATAGATTAGTAGTACCTTCTGCTGCCAGGTGGAAAATTATGTATGAGTTTCATGATGATTCCGGACATATAGGATTAAAAAAGTGTGAAATTATTGGTTTCCGAAAATGACTCTTTATCAGAAAATACGTGTTTTCATGCTTAAAATGCTCATTCAGGAAAGGTCACTATGGAAAGAAAGATGGTAGATTATATCTGTTACCTAAGCCAACGAGCCCATGGAAACGATCTATATTGATCACCTTGGGCCATTTGTTAAAGATAAGAAGGGTTATAAATATCTTTTGGTTGTTGTAGATGCATTTTCGAAATTTGTTATTGCAAAAGCTACCCGTACTTTAAGCTCGAAAAAAAGTATTGACAGGCTAAATGAGATATTCTCTTTATTTGGTAATCCTGCTCAGTTTTTTAGAGTTGTTCAATTTTGGAGTTAGATATTTTTTGGAGGTCTCTTTGTTGATTATAAAATTATACTGGCAATACCACTTTATATTTTTTAGTTATTCTAAATTATGCATTTTTATTTCAGAAATATAATCAAAACTTTTTCAATAATTTCAAAATTTTTAATAAAACAATGAAAAAATTAAATATTTATTGACAATTTACTGGATACCTGTATTCCACCATTCCCTGTGTACACCATTTTCGAAGATTTAAGGGGATGTTCATGTTCCCTATTATATATTTTTTTATACAATTTCTTATAAGGAATTGTATAAAAAAAAGCGAAAATGATTCATATCTAAATTTATTAATATTATCAAAGCGCTCGTGTAAATTCCCTTTTTGTACTTGGCTCTTCCGTTTGCTCCTCGCCCTCAATCAAGGCCGGTCAATGACCCGGCGCGGCGGCGTGGCGCGACCTCGAGGGTAGACCAACTTATGACAAGAACGATTTAATATTATCACATAAAGCTTACATTTTTTTTCACAGAAACCATGGTGAATTTTATTATGAGATAAAAACAAATCGTGTCTGAAATCGTAGGGCCAATAAGCTGTTTTTTTTTATCGAAAATGGTCTTGCAACACTATATACAAGTAAATATCTTAGTCATTGTATGTAGCTATGTGTGTAATAACCTCAATACAAATGATTGAGATAAATCCGCCGAGAGGTTATTTATCGCCATTTTTCCAGGCAAATGAGCAGGCAAACTTAAATTAAAAGAATTTATGGGAAAAAACATAGTAAAAATTATTTAGGTTTAGTTAAATTAAGTTAATTTTGTTTGTAAATTACATGAGTTACGTTAACGTATTTTTTAAGTATCTTGTATTAAAATTATGCATGTTTAAATAAATTGTTTTTAGTTAAGATTAAGAAACCGGCAGATAAGACAATGTCTTCGCTGGATCTATACATTGTAATTGTATATATTTGAATAATAAAAGTTACTTCTGGCAACATTGAAATTGATTTATTTATTTAATTCTTGCAAATGTTACAAAAATATGTTATAAAGCAAAACATCTCGCCTAACTAGGCTATCGCCTGTTCTAAGGAAGACATTATGTCTATTGATAATTGTTGCCACTTCGAATAGTTGATAAATCCACATACAATAGATATGGATATTATTTTTATTAATTTATTTAAACATTGTATATTATGTAAGATCCAACCAAGCCCAAGGCTTATCAGTTGGAAATCATTGAGCGAAGCATGTTTAGTAGGTTCCATGATTGAGTAGGTCCGTACAGAGCATGCTTCACATTCACAATTTAATATCTACATAATTTTACTTATATCTAAAACATTATTAGAGACTACCAAATTAGTATAATACAATAATAAGTAATATAATAATATATTACCATAGAGATATTTTTACAATAAGTTTTTAAGGATTTTGTACAATTCAAATTATATTTTAATAATAGTAAGTAGAGATAAATATCTTATGTAACTAAATTTTTGCACGTATTTATCAAGTGTTCAATCTCAGTATTATTCGTAATCAAATTCATAGCATTTCATTTTTAGATCATTTTTGACTAACGTTTTTTTTCTGTTTCCATGAAATTGGCAACTTGTTAAATAGAGTTGGAATTAAATAAGGAAGTTTTCTTTTACCGTAGAAATTATTGTACGAAGGTATGAATAATCTTTCGTTATCTATCTGTCTTATATAGGATGTTTTTTTTAGAGGCGTGGTTTATAAGAAGAGATAAAACGCATATAATTTGATGTTATGGCTAAGAATTTAGTTTTATTATAAAGATAAGGGTTTGCCATTATGTTTTAAAAATGATTTCGGGTAAGTGGCCGCCGCGGCTGACTCGAACAAATTCCAGCCGAGAGGCCCAATTTTCAACCACTTTTGTCAGCAATAACGCACCGAATATTCTCTTCCAAGCCGTTAATCGTGTCCGGCTTATCTGCGTAGACAAGCGACTTCACATAACCCCACAAAAAATAGTCCAGCGGTGTTAAATCGCACGATCTTGGAGGCCACGCCACAGGCCCACGACGCGGTTTTTACTTTATTTTAGAGTGATTTTAAAAAAATTTAGAGTGATTTTTTCTAAATTTGCACTATTTGCAAACGTTGTTCAGGAGTAAGTCTATTCATTATGAAATGACAAACCTAACTGAGCATAAATCAAGTGACAGCTGTCAAAAACACCAACTACGAAAAAAGTAGTGCCAGATTGAAAACCACGCCTCTGAAAAAAACACCTTTATATATAAATAATATATGTATACACTATATACTAATACAATCTAATATAAGAAATAAATATTATGTATAATAACTACACAAGAACATACTAATACTCAAATACTATTTTTTTTATAAATTTACTAATTACTAATCTTCAGTATTATATATTTATACCAACAATTAGATCTCTCAAAATAACCACATACAACTATAACTCCTACTACCACCATGATCCTATTACGATATGAAAATATGGTGTTATTGTAACTAGTGGTTAGTTGGACTATTGACCCAAAGGTCACGGGTTCGCATCCGCATATGATTACACAATTTTTAACACTCCATTACCACCATCTCACCTGACTCTAGCCATGAATTGCTATGACCTAGGTCTTAGCAATTCTTTTTATTATAAAACGAAAAGTCCATCCTCCTGTTTAGCTATTTCTCAATTTTATTATTCTAATAAAGTACTCGACACGATAAAGAAAACTGTGTAGAAGAGTCTTTATTCTAAATTAATATTAATTTCTATTAGAATTCTAATTTCGCGAAATTCAGTTTTTAACATTTTTAGGTACCAACTTTAAACAAACAACAAAAAAAATAACACGCGTATTCTTTTAACGGAATTTCTTTGTATTGAGACGATTCTAAATAGATTGTGAATCCCCAGCGAAACAGTGATAAATTAACATAATATATTTTTATCGCAGACGTTAACGATAACGTATAAAAAATATATTAAGGCGCGTTCGCGCATGAATCGAACGATAAAACTAATTAAGATCTCAGCTAGATGCGCTAAAGACGACAGCTGCTCGGGAGTACGGATCCGGTATTTATATATTCACAAAAAGCGCTGCGTCTGAACCGCTGTTCGCGATCCGTTGTTTCCTTCACCAATCGCCCCATAATCACAGGCAATCAGACAGAATCCATGCAATATTTCCGAAAATGTTTCGGTAAAGGTGCAGTAGTTCAAAACGATATTTCAACAAAATATTATTACTTTTATCTATTCAGAATGCACCAAAGCAGGTTAGGTTGAAATTAGTTTTTTTTTCAGCATAGCTATTTGCAATGATGCCACTTAAGTACAAAAAATGACTTTTCAAAGGCTTGTTTATTATTACTGAAATATTTATAAACAGTTCCCGATAAGCCTTTTATTATAATTTTATTTTATTTAATTATTATATCACACTTTAACAACAATATTATAGAATACGTTCAGCGTTTATATGAAAGTTCGAAGACTCCGATATAACGCCTAGCGTTATACCGTTATAAAAAAACAGCTACATTAGAAAATAAAATTTATAACTAACTTAATAATACATACGAGTATACCTTGGTGTAGGTTAGGATATATTTACGAATAGGAACCGAAAATAAGCCTAATCATTTTAATTATTAAAATAAAAACTAGTATTCACCTTAATTCTAAAGTAAAAAAATCCCCGTGACCCACCGTGCGCATTACGTCCAACAGCTTCCAACTAAGTTAATAATATGGTAATAAGGTAAAAATAATAACTATATAAACTCCTAAATATTCCGAATTAAATCACAATACATTTGTCTCTCAACTTCATCGGTTGATTGATAGTGAACTGTTTCATCTCAACAAAATACTATCGAAATGTCTCTCAAACATTTGTCGGTTTTGCTTTGCTTAGTGGCGGCGAGTTGGTGCGCGTTTGTGCCAGCCCTGATAGAGCTCGGCGAAGACGGGGATGTGGTCAATGTTTTCGTGGAGCAGGATCCACCAGCCGAAGAACATCTTCGTCTGCGAAGGCAGATCAAGTTCGATCATGCCGCTGGACCGGGAACTGCCTTCGGGAAGGTCGACTTTCCGAAAGGTGGGGGCGTGCTGGTAAGTTTAACACTTTTTTTTATGATTGATGTTCAATAATAAGATGATATTACCTTAATTATGGCTGAAACTAGAAAACCTTTAGTGCGTAAAATAATATTTCCACCTTTACCATTATATTATTATATTAGCGCATGATATTTGCGCTTTCATACAGTTAAGTAGTAAAAAATAGTATATTACCCAAGTTAATATATCGATTTTATTTACCAAAATATTTACTTTAATTACATATTATATAATAACTATATGCAGTTTGAGAACACACCATACTAAGTTTTTTTCAAAAAATCAAACTGTCATTGAAATAACTTGATATAATAATTACATATGGGTGTGATATTAGAATTTATATTTGTGTTTTTAGGGAACCGGCGGGTACACGGCGCCGATATTCAGCAGCCCGAACGGAAACCTCCAGGGTACCGCGCAGGCCTCCAAGCTGTTCGGAGTCCCGGGAGGTCCCGCCAACGTGGGCGGCCAGCTGGACTGGGCCGGGAAGAGGGGAACCGCCTTCGCCGGGGTCGACCACACCATCCACGGACCCACCACGGTAAATACACACTACTGCCATTACTACCCGCGATTATATGATTTTAACATGACAATAACGTCAATGAAACGAATAATAATCTGACCTAAATGATTTTGGAACAAATAAATAGTCTTGGGTCAAAAAAGAACTTTGCTTTAATTTTATCTCTGTTTGTATTTCAGATGAACCTGGGCGCGAATGTGCCCGTGTGGCGCCCCAACAAGAATACGGACCTCAGCGTGGGCGGCTCGTACAGCAGGCAATTCGGAAGGGGCGCTTTCCCTCAGCCCAACTACAACGTGGGCGCTACATTCAGGCACAACTTCTAAGAACTTTAACCAATTCAAGACTTTAGGATAAAACCATTAATTTTAAACCACATCAGTTCCTCAAAGAAATTATCTTAAATTAATATCATCTATCATTCGTCTTAAAACATAACATCTAAATCACTAGTCAAAACGTTTACTTACATTATTTATTTAAGTTATATATTAGCGACTTCTAATAAATAAATGATTATTTCATGAAAACGTGGTTTTTATTATAAAACTAGCTGACCCGGCCACGCGTTGCTGTGGCTAAAGTTTTTGTTATATTACATTATAGTAAACAATCTAAGAGGAACAATAAGAGAACATCAGTCACGGAGTCCACTATGCTTTTTCACACAGATGGTATTTGTAAAAAAATATGCTGATCTCCTTATTTGACTTTCTACTACTATAACGCTTTAGTACAATGAAATTATTTACGAACAAAGACGAAAATGTTGATGTTGGTATACAAATTCACTGGATTGAGATTTGAAGGGGAAGTACGTTGAACACAATTAATTAAAATGTTCTTACACTTGATACTAAGCAGAAATCAATAGGTAAAAAATAAAAATTTATCAGATTTATTATTTCCATTTAATTTTATAACAAATATAAGTATATTACAGTATAATACAGTAAATAACATGTGACGCTTAAACTCATGAATGAGGTAGGCAAGGCAGACAGTCTTAAACTTTTAAACATTAATATCTTTTTTTTTGAATTATAAATACTTTCAATTTCAATTTAATTTAACACCAATCGGTGCACAATGTTTTTGGTTAACCTGTCTTTAGCTAACACAAATAGATTCGACGGTTTCCCAACACGTGAACACGCAACATATAGTTGCCCATGAGAAAAACATGGATTTTCCAAATCTAAACCACAAATGGACATTGTTTGACCTTGAGATTTATTTATAGACATGGCGAAAGCTAAACGAATTGGAAACTGTAGCCTTTTGAAGGGTATGGTAGAATCTGATGGTATCATCGGAATACGTGGCAGCAGGACCACTTTTCCTTTAAACTTCCCAGCCAAAATGGTTGCTTCAAGAATGTTTCCGGTGATCTTTTTGATGACCAAACGCGTACCGTTACATAATTGAGGTGGATTCAAATTACGGAGGAGAATAATAGGGGAACCAATCTTTAATCGAAGATTATGTGGTGGCATTCCAGGGATATCTAATGAATTTAAAAATTCAATCGGAAAATTTACACTTTCATTTTCATCAACAACAGTATCGATTGATTTAAAAGACATCAGATCGCCTGGTAACAACTGTTGTATCTGGAAGTTAATTTCGTCAACATCAACGTTTTTGGCTGCCAAAATCGCCCGTTGACTAAGCCATTCATGATTCAAATAATTATTCTGTATATCCGGGAAAATACTCTGAATCAATTCAGTTTTATCCTGAACAACAGTGCAAAAATTGTCTGGTAGTTTAATGCATTGCGTATTTGGTTGCAGTTTTATTTTACCGTTCCCAATATCTAGTAGTTGTTCGGAAAATATTAGTGCTGATGGATCATTTTGCAATTGTACTCGCATATTTATGGTCAATCGAAGTGTTTCAACACTTCGCCATAAGAATGATTGTTTCAAACATGCATTAATCTCATCCGCGAAAGTAGAGCGAGGTATAACCGGTAAGGTCTGCCGGAAGTCACCAGACAAAAGTAAGATAGCACCACCGAAAAGTTTATTATTGCTGTTTAAATCTTGCATAGTTCTGTTTAATGCTTCAAGTGAATATTTGTGTGCCATTGTGCACTCATCCCAAATTATTATAGAACTCTTCCGCAACACTGCAGCTATTCCACTATTCTTTTTGATGTTACACATTGCATCTGGTTTATTATGAACGTCCAATGGCAGCTTGAATGTTGAATGTGCTGTTCGCCCACCATCCAGTAAAGTAGCCGCAATGCCTGACGATGCTAATGCTAATGCGATGTTTTTGTTGCGACCGTATTTTGGCAAGAATCAACGATATTAAAAATGTCTTACCGGTTCCACCGGGTGCATCCAAGAAAAAAAAACCGCCTTGTTCAGCAGCAACAGCCAGCATAATCCGATCATAAATAATTTTTTGTTCTGCTGTCAGTAATGGTTCACTGTTCATGATAATTGTTGCTAAACTTCCATGGTCATATTGATTTTCTCGTTGTAAATCGGTATTGACTAAGTCGGTGGCTGGACGATTAGGTGATGGCATACCATAATGATTAAGTGGTAAATTTGAAATAAGAACACATAAATCCTCGATCAAGACCAATGCTTCATTGTACATCTCTGGTGTATAATCTATGTTTTGGCATTGATTTGTTTGTCTAATTCGGTGCAAGATGTCTTCTGTCATACAATTTTTATATTTTTCCCACAAAGTTTGTGCTTGCGAGGGATAACATGTCGCCAAAATAATTGCAAACAACTGACGAATGTTATTCGGTGTTGATGTCAACGCAGCATCAGCAAGCGTTAAGTCCCAATGGTTATCGTCTTCTAGCAATTGCAGTTCACGACATGCATCCTGGTATGTATTGAATACTCGACCATTAGCTGTTCGTAAAAATTCAAAAGACGTTGGTCCGGGAACATTCACCAATAACAAACGTAAATAGAAGCACTCACGTTGCTTTGGATGTACCGTGTAAAGTCTCCCCAATGTCTTAGCTTTGAATATGCCTGTAATGGAAGGATGTGGTTTTCCTTGTTTCCGTGGCTCCCATTTTTTACTGGATTTGTTCCATGTGAAATAACGTGGAACATCACCATACACCAATGTCTTCGCGAATTGGCCAAAAACATCAGGTTTTTGACACAATGTAAAAAATTCAGTTAGAGTCGTTTTCGGAGCTTCGAACGCTCTTTGGAGAACATTTTCTTCAGTGAAGTATACACGTTGACCGTTTTCAAGATGTATTGCCAGATGTTGGACAGCAGGATCTCTTTCGTGGATGGGAAAGCTGAGAATATGCCAAATAGCTTCATTGCTGCTAATGTATCTGCCCATTTGGTATCGTGCTATTTCGTCATTTTTATTTATGTTTTTTACTTCAAATATGGCCAAATCACTGCCTTTGTTTACATATTTACAAATATACTTAATTGATTTAACAGAACTGCAAAGCTCAACATTGATATGAGCTTTGTAAGTTTTTGAAAGTAGTGGTGAGTATGGTACCACCCACTGATTATCAAACTCAACTTGATTTGGAAAGTTCGGCAGTCGCATTGTAAATGTGTGGCCACCTTTCTCAGTACTTCTGCGGCGATACATTGGATAACCATCAATATCCGTGATCGTGTCATTCGTATGCGGCTTTGGGAAGTTTTTTTTACATTTTCCATTTTCCATGCACGGTGACGTCATGTTGAAAACACCGCATGGCCCATGGATCATGTGTTTGGTGACAATATCAAATAATTCTTGATCAATTAATGGGTCTGGAATTTCGGCTGAAATTATTTGATCGATTTCTTCAGGACGGATTCTATCTTTAAGCCAAACCAAAATGTGGGCATGAGGCAAACCTCGCTTTTGCCACTCTATCGTATACAGCCAACAACGTGTGATACCAAAAATTGTATATTTAACAATAAAATCAATTAAGGATTTCAATTTTTGTTTAAACACACGTGCAGTTAAATCATGACGATGAATGGCTTGTTGTCCTGGCAATAGTAAAGTTTGTATCTCTTCCCAATTCGGATTACATGTGAATGTAATAAATAAATCCGGTCGGCCGTAATGACGTACGTAAGTCATCGCATCTTGTATGTATTCCTGCATGTTCCGTGGACTGCCGATGTAGCTTGAAGGTAAAATGAAAGCATTACCGATGTCATTGGGATTTAAATTTCCATCGATGTTTCCAGCAACAGCATCTCGTAAGTGAATATATTATTCCGATCGTAGTTTTGACGTTTGCGTTTTGACGTTTGCCGCTCGCGTTGTTGAGGTTAGATTTTTTCGGTGGCATTTGACTGAAAATAATAATTTTCTTGTTCTTATGATATTCTCTTGAAGACGTTCGTTACACTGTTCTTGAGATTCTTGTGCATGACCTGCTGTCCTGATTCTTTGAGCTAGATTTCTTGATTCAATTTGTTTTGCCAACTGATGGGCTCTTTTAATACGTTTGCGTCGAATAACTGTCACTGTCAAATAATAACAGACATTA
The DNA here is from genome assembly GCA_020383195.1 of Neomicropteryx cornuta. Classification (NCBI taxonomy): domain Eukaryota; kingdom Metazoa; phylum Arthropoda; class Insecta; order Lepidoptera; family Micropterigidae; genus Neomicropteryx; species Neomicropteryx cornuta. The sequence continues at coordinate 3,208,707 of JAHKQU010000024.1, forward strand.
GCGCCATCAACCCAGTCGAAAGGTATCGACATCTGTCAGTTTTATGACTGCCAAATAATAACGGACAAAAAATTAGCGATAAATTAAAATTGCGACTATAATTTGAGATTTAAACTATCCTATCTCTCAAGTGCACATCGAACTGCACATGGTGTTCAAATTTTATTATAATCGGTTAAGTGTTTTAGGAGTCCATTGAGGACAAACATTGTGACACGAGATTTATATATATTAAGATATCATTGTATGAAACATGTCCATTTTTAAACAAGGATTAAAAAGTAGTTAAAGGAAAAATTTAAAAACATTGTGCTTATCACAAACTTACTTTCGCCTCTGCCTATGGCCAGAGAGGCCCAGTTATGAGAAAGGCTCAAAGTTATCTGATATATGTTATAATATTGTTTTTTAAAAAAGCTTAATGCTATTAACATTTCATACAAAATGGCAGGCCACGGCTTGCGTTATAAGAGCCGTTCATGCCCGCCATGGAGTTTCATCTTTCCGTTCATCGTAAAAGGGTTCTTTTTGCAGGCAATGATTTATAGTTCAGGATGGTCAAAGAGTGTTCTTCGATCAAGTATGTAGTAGCCCTAATTGCTTCACTACGCAAGCCATACCTACCATTAATAATAGAGATATTCCAAGTCGTCTTATTAAACGCTTATAAATTGCATAGATGTCGTATAAATAATATTAGAGAGATAATAATTACCGATTACCGAGCGAGTAGAACTGTCAGCTATTCCCGAATATTATTTAATAGTGACGTCAGAACACACTGGTTTTGGTAATATTAATATGAAATTAAATCCTTAACCGTAAACATGTTGATTGATAGTTAATGAACATTTCTCATGACACATTTTTATGATTCTTTGTCATTTTTTCCGTACAAAATAAATAATATCCCAGGAAACTTTTGGTTCGCGCGCCGGTGACCCCAGTTTGTTTTATACAGTTTTTTACTTACTTTTTATGACATATTGAAAAACTTGCAGGATAAAATTGCGACGACTGTCACTCATTATTATATCAGGACGAAAACCCCACCTCCTCCGTAATAAGTACAAAAGTATTAAACGAAATGTCTTTCTCTCATTAGATTCCAATAAAAGTCCCGGCCCTCACGAAATTTCACCACTATTTCTTAAAAGCACTGCTAAGACTTTGTCATACATTAATATTCAACCGCTGTCTCTCAGAGGCACCTTTCCGGATCGTTGGAAAGTAGCGCACTCACTCCAATCCACAAGTCTGACAACCCCAGCAATGTTGAGAACTACAGACCAATATCCAAACTTTCAGCGATACCTAAAATGTTTGAAAAGCTACTACACAGTCGCTTAATTTCAAGCCTAAAGTCCAACATTATTTCAGAGCAACACGAGTTTGTGCCAGGTCGAACTCCAACCTCTTATAATACTCCAATTTCCTTTTTAAATCAAGTTGACTCTGTGTATACAGATTTCAAAAAAGCATTTGATAAAGTGGACCATAAAATACTTCTCTCTAAACTTTATTATAATGGTATCAGAGGTAACCTACTAAGATGGTTGATGTCCTATGTAACTAACAGAAGTTAGGTAGTTATAATGAATGATCACAAATCTGACACTGTCCATATTAGATCAGGGGTGCCTCAAGGGTCGAGGCCCCTGCTTGCGCCTGCAAGAGGGTTTTGACAGACTAGGGGCCTATTGTGAAGTTAATAAACTTTTCCTCAATGTGAATAAACGTAAGCACATTACGCTTACTAAAAATAAAAACGTTTTTAGGCACATTTACAAGATTAATGGTATACCACTCAACACAGAAGACAGCATTCGTGATATTGGTGTTCAACTCGACTCTAAACTTCATCTTAATACTCATATTGAAAACATTGTTAACAAAGCAAATAAAATGTTAGGATTAATATTACGTGTATCAAAAAAAATCAAACAACCAGAATCATATGTATTATTGTACAATTCGCTCGTAAGATCTCAATTAGAATATGCTTGCATTTATGGAACCCTTTTTACGAAAAATACCACGATGATATAGAAATGATTCAGAAAAGGTTTTTTTAATCAGTATAGAATCCGTGAACAACCTTTAGGATACACTCATTTACTGAAAAAACATGACTGTTTAAGTCTAAAGAATCGACGCATAATGTTAGATATGACTGAACTGTTCAAAATATGTAATAATTACTTCGACTGTCCTCAATTACTTGAACAAATCAACTTCCATGTAACGCCGAGACTCTCCCGTCGACAATTAGTCTTCGAGCCAAAACGCAATATATGAGGTCCAACGCAGGTTTTAGAGCACCGCTCGACAGATTATTGCAAACATTCAACAAATTGTTCCTAGAGGAGGATGTTTTCTCGAAGACCACAGTTTTTAAGAAATCTGCATTTACTCTTCTAAAGTCTTTTCAAAATTCAGCATCCTGAACTCGACTTTCTTCATCGTTAATCTTAATTCACCTCCATAGCTATAGCCACTTTGCTCGCTACTATTTTTATTTTTGTGTATTTCAAGTAGTACTGCGTTAGTTATGCTTGCAATTGTAAGCACTCAATCATGATCTTAATGTCAGATTATTTATATAACTTTAATATTAGCATTATATATGAAACAAATCACTCTATATGTGAAAAACTTGTAAAGGTGTAAGACTAATAGTTTCTTTAGGATTTCATCTCATCTCTTGTACCCGTTGTTTTTCCTTGATTAATAAATAAATAAATAAATAAATAAAAAATTGATCAGTTTGAAGTATAGAATGAATGATAAAAGGATGTGCATGTGAAAAAGTTCACCTGTTTATCCAAACATGGACTGTTTATCTTGTTTTTCACCATTAAAACCTTTCCCTAAGAACCCATCCCAGCTAAGAAAAAGAGTTAAAGATTTGGCAAAAAATAAACTAATTTTACCACCCGCCAACTATACCATCGGAGGAATAAGTAACTCCAAATTATCTGTAATATTTACTAAATACATAACCGGTAATACATTTATGTATTATAGAGCCATAACTCACTCGAAATGCATTTTATGTTTGTTTTTGAGGTCTACTGTCAAGATAGCTTTTGATACCAGGTATATATAAAAAATATAATTACATTAACTGAACATTTTTCTAGCAAACCTTTAAGCTGGTTTTTTAAATAAATAATCCTTTTTACATAAAAAAATATTGAAAATGTTAAGTTTTATTTTTTAAAATTCTCATAAACCTAACTATATATGTGACGTAAGCCTAATTTATACATAAAAATGTCCACAATAAAATTCTACAGAAAACCTTAAACTTAGAGTTTTTAATTGCCTATTGCCCATTTTTATGAAATAAATATACTATAAATAAACTATATGCAATAAATTTCCGAGTGAATCCCCGGCGAAGCAGTAATAAAATAAAAAAAAGGGTTATCGCGTCAAGATATTAAAGGCGTGGTTACACGCTTTTTAGAAAAACTTGGATCAGGTTTCAAGATCTATTTTTCATTATCGCAACTATAATACCTCTATACGCAACATGCACTCACACTTTACTACCATACCTATTTTTAGTTTTACATAGTTTTTTATCGATCAATCAAATGTATTTCTTTTTTTTTTTGTTGTATGTTACTGTGTAAAATTGTTGGTATCTCCAATAAAATAATACACTTTCTAAAATATAGTTAAAGTTTTAAAATACTATTATCTAAATGGGCGTAAGCTTTAATTGACCTTATTATTAACTATTTGTATTTAAAATATAATTGCTACTCTTTCGCTGTATGCATACATATGCTAAAAATAAAAAAATAGGGAAGTGTATATAATTAGTGTGAAGTGTGCATATCACTACTATAATTAAAATATAACAGATAGATTGACTGATGTGAGTGAAAATCGGTACTCGGATCCTCTAAAAATTAAGCCACACATATTTGTTTATCTCTGCTTTCAATATTTCTACTAAAATCTGTATTAACGTAAGACGTTATTTTTAATGACATTTTTTTAATGACCGTAAGATTTAACGCGATAGAGTAATTTGCTATTTGGTGATATTGAAACGTGTATAAGTGACGCTCCTGTCAGTGACGGTCATGACGTCAGAGTAAATTCGACAATATCGTACACAATTCCCATGTAGTTGGGACTTAAGCTAGAGTGCGATTTCTAAATATTAATCGATTGATCCACAAACCATGTAGTTTGAACTGAAACCACAAAAAAAAACAATGATTTACGGCAAAGAACTGATGTAACTGTGACAATAAATACCATTTAACGACAACGCGATATCGCACTTAAGTTATCACAAATCCAAAATATACTTTTTCGTTTCCAAATTTTGAACACTCCTAACCCCCTAAGGACCCTAAGGCTGATGTTTACATATCTTAACCGTGAGTCCCGGAACTCCCACGTTTTTTTTATTTTGACCATATTTATTTTCACTTTTATATGGTCAAACGATTTGAATATGCAAAAAATATATCCTGAATGGCAAAAGGCTATAGTTTCATTACGCTATTTTAGTCAATAAATATAGAAGCAAGTTGAAAAAAAAGAGATTGATAAGAAAAAAATTAAGATTTTTTAACTCTATATTAAGATATAGTAAAATTGTATAATGTATTTCTTTATATTAATATATACCTACTTATCTTCCTCAGGCATTCTCATAGTGGGTCGTTTTTAAATATCAATAAATTGAAATCACAAGGAAGTGGTGTTTATTATAGTTATTGGTATTAAATATATAATTATATTAGGTATCTGCGCATTGCGCGTTATTGGGAGACCCGATGTGTGTATTCGCCTTAATGATTGTTAAGAAAATCCCCGATTCCCACTGAGCGTTAAACCCCACATGAACGAATAAGGAAAAATATGAACTGCTATATATACTCCTAAATATTTCTAATTAAATCATAACAGATTCATCTCTCAACTTCATCGGTTGATTCATCTCAACAAAGTACTATCGAAATGTCTCTCAAGCATTTGTCGATTTTGTTTTGCTTAGTGGCGGCGAGTTGGTGCGCGTTTGTGCCAGCCCTGATAGAGCTCGGTGAAGACGGGGAAGTGGTCAATGTTTTCGTGGAGCAGGATCCACCAGCCGAAGAACATCTTCGTCTGCGAAGGCAGATCAAGTTCGATCATGCCGCTGGACCGGGAACTGCCTTCGGGAAGGTCGACTTTCCGAAAGGTGGCGGCGTGCTGGTAAGTTAAAAACACTGTTTATTGACCAAAAATGATCTTTAAATTACTGGCGTTTATAACAGTTACATGATACGGTCATTTTGTCAATTTAAAGTATGCCAAAAAATGTATAACTGTTTGAAATAACTAAATGATTACCTAAAATAAATTCTAATGATTGGCTGCTTAAGATTAAATGCATAGTTTTCAAAATAAAAGATATAAGTATACACCGCGTTATAACATTGTTCTGATAAAAAAACCACCTTATCGACCCTGCCAAAAATTCATCATGGTTTCAGAGTAAAAAAATTGTAAACTTTAGTTGATAATATGAAATCTCTCTTGTTCGGTCGATAGCGAGGCCGCGCCGCACCAGGTCATCGATCGATTTTTTGATACAATTTCTTACACATAATAGGGAACATAAACACGCCATTAAGCTTCCGGGAACGGTCTTGAGACCTTCTGTATATATTCTGCGTGTGATTTCAAACTAATCTGCCATTCTAATACCACTCTACAACATAAATTTATTGACATGCGTTGTCCGACGTAAATATTTTTAAACCTATGTAACAAACACTATTTGCAATCTTTTTAATCATTTATTGGTTTATTAGTTATTTAAACTTTATCATATTTTTCTTTAGCCAAAACACAATACATATCTTATTCTTCAAACTATACCACTAATTGAATATGTGAAATCTTTTAATTATAATTATTTTGTTACTAATAATATTTGTTGTTTGTATAGGGAACCGGCGGGTACACGGCGCCGATATTCAGCAGCCCGAACGGAAACCTCCAGGGTACCGCGCAGGCCTCCAAGCTGTTCGGAGTCCCGGGAGGTCCCGCCAACGTGGGCGGCCAGCTGGACTGGGCCGGGAAGAGGGGAACCGCCTTCGCCGGGGTCGACCACACCATCCACGGACCCACCACGGTAAATACACACTACTGCCATTACTACCATGACAATAATGTCAAAGAAACGAATAATAATTATAATCTGACCTAAATGATTTTGGAACAAATAAATAGTCTTGGGTCAAAAAAGAACTTTGCTTTAATTTTATCTCTGTTTGTATTTCAGATGAACCTGGGCGCGAATGTGCCCGTGTGGCGCCCCAACAAGAATACGGACCTCAGCGTGGGCGGCTCGTACAGCAGGCAATTCGGAAGGGGCGCTTTCCCTCAGCCCAATTATAACGTGGGCGCTACATTCAGGCATAACTTCTAGGGACTTCGACCAATTCAAGACTTAAGGATAACACAATTAATTTTAAACTCCCATCAGTTCCTCGAAAAAATAATTTAAATTATTATTCATTGATTTTATATGGCCCTAAGACCTAATAAATATTGTACTAGTCAAAAGATTATAATAAAATAAATTATTGCCAATAGTTTTAGTAAAAATAAATGAATGTTTTTTTCTGAAAATTATGTGTTGTGTAGTTAAAATACCCACTGTATTATTTATTCATTTATAGCCAACTATTTCCATTGTTATTAATGCTACATTTTTTTTTAAATAACTTTAATTCGTGTATTTAATGGCTAAAATGCAAACAAAAAACTGAATAATAAATTAAACTTCGCATTAAAAACAAAATTACTTAATAGCAGGTTTGAGCCGATAAATTACAGGTCTCTACTTAGTTAGAATTTTGCAAATTGGTGAATTTTATTCACTCTACTGTCTATGAATAAAGAAGTGGTTGTTTGAACGGTCAACTATTTTACAGATAAGCGATTTGCTGTTTTTCATTGCAAACAAAATTAACATTAACACTTCACAAACATTTTATTTTTATACAAATTTATTATAAATATAAGTTATACCTATCAATATAAGATGAATCCGTTTCTCCTTACTATTTTGACGTGAAATCGTCTTAAAGTTCGTTACGAATTTTGAGTGTCATTCCGAAATTATGAGTACCGGACGGAGGTCGAAAGCGATAAGATGGCATGACATTAAACGTCATGAATGTCACGTTGATATTGTCAAGTAAAGTTTACTTTTTATTTTCACCTAAACGTAATGCTAATTTTTAATGTTGCCACAAACAAAACAAAAACAAAACAACAAACAAAATGAAATCGCTGGGCAAATTAACTGATTTTTTTAACGGGAAAGGTCTCGATACACATGTGTACAATCAACTAAAAGCATTAATATTAATTATGTTTACTAACGGTTAATTTTTATTATTATTTGTACAAATAACACAGATTTGCATAGATAATTTTAAAATAATTCGGATTATTGAATGTATAAAATGGAAACATCTTAAGAAATAACATGTTTAAAGAAATACATTTGACATATGCGTATTGAAACATTATGGTGTGTCTTTCAGAGGTTCAATTACCATTTTTTTAATTTTAAATTTAAAATATTGTCGAAATATTTTTTCTTTACTCATAAATATAAAACGCATCGAATTGATAAATTGACAAAAATGTCTACAGAGAACGAGAAAATAAAATTATTTTGTCATAAAAACTAAAACTAAAAATTAAACAAAATAATAAATTATTTGTGTGTGAATCGTCCTATTATTATATATATATTTATTTGCGTCATTTAAATTATGTTGTAAAATCATAAAAAAATATATATATGAAACTCTGTTTTTGCCAGGATAGTAATAATAATGTTTTTATTTTTTGTAGTAATAAATGAAATAAATTAAAATATGGCAGTCATAGTGTTAATATCTGATTTGCATATTTTATTTCCACTAACCTGATTTGAACTCTTTACCCACTGATTCTGGGGATTCCTCGATACCAGTTATTAAGCTGGTGGTTATAGAATATTAATAGTTAACAACTTTTTTTTATTATTATAATGTAATTCTTTATTAACAATTACTGGCCATTATTTAATGTAAAATTTATTAAAAGCACGTTCGTCATACGTTTTTAACGAGAATCCAAATTAAAAAATAACAATAATAATGTTTTTTTTAGCAAAAGTTTCGTAGATAAAAAGCGTGCCTCATTCGAGCTTATAAAAATAAATATTTATAGCTATGCCACATTTAAACCACTATAGTACTATAGTAGATTTGTTATGTCTATACACCGTGTCCCAAGACTGCAATTTATAGCGTTATTTGTTAGAAACTACATCAAAATTCATCATGGTAACCGAGGAAAAAAATAAACTACGTGAAAATAGTAAAAAAAACATGTAATAATGTCGTTACTGTGAGCGCACAGCTGTCGCCGTACGCCGTAACGGCGTCAAGGCTATTTTCGATCGGCGCGACGTCGGAATTCGCACGCTGACTGAATTGAAATAAGCTTTTAAAGAATATAATAAAATTGAGGGGTGTTTTTTATTCGCATTTTTTTATAATAATTCTTACTCGTAATAGGTTACACAAAACCCCCTCCTTGAGTATTCGGTAATACCTAGTCCTGTATGTAGTATGAATTTGTTTCTGCTGGAGTAAAAAAAGTGAACGCATTAAAAATGTATGCTGTAAATCGTTAAAAACGACTTTTTCTGTTTTCTAGCATTTATATTTTTACATTTGGAATCGATGAAACATGTTTTTTGTAATTAAATAATTATTATCATTTGAAAAAAATGTTTTTTTTAAGTAATGTCCTAGATTATTATATTGTCTATCTTTAGAAAGAAAAATTAGGTTCGCGTCACTTACACAACTTAAAAGAAAAACGTTGCAAGAAAAAAACAACACTTTCTTATTTATTTATTTTCATTACTATAATAAGGTGTATTTCGTTTTTTTTTTTAAGCAAAGTACTAAATTAATATATGTAGAATATTGTGGTATTTTTAGTTTTAGCCATTTGTTGGGAATAACTTCAACAAAATGCACCAAAATACGTTACAAAACACGTTTTAGGGACTGGTGGCGCCTTAAGTCGCCCTATTAATCTAGTGCAACGAATAGCCGCATTACTGAAGCGTTACGAAATCGCGTTAATTCACAGCCATCGCATTCAACGAAGTCGGAAGCGACTTTTAAGAGTAGCGAAGGCTTGTTCGGTGACACGCAAATTCCGTTACACGATTACAATGTAGCACGGTGACGAGTTCAGCTACAAATCACGCAGTTATTTGTAGCTGTTTAAGTATTAGACTATTTTTAAATCGCGTTTAACGTAACCTCCTTTATATGATCATCGCTTGAACGCCCACTGCTAGTGAAAACCGAGAGTAAGGAAACAGGTTTCGATTGGTTATTAATTTAGCGTGGGTAAGCGAGTTACCGTTGGGCAATACCTTGATTGCTATACCTTGGTTTCCCTTACAACTCCTTAGGCCATATATACCCCTATTGGAGCGAAGCTCCCATGTGGTGACTCAAATGACACTTTGTTCACGGACTAAGGCTCTAGAACTACAAGACCGATTTTGATAATTATTTTTTTAAAATGACCATGACAATGTCTTCTGTGCATAGATACCAAAAAACATATACATTTGTTTGCGCAAAGAATTATAAAAAATTAAATGGTAATCCCTATGGAGAAATACATTTATATACTAAACTCCGCTCCAATGTATGCCGCAGCGAAGCAAAGCGGCGTCCTAGTATTATGTAGGTAATTACTTTTAATCGGCCTTAGAAATGGTTTTTTTTTTGTTTGTAACATATATTGTAACGCTGTTTGTAATGTTAATAAATAAATAAATCATGAGAAAACCGATTTTTTATGCCGATCTGCCCAAATTAAGCTGTCAAAATATTAGAACGGGTCAATCATTTATTCAGATCCGTTGTTTCGTTCAGTTGAACGATTCTTTCATTTAGATCGGTTCAATGAGTAATTGTTTTAGCACAAAGCGTGACAAATTGACAAAGCGAAGATTCGTCTGTCAGCAGTTCGTAGATAAAGTGACGTTTGTTGAACGAGAATAATTATTACATTTGCAATTAAAACATACTCGCTAATATTTTAATGTTTCCATTTACATATAACCTATTAAAACAGCCAATAATAAACCCGACGCTCATAGCGTGATATTTTTAGTAGCAAATGCTATAAAACACGTTATTAGCACAAATGTACAAATGCGCTATAATTTATTTAACTATCTTGTTGAAATAGCCATATTCGCGTCGGCTGGCCCCGAAGGAGAGCAGGGCCGAACTGAGGTGGCGAACATTTTTTTAACAATAAATTGGTTTTAAACAATAAACACTATACTACGATTGATATTTTCGGTATCCAGCGGAGTTAAAGTCTTCGTTTTTAGTAGGGCAGTGCACTTCTTAGTGATCTTCGAACACCCCTTCGTTGGTCTTAAGCACCAACCCATCTGCAGGGACCGTACTGTTTTTTTTTTTTTTGGTTATGCAAAATTACAGTCCTCTTTGGACCAATTTCGCTAATATAACCTATCTGACGGATTCTGATGCAGAACATGCCCTCGCTATTCCGGATGAGAATACAAATAACGTAGTAACGGCTAAGCATAGAAAAAAAAATAGACCCTAATCTTTTCCCAATCGGGGAAAAATTTATTGTTAGAATATTTGTGTAGACTAATGATAGCAATTTATTGTATTAAATTGTATACCTAATGATAGCATTCATTTAGGTATACAATTCAATTTATTCTTAATATTTAATACTGTTTGATGTTATTATTTATTATTATATTATAAATAAACTAAAACATGTATTTTTATAATTTTATGAAATTGTATGTTGCTCAGTGCGTATGTTTAAAAAAAAACATTGTATTATAAAAAAGTCTACCTTATGCATTTCCCATTAGATAAAACATTCCCATTTGTTCGTTCAATGATCAAAATACTTTTATCAATAAATACATAAAATTAATAGAAAAATAAAATATAAATTAAGAAAGCAATGATTTATAATAGTTTTAAACCACCCAATCCATGCCTGTCACTAAATTTCAATCAGTGCTACACAACTATCGAATAAACTATACACATATATTTACAAACTATAATAATAAAATAGTATTTTTCGAAAAGATTAGATATAATATACAGGTTGTATTTATATTCCCTGATGTATTTTTATGGAATTGGCCTATGTCAATAATCAAATAAATAAACAGTAAAAAAATTGGAAAAATGTTTCCCAATTACTTGAAAAACGAAATTGTTTTAGTGTTTGAGAATGCGGTCGAACGTGTGGCGCGAGATCGGGCAATGACCTCGAGCCTGCGTGGCTCGCGAAGCATTTCGAAGAAAAACAAATTTTTTAATATTTAGTATGAACATTTTATTACCAATACAAAAACTGTAAGTACCACTGCACAAAACCATGGTCAAATTTCCTAGTTTCCTTATTAAATCATGTTTTTTTTATTTTTAAAATATATGTATATAAACAATTAAAGTTTAATTTGGTGTATTTCGTGTTCTTTTTGTTGTATTTTTTTTTTAAATTTTATAATCTTGTTTTTATTTATTTCATCTTATTTAAATCCGTTTAATATTTGTTAATATTATTCTTTTTTAGGTTATAGTCTTTACCTATTGTGTACAATTTCTGTTGGGTAACCACAATAAATAAATAAATAAATAAACGCGGGCATAATATTTTAATTTATAATCATTATAACGTGGCACTGAACATTATTTTACATATATATATATTTGCGCTGCCAGATGAGGTTATATTAAATTTAACTACAATAAATGAAACGTTCCACTATTGGAACGTTTTGGCTGCCATATACGATCGTATATGGCAGCCAATACGATCGTGTCAATTTCATACTAAAAAAAAAATGCAAATTATGTTAAATATTAAAAAACCCCCCCTAAATTAAATTAATTTTAAATTGAGTAAATTCTTTTCCAAATCTACAAACTGCGTAATAAATTAATAATTAACCAAAGAGGAGTTGGACGAGATATTATTAATTATTATCCCGTCCTGCCCTGGTTAGAGGTCAATTAACCTTTAAGGTGAACATAAATATCTTTTATTGAACATGACTAAATTAGTTGGGTACAATTTTGCGTGAACTAAGTTTATAATAATTATAAGTTTTATAGTTGGTTACCAATGGTTGGTTACGTCGTTCACGATCGACCAGCTATGCCCCCGATTAGTTGTAGATAAAGGTGAGAGCTTCTAACGGAATGACTTCTAGCATATTATTACATTTTATAGCTCTGTGTATTTCTAGTTTAGTATATTTCGTCGATTCACAGGATTGCAAATCTACCGGGATCAAAGTAAGTAGGAATCAATATTGTTTTTATATTACACTAGCTTTGTAACCGTTGTTAAAACCTAATTATATACGTATTTGAATCATCCACATATTACAATCTACTATCTAAACAAAGTCGGGTTAGTTACTCCGTTTATAACTCAAGAACGGCTGGACCGATTTTTATGATCTTTGATTTGTTGGATTTGTCTCCGCCCCTAATAGCAGAATAAAATTTTTTTTTTTTTACTTTTTTACAGTGTAGCGACGATCCTCAATGCTGCGGCGGATGCTGTATTAGCGAAACGTGTATTGCAAGTGAGTGAAATAAGATAAAACTATACAAAAACAAGAATGGATACACCATTTAGCTACCAACTACTACTTTAGATGAGGTGTAGATTTTTTTAAATATGCGTCCTCCGCAGAACGATACAGCTAGCGTATGGTTAAAGCGTAAAATTAAAAACAGCATCAGCAATTGTAATCTACCTTGGAACGGGCGTCAAGTGAGTATTGTTGAGAGACATACAATTTGATGAAATATAAATAGTTTCATTAAAATGCAATCAGTAAAATATCAGTAAAATATCATGATGGTGTAAAACAACACTAATTCAGGTGCGCATCGCTCAACCCTCGTTACCGCACTTGCCTCCCTTGATTCCCCTCAAATGCCCTGTTGCGGTTAAAACTAAATTCTCACTCTTAAAATGTTTCTTTGCAGCCACGCGCGACTGCGCCAAAGTTGGCAGCGTCTGCAGGGATCACAGCTGCAGCGGAGAGCTGGACTGCTACGTCTTCATTCCGCCGGAGTGCCCAGGCTGCGAGGCCATACCGGTCTGTCGGGAGACGCCGATATATGGAAACGACCAGGAAGACACGTTTCGCTACGACCTGGTATCGCAATCGATCAGGAACGGAGGAATATCTTCGGACATTCTCGTGTCAAACTTATTTTATTTTATTATACCTGCAATTATTATCACACACATATTTCCTAAAATAAACCTATTATGACAATAAATGACAGCGTTTTAATTAATGGAGGGATACGAGTGAAGAGTACAGAACGAGAACAGACCAAATTTCTTAACTGTGTAGAGTAATCTAGCCAATTCAGAAGTTATAATATTGTAACAACCTACACTTTTCCTAAGTAGGTTGTCGGCGCTTTTATCATAGTAATGTCTTCCTACTTGGGGGCGCTGACTCAGCAGCGTGAGGTGACACGGCACCGCGCTACTCTTCAAGAGCATATCGAAGAATCTTCAGTGTTTCATAGTCTATGAAATAATAAGAACATGTTCCCAGGTAACAACAACGTTTATTGGCGTCCCAAAAACGATTTAACTCACAGATTCGAACTTTCTTAATAGCTTCCAAATCCGCTTGGATTATCTGAAGGGAAATCGCAAGCACCTTATATATAGCCTAGAGCAGGGGTGCTCAAACTTGAACTGCTGGCGATCTACCTCAATATTTTTAGACTACTTACGATCGACTCTGAGAGACTCTGCAAGTGTGTGTGATGCAGGGTTGTCGTACATACACGATACAACCTACCTACCTAGGTAGGGCGTACCGTAGCATATATAGATATTAGCTTTCTGCACGGTGCTCAAACCGTTAGAGCACCCCTGGTCTAGAGAATATAATAAGGAAACAATTTAAATCGAATTCAATTAAAATCAATTCAAATAAACTCTTATTGATTATTATCTGTGAAGCTACTTCTAGTGAAACGCATACACAAAGTATTTAGACGAGCGGTTTAAAGCATTATCTTATTCGTTTTTAAAATATAAATTAAATAAAAAAATATGTCACTAATATTCTTAGCTTCGCATTCGATCATGCAGAGTACGATTTACCCGAAAAATAGTGCATATTGTAGACAAACTAATAGTGTAGTTCTTAACAAAGCCACACTTTTTAATTTTATTTAAGTTTAAGTGAGTTCATTAATTTTGTTTATTTTAGATTTTTTAGATCCTAGTAATCAAATTTAGTGTGGTTTGTAACTCGAACACAATCGTTTATTTTTTCAGGATTTTTACATTAATCCATCAGTCAATTTTCAAATATGATACCTACTCTACAGTGGATGCGTAAAAATGATCAATAACATGAAATAACGCTGGGTTAAAGCATTCAACTACTGTCCCAAGAGTTGTAGGTTCACATCTACACGGAGCCACACTATTTTTAATGCTTCATCCTCACCGTCCTATGCAGCCTATTTCAGAGGTCGTTAACCTTTTAACCGCCAGCCCAGGTATAAAGTACTGTACCGCTCCAGCGCCGCGGTTGTCAAAGACAAAATGTACTCCCAGCGCCAGGCGCGTTTTTGAAGAAATGAGTCTTTCGGCGAGACCTCTGCGCCGATTTATTTTTATTATTACGCATTTACTTTATATTTAATATTTAAAATGACGAGCAACGGAAAACACAACCAATGTCTATGTATATTGTTTTGAACTGCTTTGGACAATGGATGTAAATAATACGCGATGACAAATATTATAGTTATTCTTTTGAAATATCTGAAAAATAAATTACTACTTTGGTTAACCCAAATATGACGGTTTGGTAGAACAACTGTTGTGTATTTTTAATAACAAATGTTTTACGATAATTCACTTTTTTAAATATTGATCTAACCAAATAATCGCATATATGGCACAAGTAAAATAATCAACTTACCTACCTACATTTACTAAATAACTTGGCTTAATAATATGTGATTACGATAATTATATTAAAAGGATATGTGATTATATGTATAATATATATAAAACATTACCGTATTGCAAAATATTTCATAACATACAATATTCATAGATAGTGAATTTATTATCTGGTTTGGTAATAATAGAATAACAAATACGTTCCGAAAATCTTTTGTTGTATTGGAATTTAAATAATCTACTATTCCATTAGGGTTGGAATCTCTCCGCTAATTGTACACGGAACTGCTGAACCGATATTAATTACTTTTCGCATTATCACCGAAACGAAAATAATTTATTCTGAAAACTGACTCTGGGTTTTTTCTACCTACGATATTAATTAGACAGGAATGTGTCGGAAGCACGGTTTCTCTTTTATTATTGTCGCTAAGGGCTAGGTTTTACTTACCTATTGTTGTTGTCAGCAAGTACATATCGCGCTTTTAGGTATAATTTTGCACAAATCAAACAAAATAAAATGTAAATGTTCACCACGTAAAACGATAAAAATAAATAAACATTTATCACACAGCCTTATCTATATATAATGCATAATCGAAATATTACAAAAATAATATCGATGCTCGTTATTAATATTTATTCAGAATATCGACGCATGGCTCCAGAGCACAAAATGGCCGACAATGGCATGTAAACAGGACGCTGGCGGTGAGAACACCGCTAAATTGTTGCTTAGCCGAGATGTGAATCGAAGTTTGCAAATTACGTGATTTTAGATGTTTATTTGTATGATAGCATACAGATTGCATTACAGTTCTGTAGAACTGTTATCTATGAACAAATTTATCCATTATTAAAGTACAAAATGTATTGATACGTTGCCGAAATTTGAATGCGCGGCTTGGCATGTAAACGTGACGGCGGCGGTCTGGGCCATTATAATTTCGGAGCTTCGGTGGCACCTTAACATGCCGCTGGCGCTGCGGTATGGTATAAGTTTAAGCTAGCGCTGGCATGTTAACATGCCCGTGGCGGTGAAAAGGTTAACCAAGAATTGTATCGGCTGCATGCGATGGTAAATAAATAATTTTTTGGTTTTTCCAGAGTAAGTAATATTATATTTACGCAATTCGCTGAAACAAAACATTAAAATACCTATTAAAACAAAACATTTTGTTTTGAATGTAACTTTTATTAACAAAAATATGTAACATTAGTCAATTACAATACCACCATCACCGTGTGGTGATTTTTAGTAACTATGAATAACGTTATTAAGGTGTAATTAATGATTATTAAATTGACGAGTAAAATAATAAATTTACAGTTCATTGTATATTTTCTTTACAATTTGAATAAACTACTTATTACGAATAAAGTACTGAGGTTTTCTTAGTTAAGTATTAGAGAAATGTATATACAAATGTTGTATATTTTGTTTTGCAATGCCTAAATGTTCCTATCTAGGAAATTGTCTATGACATCTTCCATTTCTCCGCTGTCCCAGAAATTCATTGAGATGTCGCTGATCTGTGGAAAAGATATTTTATATTTTTTTCAATAATAAAATATATTAAACATAGACAAGAAACTTGTTCATGTTTCAAAATATTTCGCATCTGCTCTTAACACTTTCAGCTCCGTACATCAAATCCGCGGCACGTGTTGCCGCCCGATCAACGAAGTACATTGACCGAACGGTAATATCCCTTGCGGGATTGATACCCATTTTTTAGTTTGTCATAATCTCTTCAAACAATATGTACGAAACTATGAAAATGTTTGTTTTTTATATTTAATATTATATCGACATAGCTTTTGTAAATAAAGCTCGAAATATATCCGTCAAAGACACTTCCAATTCACTAGCGCACTTTTCACATAAACAATCAAACGTCAAAACCGCACTAAAATAAAAAAAAACAACAATTAGTCTATGCCTTTCATGAATTCAAGTATACGCGACGCCGCGCTTTTACATATTAATAGAAATGCATTACGACCGTTAGAAACGGCACCTGGCGTATACGGCGATTACAGTATATACCATTATCGGCGCTGAGTGTGTTAAGAGTATGCTATTTCATGAGGTGATAAGTGTGACAAGATTTTGGATGGGATAGAAGCATGACATCGGGGGCTCATCACTGCACGAAGCTACAAAGGCATGATTGTCTGAAACAGTTTGCACACTACATGCCGTCAAACATAAAGATACTATATTAATCTTCAACAGTTGTATGGAATGGATCCTCACCAAGTTATCCTTTTATGCCAATTACGTGACGAGGTTTATCGAGAAACAGCGTAACTTCAAGAGAAAACTATTTTCTGATTTTTTTCATGGAAACATGTAACGGAAAACTTAATATAAATGAAAAATTTCGTCACACTATTTTTATTATTTTTTTATGAATAGGCGTGTGCAGCTTTACAGCTGATAAACCTATATTTTTGATTATTATGCTCTTGTGAATAAATACTCATCTAAGCGGTTTTTGAACTGATTAACTGAATTTGGGGTAACAACACTAGTAGGCAATTCATTCCACCAATCAACCCCTCACTTGAATAAAATTTTGTTTTTTGGGTTAGATTTGAAGACATTCTTGGAAAGTTTTAACTCATGTTTTATGTAGATGGGTATAAGTGTTGAATGTATGATCTCTCTTCGTTTTTCCAGTGATGTTAGCTTCAAATGGGTCAGACGCTCTTCGTAAGTCAAATCTTGAATCCCAGAGAATCCTGGTGGCCAGCTGTTGTTACAAACAACATCTTCAAATTAACATCTTTTGCGAAGTATGGACTCCATATGTGTTAACAGTTTTCCAGTACATAAGATTTGTAGATTCTGAGAAGTTATGTAGTGGAACGCTTTTTTGATTAGGTATACAACAGAATTTGCCTTCTTTTCTGTTTTCTGTTTGTTCTGGTTTAATTTTTAAAATATATTGGGTTCCAGCAATCAAAGAATGATCTTAACCTGTTTTTAATAGTTCGAGTTATAGAGACTCTACAGTGATAGATTATGAAATATTACCATGTGATGCCTGAGAAGACAGGGTGCGCAGACGAGCCTGGTGGTGTGGCACTCGCAGCGTGTGGGCCTAGCCCTGCAAGGACCGGCCGTCAATGCAAGCCTGGCGCCCAGCACCGTGGAGAGTCGACGGGCGCCCACGCGCTCGCCTGACAGTTTGCTCGCCGTAAAAATTGTACCTGTAAATGACAGCCGATGCTGAAACTCAACTTCTTCCTTTTGGATACACCTGTTTTATCTCATTGTTGAATATAGTGTTATAAATATAGTAGTGTTGTAAAAGTGTCATTATACAAGTTTAGTATTTAATTTGGGAAAGATATTAAAATTTGTGTAAAAAACAATATTTTAAATAACTGATGACATTACGACATTTTAAAATGATAGTTACAACTCTTTAGTGTTGTGTTAGTTTTACGCTGGCGTCTGGGAGGTGATGACCAGTTTTCTACTACCTGCAAGTGTTCTATTCTGGGCATTTTGCAGCCTTATAACTGTATTATCCCGGAAAAAACTTGTATCTGGCCTCAGATATATACCAATAAGAAACACTTCAGTTTAGAAGATATCTCGACAGTGACCAAAGGGTTAAAATCGATAAAATTGGTATTAAATTCTGAGTGAAACCGCTCTTTCGGGGCCATTCTCGTTTCCCTTTTGGTTTTGTGTTGAGGATTTCCTTGGATATTCATTCTTTCGAAATTTCCGCGAACAAAATCAAAAACATTACTAACCATTGGTCTCCATAGCGAGAGAGGTGCACAGACCGAGTTTGGCTTTGGGCAGTTTGACCTGCTGTCGTAGCTGGGCGTCTCCGACCAGCTCTCGTGCGTCTTTCATAGAATAGGCCAAACTGTTGTCCACACCTAAAATATATATTAAAAAAATTACTTCTTTAGAATGAGAAGACAGTATCAATGTCAATAAAATATATTTTTATGTATGCAGCAGTCTATGAGTCTACTCTTAACACATTCCGCTCCGTACGTAAAATGTACCACCCGATACCGCCATTCCGCGAAGGTTGTTCACTCACGAGAAATGCCGCACGCTGAGCCGCCAGCCGTTTTTTAGTTTTTGTAAAAACTAGCGCACTTTTCACATAAACTATCAAACGTCAAAACAACTAAAATTAAAAAAAAAAACATGATTAGTCTATGCCTTTCATGAATTCAGGTATACACGACACGCCACTTTTTGTACATATTATTTGCCAATTATAAGAAATTATAATTTAAACTAAAAAAACAGATGGCAGCCCCGCGTGGGTTATATACCATTCGGTCAATCGGCGATTGGGGGGGGGGGCAACGCGTTTTACCCACCGAGCGTAATGTTCAAATATTAAAAAGATAAGAAAATATTGGTTGTTTTTGTTAAAAAAGTTTTTCCTTTTTCCTCACCGTACAATGTTTTGACCACCCTCCGTTTGTTCAGCACGAAATCGTCGCTCATGAGCACATGGAGTGTGACCGAAGAGTCCATCAGAACCTGGTGCACAACTGAATAGTCCAGCTGAAAGTAATTAAATTAACAATAAAAACTAGATATTATTTTAATGGAACGTTGTGAATTGAATTTTTATATATTTTTTTTTAAAAGTTTTGCTATGACCTTGTCCATAAACAAATTGTCACGTTTGTTTTCCTCGACCTTCGCCTTTCGACGTCGGCCGATCCCGCGTCGGGTCTCCGCTTCACCTCGGAGGGTCGCGACGAGGGTAGGACTCGCTTCGACGACCGTCCGCGTCGATTCCGCCTCGGGCGCGCTTTCTCCCGCCGTCTCGCGCTGCACTCTCAACGGGTTCAACCGGTTCGCCGGAGACTCGGACCTCGAGGAGCGAACGGTGACTCGGTCGGGCCACCCTTCGGTTGTAGGATAGTCGTACAACTAAATCGGTGGACGTCGTGATGACGTCAGGGCGCCAGACGGGTGTCCCAAGCGACGTCACGCGCGCGCGCCTCGTCCCACTCGCGCGGCTACGGTGAACGTGGCGGAACCGCCACGGTGTTCGGCGGTCGTTCTCAGCTCGTCCCCGCTACGGCAAGTCCGGTTAGGCCAGACTGCAACTTATTACCTTGGCTGGGAAACTGGCTACTCCTCACTACTACGAGGACGCAGTCGTGGAGCTGAAGGGGCTGCTCGGGATCTCAGGGGGTGGGGGTTGACGCTCCACGACGCATTATAGCCCCGTGTCCTTTACCGGTGCGCCTTCCCCGCCAGTAGGGACGACGCCGGCTTCCTCACCATCAAATCAAATTTCAAGGGGTGGGGGGAATCTACCTTAAAGTAGGAACACGGTTTGATACTAAACAACTGATCTTTATTTAACCACGGTGAAGAAATTTACAATTTGTTACATTATTTTGAACTTCAAATCTCCTATATCAAATACCATACACGGCGGCAGATGTCGCCCTATAATATCGTGATAATATTTATCAACATATGCAAGACAGAGTCAAATGACAATCTCGACGGTATAACGCCGTCAATTCTAAACAAATATAAACGAGAGAGCAGAAAATATAATACACGGCGATAATATTCCTCTACAATCACCAGACATAGTCAAATGACATTCTGACGGAACAACTCCGTCACTTCTAACCGATTATAAAAGAAAAGGTAAAAAATATAATTCTGATAATTCAATTCCTATACAACATGCACGGCATCGTTGCAGCTCGAAACGTTCCTAGGCGATCGATGATGCTTCCGTACAACCGTAGTGAAGTATGCTATGACGTAAAAATATTTAATTTACGTGATTTTAATTCTCGTTCTTTAATATAAACTAATTACCATAATGCGCTAGTAATATTGTAAAAGGTTGTAGTCACCAAAATATAATGACAGTTAATCACTATATAAAATAGTTTTCATTGTAACCTAATTCTAATATAGCGCAATGACAGACGGCTGTCACCCGCTAATGTAAACAATGCAAAATGTAAACAAACAATGGCCGCCGATTGCGGACCGCCCGCTCTATCGTACGACCTCAGCGCGCCCTACCGGCGTCCGCCGCAATTTGTTACAAGCTTCACCGTCACCGGTTGCGCGGTGCACGGCGCAGGCGCCTGTAATCGATAACGCCAACTTCACTACGTTGCCGCACCGGTGCTATGTTCGAACCGCATCGATCCGTCCTACGGTACACAATGTAAACAAAGAAATATGGCGACATTAATAATTATACTATCACTTCGGCCCAACTGGTACGATGACAACTGTCGACCACCCGTACAAATAAAGTGTAGCTTCACACAACAATATAAGTATACAATAATACAGCAAAATAATACAATAGTACAGCAAAATAACACAATAATACAGCAAAATAATACAATAATACAGCAAAATAATACAATAATACCGCCTAGTGCGGCCGTCTGACGACTCAAAACGTCAAACTCCTGATTTAGACCGGCGGTCACACCGCCCTACAAATTAATTTGAACATTTGGCATCTTATTTAACAGGCTATTATAATCGACTTTCTCACAAAAGAAACTCCTAAATCTCAACTTCAATATACACATTTAATCGAACTAATTTCATCGAACTTCAGGCAGATATGGCACGGTTAACTACGTTATTCTTTAGTCATTATTCAATATTTACTTCAGGCATCTTACTTCAATCGGCTGACCTTTGACATTGCATTATTATACTCAAAATATTGAAAGGGGTTTCAACTACAAATATTCCTTAGAACTACAAATGTAAACATAAACATTATACTGGTTTTATGACACTGCAGAGAGAGTAGGATACATTAAGATTTCAAATCTGACCTCAACACTTCATCCTTGCTTCGGTCCTGTGTCCCACTCCTGTCAGACGAGCGCTGCTCACTCCAACTTCCAGTTGTCGCCAGATTCTGCTAGAATTCGCCAATCCTCGGGATCATCCTGGTCCCTGGGGCGTAAGACATAAGGAACGTCCTATTACGCTCAAAATCGATTGATCATCATCGTCGCTTCTTCTTTTTAAACTAATTCTTCGGCCTGTGCCTTGCTTTTAAAACTTCTGGGGAATGTTTAATCTGTTCACGTACTATCCAGACAATCTTTTATCATATTATTCTTCCTGGGGAGGAAATATCTACATCTTCTTTTTGCGCGGGGGAATAGGGTTATATTAGATCGAATAACGATCGCGACGATCACTCCTGTAATCTCATCGGGAGATATTATTCCCGGTTCCTGCCGTGAATTACGGCCCTCGCGTGCGAGCTACTTCTATATCATACAAAAATTACGCCGATCATAATCCCACGGAACTACGGTCAAATTTTGACTTCTTATTACAACCGATCACTGCCGTGCCGTTTAATTAATATTATAACGCCGGATTGACTCAATATCCGCCGATGGCCGATTCGTGCCCGCGTGCCACGAAAATTTTAGATTCACTTTCTCTTTTCAGAAACGACTGATCGCGCTCGCTTTAACGCACGTCATTTGCCTCCCCGGCCCGTGGCCGGGGGGCAGCCAAAAATAAATACTTTTCGTACTACATATTGCACTTTTGTAAAACAAATCCGATTTTTAATAAAAATTGACTCTTCGACAAAATCACCACGCCGACCTCCGTTCTCCTTCCTTCTTTTTCTCTCTCCCTCTTGTCACTCTCTCTAACTCTAACTAGCTCTTTCTCATCTATCGCCTATTTTTATTCTCTTTCCGCGTCTGCTAGCGCGCTCTCGCGGCGGCGATCGCTCTCCCTTACCCGCGGTGCGGACGCGATCTTTATTCTCGTCTCTTTCGCACCTATCTCTCTCTCATTTCAGGGTGCCCACTCTTGAAAATCAATCCCCTTGTGGCGCGAATTACCGAGCGCTACAATGCCGGGGAGTAGGGACGTGATCTGCCCTCAGATCACACTTCTGAATTTCTTCCCACTATTAATCATAAAAAGACATAAGCATAACTTAATTACAAAATATTATAAAGTCGGCAATATCAGACAATATACTTAAACTTACTTATCTCCATTTAGAGAAATTTACACTTATTGCTCTGATTGGAGCATTACTTCTCAAGACACTTCTCATCATGTGAATCTTATTTAGATTTCACTAACTTTACAATAATTTAGTTATTCATACAGATTAACAATTTCATCAATTAACAACCAACAATAAAATCATCCCATGCTACATCGGCCTATCTTACGACATAATGTTCAAGGCTACCTCGCGAATGTTCGATAATTTTGTTTCTTATACTCTATCACTTTAACGGCTTTTTTTTTTAAATTTCACTTGCCGTGATCACTTTTCTCTTGCGCTTCGTGCGCAGCTTTGCACCAGCACTTCTTAGGGCTAAAGTTCAAATGTATAGCAATGTCTCCTCGAAGCCTACTCTTTAACATGTATCTTACTTCCTCAATGTCAAACCAGGTCTAGCCTCACCACATATTTATCCTCCTTCGACATATATTCAACATGAAACTTCTCAATTAAACTGTATTTCCTCTACTTTGACAATTTCCGATTCTTCTGAATCGTTCGCTTCTCAAAACCCAACTTCAATCTAACATTATTACTCAAATTATATGAATGCCTGTCATGGATCGTGCCCTTCCATGCTCAGTTGCATGGCTACTTTTAAAATGGACCAATCGTCATTATTACTCTTCGCGCCTACATCTTTTCCCGACTATGCCTTCTCTTTGCCGTGCCATATCGCCTATCGAAGCTTCATCATTAACAATCTACTTTTCTACTTTACTCCAATAAAACTTCTTTTCTAATCAGAATAATACGCGGACTCTAGCTTCACATTATTTCACATAGTCTCCCAAACAATCAACTGAACAATTTACTCTTTGACTTTACTTATTTTGCTCTACTTAATCACTACTTCTAAGCCTTTTAGATTACTTAACATTGGCGAAACCGTCTGGCATTACTAGTTTTTAACTGCTCTCCTCACGAGCTAGAATCCGTTGAGCATCCCCTCTCTCATAAACCGAACCTCTTCTATATATCAATTAGTTTTCAAAATTCCGAACTCCTTCAAATAATTTCACTTCTATTCAGTACAACACGCGGATTTTAACTTCAAATTATTTCCATGACTCTCCAACAATAACCAACTCAAAACTTCACGCAGCGGACATACACATCCGGACCTGCTCCTCTAACCAAAACATCGAATATACTGTTGTGTAACTAAAGGGGGGAGTAACAAGATATCACTCCTGCTATTCAAGGGGGAACTCAGCTTCTGTATAGTGCTTTGCGTCATTTCTAACGCAAAACATACAATGGCAGGGAAATGTTTGTTAGTTCTATTCGAAAGATCTATTAGACACTACTTTGGCTGCATAGCGCAGATGAAGTAGAAAATACTTCCATACCGATGGACTTATTGGGTCGGTCTCATAGCCGCCGTGCCAACTTGGAAACGAAAGAATTTTAGACTAAGGGCACAACCAACGCAAAATCTTAGACCACACTACTTTCTAGACAAAATGTAATTACTCAGACTGGCATCTATAACACCAGAAAGCGCCTGCATCATGACAAAGATGACAGCGGGCCTCATTGGACTGACAAGGATCAAGACGCAACGCCAGCGAGGAATCGCTTGCATCTTAAACTCAAAATGGGCTGTTTAATTGTTAGCAATCTCAGTAAGCTTCAAGAATTCTCTTTCTTCATTGTCACGATTACATCTTCGGTGTTCCTACTTTAAACGACATCAATTTGGAATGCGGGAACTGATTTAGATTCGAGGGACAAGCTGCGTCAATATCTTGATAACCTACCTTTCATAGTCCGTGCCATTCCTCCCCATTCACACGGACTTTACCTCTTTCATCCCTTTCACGCTAAGGACACCGAGATCATCGAAGAGCTCACCTCATTATAAACCAAAGAATCGTGTTCTAAGCAGCACTTAATACTGCACAGATAGAGAACATAACTGGACATCTTGAATTTAACACCGTAGCTTACATTGACAACTTCTCATTCTAACTGCTAGTCAGCAATAAACATAAGTAGAATAGGGAACTAACGACATCACGTCATACAACGTGATCCAATCAGGATCGCAATGCTCGACTTCAAGACGAGGGTTTGGACTCACATGATCGCAAACAATAAGGACTGCATCCTCTTTAACTTAACAATCGCAAACATAGAAACCGGTGTGTAATGTGTAAGTGTAACTGGGTAAGTGTAAATATATAAATAGGCAATGGACCAACCGTCCATGCTCAGAAATACTAGTAATTCAAATGACCGACTCAAGGAATGGTCGCTACTCCAAAACACTCGAATCGTCACCGATTGTGTAACGTATTGTTTTTACCTGCTCTATTGGCAGGGTTGTAAGGGTCCGTCGGCCCTTCAGCACATATTCATCAATATGGCAGTGTAGGGGGGTGTGGGGTGTGATGATAGGGAAACTCCTAATAACTCGCGCAACCGCGCTCTAGCAACAATACATCAAAAACTCGCGCCAACTGCGCCCAATAAACCAACAACAAAACTCGCTCACATGGCGTACTCCAAACCAACTGCATCAATACTACCGCGTACAACAAAAGAGAGTGTCACCGTAGCTCTTTCACTAGCTACCTCAATATATTATTAGTAAAGTGTAAAAGTGTAGTAAATAAGTTTTAGGTTTGCGTCTGATTGGGGGTAAACAACGTAGCGAACTGTCGACTGCTGAGATCGTCGACGGGAAATATAAGAACTCAGAAACACAACAGTACTAACCTAACGGCTTTAGCCGGGTTAGTAGGGATAAAAAAAAATAAAAAAAATTTAACTACACGGATGCTCAACTTCAAAAATGCGTATTGCACAAAACAACAAGACAACAAACGACGTCGACTACAACTGATTTACTTTACTGACCGACCTCAAGATACTCAACAATACTCAATATATCTTCATATTTTACTGGAAAACAAAACAACGAAATACATGTGCCACAAATCAATTTCATACAGCTTATTCTGGGCTTACCTCTGTTCTTCGACACACGAGTATACGACAGTAAGTTTCTTTTTCACACGACTAACCAGCCTTGAGGATATCTTTAATATGATGGACCCCTTTGCTTTTCCCATTTAAGTCTTCCAGCTCATATGCTACTGCGGATTTCTTGGCAGACACTCTGCATTTCACAAACCGTGGAGCCAGCTTAGCTGAAAAGAATTCCGCCTTCTTCGATTGAATGTGGTTTTTGACCCACACCGTGTCTCCAAGGGAAAATACCACTCGCTTGCGACGCAAATTATACCTTTCGGCATTCTTCTGAAACGACTCCAGCATGCGCTGTTGTACCAAGTTGTAGGTTTCGGCTAACGTCTCAAGTCCAGCACTATGAGCCAACGGTTCATCTACTTTCAAGTCAGATGGATTCGAGGGAATGAAGTTGAGAATTTCATGAAACCTTCCGTCCACAATTACATTTCTTCCGTACATTAAATACGATGGCGTAAATCCAGTCACTAAATTTTCAGTGTTATTAAGGGCATGCTGCACCAGGGGCAGATGCTTATCCCACGTGCGTTGGTCATCTTTCACTAGAATAGCCAAGGACGTCTCCACGACCTGGTTATACCTTTCCACAGTGTTCGACTGGGGGGCATACACACATGAATAGAACAGCTTGGGGACTTTATACTTCTCTGCAAACTCTTTAAATTTGTTAGACGTAAAATATTTCGCGTTATCCAAAATCAATACTGCCGGGGTTCCAAACAGTAAGAACACGTCATGCTCCAAAGCGCGAATTATGTGATCCGAAGTGCTTTTCTTAAGGGGGAACAACCAACAGAATTTCGTGAAAACATCTACAACAGATAAAATAAAAATGTTTTGTCCTTTTGTCCGGGGTAGTGGACCAATCAAATCTATACTTAACGTATGAAGCGGACGGTCGACCAATTTCGGTCGCGTCATAAATCCTTGAGGGGCTCCTGTACTTATTTTGTGTGCTTTACACACGTCACATCCATGAATGTAATCATTTACGTCTTCAGTCAGATTTGGCCAATAATATATCTCTTTTACTTTTCTAGTAGTCTTGCGAACTCCTAAGTGAACTGCGAATTGTCCTTCATGATGATCAGATATAATTCCTCTCCTTTCTTCGTGGGGTACCACTACTTTCCACGGGTTAGTGTTTAACTCTCCCGGTCTGGGGGTGATATACTTAAACAACTTATCGTCAGCTAAACAATATCCTTCAGCGGCCTCACGGCACGACTTAACTCTCTCTACCAGCTTCTCATACCATTTGTCGGTACTGCTCTGGTCTCGGGCATCAATCTGTGCGCATTGCATCCGAGATAATGCATCAGCGACAACATTTAGGGAACCTTTCCGGTGTACAATCTGCATATCATATTGTGACAGTAACGTGCTCCACCGAGCGAGTCGTCCTGACGGACTCTCCAGCGAAGTTAACCATTTTAAACTTGCATGATCAGTGTAAACTGTAAAGTGCGTACCTTCCAGGTACGGTCGAAAATGATGAATTGCTTTTACCATTGCCAGTAGCTCTCTCTCCGTAACGGTATAATTCTTCTCCGCAGGACTCAAAATTTTAGAAAAATATGCAATCGGATGTTCTTCACTATCTTCATCAGATACTTGAGTAAGAACGGCACCAACAGCAATGTCACTCGCGTCACAATGCAAATTAAATTCTTTCGAATAATCTGGACATGTAATTATAGGGGCTTGTGTTAACGCCTCCTTCAGATGCTCGAACGCCTTCTGAGCTTCTTCATCCCAGCAGAACTCCTTCTTCACTCCACGTTCTCCACCGGTTAACTTACACAAGGGTGTAGCTATCTGGGAAAAATCTTTAATCTCCTGCGCCTTAATTACGGGGTCCAAAATCTGCTCTCCTCTCTTCACGATGAATAGGCGGCTCCAAAACCGATACAGCTGGGCGTCTATTATGTAGCGGGTGTCTATAAGTGTAATTGTTAGGTCCTCTTGCATAATTGCGGGTATGATTCGTATTCCTTGCATCTTGCGTAAATGTACTTACGTTTACGTTATATTGTTCATAATTCTTGGCTAATTGCAACAAATGAGAAATATTGTTAATTAAATGGCTTCCAAGTAACGACTGATATTGCGTTGAAACATTCATTTTTATTATCTCCAAAAGTACTTCCTCCGGAATCTTGCGATCCAAATGATTGTTGATAGACCTCACGTCCGTTACAAAATCATCCATATTCTGTCCAGGCTTCTGTTTAGTATTCCTTAAGGTCGCTTCCATGCGCACCTGATAATTCAAGGGTTCAAATTTGTGAATAAGCATAGCGCGAAGCTGTCTCCAACCATCTACTGATCCTCTTACGGTACGGTACCACTTCAAGGCTCCTCCTTGTAACAACTCAGTGAAACAATTCACGATAGATCCTAACCTCACTTGGCGCGATCTAGCCATGTCCTCCACATTGTCCAAAAATTCAAGTACCGAAGTACTGCCATCAAAACGTAAATTCCACCGATGTACGTTAGGATTAAAACGACGTCCAGTGTCTCTCACCTCATCCTCAGAATCGCAATCTCCATCTGTCTCCAACTGAACTCGCTCCAATCTTCTTCTGACTCTTGGATTCGAAACCGGTAACATGTACTCCGTATCTGTACCAACAGTGTCATGTACTTCAAGTCTTCTCCCTACCGCCGGGGCATTAGCGTCAGCTTTGTGAACTGGGTTCACGGGTGTATAATGGGGCTCCATATTAGGCAAATTCATCGCTGCAGCAAAACCTTGCTCCTCCATCTCGGTCTCCATCTCCGCGTCAGTTCCTACGTCCATAGCCTTATCTTTGGGTAGCAAAGAGTCCTTTTTAAGATCCCTATTAATTTTCCTCAAGTCCCGGTCAGACATGATTAAGAAATAACTACTTACTCCGCCGTATACTGCGCTCCTCGAACACTATCGGCCAGGGCTGCGAACAAAACAACAAACAACAACACCGAAAAATATGAAACTGCACTTGTACGGGATGGTCAGGTACCAGCCGGCCACTCGACTCAACAACTTCAAACAAACAAAGGGAAAAAAAAATAAAAAATTGAACTACTTAATACTCAATGTTGCTCTCTATAATTGAAGGGACCTCCTCGACAACAAATTACGCTTCTCGAATTTAAACAATTTTAGGGAAACCCACGTTTACTGAACGAACGCCCCACGCTCACTAAAGAAAAAGCTCCACGTTTACCAAAAGAACGCCCCACGTTCGGGCGCCAAATGTCACGTTTGTTTTCCTCGACCTTCGCCTTTCGACGTCGGCCGATCCCGCGTCGGGTCTCCGCTTCACCTCGGAGGGTCGCGACGAGGGTAGGACTCGCTTCGACGACCGTCCGCGTCGATTCCGCCTCGGGCGCGCTTTCTCCCGCCGTCTCGCGCTGCACTCTCAACGGGTTCAACCGGTTCGCCGGAGACTCGGACCTCGAGGAGCGAACGGTGACTCGGTCGGGCCACCCTTCGGTTGTAGGATAGTCGTACAACTAAATCGGTGGACGTCGTGATGACGTCAGGGCGCCAGACGGGTGTCCCAAGCGACGTCACGCGCGCGCGCCTCGTCCCACTCGCGCGGCTACTCCTATATCAAATACCACTTCAAATCTCCTATATCAAATACCATACACGGCGGCAGATGTCGCCCTATAATATCGTGATAATATTTATCAACATATGCAAGACAGAGTCAAATGACAATCTCGACGGTATAACGCCGTCAATTCTAAACAAATATAAACGAGAGAGCAGAAAATATAATACACGGCGATAATATTCCTCTACAATCACCAGACATAGTCAAATGACATTCTGACGGAACAACTCCGTCACTTCTAACCGATTATAAAAGAAAAGGTAAAAAATATAATTCTGATAATTCAATTCCTATACAACATGCACGGCATCGTTGCAGCTCGAAACGTTCCTAGGCGATCGATGATGCTTCCGTACAACCGTAGTGAAGTATGCTATGACGTAAAAATATTTAATTTACGTGATTTTAATTCTCGTTCTTTAATATAAACTAATTACCATAATGCGCTAGTAATATTGTAAAAGGTTGTAGTCACCAAAATATAATGACAGTTAATCACTATATAAAATAGTTTTCATTGTAACCTAATTCTAATATAGCGCAATGACAGACGGCTGTCACCCGCTAATGTAAACAATGCAAAATGTAAACAAACAATGGCCGCCGATTGCGGACCGCCCGCTCTATCGTACGACCTCAGCGCGCCCTACCGGCGTCCGCCGCAATTTGTTACAAGCTTCACCGTCACCGGTTGCGCGGTGCACGGCGCAGGCGCCTGTAATCGATAACGCCAACTTCACTACGTTGCCGCACCGGTGCTATGTTCGAACCGCATCGATCCGTCCTACGGTACACAATGTAAACAAAGAAATATGGCGACATTAATAATTATACTATCACTTCGGCCCAACTGGTACGATGACAACTGTCGACCACCCGTACAAATAAAGTGTAGCTTCACACAACAATATAAGTATACAATAATACAGCAAAATAATACAATAGTACAGCAAAATAACACAATAATACAGCAAAATAATACAATAATACAGCAAAATAATACAATAATACCGCCTAGTGCGGCCGTCTGACGACTCAAAACGTCAAACTCCTGATTTAGACCGGCGGTCACACCGCCCTACAAATTAATTTGAACATTTGGCATCTTATTTAACAGGCTATTATAATCGACTTTCTCACAAAAGAAACTCCTAAATCTCAACTTCAATATACACATTTAATCGAACTAATTTCATCGAACTTCAGGCAGATATGGCACGGTTAACTACGTTATTCTTTAGTCATTATTCAATATTTACTTCAGGCATCTTACTTCAATCGGCTGACCTTTGACATTGCATTATTATACTCAAAATATTGAAAGGGGTTTCAACTACAAATATTCCTTAGAACTACAAATGTAAACATAAACATTATACTGGTTTTATGACACTGCAGAGAGAGTAGGATACATTAAGATTTCAAATCTGACCTCAACACTTCATCCTTGCTTCGGTCCTGTGTCCCACTCCTGTCAGACGAGCGCTGCTCACTCCAACTTCCAGTTGTCGCCAGATTCTGCTAGAATTCGCCAATCCTCGGGATCATCCTGGTCCCTGGGGCGTAAGACATAAGGAACGTCCTATTACGCTCAAAATCGATTGATCATCATCGTCGCTTCTTCTTTTTAAACTAATTCTTCGGCCTGTGCCTTGCTTTTAAAACTTCTGGGGAATGTTTAATCTGTTCACGTACTATCCAGACAATCTTTTATCATATTATTCTTCCTGGGGAGGAAATATCTACATCTTCTTTTTGCGCGGGGGAATAGGGTTATATTAGATCGAATAACGATCGCGACGATCACTCCTGTAATCTCATCGGGAGATATTATTCCCGGTTCCTGCCGTGAATTACGGCCCTCGCGTGCGAGCTACTTCTATATCATACAAAAATTACGCCGATCATAATCCCACGGAACTACGGTCAAATTTTGACTTCTTATTACAACCGATCACTGCCGTGCCGTTTAATTAATATTATAACGCCGGATTGACTCAATATCCGCCGATGGCCGATTCGTGCCCGCGTGCCACGAAAATTTTAGATTCACTTTCTCTTTTCAGAAACGACTGATCGCGCTCGCTTTAACGCACGTCATTTGCCTCCCCGGCCCGTGGCCGGGGGGCAGCCAAAAATAAATACTTTTCGTACTACATATTGCACTTTTGTAAAACAAATCCGATTTTTAATAAAAATTGACTCTTCGACAAAATCACCACGCCGACCTCCGTTCTCCTTCCTTCTTTTTCTCTCTCCCTCTTGTCACTCTCTCTAACTCTAACTAGCTCTTTCTCATCTATCGCCTATTTTTATTCTCTTTCCGCGTCTGCTAGCGCGCTCTCGCGGCGGCGATCGCTCTCCCTTACCCGCGGTGCGGACGCGATCTTTATTCTCGTCTCTTTCGCACCTATCTCTCTCTCATTTCAGGGTGCCCACTCTTGAAAATCAATCCCCTTGTGGCGCGAATTACCGAGCGCTACAAAATGTTTTGGGCCCTACTCAACTAGGCCAAATGTGCCTACGGCAATACCGAGAATGTTTTTACGGCAATATTGGGAAAAAAAGTTCAATATAGGTATTTAAATATAATTATCGTCGTTGCCAATATTGCATATAGGATTTATTATATTTGTTACGATGTTAAACTGAAATACAAAAATTTAATTTCAGTCTCCAAAATGCGTTTTGACATTGTAAATATAACTCACTCCATGCCAAAATCGATAGTTTCGAACATCGGTTGCTAGCATTCTTCAAAGATAAAGTTAAAAAATTTAATGACCTGACTTCCGATATAAAGAAAATGTTTTCAAAGTATTATTTTATTCGGTTGAGTAATCACACCATATCACCTTTTGTTTAAAAATCTAGGGTTGACTAGAAAGCATAAATATAAGTATGTTATGTGTGACCATTGTGTGTGTGTGTGTGTGTATTCCAATGAACTTCAAAGATCGTTGACGTACATTTCATTAATGGTTAATTTTATTAATTAATGGTTTACGATAGTGAGATACATTTGTTTGTATAGAAAAAAAATATATAGAAAAAAAAAGAGACCAGTAGAGTCAGTATACAATTTAATAAGATTTTTAAATGCATATAGAATTTATATTATATTTTTTTCTCTTAAAAACCTAACACCTAACAAAATAATTGTAATTAATAATATTTCCTAATACGTAGTGCATTCAATGTACAATTTTAAAGATAATATAATATATTTGGGAAATAGGTGAAACCCTCCCCTTATTGAAATACTTATTAAAATGTCACTGCCGGTGCTCGTACCTTCATATGCAGCATGTCACACTTGCTGCAGGGCAAGAGGACGAAGGTCTTGGAGGCTCCTGGCCGGAAGGAGAGGTCCGAGGCGTAGCTGAGAGCACCAAAAGCATCAGCGTAAGTCGTACAGTTCTCCTGGCAAGTGTCCTCCTTATAACCTATGTAATCAAACATGATTATACTGGGCACCTATCGTGGATACTAAAGTTAATACATTTAAAGTTAATCAACAATAAAAAACATTATAAGTAATGTGTATTACTAACCCAGCCAGAAGTTAAAATATATCAAAATGTCATATTAACTGCTCATTAATTTCCCAGAGGAAAAAAATGTCAAAAAATCTCTTTAACTTCAGGTACCCCAAAAAAAAAAACGGTTATTTGTGTAAAGGTAAGATATGTCAGTCTGTGCTTAGACTTATAATGTACATAATTTTATGATTACCTATGAATATGATGATGATATGATTGCCTATAAACAGTACAGCGCAGTAACGGAAACCGGTTGCACATTTTTCCTACCTCACTTTAAGTAGAGTGCACACCCAGCAAACAAAATATGCTATGCAACATCCATCTAAAACCTTGTAAAAGTTTGGTGGTTCATTATTTGAATTCTTTTTTGTTGTCTAAATAAGAATTGCAGTATATATACCCTATAGTGTATCATATTTTATCTTACCGATAAATAAGTGGTCAAAATGCTCAGGTATTTCCGACGAGGAACCGAATATTTTGTGATTGATATACAGAGAGCGCGCAGTTTTGTATATTCCTGAACCGCCAAAGCCAACAACGGCGTATCTGAAAAGGATAAATTAATATAGATTTTAAAAAAAAAATATCTTGAAATCTAAAATGAAGTATGCTATACCCCCATTTTAAATTATTTAAATCTGACCCAAATTCCAATTTCACAGTTCTAAATGGCCTCTGGAAAGGCATAATAATGACCGGATTCTGTGTTAGTTTTGAGTCAGTTTTGACATACTAAAGTGTAAAGCAAGATGTATGGCAATTTAGGAGAGATATAAATCCTTTCAGTCTGTGCGCTCCTTTTACATCATTTTACACTACCAAGACATTAAAAAACATGAATACATCTATATAAGAAATGCCATCGCAACGAGGATTTTGTTTAACGGTTGCACCGGGTGGGAATTACAAATGATATGTTACCTGTTATCGACAAGTCCTGCCTCGTTCAGCTTAGTGTCCATCAGGCTAACGAGAATGTCTATATTCTTGGATCTCCTTATGTCCTTATTGCAATCTTGGACCTCCACCACGAAGACCACGTCCGTTGAATTGGGTACTTCTGGTAGCTCATAGAAATGACCTTCTTCGACGATCTGCCCATTAGGCGCTGAGCAACTGGAAAATTTTGAAACAATTTTACTCACTTTAATTTTGATCACTGTCCCACCACACTAAGCTCCAATATTGCAAGAAGCGCGGAGATATCCTGCTCTTGTCCCTCGCATATTTTTCTAATCCAATGCGATTCTTTCAGCACTTTCATCCGTCTAAATAATTTTCTTTCAGTTTTAGTACTAAATTCAATAGCTATTCGTCGAAATACTGTCCAAAATCTACCCATCGGTTTTCCCATTACCTCTTTGTTACCACTGCAACTGCTGCTGCTTTGTAGACTGTATCGTTACAATATTCTACAAATAATACAGTCTCCAAACTTTTTAGCCTGACTCCTCCACTAAGTCCTCATACCTACATACTGTAGTGTTGAATTTTCAAGTATTTTTTAATTTTACCCGCCTGACGCATTTGCTGTGTTGACGAAATTGTACGTCCATTGTCATAAATATTTTTAAAAAATGACCTAATTACGAGCGCTTGTATTAGAAAAACTACGTATATCATCCCGATAGACTGCACTATTTTGAATAGCTTATGAAATCCTCTAAAATATGGTTTTATTACCAACTATACAAAATGTAAACAATAAAATGTCAGTTAAAATATTTTTTTTTTTATAAAATTATATTTTTGATCCTCCATAAAAGAAAATTTAAATAAGTGACACTCATTTTTTATTTTTTACTTACGTTTCTATATATCATATAAACTATTTATAAGTAATTTATATTTTTTACCATAAACAGAAAATAAAAAATACCCATAGATACCAAAGGCGAATCGTCACTGGTGCCATAATATTTTTTATTTATTTATTATCGCTTTATAAGTTCTTCTACTTATTATATGTTTTTTTCGCTTAAATTATGTATAATTATTGAAATATTATTTCATTTATTTCGATAAATAATGACATTTTTAAATAAAATCGGTTAGAAAGATGTTATAATATATATTTAAAAAATATATAAAATGTTGATTGTATATTTGTCAATAGTCGCCCAAAACACACGTTAACAAACTGACAAACATTCCGAAGCGCAAATTTAAGACATCACTATCTTGGAGTATATATATTTTAGAATACCTATGTGATTCGCAATAAAACGGAATTTAATACGGAATACTTTATCCAAATGCTTATAAATACAAATGCTTAAATGCTAAATGAAATCAATTATTTTTGCAATCCTCTGACACTTTGATCCACGAAAATATGCATATCACATAACACTATTTTTTAAATATTTACACAAAATAATAGGTTACATCATATTAAAAATACTCAAAAACCATCGTAAACACAGGAGCAAACACGCCAACAACCGAAAAACAGCCCGTAATGGCGTCGACTGACTTCGCTAAATTCATACAACAAACTTCACTATACAAATCGA
Source organism: Neomicropteryx cornuta (assembly GCA_020383195.1). NCBI lineage: Eukaryota > Metazoa > Arthropoda > Insecta > Lepidoptera > Micropterigidae > Neomicropteryx > Neomicropteryx cornuta. Next base: position 3,244,529 of record JAHKQU010000024.1, read on the forward strand.
CTGTGTTTCTTATTAAAATGTATCTCCCATCTCACAAAGAAACAAACAGCAATAGGCAACCATAAGCCCCGGAGTTGCTAGTAGGCAAAAATAATATATTAAATACGTCGTCTATCAATGCCCCCCATTGGCGGCCTAAGCGAATTGTGTATTTCTTGAGGCGGTCGATGCGGCCAACAGGTCATATTTTACGACAGCAGTGACATCTTACAGAGAGTAGAGAAATTAAGTTTAGTAGTACAGCGCCATCTTGTGAAGGAAGTAGCAGAGCTAGAGCATAATTTGGTAAACTTCTGTTGCGTGATCGAGTGAAAAACATCTGATTATTATTTTGTATTGTAAATTTTACATTGTAATCAAACTAAACTATGGTGAGCAGGATTGGTGCCGCTCGGGGGCTGGAGTTGGACTGCGGGACGTTGATTGGATACTCCTTGTTCTAATGTATTCCGTGTCTCTGACTATGTTTTGATAGTTGTGTTAACCATCTCATCAATAGTAAATTTCTTCAAAGATAACGTTTTCAATAGAATAAAAAAAGACCTCACTTCCGACATTAAAAAAATGTATTCAAAGTATTATTTTATGTGGTCGAGTAATCACACCATATCACCATCTGTTTAAAAATCTAGGGTTGACTAGAAAGCATAAATACATTTCTGGCAACGTCATTCCACATTGGGATAGAGTAAAATACTGAAAGAGAGTGAACCGATTTAGGTTGCTGGCCGGCTGTTCTCTAGTCTAAAGAACAGCCGGTAGATTAATGTACTCGGGGAACCTCCGTAACCACACACAATCACAATCTATTGCTTCTAAGACCACAACTTTCTAATCTTGTCCTAACCTATATGCACTTTACCTTTTGCGGTAGGTCTATCCTTGATCAGTGATTTTCATGACAGCTAATTATTCCTCATTATTCCGTAATTTTAAAATTTGACCACTCACCGTGTGCACTGTTCGGGAATATGAATTGAGACATGATCAGCAGCGCAGAGCTCCAAATAGGCGCTGGCCAACGAGCAGGGATCCGCCCCACGCAGACATTCTTGCTGGAAGCGTTCCGTATCCACCTGAAACATACATTTTTTATATTTGTTTTTTCACGGTTTCGACTCCAAAGAACCCTACCATATCGGGCTGTTGCTAGGTCAAAAGAAACTTTTTAACATAATTCCGCCCAGTGACCAATCACTAAAGTTTAACCAGATTGCGGAAACATACACTGTTCCGTCCTAGAAACCTAACCAAGGTCATATACAGCTATTTTACCCCTACTCAATTAGGTCAAATGTGCCTGTCCTAGAGCCAGGGGAGATGTTGGTAATGAAGCATTAAAATGGTTTGACCACGTGCGGATTCGAACCCGCGACCTTTGGGTCAATAGTCCAACGCCTTAACCACTAGACACAGGGATATGTTTTAATCTTAAAAAAAATATATGTGTAGAGATTTTAAATTAATATGTACACCTAAATCTCCATTAAAAGCAGCTCTATAAGTGAGTGAAAACCCTAAATGAAATCCATCCACTGGTTCCCAACAGTAGTGCAAACATACGCACCTTATGTAGAAATAAGGTCAAAACTCTTAGATACACGTATCCCACATGTTGGTTATTTAGAGAAAGGAAAACTACTTACCACAGAGAAGCATTGATAAAGCGGAGACACTTTGTTCATAAAGAATGTGCTGCAGAGGGTAGCGTTGGAGTTATCTGTGACCTCTGTCTGGCTGCCGGTTGAGCTTTTGTCGATGAGCCTCCATGACACGGCGAGCTGTTCCGGTGACTTTGTGAATATTTTCAACGGCGTCTGCATATCATCGTAGATTTCATTGTTCATCGTGCCCAGTAGACCGCCAACGCAGCCGAAATAGAAACCTGCAAGAAATATTTTCGCTTAGAGTTAATTTTCGTTAGAGCAATAGTTTTATTTTATTTAATTACATATGGAATATTCTCAGTTTAACATTTGATTTCTATCAGAGGCATTAAACAATTTTTTTTTTCGACAGCTGTACATTATTTAGAAGAGTGTATAGTGTATATCTAACATATATGTATTTGAGTGTAAACAAAAAAGTGTAATATTTGACAAAACTTGTCAAGATAGTGAAAAATTGTGGCCAATAGGAAAAATCGATAAAAGCGGTTGTTTTTTTTTTTAAAAAAATTGCAAGAGATAAAAAAATCAAAGTGATATTTATAATAGAGAATTTCATGGTGAATCAGATGATATCTGATTTGTAAAGATTAAACGACTCATGCCTGCACTATGGATTTTATAGTAGATGAGTGAGTGCTTTAAATTTTCCTTAGAAATTAATCCGTTCTGAAGCCCTTTTGGCGCCAAAATTTTTGGTGTGAAATACTATGTCTATGTGATAAAATAAAAAATATTCCGTAGGAAAAATGCTTACTAAATATATTACGCAAATATTTTTTTTATGAAAAAGTAAGCATAAAAACATTACAAGTAAATGATTTTTATGATATATTTTTATATTAAATACATATTAAAGTAAAAAAAATATATATTTTTCACATATAATACCTTTCATTAAAGGTTAATTGTCATATAATTGCTTGTTTTAAATAAGTTCAATATGATAAACATCTCCTAAACCGTAAAACTTTGTACTAAGGTAAGTATGGCTAAATATGTTCTTAAAAGGTTTGCATCGACCTACCAAATACTTGGTAAATTATGAAAATAAAATTTAAGGATTGTAATTGTAAACATACCATTAAGATCGATGGTACACGTTTTGAAGAGGAAGCTGCACATAATCTTCACCCCGACACTATTCTGTATGAGGATGCTGTCGTATTCCCTGTCCAAGATCCAGTCGTCGACGCTCGTTGGAAGATTCAGGGCCAACTCATCGCCCACTGTTATCAACTGCAAGAATATCATTTTATTAACTATTATAACAATTAAAGGTGAGTTTTGCATAAAGGAAATAAAAATAATATTATATCGTAAGATTTCATTAATTTTATATAAAATGTTCAGTTGACAACATAATATAGGATGTTTTTTTTAAAGGCGTGGTTTTTAATCTGGCACTACTTTTTTCGTAGTTGGTGTTTTTGACAGCTGTCACTTGATTTATGCTCAGTTTGGTTTGCCATTTCATAATGAATAGACTTACTCCTGAACAACGTTTGCAAATAGTGCAAATTTAGAAAAAATCACTCTAAATTTTTTTAAAAATCGCGTCGTGGGCCTGTGGCGTGGCCTCCAAGATCGTGCGATTTAACACCGCTGGACTATTTTTTGTGGGGTTATGTGAAGTCGCTTGTCTACGCAGATAAGCCGGACACGATTAACGCCTTGGAAGAGAATATTCGGCGCGTTATTGCTGACATACGGCCCAACTTGCTGCAAAAAGTGGTTGAAAATTGGGCCTCTCGGCTGGAATTTGTTCGAGTCAGCCGCGGCGGCCACTTACCCGAAATCATTTTTAAAACATAATGGCAAACCCTTATCTTTATAATAAAACTAAATTCTTAGCCATAACATCAAATTATATGCATTTTATCTCTTCTTGAAAACCACGCCTCTAAAATCATCACCCTATATAGAACTTAGGAAAGGGGTATGTAGAAGGTTCAACATGTATTATTATTATTAAGTAATTACAATATTTAGGAGCTAGCTCCGGTGATACTGTTGATAGGTGAAGAAAAAAAAATTAAAGCTTAACAACTCGCAGCCTACGATTAAAAACAGTCTTGGAACAAGGAAAAGGGTCAAATGCTGACCTATGAAGAGAATTCCACTGGCGAATTGTTCTGGAAAGAAACGAATTGAACCCAATGTTCCGTTTTCTCAAGATACAGGATTTAATTTAATAAATTTTTATAAAACCAGAAACGTGCAAAAATGAAACTTGTTGTTAGTTTTCGAGATGCCATCTACAATAAGAGACCTCTGTGGAGCGCTGTTAAACAACATAATTGACATTGCAAATGCGTTTGCAACACAGTTTGAAAAAACTTTTGTTACGGAAGCACACAGCCCTATCCCAACAATTGATCTAAATCTGAGTCATAACTACACACACATATAACACACACATAACATACGAGGCATACTTGTGATATTAGTTTTTCTCAACCTATTTAGATTGCTTGACTCTTAAGAAGAATTTGACAACCACTTTTAGTATCTAAAAAAGGGGGGTAATAAAGTCTCAAGAATCATAATTTATTGGAAAAAAAATATTTAATCACCAAATCAATGAAACCATCTATGCACCATCTATAAATCGTTTCTAAATTGTAAATTTAAAAAAATTGTTGGTAAAAAAAAAATAACCTCATCTAGATCTCGGCATTAACTTTACTTAACCTACTAATTGTAAGAAGTTGTGCTGTCTTAAAAAATAACATAATCAATGAATATACTAAGGCATCAGAAAAACTCACCTCATTATACAAATCGATGTGAAGCAACTTTGTCTTAGCGAGCAGGACCAAGTTGTATTTGTCGACTCTGCTGTTGGATTCCATTAAAATTGTGAAGTTATTTCGTTTGTAGTCCTTGCTGAGTAGGAACGTGCCCCTTTGGCTAATGGTGAATACCTCGCGGTCGAAGGTCACCAGTGTACCGTGTCCTGTCATCACAGCGCGACCTGGTTGAACATTAAATTTAAAGCTGAACTAATCTAATCCTTAAAAGATTAAAGTTACATGAGATTGGTATTAAAGATGGATTTATAAATGCAATTATTCAGGGAGGCCACAGGGCGTATAAAAGCCAGTAATTCTGTGCATTTATGTATTTTAAAAATACCATTTACTAATAATTCACAACATAATAGCTAATAGTTTAATAAATATGCATAGTGTAAATATGCAAAACCTGAACTATTTTATTTACATTTTTTTTATTAAATTGAAATTAACTTAATTTAAATCATGGAAATAAATTTGTTCATTGTAAATATGGGAGATTCGGGGAATAAATACATAGGTGTACAGAATACATTTAAATTGTAGGATCTAATTTTGTTTGCACATTGAAATTCAAAAGAGACAGGATGATCAGACATAAATTGGATCCTATTAAGCAGCATCATCGATCGAAATAAAGAGGCATTTATACTTGACTTACTCGCAAATGGTGGTAGCACATTTTGAACGTCTGCATATGGCTTGAGGTCATAGTAGTAGCTCCAGATAGAACTGTTGGAGAAGACCCAGCTGTCTAATGCTCCTCTGATCATCTTGTACTCCTGTACCTCGCTGAAGTCCGGAGTTCTGTTGAAGGCGTGCCAGGACATGGGGAGTTTTTGCTCCAGGCTAATTACGCCCTTGTGCGGATCAAAAACAAAGTTTGTTTTTGGTTCACGGTGACTGCAAAAAAACAATTTATTTTATTATAGCTTTTAAAAAAGAAATTTACCCTTTTAATTATTTCAGTATTATTTTTCTTCTCTATCTAAAAAGAGAGTCACAACATCAAATGAAATGATCGTCTTAAAGCACCCTCAAAATTGGAAGTCATGAAAGTGTTAAAATGTCATAGATAAATAAAAATAATAGTATAACTCACACTTCATCATTCTGAAGAGCAGTCCGTGCGATTTCGGTGACTTTTTTGTGCAGGACCTCTGCGACGTTCCTCACACAAGTATCGATCTTGAAGTAGTTGTACCACCAGTCGAGTCTCGTTTTCGCCTCCCAGAACTTTGATAAAAAAGTATGTCAGGTTTTCACAGCCAAATACAGTATTAACAGTCTGTCATGGTATATAAATTGTTAAAAGAAGTAAATTTTTACATTTAATAAATTGTCTATTACTGAATGATAAATAATTAAAAAAACAATTATTTGTTATTGTTACGGTTTCTTCATAAAACCACCCAGCTTGTCGAAGTCTCCGCCTCATGAAATACCATACCTTCATGAAACTTCCAGCTCGGAGTTCGAAGCTTCTGACACCAGCCCTTTTAATAGTAAATATAAGAATAATGACCCCGATTTCATAAGACATTGAAAAATATTTTATCATATGATAAATAAACACCATTTGGGAGAAAAATTGATTGTCACAAGTCACATTAATATTAAAGTTGTCGGTTGGAAGTTTTTGAGTGTTTTAACCCCTCTACCGTCAATCCCGCACCGGTGCGGCAGCAGGATACATACATTTTTTTTTTAATGCTGTAAGGATTGGTCTTAGCTTTTACCATCATAAATATCATAAATATAAAATAAATATCTCCATTAAATTCTACGCCCGTTTTTAAAAAGAAAATCAGGTTTGCTCTATTGAAGCGTTGAGAAAAAAAATGCCAAACGTCTTACAATAGTACTAGTTCACTTTTTCGGTGTTTATGGTGGGTGAGGTTAGTGTGATATTGTGCTATAGTTTGGAAGGATTTTTGGCCATAAAAAGTGAGTACAACCTATTATTTTCATTATAATATTAGAGAAATACAGTGAGGACGTATTTTACAATAGTTTTTTTGCACCGGCCGTGCCACAACATTGAAAAAATAAATGTTTAGCATCTGACAGAGGCCCCCTTAACAAGAATGGCAGATACATGAGAATCTTATATATTTCTTATCTTTTGATAGATTTGTATGCAAATACAATTAGATTAAGTATTTCGTGTAAAATTTTATTGTGAATAACATAGGTATTCTAAAATATATATACTCCAAGATACTGATGTCACAAATTAGGCATTTCGGAACGGTTGTCACTTTGATTACGCGTTTACGGGTACTGTTTACAAACAAACAATCAACATTTATATAAATTTTGAAATATATATTATAACATCTATCTGATTAATTTCATTTAGAAATGTCATTCTTTATCAAATAAATAGAAAAGATATTTCATATTTAATCACTTTATCAAAAAAATGTATTTTAATATTATCTATTCTTTTTTTCTACCTTACTTTAGTTTTTTTTTTTGTATTTTAAAAATTATACATAATTTTGTTGAAAAAAAAACCATTAAGTAGAAGAATAACTTATAAAGTGATAATAATAATAAAAAAAATATATTACGGCACCTATTGTTATTATTATTATTATTATCTAGTTTTAGATATCTAGTTTTCAAAAGCCAGTTTGGAAATTTTACGGTTGCCTTTTTTTAGACCTATAATGTTTTCAAAGGTTTTTCCTCCACTTTTGCCAATTTATTAGGGGTTTGTCATTTTAAAGTACATCAAAGTCAGGTTCCAAAAATAATACCTTAGCCTTGGCGTAAATGACGACGGAGAGTTCCTGAAGTTGATTGAGCTCATTCCAAATTTCAGTGCCGATTTCCTCCAGCTCCTTCTTGAAAGGAATGTGCACCAACAGTTTGTCATTGATGAACTTCAAGCCAATATTTCCATACTTTTTGATGTTAGTGATGGCATCATGAGTCTTAAGATCACTCCAAAATCTTGAAAATCGAAGATTACAATTTCTGAATTACTAATATTTATTCATAAACAGGTTTCCCAATACTAAAACTATTATTTATAATACAAATCAGACAAAAATGTGCAGAGCAGGGTAAACAGCAATTTCTAAAAGTTATGCAAGAGTAAGATTTTTTTTTAAATTTAATATCATCTGATCTGGTATGGTAGTTCCGGTATGATAAGATGTAATATCTTCCAGTATGACAGTCCCAGTTAAATCGTATGTGTTAGGATGTATAACTTTGTATTAAGGTCTTGTGGTATAACAGTACTTGTTTGACATTATCGCATTGAAGTGTTCAACTATGAAGACGAGTAGTTTATTTAATGAACTATGAAGACGAGGAGTGTATTTAAACGAACGTGTTTGTATAAGTAACTTAACTTACTTATCTAAGTCCTGAGAAAAGTTTGATAGCATAGTGAAGTAGGGGGACTCCGCTAGCTCATTGGATCTAGCGTTGAAGAAGTCCATGATTTCCTTGCTGAAATTCCAAACGAAGGATTCCACATAATGGGCCAGCTTAAGGAAGGACGGTTCCATTGATTTAAGAAGACGCTTCCAGAAGGTATTCAACTTGAGCATTGCATTTCCCCACGTAGTTTCCCAGTACCTGCGGGATACAAATATGTGGATATCTTTTATTATGAAAATCGTTAAATACTGTTAATTAATATTTTAAACATTGTTATTATGTACTTTTGTCATGTAGAATACAATTTATTAAGTATATATATTTATGTCAAAACAATAATTTTTTCCTTAAATTTAATTTTAGGACATGAATTCTTATCTGTTTTATTATTAACATAAGTTAGGTAAATAATAGGGCGACTGTCTAAATAGTTATGACCGGCAATGTTGGAAATCCAGGTCATAATAGGCAAGCGTAACGATTTTGTTGAACGCGACTCTGTAGCTATGGCTGTGAATGAACATGATTTTGTCATCGCTTCAGTAACGCTGCTATTCGTTGTGCCAGAATAATAGGGTGATTTAAATGGTTTTGCCTTATAACGCACATGCTAATTTACATGCTCGAGTAGAGAATGGAGAGGAATGGATGTTTACAACGGCATGTAGCCCGAAAACAGAAAAAACAAATATAATACAACGAAATATATCTTGAGCGTAGAACGAAAAGTGGCTGTCATTTTTTCCAAAATTAAGTTTATTTTACCAAACAACATATTTTGATGTCCTCTATCTAAGTGACAAGTAAGTTTTGTTATTTTTTTTTCTATTTTCAGATGTATTTTTGTATGTGTGTGTGTGTGGTGTTTTATTTCAATGAATAAAGACGCTAAGAATTATAGTCAAATAATTGCTAACAATTTTTTGCATATTTCAATTTGTATGCACCAAAACGAAAAGTGGCATTATTTCTGAAATACTGTTTTGTTAGCTAATCACTTTTCGCTCTATGACCACGATATATCATTGATAAAATGCAAGAAAGACAGGAAGAACTATTCAACCTACCTCACCAACTTCAAGTGAATATCCTTTATGAACATGTCATACTTCATAATGGCCGTTTCCATAAGCTCCGAGACCTGATCCATAAAGTCGGCTTCCAGCATCTTGTTTACGGTTTCCATGAAGTTGGCATAAGAGGTCTTGATAGTTTCGATGATCCAAAGGACGCTTTTCCTTATAGATTTTCCTGTATCGCCCAAAATAACCCACACCTCGTTGACAATGTCGGGTAGACTCTCAAGGTGATTCTTAATCGACATCTGATCGATGAGGTAAAAACTGAATTCAAGCGCATCCTTTACATAAAAGTCATTACTATTGTATGATTCATTTAAAAATACTTTGAATTCATCTAAATCATCCTTAACTATGTGCAAGTCATTCAAATCGTCAAGGAAATCTCTCAAGCTGAGTTTTGCATCATTCCAAATATTTCTCAACGCACCGTGCACTTCCAATGGTACACTCTTCCATAAGGTCAGCGTTTGATTGAGGTTGCCATAGAAGTTCTTCATAATGGTACTCGAAGTCTGCCTTAGCTGTTGGTACATTTCCGGTCTCCATAGGAACGTGGCCGTCAGAAGCCGTGAATGGTTGAGTCGTATGTACGACGATACGTCTTGAGTTGTGACGTCGTCGTAGTCACGCCAGGCGACCAGTTCTGCCGAACGGGCATCGTTTACTTGGCCGAGGGTGTGGTAAGATATTTCTGGAAGTAGTAAATATATTTAAAAAGCATCAATAAGAATAATGTTTTACTTTCATTTAAAATATCTTTTTTTTTGAACCAGCATTTTGTAAGTCTCAATTAAATCGCCTCTTTCTCTCATTTCTTTGAGTGATATGAGCTTCAAGATTTCAAAACGCTGCTTATATGACCTATTTTATAGAATTTATGGAATTTTGGTTATTCGTCTTTGAACATATCTCAAACATACCAAAACTTAGTCAAATTGAAGGTTATTTAAAAACACCGCATGCACGGGTCGAGTTGCATCTAACCAATTTTTGAACTTATTAACTGAATTTGAGGTTGTGGAACACTAGTACGCAATCCATTCCACAAATCAACCACTCGGTTGGACAAAAAGTTCTTTTTTGGGTTAAATTTGGTAAGTATTAGCTCAAGCCCACATATGCCACGTAAAAATGTCTCTATGGCCTAAACAGTTTTAGAATCCCTTTATAATCTTAATAATCTATGAGATCGCCTTACTCTCTTCGTTTTTTTCAGTAATGTCAGCTTCAAATGACGTTCTTCGTAAGTCAAATTCTTGAATGCCATAGGAATCTTGGTGGCCAGCTATTGTACCTTCACCAACAAATTAACATCTTTTGCAAAGTATGGACTCCATATTCTGACGATTAGTAGACAAACAAAATGTACTTACCATCAGTTCTATTGAAATGCGCCATTACAGACATGTCTCTCGTGGACAGTATAAAGTTGCCAGTATCATTTCCACTTGTTCTGTTTACCCATACAAATCCTTTGTACTCAGGATAGGACAAAAGCCACGTACCGTTCAGCTTGTACCAGCTTGACTCGGTATTTTTCTGTAAGATTAAAGTGAAAGTTATACAGAAAGAAGTAGTTGTATGCCGAAATTGTTGGAAGTGTCGGTATGCTGTACGACAGGGATATATTAAAAGCAGTTAAGAAGAATTTACCTCATATTCAAGAATATTCCGCGTGAAGTCCAGCAGAGCTTTGGTCTGACCCATCTTTTGATAGAACAACGACTTCTGGTAGCGATAAAAGTTGTTAAAGCTGTAGAACTTGTAGCGCAAATTCAGGTTGCTCTTGATTTCGAGATCTAGGTTCGTAGCGGGATGCCTGCAGATCAAATCGAACCTGTAGTCCCTCGTTGGTCCATTCGATCTATCCTGGAGGAAGGATCTAATCTCGAGTTTTTCTTTAGGATTGTCGGAATACTCCAGGTCGACGGAGACATTAGAAAGTATTGTTGCATCACTGTTGTATTTGCCTTTCAATAGAACGTCCTGTGAAAAGATACAAAGTCGGAAAAGTGATGATTAATTTTTAATATAACAAAAAATGAAGAAAACATCTATAAAATAATGGTTTTTATTTTATTTTCATATCTCTAATACAATCTGAGTTATTGGGTTTTTTTTTTAGTGGTGAGATCACAAATGTGCTCTGTCATCTTGCGCCATTAGTCCAGTATGAGTTGCTAGAGAAACTGGAAACATGACGTTAGCAGTTGTGACGTCATCGTCTAACGGGAATAAAATAGCGTTTTAAGCCCAACTCTGTGACTATGTTCAATTTTAAGATATCAAAAATTTATAATAACAAATTCACACCAAATTAGATACTTAAATCAGAGGATTTTTTTTAAATTAAATCTCAAGAGTTTTCCTGCAGATTGTCCTGTGCCACTTTTGCAAAAACACTGTTGTTGCTGAAGAATTTTAAAAGAGTAATAAAGTTTATTAATTTGGGTTCAAATATATATAGTTTATATCAAAATGGCTGTGGCAGTGGTCTTTGCGGAGGGTGAAATTAATTTGATATTTACCAACAATTTCAAAATACACAGGCTTGAGGTAAGGGCGATTCTATCCAATTAAACTATTCTATGAGATTACTGCCACTGTTACCAAACTGCAATTCACTCCAACCTCGAAAAATCCATGCACTCTCAGTATAGATCAATGTTTCACAAACTTATTTTCCCCGTGGACTCGTAGCCCTGTATTTTTTATCCTTCGTGGACCCCCTCCCCCAGGATTCCCACACTGTGATAGGTTTTTTTGTATAGTGGAATCATTGTTTTCTTCCTGTCAGGGACCCCCTGGCAGTCCTCACGGACCCCCGGGAGTCCATGAGGACCACTTTGGGAACCTCTGGTATAGATGTTACACATAAAAAAAAATGCTTACCTTTCTGAAAGAAGGATGAGACAGAGAGAGTTCTACATCGTGATAGTTCATATCTGTCCTGTCGGGGTTTGCCCATTTTCCAACTATGTAGGTGGTTTTGTTCTCGCCCCTTACGTTCCAGTTCAGGAGCAGATCAAGGTCCAGTAATACATCTTGGAGGCTGTACGTACTGACAGCATTAAACGTTCGTCTCGGATACCACACGTCCATCACCACTTTTTGAGATTCTACTTCACCCTGAAATGTAGTATGGGTAGACAAATTAATTCCCATTATTAATAAGTCTTTATATTATAATCACACATTATTTATGACATTCATGAAACAAATATATGTGTAAATTATTTGCAAAATTCAAAGCGCCGCCTACAGTCAAACTTCAAACTGGAGGAACAGTGGCTGATCAGTTGACCATCAATTAAAAACAATTATTTCCTTCTTATTATTGAAAACCTTCTATTAGTTCCGCGCTTTAAGTGTTAACTATAATGCCTTTTTTTAAGAAAACTATATAAATACTATAAATAATGAATAATACAAGAAATAAATCACTATTGCACCTAACAAAACCAAATACAAGTGTTTTTAAAAATAGCTTGCATTACAACGGACTAAAAATATTCAATAAATTAAATTACTGGAAAATTAAAAAAAAAAGGAATTATTCAACATTAAAACAAATATTATTAAGTAAATGCCTTCATTCCGTAGAAAACTTTAAAAACGACACTCTAAAATCCTGCTGTTTGCCATGCCTGTGTACATACAAAATTATTAATTATAATATAAATTATTTTCTTATTAATCATATCGAAGGACTCCAATGACAACACTTAAATAATAATGCCTAAATTGGCGGAATTATGCAATGACCTGTAAAATTTATTATGTAACATAATTCAATGCAAATAAATTATCTATCTATCTATGTATCATTAATAGGATAAAATTCTCATACCACAGTTTGGTTCACGATGGCCACATCGTAGTTGATCCATACCTCAGGATCCCACCAAATTTTGGAGCCCTGCTTGACCGTTCTATCCTTGGCTTCGTAGTGGTTCTCAAACTTGAGTGTCCTATTCGAATGGATCGCCATCAGCTTGATGTTCTTACCGAACTCCCAGGATTCCATGTCCACGCGGCCAGTTACGTTGAAGCTACTGGCGTTCCTCAAGTGATACAATGTAGTTTGTTTTACATCCTAAAATAATATTTAATAAATCATTCGCATAAAATGGCAATATTTTAAACTGTGAAAGGCTGATTAGGTATCAATGTCTTTTCTTAATTGTATTTAGAATAAATCAAATATTAATAGTGATTTAAATGGGGGGTTCAAATGTTTACATTTTATTAGAATTAGGAAATACTGAATTATAATTATTATACATTATTTAAAATACCTACTAAAACTACAAATAGTAAAAGGGTCATTTGCAATAAAAAAGTTTCAGTCAATGTTTGTTCAATTATAGTATAGAAAAAAAGACTTGTAAAATTGGTAATGACTTTTGCAACTACAATTGAACTCTGAAATTATTTTTAATGAACCATATTTTTTAAAAAAAAAGAATTGCTATGACCTAGTTCATATACAATTATTTTGGGTCCTACTCAACTAGGCCAAATGTGCCTTTCCTAGAGTCAGGGGAGATGGTGGTAATGAAGCGTTAAAAATGGTATGACCATGTGCGGAATCGAACCCGCGGCCTTTGGGTCATTAGTCTAACGTCTTAACCACTAGACTACCACGATCTCTATCGAAGAATGATCGAAGAACTTTTCCTAAAAAATATATATTTATGCAAGCTTGCAATGTTTGTTAGTCGGTTACGTCAAATCTTGTAAGCTGAATTAGAACCACTTCCAAATATCCTACCGAGTCAACATTTGATTTGATTTGGTTCGGTTTCCGATGATAATGCATTTTTATGGTAAACATGACCTGATTCTTCACCCAGGAATGGCTCCAGACGAAGGAACTCCTCAACAGTCGACAGTACAGACACGATATTTTGCATACGCATTCAAGCACAATAAAAGAGTGTTTTTAAATCTATCTATTTTTTTTATTCTAATCTCTTAAATTTAATATTTTTAAGTAGAATATTAAATACGCGGCACTTTTTGAGATATGGGTACGTTCTTTGTAGAGCATTTATTTTTTAAATAAATTTTCCCGAAAAATCAGGAAAAAATTGCAAAGATGTCACTTGCGCTCGGTTTTAAGCTAATTATAATTTCCATTACATAAAAATATAATTAATGTAACTAAATGAATTTATTATAAAAAATGCAAATATAAATAACAGAACTCACCACATTACCCAAATTGTCATAGTCATGAATGTAACGAATTCCTATCGGAGTGTGAGCATTTTCGATCTCGATATCGACAGTATTTCTATCCAAGTTATCCTTAATATTTTGGGAAATGCTATTGAATTGCCCCTGAATGAATTGTTTTCTATTGTAATAGAGAGTCCCATTACCCTTACTCGAGGAATTATCCTGCGTGTAGGAGTAATCGCTACTCATTACGTGCTTCGTATTCAAGGGGAACTCAACTAAAACGATTCCGTTTTGCGTGACCGAGCGATCCTCGTTCGTGAAAATGCTGTGCGTCGAGTTCAGCAGAGCGCTTTTATTGGGCCAGAATGCCTCGATCATGTTCTCCATAAGAGTGTCGCCGTTGGATATGCGCAAATTGGCCTTCAGCCAATCGAGATTTTTGAAGGGAGTCGTTACGTTGAAGTTGCCCACCGTGTGTTTGAAGCCTCCGTAGGTTAGGTCGACTTCACCTATTTGGTTAGTGCCGGGCGAGCACATGTAGCCGCTGGTAAAAAAAAAAACAAAATTGGTAGCACTGCATTCACACCATAACACACTACTATATAAAGTGTATTAAAAATCACTACTGAGAGGTTGAGGATTAATTAGCAATAAATATGGGTTAAATCTTTCTCAATTATGAGAAAAACAAATTTAAAACTTGGAAATTGGCATCGATCAGTCCCAAATACAAACAAACCATGATCTTTTATGTCAATTTTAGTTGAGCGGTACGTCGCGAATAGGCCAAGGGCTCACTTCCGACCGATGTTCAAACTATTTCAGGAATTGATTAAAAAAAGGATAATGTGAAAATAAAATAAAATATCTTTTTTCACGAGACCGGTTTAGTTGTTATTTAAATACAAAATTTTAAAAAGAGAAGTCACTATAGTCTGTAAGTTTAAACTGCAAATCGTAGTAAACTGCAAATCAAAATTAGATGAAAAGATAGTCACTGACGCCGTCTATGTCTTGGCAAGATTATTGTTTTTAAGCTGTAAACATTTGTAAAAGTTGAACATGTTGCTGGTTAGCGTCTCGCCTATCTGACGTCGAAAGAATAATGTTCTCTATAGAAAAATATGTCATCCAAAAAATATAAAAACCAATATACCGTTATCCAGCCATGTAGATTTTCTCGTATTATTACTAGCTTACTAAAATAACTTTCTGTAATCTCTTTATTTATTTATTTATTTATTTAACAGGTTTCCCCATGTACATTATAATTACAGTAAAACAAATTAAATTACCAAAAGAAAAACAAAAAGCATTAAAAACAAAAAACAATAGCATGAAACATACTAAACTAAAAAATTAAAATAATGCCTCCAGGCAAACATTAATGCATAAATAAATCACGCCGATCCTACAACGGCGTAATAGAAAGCAGATTTTTAATCCCATTGGGCGAACAGACAAAGATATCAATCTCCGCGGAAATGGAATTTAATAATTCGACCGCTCTCCCAATCGGACTATACTTGTATACGTCGGTACGACACGCTAACCGCTTAAATAACGTGTGCTTCCGCGCTCTAGTAAAACGGTCCGGAACAAAGAGACCAATATCACCGAGTATTACGGGATTCTCGATGAAACCGCGAATAACCTTATAAAAATAACACAAAGTATGGACTTGCCGCCTAAACTCGAGTGTGTTAAAGCCTAACATCCCTAATACGAATGCTGATGGATACGTATTAGGAAACATTTCTGGATAATATCCATACCTACGGAGATAAAGGTATCTAAGGAACCTCCTCTGAATAACCTCCAGGATATTACCGTAAGTAACCTCATGAGGACTCCAGATAATAGAACTATACTCCAATATGCTCCTCACGAACGTGCAGTATAAAAGCGAGATGGATTTCGGTTTATTCAAAGATCGACTGGTTCGGAGCACGAATCCCAACATTTTATTTGCACGCGTAGCTATGCTCCGCATGTGCAAATGAAATGTTAGACGCGAATCAAACACAACCCCCAAGTCGCGAATTTCGTCGCATCTGCGAATGATCTCATTACCCAGAGAGTACTCACAACTTATTTTTTCACGCACAGCTCGTGAGAAGGATACTGCGATACATTTAGAAGCATTAAATTGTAATTTGTTATCGTCAGCCCATTCTACAAGACGATTGATGTCATCTTGTAAAAGCTGCGCGTCAGATAGTGAAGTCACTGATCGGTAAATCTTCACATCGTCCACATAGACCAGCAAACTACAATTTATTACTGCAGTAAAAATACTGTTAATAAATAAAATAAAAAATAAACCACTTAGCGCGGCCCCTTGCTGGATACCAGAAAACGTATTAAAAGTATCAGACACTGAGTCTCCGCAAGATACATATTGCCTTCTATTTCGAAAATAGCTAGCAACCAAGTTTAATAGATCGATTGACAAACCAAAGTCAAACAGCTTTTTCAATAATATGTCGTGATCTATTTTATCGAAGGCCTTCGAAATATCAAAATAAATTGCATCCGTTCGAATATTTACGTCAAGATTGCGGGCCACTTCATTAGTAAAAACTAGCAAGTTTGACGTTGCGGATCGACCTACGCGGAACCCATGCTGATTCGTGCAAATCTCATTATTCAGCTGAAAAGATAGATAGCGATGCAGAATTATCTCGAAAACCTTTGCAAATGCGCAAGTAATTGCCACTGGCCGAAAATTCTCGATAATATCCTTGCTACCCTTTTTATGTACCGGCGTTACTTTAGAAATCTTCCATCTTTCAGGAAACGTGCTTTGCGATATACAGAGATTGAAAATATGCATCAGCGGCGACTTAAGACTCTCTGCACAGTGCTTAACCACATTCGCTGGAATGCCATCGGGCCCGACAGATTTTTTATTCCGCAATATTGAGAACGCAAGGTTCATATCTCTCTCACTAACCGATTTGAGATAGATCGTGTTATCATTCGCGGGCTGCCGACCTGCGAGTGACGTCACGTCAAGTAACGGGGGCGACGTACTATAGACAGATCTGAAGAAACGCGCAAACGCAGTCGCTACATCCTGCTCGCCTGTGAAGACTTTAGGAGATAAGAGTACTTACTTGATGAGAGCAATGTCTTCCTTGAACTTGTCATATGTGCATTTGAACTTGAATGTTTCATCATCGGCGTAGAGAGGTGTTGCTAGCTGGTAGTCCACATCCAAAGTTTTGTTGATGACTGTCAGAATGAGCAATCTATTGTCAACTTGGTTGACAACACCGCCAGCTCCCCAGTCCAGCGTGAGGTTCGTGTTGTGCCTACTCGAATTGGTCAACGACTAAAAACAAAATAAACGTTTACATAATCACATAAAATTAAATATTAGTATTATGTATTCTAAGTGGCTTTGTTAATTTAAAGTGCAAAAATTAAAATAAAA
Source organism: Neomicropteryx cornuta (assembly GCA_020383195.1). NCBI lineage: Eukaryota > Metazoa > Arthropoda > Insecta > Lepidoptera > Micropterigidae > Neomicropteryx > Neomicropteryx cornuta. Next base: position 3,262,101 of record JAHKQU010000024.1, read on the forward strand.
CTTAATATATTTTTGTTAAAAAAGGACTTTATATTTTCGATTTTTTTTTTGGGCATGCAGATGCACCGGCCGATCGTTTTCTAATCGGAAGCTGCTCGTTCAGATGCCATGTGCCGCGTCGATCAACCACCATCGATGGTGGAGGTCGATTTTTTTTAACGACGTAGCCTCCCAGATTTCGGCTGGTTCTCTCCCTTTTTTTTTTAATAAAAAAAATGATTATGTCACTCTTAACTTGTACATAAACCATGATATCCATAATGTTTGTTTTTTTAAATTATACCTTCACAGGTCACTGAAAAAAATATAGTAAAACGACACTGCCTCTAGAAACTGAGCAATTAAAAGTTCGAGCTGTCAAAGATCTACTCGTTTATAATAAGTTTAGTCGGAAAATACTATTGAAAACCAGTCAATAGTGAATGATTTGGACTTTGCTTATGACTTTTATTTATTGTACAAAATATTACATTAAAAGCTGGTGCACCCTGTGCGGCAACGCATGCTATGATGCGCTAGGGTTAATATACGTTTGAAATATACTTTATGGTACTAAACTTGCTAAAAAATATTAAACAAAGCTGTATGAAAAGCTCAAGGTCAAATAAATGACTTTTTTGACATTTATTTTAGTAATCCACATAAATATATCCCCCACTTACGGTAGCACAAACAAATACATTGAGAGATTCCTATCGATTTCTCAGGGACGATTATTAAGCAGGACCTCCATTATTCAATAAAAATAAAGTTGAAGATATACCTGAAGGTTGATTCCACCTAGGACTTTGGTGACGTCAGTGTTGTATTTGACGATGGCTTTAGTGACTGGGTCTAGCTTATGCCCGCTGACAAAGTACACCGACAATGTATGGACATCAACATTTGGCTTCGGGAGGAATGCGTTCAGTAGTAATTTGATCTTTTGGTTCTTACCGAAACCAGTTGATGCATTTGCGCCAATCCTGAATGCAAATTAATATTGTTTTATTAAAAATATAGTCAACCACATCACCGAAATTAGTCTTGGGGCCGTAGATCAAAAGCATCTTACAAAAATTATATTTTAAAGTAATATATAAGCTGGCTGCAGTTAATCTTAAAAAAAAAATAATTTTAAAAAAAAGTTATAGATTATTTTACTGAAAAAAAAATTAAATAAGTGGAAGATAATAAAAATGAAATTTGATAAAAGTGGCTGAGATCTCTTTAAAGGGTTTCTTTAAAATTTATTTTCATTTTATGTAAAAAATATAAAATAACTTTAATAAGTTTTATTCACCAATAGGTGCTATTTAGTATGATTAGCCAATTTAAATCTCTAATTTTATCAAGGAAAATAAAAAAAAAAATAGGCTGTACAAAACGCTCACATATGCCTCAGAAACTCAAAAGATCTTTAGACACCATTGAACGGAAAATCCACAACTCTATTGGAGATAAAATTCTTCAAAGAGATTTAGATGACTTCATTGAATTAAATCTTTATACTAACTGCCAGACTTTGTCAAGGTCCATGTGGAATCCGCCTTTGGTGTAGTCGATCTTCTCCACCTCGTCGGAGCTGTTCCCATAGAATGCATTGAAGTTCACACTCCTAAGCTGCCCTTTTAACTTCTGATGGCCTACAGCCTGCGTAAAATAAATATATTTTTTTGTAGTGTACAGGAAGGTAAAATATGCTTTTATTTTAAAAATAAATTTAGTCAAAATTTAAAGGCACCTTAAGGTACATGTCTTCCCAGAAAAAACTCCACGCCAGATCACCATCTCCAGACAAGTTGGTCATGTCGTAACTGCATTTGACGAAACCACTTTTTGGACCAATTCTGTAAAATTCATTTATAATAAATTACGGACCATTCGATCGTCAACACACAACAGAGTGGTAGATATATAGGTAATATAAAAATTTACTTGTATATTTTCTAAATTAAACTTTATATTTAATGGAAGCAACTTCAGCATCCCGGTACAATTTGCAAAATTAATTATCAAAATCGCCTGAACCAATTCGACATGAAAATATTTGGAACGGAAAACATAGTTTTTTTTTTATTGCCTTGCGAGACGAAACTTAAAGAAACAAAAATGGGACCACTCCTGAAAAATCTGATATGCAAAAAATAGTGAACATATATTTAAAAAAAACTTTCATATCAAATTGAGAACCTTCTGCTTATTTTGAAGTTGGTTAAAAAACATAGGAAGTATCTGGTTAGTATGTGTTTAGTATTGTTGTGACATTGACAAATGGGCTGTCAATTACATTGTCTTTTTTTGACCATATCCGGCATAGTTCAACTCATTGGTTTGGTGTTGTTCAAATAGTTGTTCAATAGTTCAACGCGCGGTTTGCAGTTGTCAAAGTAATTTGCCTGCACTAAATACCTACCCTCACTCTCTCTCTCGAAAACCATCCTACTGTGTGGACGTGTGCGCCGTGCTGTGGCTTTTGTATGGGAATATGCTTTTATTCCCTAAAAGAAGAGAGTCTCCTCGGGACAAGCTTACTTCGAGGGAGCCGCCAAAATTGCGTTGGAGAAAAGAAAAGAAACGGCACAACTGGTGTTAAAACGTGCCTGTGGAGATTGTGAGTTCAATGTCTGTAAGTTTAATTTGAGGAATTTACAGCCTAGTATGAGTAAAAATTGTCAAAAATATTTTAGATTTTTGTTGGTCTTGAAGGTATTTTTTGAGTGTACATTTTTGCTTTCTGAACCCCATAGGAAAAAATGTATTTTAATCAGACGAAAGTTGCCCCCCATTTTTTTTTGACAGATGTTCACATTTTGAGGTCAACTGAATCCATTTAGGCCATTTACGGAAAGATATTTTCGGCAGGTATATATACACAGGTATATATTCTCGTTGTATGTCCAAAATTGGGGGAGGGGGAGGGGTAACAATATGAAATATAAAAAAATATCTTACTCCATGTCTGCGTCTCCTTTCAAATGCCTCAAGCTTTGGAGGGGAGTGTTGGATTGAAAGGAAAATACCGCCCGATTGTTGGGATGCATGTCAAGTCTGCTTTTTAGGAACACATCCTTATAGTTCGGGTGATTTGTGTCGACCTGTAATAATTATAAATTATAATTATTATATAAAACAAATATTACAATACAATTGAATTTTTAGAATTATAGCCTTTAGAATTATAATGTATAATTACAATAAAAAAAATATTAGGATATGTTTTGGGATGTAGTTCCGTTATTTTAGATTTTACGAGTGGTACAGGGAACCTTGTAATCCTTGAGATCCTTTGGCTTTTGACGATCTCAGGGCTGGGAGCAGCGTTACAAGTGCATGTAAAAAAAAATAAGGAAAGGACGTTGGGCAATTTCACATTGTCCGAAATATTTCTAAGTAGTATGTTTGTTTATTGTTAAGTAACTTGTAAAGGCTCACGCATTGGAAAGGGCACCGTTAGTATTTATTTATTTATTTATTTATTTATTTAATCACGGAAAAACAACAGATACAAGAGATGAAAAGAAAACTTAGAAAAACTTAAGATATAGGTTAGTCTTGTATCCTTACAAGTTTTTCACATATAGAGTGATTTATTTCATGTCTAATGTTAGTTATATGAGTTTACTGACAATAAGATCATTGTTAAGTGTATGCAGTTGCAAGCAATTGCAATTGCAAGCATAACTACACAGTACTACTTTATAAATAAGTACACAAAAGTAAAATTAAAAATAGTGGCAAAAATAAAAGTAGAAATAGTGGCAAGCAAAGTGGCTAAGGAGGTGAATTGAAATTAATGATGAAGAGAGCCGATATTAGATATAAGATATTCAGGATGCTGTATTTTGAAGAGACTTTAGAAAAGTGAATACAGAATTCTTAAAAACTATGGCCTTCGAGAAAACATCCACCTCTAGGAACAATTTGTTGAATGTTTGACAGTCTGTAAAGCGGTGCTCTAAAACCTGCGTTGGACCTGGGCGTTATAGGCTCAAAGACTAATTGTCGACGGGAGAGTCTCGGTGGTACATGGAAGTTAATTTGTTCAAGTAATTGAGGACAGTCGAAGTAACTATTACATATTTTGAACAGTACAGTCATATCTAACATTATGCGTCGATTCTTTAGACTTAAACAGTCATGTTTTTTCAGTAAATGAGTGTATCCTAAAGGTTGTTCACGGATTCTATACTGATTAAAAAAACCTTTTCTGAATCATTTCTATATCATCGGGGTATTTTTCGTAAAAAGGGTTCCATAAATGCAAGCATATTCTAATTGAGATCTTACGAGCGAATTGTACAATAATACATATGATTCTGGTTGTTTGAAGTTTTTTGATATACGTAGTATAAATCCTAACATTTTATTTGCTTTGTTAACAATGTTTTCAATATGAGTATTAAGATGAAGTTTAGAGTCGAGTTGAACACCAAGGTCACGAATGCTATCTTCTGTGTTGAGTGGTATACCATTAATATTGTAAATGTGCCTAAAAACGTTTTTATTTTTATTGTTGCGTTAGAACGCTGCCCCAAAACATAAAATATATACTCAGGTGGACTAATATTGGATACAAGCCGTTTTTCTTAATGTGCAGGAGTTTATGAGAGATCACAAAGGGTACACCGCACCGGCCGAAGGCGATTGCCGGCACTTAAGAAATTAAAATTGCTGGTTAGAAGTAATAAATCAGTAGCAAACTTTTTCATGAGATAAGCGCCGTTTTATTGTTTAAAATAAAATAAACCTTATGAAAATTAATGAAGTTTTTATAACGCACCTTGAAGTATACATCAGAGAATGTTTTGGTGCTCTCTAAGCTGCCGTGAATAGTGACCTGTAAGGCCCCTATCATAGAAGCCGTTATCGCATACTGCGTGTCCGTGGACGTACATCTTATTCGAACTGTGTACGATTCGCCTTCATGCATTGGCTCCAGCAAAGCAACAATCTGAAAGTAACAAATATCATCGTACCGACTTCACTCAATTCATTATTATATTTTGTATTGAAAATTCCGTACTGTAAAATAATCAATTTCTTTACATCCAAACTCATTTCATGAAACGTATAAAAATGCTGAATCGAATTAAAATCACTTGGGTTATGTCTTAAGAACTTTATTTTAAAGTTATTGGTCGAGCCGAGGTCTGTATTTGTATTATAAAGAAGCCGATGAAGAGCCGATGAAGCCGATGAAGAAATTAGCCTACGTGATTTATGAGATAAAAGGAATCGCGGTCATCGGTTGTTGAACATCCCACTGACTGTTGAGGCTTGAAGCGTGCCAAACGGGTATTGCACTCATGACCGTGCACAATTTAGCCCTGTTTCCGGGTGTCGCTTTAATGTATAAAGTTCAAACCAGTCTGGACCAAATGGGTGAAAAGTAGTATTTCATCAAATTTCGTCAAAAAAGCTATCAAAACTTACTATCATTTATTATATTTCTGCAATATATATTTTTAGCGACTCATTGATGAAGCATATTGATGTATTTATTTGTGTATCAAATGAAAATTGACTTTCCTTTGCATTAAGTTGCTCTAGGAAATAAACTTTTACTTAACTTTTTTCTTCTTCTTAGTTCCTGTAGTGAGATCCTGAATGAAGTTTAGGGCGCCTAAAAGCCATCACCATTTGACACTATCAGCACTTTCTGGCAGTGTTTTTTTAGCCATCGTGGCCGACGTAAACATTCTGCGTTCTAATCCAGCGTTGAGCCGCCATTTTGTTGTTAACACGAGAATATAAGACAGTCAAAGAGTGTAATATTATTGTGGTATAAAAAATACTTACTTCAAGAGGGTTGTGGCTCGTGATGTTACCGCGGACATTGTATGATACTGTGTCTGATCGGAACGTACCAATGATTTTTTCATTATTCCTAACCTCACCGGTTAAATTCATATTCCTGAAAAAATATTTCATAAATTGAATTAAAAACGATTACCCTAAAATCGAACTAAACAATTCTAATAAAATTATATATTAACTAATTTATAACAGAATAAACATATTCCGCCTAATGCATAATCTCAATGTTATTTTTCCTTTACATATATGGTTATCGTGTGTTTTGGCCATTTTTGATTTGTTATGCTAAAAGAAAAAAAAGGCATACAGAAGGCATACTTCATAAATAAACAAATGATTACGTTGCTTAGGTTAAAAAGTGACCACTAACCATAATGAATTGGATGGTAATTCGATTATACTGTTGTCGATATTTAACTCTACTGATATGCTAGTACTTTCATGAAGACTAAATAGTGATCTGAAGAGTGATCTGAAAAACTGAAGAGTGATCGCGTTCTTATAGATAACCTAAAAAAGGCATTTATAAAGTTCCGTTCGCTCGACAAGTATATGCACCAATGCTAATTGTTAGAAAGAAACATGCTATACAAGACATATTTGACACCCATATGATAAATTAAATTTAAAAATTTTCTCAAAGGTCGGACCTTAATTTAATGCGTAAAAGAGCATTTCATAGCCTGTTTGTAAAAAATAAAAAAAATTACCACTATATGATATAATATGTTGACCACTATATGTTTTGAAATAAAAAACTTTATCTTGCATTACCCTCATGTTTCTTAAACTTTTTCATGAAATGAGTCCTAGAATCTCCCGGGGAAATTACCGCAGAACAATAGAAAAATTCATATATACTGTGATCAAAAAATCCATCTAACTAATCTGCGATTTTAAGCATTATTGGTGATGACGTTAAACGACAGATCTCAGATGTTATTTAAAGACAAACACACTAAAGATATGAGCTAATCAGCTTGAAACTACTCGCTCATCTTGGATTCCGAGAAAAAAAAAATCGTGGTTTACATGATAATATTAAACGGTTCTTGTATTAGGTACGACAGCTGTATTTACATATCTGCCATCATTCATCGAGAGGTCAATGTACGTAAAACACGGTCCAAGTTACCTTATTGTGTCACACAACGTCACGCTGCATCGCACACCAATAAGACTAGTAATTTACACCATCATGTTAACAAAAAAACTAGGGATGAATTATTTTTGCAATTATTTATAAATTTTATTACTCATAATAGGGAACACAAACACCCCATTCGGTCTTCGCAAAAGGTCTTGGACAAACTGTATGTAAATTATAATAAATCAATTGAAATTACCTAAAACCTCTGTGTGGTGTCATAATAGCGATAGTAGTGAATCCGCTCTTCTGCTCAGCATTCAACATGTAGAAGTTACTCTCGGCGCCCAGTCTACCCTCTAAATGGACCGACCTATAAGTGTCTGACGGTTCGTGGCCGTAAGACAGGCTGACATCGGACGGCGGTAGGACGGGGACTAGACAGCCGCGGAATTTGAATTTTATTTGGTTCTTTGTGGCTGGATGCCAGATTGCTTCGGCGTTGAACTGTAAACGTGCAAATCAATACAATATATAAATAACTAAGCTAAGGCTGTATTATTATATCGTTCATATATTGTATCACTATTAATATATAAATGCGAAAGTTTGTCTGTTATACTGTGCAATGAACATGCAAAAATTACTTATCTAACATGTAGGGCCAAAATTATTTAATAGATTCAAGGAACAGACAAAATATTTAGACGCTAAATCAAATATTAGGAAAAAAATAAAAGTCATACTTATTACCCTACTTGTGCAAAATTGATCTACAAAATAAATAACTAGTCAAAATTAGTTATTACCGAGTACCCTACTACCTTAATTACCCTTACCCTTAATTTTGATTCAAATTGTTGTTATTTTAATCATTGTATTAAATTATTATTTATAGGGTGTTACTCTTCTTAAGTTAGCTTTCTTATTTCAGGATGTCTATGTAAAAAAAGTGTAATAATTACCCTTGTAAATTACCCCATACAGAAAAGGCACCCAGTCTTTGTGAAGGTTTTTAAATGTGCATTTTAATGCAAATAAAGAGATTCGCATGGAAATAACTGGTTAAGGTTAGGTCCATCAGGCAAGAGTGAGGCGACGTAGAATAGGATTTGATATCCTCGCATTTATGATCCTTACAGACTACACAATCTGTCAGTACCAACGGCGACAAATTGGAGATAGCAAATTAGCAGAGAGGACGTCTCATCATACCTCCTATTCTTTTAACACAAAAAAAGTTTATCTCATACCACTCCCTTTTCATAAATTAAGAAAAAAGGGGAAAACTCCACAAGTTACAATTTATCAGATGGTTGGGTCAAGTTGGATGGCCGGCCCAACCAAACGAAAATATTTGGTATAATGATAAATTAAATCGGACAGCTAACCTACAGACCGGTTTTGTTAGAAGTTGGATCCGACAAATAAGTTTGTTGTCCGGACACCGGAGAATAGTTGTAGGATTTACAATGGCTGTACAGTGCCAACAATTCCCCTACTTAATAAGTTTCTTTTTTTTTAATTCCGATGTGGCATGATGATGCCGAACCGGTGGTAGAAACAAATTCAAGATAGGTACTTAAATATTAATTTCTTTAATTAATTAATTAATTTTGGCCCAAAATGGCCGTTTTATTTCTACCATATTATGTTTGAGCAGCAGTGACTCAATGATTGGAGGGGGGGGGAACTATATACCGGTTAGAATGATAGCAAAATAATTGCAATTAGTTTCAATCGTAGTTTCAGTTTTTGTATGGCTCAGCAAATGCTGCATCAGGATTGTAGTTCCACCCGGTGCTGAAGTGAATGCAGTATGATAAGGTTATATAGGTTTAGTACTTACATAATTGTTATTTTCTCCCTGTAACACTTGCAGACCGCAAGATACTGTGTTCTCGACGTCGGAGTAGTCTTTTTTGAAGTCCATACTTATGAAATATGAATCTAAGTACGGCGAGGTCAAGTTAAGACTTCCAACGGATTCTATGAAGGATTCGTCGGTCTAAAAGAATATTAAATAAAACCATTAATTATAATATAGTGGTTTATACAATGCTCAACTCCTGAGAAAAAAACTATCAACTGAAGATGACTCCATACAAAAATTGTAGTGTGACTTTTTTGTAAATATAAAAGAAAAATAGTTTTAGATATCGTTTAACTCCTAATTATGTATTAATATAGTACAAAAAATATAAATTTAATTTGCTTTAAAGTTAAGAGCCTCGAAAAGTTTGTATTTTTATAACTTTAGATCTAAAAAACCACATGAATCGATAAAATAAAACTACAGTTACATAATTGATTTTATAAAAAAATGAATTCAACTAAGTTTTTTAAAATACAATGAAAACCATGCACAAGGCGGAGAAGAGCGCTTTCAAGAAGCGGCCCTTTAAGGAGAGATTGTGGTAATCTAATTGTTAAGGCGTTTGACTATTGACCCAGCGATCATGGTTTCGAATCCACATGTTATAGTTATACCATTTTAAACGCTATATTAACCGTTAAATGAAATAGAATGATTTAAGACCACTTCCAATAGGCTTCGCGAAGAACCCTCTTAAAACAATATGCTCTTATGAGCATATTGTTATCAATACGTTAATGACAGCTTCTAGATAAACCAAGATGCTCACCTCGATTTGTCCCCTGGCAGCGATGACAAATGATGGCATATTCACGTCAGCGGACATTCGTGTCAGGTTGTCTTCGATGTGAACGGTGACCTTTCCGTTGAGCGAGGGTAGAACATTTAGCGGAGTCACTATGTTCAGAAACGCTACGTGCGATGAGTACTCTCCTTCCTGGCCGTTGTCGAGCTCATAGAAGATACGCGATGATGCCTAGAAAAAAAAAGAAGATCTACCTACATAGGTGTGGTACCTCTATATTATGAGCTAATTACTATATGACAGTTTATGTGAATCATTTAATTTTCTTACATATTTTGACTACATACTATATGATGGTTCATTGAACCATTTAATTTCATACATATTTGACTACATACTATATGACGGTTCATTTGAATCATTTGATTTCATAGATATTTTGACTACATACTATATGACGGTTCATTTGAATCATTTCATTTTCTTACATATTTTGACTACATACTGTATGACTGTTCACTGAACTATTTTATTCCATACATATTTGGCTACATACTATACGACGGTACATTTGAATCATTTCATTTTCTTACATATTTTGACTACATACTATACGACGGTTCATTTGATCATTTCATAGATATCTTGACTACAAACTATATGATGGTTCATTTGTTAACACATTCAGCTCCGTACGTCAAAAGAAACGATATAAGCTGCCTGCCTAAAATTAATAATAATAATAATAAAGAAATGCAAAAAAAATATCCACAAATTTATTACATCTTTTAAGAGATGGTGTCAATTCAGTCAGAGTGCGAATTCTGATGCCACTCTGAACGATAATGGCATTGATACCGTCACGAAGTACGGCGACAGCTGAGCGCTCACAATAAAGACATTATTACATGATTCTTTACTATTTTCAAGTTAGTTTACAAATTTTTTTTTCTTGGGACACGGTGTATGTAGATTTATTTTAAAATTAAATAAATATATGTAATTCTAATTGGGACAAAGTGCTCAGAGACCTAAACAATGAGATGGAAAAGAATTGAGCGAGTCAGCCTTCAACATTTACCCTACAACACAATACAATAAAACATTAAGTACCTCCAGCCAATTGGTTCCGTTTCTGATAAGAGCCGAAAAGGTAATGTTGTACTTATTTCCAAGATACAACTCCACATTGTAATCAGACTTCACTTCCTGCAGCGCAGCAAACGGAGTCACCAAGTGCATGGTGTTGGTCATCGTTGTTAGATCCTGCAAAGAGTATTTAACCTTCTATTTTTCGAGGGTCGTTCATCTAAAATATGAATTTTGCGAGGGCCGCAATTTAGCAAAAAAAAAATTGAGTGAAAAAATGATGGGGGATAGGGGTATTATATATTTTATCTTTAGAAACTGTTGTTCATTCAAAACAAGCATAGGAGTGTATTTTTAGGTAGATTTCATTAGGAAAGCTACCTATTGCAATGGGTACCATGTCATGATTTCGAGATATCTTCGCGTTTTACATCCCCTAGAACCCAAAACTACCCTCAGTTTATAAGTTTATATATCTATCTATATAACTTTCCTGTGGTCAAGATAACAGCCGTAATTTTACACCAATCACTTTCAAATTGATACATAAAATTTAAGGACTCAAAACCTCGGTCAAGTTCGTTAATGGGCAAAATCAGACCAGGGGGCGGGAATGGGGGTTTTTTTTTCAAAAAAGTGAAATTTTGCTATAACTTTCTTAGTATATAAGATATCGAATTCATTTAAATTTTATATTATTCCACAGATAAGGGCCTAAAACTTATCACAAAAAACTTTTTTGATAGAACCAACGATTGGTCCTAGGGGTGCGAAAAATTGGTTTTTCAAAATTCAAAAAATCATACCTCCTTAAAGGGGCACCGGATCAATTTAGTTCAAAATGTGAATTGTAACCCTATCATTTCTCTACCGTCGAAATTGATTTTTTTTTACAATTTCAACGACATTTGCATTGTTCGTTGTTATTGCGATCCTCGAGATGTCAAAAATGATCCTCAAAAAAAAAAAGATATTATGTATCTGTATGACGGGAAAGTTAAAAGTTCCTAACATATTTCATTTTTGTAAATGAACACTCGCACAAATATGTTGAACTAAACAAGTAATAAAAAGTTATTGAGTACAAATTAGGAAAATCCGAAAATTCCTTTTTTCTTACTTTTAGATGGCTGCTATTTTGAAATCAATGTATTGGATTCGCAATATAAGCAATTCTTTTGTACTGACTAAAGCGCACGCATCGGTTGTGAATATTATGTCATGTTGTCCTATGGTTGAAGAAGTAAAATCAAGCATATCAAAATCGGCCACAGTGACATTATTTATACAGGCCGTATGTGGCCATCTGGCAAATTACATCCCGTTTAGGACCAACCAAACCAAACCAAACTTGAATAAAGGTGGTTCTAGGTTTCCTTGTGAATATACCCTTTCGCACTTTGGCGAATACGAGATTGATATCTCCGCAAATTAAGAGCAGAACAAGAGATTACAAAGAGGAAAAAGTTTGGTGCAAAACAAAAAATATTACAATAGCTACTTACGTATAATATGAATTTATTCTTCAGCACGATGGCGGTTTTATTTGGCAACTGCAGGATTGCACTTAACTTCAAAATTTCTTCAAATTCCGAACCGTCCACCTAGAAAGATATATCTTTATTTAAACTTCAAAATGCATGGTTAGCTTCAATGATTTCAGCTTCAATGATGCATGGTTGGTAATGATTTTTCAAACACTGAGATTTATATGTATGCCAGTGGGGTATGTCATGTATGTTAGTACGGCCTGATGGCGAAGTGGTATAAACATGTGATCTCCTGACAGTAAGTTTATCCACCTCACCTTATTGATTTGAGAGCTGAATGTGACAGTCGGGTAGTAGAGAGTGTCCAGGGAGATGTCAATGTCCGTGGAAAAGTCTTCTATGATCTGATCGATATTCTTATTTCTCCGGTTGTAATATTGGTCTTCGATTAGTTGCAATAGACCTTTTCCGTTGTCCCGCATCAAGAGCAATAGGCCGAGCTAAAAAGTAAAACAAAAAAATAGCATTTGTAACAACTTCTGCATTCATTAATAGAGATTTAATAAAGGCACCTATTAAACGAATGTTTTAATTTGACGGATTTAAACATACCATTCATTGCAACGTTTCGGAGACGTAAGCAGTTTTTATTTTAACACATTCACCGCTGTACCATACTTAAATAAATACACTCTAAAAAATTTAAAATGTGAGGTCACTGGTGACCTAAGCAGCGCTGTAAGCAAGGCATTGGTTCGTCACACGTCACTGAATGTGTTACCAATATGTAACCACCATAGTGTGAGAAAATATTAAAAGTATTAGAACTTTGAGCATAGGCGTTATTGTATTACACAAAAAATCTCATCAGGAGTATCTCATAATTGAGTACCTTATGTTTGCAATGTACCTTGTCTTTACGAAGAGTACCTTATGTTTGCAAGGAGTACTTTATGTTTATAAAGAGTACCTTGTGTTTTGAGAGCCTGATGGAAATTTCAGAGTCCAATCCTTTCGAGTATATATTCTTAAGAACCAAGCCATTCTCTTCAAAACCATCCAAAGGAGTATATATTTTGTACACATATTGAAAATCTACTATGGAATTGTAGTGCCATATGCCAGTGAAGCCGAAATCCATTTGATCCCAGCCGAGACGAAAATCAACCTAAAATTTAAAATATAGTGATTATATAGTGAAATAAATACATTGATTATACAGTGATTTTTAGATTGCTCAACTCCTAAGAAGAATTGGACAAACGCACTTTAGTTATCTAAACACTATGTAGATGTTGCAGAGACTTGGTCTCAAACGTCGTAATTTAATGGAAAGAAAATTTAAATGAAATAAATATATTTATTTTGATTTCAATTAATAAATGTCAGTACTAAGTAATTCAATACTAGACTCCGGTTCTAGTACCTTTCTCTTTTGCATTAAAGTGCTCTCGCACGCATACTCTCGCATCGCGTAACGAGCGCACTGTTACCAAATTACTATATTAATCTCAGCCTCAAAAAATCCTTGGGGTCCCAATAGAGTAATTTACACATCAAAAAAACAAATACCTGCAATGCATAGCTGCTGGTGATTAAGGAAACAGGTTAAATATGGATAGGGGTAAATTTCATAAATAAACTGTAAAAATAAAAATATATAGAAAAGTCTACCTTAGGACGGGCATTTCGTAGTTAGGTAGAACTTTTCATATATGTCAATTTTGTATTATGTTATTATGTCAATAAATAAATTATTTAATTTATAAATTAAAGTTTAAAATGCTTTTGTCAAAAAACTTAACAATGAAATGTGAGAATGTGAATGTGTGTGTGAATGTGATGTGTGTGTGCTTTCGTTTCCCATTTGTTACTCTCGGCTCTTGGTCATAGAAATTACCATAGAAATTAAAATAGCATTCAGTTCTGATCCACTGCACTTTAAACTAATATTAGAAATGATCGGTACGTAAGCAACTCTACATTACAAATACTGCAAGGGCATGTTCGTTTAATAGCACGCAGAAGCGAAGGACAGCTGCTGTAATTCTATGCACTGTACGCATAACCTTAAAATTGTTGTTTTCGAAGATTATAAGGATGGTACTTGTTGCATGTTCTCCAAATACCATGCTCCAGGTGCTGCCATATTTTTTTGCAGGATCTTTCGACATAGAATTTTAATCAGGTATGAGGACCGTGTATGCGGCAGTTTTGTTAAGTTATACTAATAAACATAAAATTATTTATAACCAAAAATGAATACATTGCGATGAAGCAGATTTGGATCATAAAAAAATAAATGCCTGCTAGAGGTATACCTCTTCCTGACTGCGTTTTGCTCGGACGACTGCCCTCTGTAGGAATTCCACTGGAAGTGCGACGCTCAGATAGACGTGGAAGTCTTGCATTGAAAGGAATTTCAGTAATGCCTCAATGCCTAAGGTTGAGTTGGGAGTTTTGATTTCGGCCACGAGATGGCGGTCGACATCACTTAATCCAAACCTTCCGACCATGTAGTAGATAGACGGTAGTGGTGTTGTCACATTAAATACCAACATGCTGTTTGTTATACGACGCATGTGCCCTTTTAAAATCAGAAAAAAATATTTTTAACATTACATTTTGTAACCGGATGTTACTTGGTAACTTACTGTTAATTTGACTATTGTAATTTTGAAAAACGTTTAGATTATCAATCGGTGACCTCTAACGAATGTAATTACGATTATGGCCATAAATTAAATTGATGTAATTTTTAAGATATTTTCAGAATATAATATATCAGTGACAGTTCATTCATATAAAAAAATGTATTTATATATTGGTATAATAATAATATTTGTAATGTAAATTTTCACTTTATAATGAGTGCCTGGAATCAAAGTTAAGATGTGTTAACATCTGCGTCGGTATGTGAATGTAATAGGAGCAAATCTTCTCGCAACGCATATCGAATTACTCTGACGTCACAAGCGTCACAGAATCATACCTCAGTATCACCAAATAGCAAATCAACCCACCCCGAAAAATCTTAAGGTATCCATTATATAATTGCTGCTTATAACCCTGTGATTTGCAATAGCACTCCAAAATTTTGTAGACAAAAGTTCAGTGAGTCGCAATTACGCGTTAAAGAATACGAAGAAAAGTCACTCATCAAATTACCTGTAAAATTAGGTGTGCGCAAGCAAGAGATGTCAAATTGCAACAAAATTGGTGCAAACTGATTTGTCATGAAATTCTCTATGATAAAATATCACTCCTACTATGATTGACCGACAACGGTCAATCATTGGCCAGCACTAATCGGTCAGGCGGTTGAACTGCACTTTTTATATCGAATAAAATATTATTTGTCTCTCTAATTAGTACTAATCAGAGCCGTTCATCGGTTTATCAGGAAGTAAAGCAAGCAGAAGGCATTCAAAGCTAATTAAGTCATTTTTGGAATGATTAGGAGGAGCATGAACATCTATATGTGTCATATTAAAGGTATAATATGCATATTATGTTGCCAAAAAATGTTATAACACAGAATTAACATTTTAAATTTCACAAAAACAAACTGCTCACCGTCTACGCTGATTGTGTAGATCTTGTCATCCCAGTCCAAATGTGTAATCCCCAGAATGTCTTTCTTGTCACTGAAGACAAACTTGGTTCTTATTAATCCATTTTTGTAGCCCTAAAAATTAAAGTAATTAAACCGATTGATTATATTGTGGTCTATAATTGGTTTTTACAGTTAAATAAATTAAAATGCACAATAAAAGCAAACATCTTATGGAATAAAAGATGGCTTAACCTGTCTACTGAGAGGAAGCCCGAAGGTTCCGTCAACTGCCCAACTCGCATATAGGTGAAAGACGCCATTGTTTGAAATTCAATATTAGTGTTAAAACTTTCATTACCACAAAAAAACGAAGAAATTATACATTATTCTATTTAGTTCATCACTACATCGTATATATTTTACTTAACAGACAAATCATTTATAAATTGGATTCGGGACACCATTTTCTCCCAAATAAATAACACTTAGTTTATACTCTCTCACACACACTTCACCCATACACGCAAACATAAGCGCATAATTACTTACACTACATTCACACCTCCTACACAACATACAGTAATTATTTACTTTCTCTTGTATGTATTTAGTAATTAGGCTTAAGATTTTATGTCCATTATGTTCATTTTCTATGCGCGTGGGTTTTGCCCCATTTTTTGTGTTTTATTTCATTTGCAGTTCGACATCATGGAAAAACATGCATGACGATAACACCGTGGTTCGGGGTATGCGGGACGATCAGGGAGCTTCAAAATTAGACACCGTTGAAATGTATAACCAAGCTTCGTATTGACATTCTGCCCAAACGAACCGTTCCTAATTTTATAGTATATAAATACAAATTATAAAAAGCATGCTTACTTGAAATGGTGACAAAAGTGCAACTCGTCCCGTAATGTTATTCTCGTGATCACCACGATCGATCACCCACGACGAGTTTATCATCATAGCGCCTTCATTATTGTACTGACAAAAAGAAATTTTTATTTTGAAATTCATAAAATTATTATCTTGCACATTTATACAATGTCATATAAAAGGCTAACACTGGATAATTTAAGCCTACCTTAGTACAGAGGACGCTACCTAATTGATTCAATTTTGAAAATACATGTTTTGTCATAAAATCTAAAAACAATAAATTGTTATTTTTATTAGATAGTTATAGTTTACCTGGAAACTCAACAAAGTGTCTGCGGATTTCTTCCAATAGTGTCTGTGTCTCGCGGTGGCTGCAACCTTGGGCAGTGCTACGATCGTTGAGTTCACAACGGCGTTGAGTTCACCGTAGAATTCGTTGGTTTTCAGAAAATAGTCGCAGAGGAGGCTGAAACTGAGGTAGTCCTTTTGCCAAGTCATGCTTCCATTTAGCGCCTGTAGATTGTCTTGGAAACGCCACCTAATTTGATTAAAGTGTGCGTAGTAGTTGCAATAGGCTATTGACTGATTTAAACTTTCACGGTCACCATTCATTATAAAACATATTATTTTATGGATTTTTACACTATTTAATCCCGCTGTTTCAGAGATGATCACACATTCCATTCTCAGGGGTGAGTTTGACCGTTCGTCTGATACAAAATAAAGACATAAACTGATGCACTGTTTCGTTCAGATCCTTAATCTGAGCTCATAACGGCGGGTAGTTTCACGATCGACCGCCATATTTAAATCACCAATACACATGACTTCAAAATTACTGCAATATGTACTCACTGTGTTGATATGATAATGGGAGACTTACTGATTCCTCATATAAGTAAGGGGTGCCAATTGGAAGACAATTAATAGCTGTCTTTCCGGTTATACTTTGGGTGTACGGAAGACTTGGATTACTTAACATATAATCTGTGGTAAATAGAGTAGTTCTGTCGTCAATGTTTGATCGAATCTTACCCAGGATTTAAATGACCATGAATGAAGTGTATAAATATTACCGATTTTGAAATATCATTATTCTGACATACCTGATGCGTCCATAATCCGAGCATCTGTGGACATCTGTCCACATCTGTCCTTAGGGACAAGATGTATGTGTGTGTGCGGAGTCCCCAAAATTATATGTTTTATTATGCATAGGTTGCGCTTTTGTTTTTAAAAACTGTGAGTTATAGCATCGGATGGTTTAAGCACATTTTCAATTACTGCCTTAGTACCTTAGCGGTGGGTTGCTATGCCAGAAATATGACTTGATAATAGCTTTTAAATAAATAAAACCCGTTCAAACAGCCCATCACAAACAGACAGACAAATGGGGAATTTTAAGCTTTAAGCTGTAGTGATAAAAAGATCCTTGTTTGTTCTAAAATAATAAAAATTAACTGTAACTTTGAAAATTAACTAAGAAATTTATGTTCTCAATTGTTGTCAATTGTTGAAATTTATAACTGGTTATATTTTAAACAAAAACATTGAATTGCATATTTACTTAGTTTTTATGAAACTTTTCCACATTTTATTATGATTTAAATTTAACTCAATGTTATTCTACTTACCAACGAAAATCAGAGCATTTAACTTAAACAATTTATTTCGGAAATAAAAGTTGTGGCACCAATGATATAAATAATTAAATTTTATCTAGTAGTGGCAAACATTAATGAAGCACACCCTATTAAGATGCCTCCACAAAAAGATTATGCACTCTGGCTCTTATGTAATGTTCGGGTACACAAAAAACTTATTTAGTATAGTTTAGTAATATTGTGCAATCCTTACATCAAGTTAAAGCTGGTGTCTTTCCAACCCTGGAAGGGAGTGTCCATTTGAGAGAGAAGAGCATAGATTGTCTCCTCCTGTGCCTCAGAGTACATCTTCACCTTCCAGAGGATCTTGTCTGTCGGAGACCAGCCCAGTTTTACGAGCCATTGACACAACCAATCTTGAAGGTATAAATTTTATTATTAGCAAATAAATTAGTAATTGGAAGGTATTTTAGGGCATTATATAACATAAAGTATATCACTTTATCATTGATAATATTCATTTATTATTTTTTTGAAATGCAAAATTGTTTTCAAAAAATACAAAAACAAAACCTTGAAATTTGCATTTTTTTATTGACATAAAAGTTATAAATAGTGTAATATAGAGAGAATTTGACGTGAAAAAGGCACTTTTGTCAGCTCAAAAACCGTATGAAATGCTTATATTTAAATATAAAATTTTCATTGTGTAAAAGTTTAAATTATATTAATATGTAAGATATACTTTACTACATAAATACAATTGTATTAAACAGGTACTTTATAATATTATATTACTATTTCTATATAGAGGGTGATTTAAAATTTCGGGCACTCCTTTTAGGATGTTGATCAATATCGATAACTAAACTCTGGTCTAACGAAAAAAAAAATATTTATTTTGGAAATGTGTTTTTTTTCTGCAAATTCACTTTTGTAGGCAGTCCTCATTAACTGCCTTTGTTAATTTTTATTATCATAATTTAGAGATGGTGTCTTTTGATGGAATTATGTATTATAAATATGTACCTTTCATAAGAAAATCAAATTCTCCGTTTATCAGCCGACCCGGATAGAACAGGAGCAAAGATCCGCCGTAGTTAAGATTGTCCTTATTCAGAAGCTCCAAACCCAGGCTGAGCTTCTGGCTGGGATCTCGGTTTGCGTCCCAGTTCACTTCCGCGTTGAGTTTCTTTACTTTCGGACTGTTCCACCGCTGGTACGTTAGGTGCACGTCGCGTATTCTAAAATCATAACATTAACTAGTGCAAAAAAAATAACATAATATTTTTTTAATACTATATAAGATGACGACAAACGTCATTTAGTTCAAACGAAGAAAATATTCATTGTATTTTCGCGTACAAACATAGGATTCTGGACAAATAACAAAAAAACAGTCACCACACCTTACTATCAACTTAACTAATTGAATAAATCTGAAACTAAATCTATCGAACAGAATAAATTGTTTATAAAAACTTTTTATATGGATAAATGTATTCAATTAATTATAAATTACTGTTGATAATGCCATTCCAGTGCAACTTGTTTTTTAATGTTAACTTAATTTTCTTGTATTTCATATCTTGATTATAATTCCTTCCGCCAACACCTAGATGCTGTAATAAATTGTTTGAAACGACTTTTTGCCACAAAAAAATTCAAGAAATTCTACATTCATTGAATTTGCCCAACACTATGCCATATCGAAAACATTAGAAGAAATTGTCAAAACTATAGATTTTCATTAAAAGTGCTAACGAAACAAAGTGAGTAAGCGCTATTATTTTATTACATAAATATAGTGCGGAAAGTATTACAGTAGAGCATCAATATTTCGGATTAGTTGCGACCAGACCCTGTCCGGGTTATCAAAATGTCCAGATTTTCGAAAAGAACCAAAAAAGGTTGTTTGAGTTCATAACAAAAAGGAAACTTGCTAAAATCCGTTAAATTAATATGAATTTATAATGTATTTTAATGAAAGAATATACATATTTATACTTTGCCAGAGATTTAAAAAAAAAATAAAAGGATGCCACTAACAGTGAAAACTTCAACTTTAAAAATCTGGACCGTAGAGTCCAGATTTTTGTCGATGGAAATATCGACCCTCTACTGTATATATAATTGAATAAATAAATGTTTTCATTTTCGGTAACCATATTAGTGTCACCTTAGTGCAGGCTATGTTTACTTTTGAGCTTTCCAAAAATCAACCCACTAAATGGAAAAAAGTGATTTTTAATACATGAATAGTTTAACATACTGATCAATATGAAGATCAGCTGCAATGTTAGTATTATTTTCCATGTCAGCCAACATGCTGATGCTGTAGGTCTTTGATTTGATGTCCAATTGCCCATAAATCGTGAAGTTGTGCTCTGACAGAAGGATATATCGAAGTAATGTTGCATAATGCTGTCCATCGTGATTGGCCTGAAAATATACAGATATTTTCATATAACTTCCAGAGCTTGAAAAGGCTTCTCCATCACAAAAAACAAGGGGTAACCACCTTGAATTATTCAAGGTGTAAATATAATCAAAATTTCTTGTCTACCTTGTCCAAAAATTCATGTACCTTTTAATTATGTATGAAATATTATTAGTTACGAAACTTATTAAAGGACCTGTCGACAGTCCCTGACTAATGGGTCCTTGCTTATTTTATTGTAATAAAAACAATGAACTGAACTGAACTGAAATAGTCGATTGCGGATTGAATGTGAATTTGCGGGGATGGATAAAGAGAAATGCCAAACAGGTTAGTACATATTCACGATTGGGTCGGCAGCCGGCGACTCGAAGAGAGCTCTCTTTGCAGGTTCTACTGCAGTCTCGACACTTGGAATGTTGCGAACCATATTTGCGGGCGAAAAAATGCGGGTTTCGCGGTTAACACACACACGACGGCGGAGCCAAAATTTGAACTGAATACCTACCTTCCCTGACATCATATTTCGGTTAGGTGGGGTAAGCGGTTGCGGTGTAAGAGGGGAATATAGGTTTGACGATGTTTTGTGCATTTCGACTATAGATGGCATTGTCAGTTCATAACATTCATGGAATAATATTTTGTCATAAACTGGCCAAGCCACTAGGAATATCTTATGTAAACTTTTAAGTGATTGAAATGAACTTTTTTAATGTAAGAATTTCAGTGGTAGCAAATATTTTGTAGTTTTCTGTTGCAGATGAGCTTTTTATTAAAAATGTATTATGCTATTTTTTTTAATTAGTCACCATTACTGCCCCAATGACAAATACAAAACCAAGTAAACACTATAAATTTCCTTAAATTAGCATATCGGCATATAAATTAAAACAATAAAATGTATAACATAACCATACCATACCACACCATACTATACCATACTCTAAAGTTCTTTCTGAAAGTGTTGTATTGCTTTTTATATGGACCTACTCGTATTACAATATGATGTTTTATTCGTCGTTTATAAAAGTCTACTGATATCTGTATAAATTGAAAACGTATATGCACAGAAATGTTAATAACTTATTTAAAAGATTTCTGATTTTATTATTAATTGTAAAACCTGCTCTTAAGGAGCCTCTTTCCGAAGAGCTGTTGTCTGTGTTGGGCGTGTGCTATTTCATCTAACGGCTGTTTAGTTTAGCTATGCTCGATGAGATTCGATATTTTCAAACAAAAACAGTGCGTCACATTACGATAAATCGATTTATAGGAAAATCTTAAATTAATGTAAAATATTGCTAGGTATTATTTCTATATTAGTATCTGGTTGACGAGTCGGCACTCTTCTAGATGTGCAAACTGTATGTATCAGATACCTAAAATATAGGTCACGAAAGCGGCGTTGAATTTGTAGTTATTTGTTGAATAACAGATTCAATATATTTCAAAAAAACTTACTTAAATTTGCATCTTTATGAAATTACCAATGACACTAGATTTATTTTTTGAATTCTAGTATTCGGTCAAAAAATTTTTACGACAAGTCTTTTTGATGCTCTAAATTTTTAGATAAAGTTGAAATTTATCTGCAAAAAAGTGAGTACACTTCAGCTTTTGTATAGATAAATGACCCGGATAAATGAATCCTCTTAATAGCTATATTGTTTTACCTGCATATTAATGTTTAGTTGTCGATTGTCCTGGGTGAAGCGTGAATCGGTTTCGATGTCCGCAAAAGACTTGCTGGTGACAAGAGCTTTGACGCGATGAGATGCTTGATGAGTCTTACTCTGATCCTGGTATAAGGCAGCAACTTTAATGTCCAAACCCGTGAACCAAATACCGTCAACGTGAATCTGCAACGGCAATGTAACTTTATTCATTACTTTCTATTAACCAACATTCATATTTTATTATCTGGTTATAATCACTGATTTACAGTGATTTCGATTGTTCAATCTTTGAGAAGAAATTGATAACCACTTTTTAGTAACTAATAAATAATGCAGATGTCGCACCATATCTCAAAGATAACTGAAAATTATTTATAAAACAGTTAAGTATAAGTGTCATGTGATTTAGCTTGATATTATTTCTAAGCTTAAGCATTTGTTAAATCTGACTTCTACGCGGTTTGCGTCTAGCCTATCTACCATCGAAATATTAATATTTTTATATTTATATCTATGTATATAATTACTTAAAGACTAGCATGGAAACGTTCAGTGGCTTGAATAGATTGGGGAATATATAAGAGATATTTCTTACGCATTGGTCGATGTATTTTTTACATATACTTTTGAGGTACTCCTCCGGTGGTTAGCAGGTGGTATAATGATTTTGTTTTTTTTACCAAACGTTTTATTCTTTTCTTAGCTGGGATGAGTTCTTAGGGAAAGGTGTAAAAGATGCTGTGGTTAAATCTATTTCATTTTTTGATAGTACGTGGAAGAAAAGAATGGAAACTGACATTTCCCTCTTGAAAATTTCCTTTATTTTATAGGAATGGTCTTTTTGCACTAAATGAAGTGTATTTTGAAGTTTTTTATTAATTGAGGACTATGCTATATGAATGTTGAATTTGAAATATGTAGTTGCATTAAAAAACACCAAACGTAAATCGTGACCGTTAATTATGTATCTTATGTAAAAATAGTGACCGTTAATTATGTATCTTATGTATCTTAGTCAAGCAACCAGCAATTGTCCTGGTGAGTCTAATTAGAGTTTATTTTTTGCAAATTTAAAATAACTTTATGTCAACACTGCCACAAATAAAATCTACCTTAGTACGGGCATGGCTCAGTTAAGTTAGTTTATTTCGCCTTAATGTCGAGCCACCCCAATAAGAATAACGTTGTGTATATTTCAGGATATATTTTGTATATTATTCTGATGTATAGGTACAATCTATTACGAATGGTGAACTTACGTCAAATTCGTTGGCCTTCTTCTCGTGAATGAGCATTTTAGCGCTGAACGGATGAAGAGTCGGCAAAGTGACATTCAGTCCGGCGTCAACAAACAACTGGGTGCCGGGCGGATAGTACAGGCGACCCGCCACCATTATATCCCTTGATTCCTCGTCGTATAGAATCTGCATCAGGACGTTGTACTGCGCGCCGGCCTGCCCAATGAATGGTATTTTCATTAATCGTACCAAAAACCTACTTTGTTAGCACATTTAGAAAATAATCAAACTGTATAAACCCTTAAGTATGATTAAGCCTATCTCTAAAAGTCATATGGATGACACTACTTATTTCATTGCAGTGTAGCCATCACGGTAACCATCTGTTAAGAGGTTACGGCAAAACACATTAGGTAAAAAATTTAAGAGTTGATTATTTATTTATTTATTTATTTAACAGGTTTCCCCATGTACATTATAATTAAAGTAAAAACAAATTAAATTACCAAAAGAAAAACAAACCGCATTAAAAACAAAAAACGATAGCATTAAACATACTAAGCTAAAAAATTAAAATAATGCCTCCACGCAAACATTAACACATAAATAATTCACGCCGATCCTACAACGGCGTAATAGAAAGCAGATTTTTAATCCCATTGGGCGAACAGACAAAAATATCAATCACTGCGGAATTTAATAATTCGACTGCTCTCCCAATCGGACTATACTTGTATACGTCGGTACGACACGCTAACCGCTTAAATAACGTTATAAGCTGTTACAGACAAAATATTAACAGGTAATTTCATACAAATTAATTAACTTTAAAAAAGTTCCCCGCTTGCTGAATTTCGTACAACAAACTTCACTATGCAAGTCGACTGTGTTTCTTATTGAATTGTATGTCCCATCTAACAATGAAACGAACAGCAATAGGAAATCATAAACCCCGTAATGGCTAATATTAAAAAATAATAACGCTATGAGAGACCGTCCATGGGCGGTGTATGCAACTGATGGGTTAAATGGGTTAAATGGGTTAAATAGATACTCCTCAAGCAATCAAAGGTCATCATATCAATAGTTGTTGTAAAATTTGATTTTAATTAGAAAAATCAGAGTATTACTTTTTGAAGAGTGTACGAAAAACAAAGGAATATTTTTAAAAGCAACAAATCTTTAATATTTCTTTATTTATTTTTCCAATATCAACTTAGAATTGATTATGAGTGCATTTTATTTGAGTTTGCCGTATTGATTGGCATGAAATGTGAACAAAATAGGTATACGAGGTGTGTTCAAAAAGTATCGCGAATTTTGTGTTTTTTCAAAAATTATTTATTTATTCATGAATATCTATTTTGTCCCCTTCAAAGTAATCCCCATGAGATATTATACACTTGTGCCAACGGTTTTTCCAATCTTCGAAGCACTTCAAAAAATCATTTTTTTTTATCTTGTTCAGCTCCTCCTTCGATGCCGTCTTTATCTCGTCAAGCGTAGCGTAACGTCAAGTGTAGCAGCTTCCATTGAGATGATTGAGTTTTGGTTTCCACGTCATAACCATAAACCCACGATTCGTCACCAGTTATGACCCTCTGGAGCAAATTTGGGTCGTCGCGGACAGAGTTTAACATCTCATTAGCAATGTTCATGCGACGCTGTTTTTGGTCGCAATTGAGCAATTTTGGTACGAATTTCGCGGCGACCCGTCTCATGCCCAGATCATTGATAAAAATCGAATGGCACGAGCCAATCGATATGTTTAGGTCCTCAACAACTTCTCTAACGGTGATTCGACGATTGGCCAATACCATTTTCTCCACTTCATTAATTTTTTCGTCTGTTGTTGAAGTGCTCGGGCGTCCGGCACGCTCTTCGTCGTTCACATCTTCTCGGCCTTCTGAGAACATTTTGTACCACCGATAAACGTTGCTTCGGTCCAAGGTAGCTTCTCCGTATGCCACAGTCAACATTCGGAATGCATCCGCGCACTTAATTTCGTTTTTCACACAAAATTTGATACAGGTTTTTGATCCATTTTTTTGAATAGGTAAAAATCGAAGACGCTCCAAAACACGTGCAAGCAAAGCAGCTGTCAACAATTAAGTGAACATTCAAAATGGACGAGCTTGTCGGCATAAGTGAGAGACATGAGTACCAACATAACGCCACAAAAAAATCGAAATTCGAATATACGTAACCCGCGAAAATTCAAAATTCGCGATACTTTTTGAACACACCTCGTATTATTGAATCCAATACTGACCTCTTCATAGCTGACATGCAAATTGACGTCGGGCCTCTGCAGGGCAATGTGCGAGTCGACTTTGAGACCGTCGAGTTTTCTGTGCAGAGCAAAGCCAACACGCAACTTTGCGTTGTCATCTCGCATACTACGCGATGAACTAATGTTGGCACTTGTTTCGATGTGCCCTGTAGTACTCTGTAAATAAAAAATTAGAATTAAATAGATTTTTTTATATACTGGTTTACAGGAAGTTTGGTAGGTCGATGCAAACCTTTTAGGAGCATAGAAGATAGAAGAGTCATATAGAACATATTTTAGGCCATTCAACAGACGATTTGACCCCAACACAAATTAGCTCTTTTGTTTGTTTTCTTATACTGATAAAGTAGCCATTGCTGATAGCCTTATCAAAAGATCACAAAGTCAGGAAGTTACAAAGTTACCTAAAATTAGGCAAATAGCTTCTTTCAACATAACTCTCTTCGAGAAAATAGCTCGTTAGAAAAAATGCTTGGACAGTGACTGCTGTGCAGTCTATACCTAATCCATAAAGATCACAAAATCTCGTCCATGCAAACTCGTCATTTTCCATAAAGCAACATTTTGCCATATAACTCTCTTCGAGAAATTGGCTCGTTACAAATATCTTCACATATGGGCCTTGACCGTCAAGATGGACCTGATGTTATGGTGCTCACAAAAGTCAACACTTACCAACAAAGTTTTTTTAGTTTTCATCAAATATTTGGCTCATGCCAAAATGGCTCGTTCATATTTTTTGTTGTGACTTAGGGAAGTAATGTCTACCTATCTATTTTTAAAAGATCACAACGAATTTTACCATCAAAACATTTCATTACAAAATGAACAAATTAAATATATTATAATGAGTGTAGGTATGTCCGCGGAGGGGAATGCGCGCGGCGCGGGGGGTGCAGATTGGCGTCGGGATGCGGGAGCCGCGGACCGCGGATGCTGTTTTCATTTGCTTTCAAGGCCGTTCGGTCAGTGTCGTAAACAAACCATTCGGATGTACCTACAGATTTGCTTTGGGACGCATTAAATTGCATGGCAATATTGTCATTTTTAAATCTAGTTATTATGAAAGAATAATAATATTATTATATTATTATTATACTAATAATACTATTATTACTAACGCAATTATTATTATTATTCCTTTTATTATTATTATTAACGAAAGCCAATTTTTATATCAGTCAATAATATTTATTTATTTATTTGTTGACAGTAACTTAATATGAATTACATATAATACAAAGTACTACCTAACTAGGCAATGCCCGTACTAAAGTAGACTTTACTAAAAGCATCGTTCTTATAAGCATAACCATCACACTGCGCAACATACAATTACAATTATTTTAATGAATTGTATGAAATAATACATGATATATAAATAATATTATATAATATATAAATAAAACTAAAAATAATACTGAAATAATAATAATAACAATGGATATAATACTATATAATATATATATATAAATAATAATACATAAATGTACGGTTAATAGCTAATACATCATTTTAATAATTTATATTAAAAAAAAATATATAATATTTATTTATTTTCTTATGGGAAAACACACAGTAATGACAATAATATTAACAATTAAGAATTAAGCAGATAACAAAACCGATTATGGATTTCCTACATATTCACAAACATACTATTATACAGTAGGTATGAAGACTTCAAACTAAATTGATGCAAATCAAATTATTAAAATACAAACACGCAGGTATAACATTTGTATGAGGAGCATGTGATGTATGTGTGTGTGTGTGTGGATGAGGGTGTGTGTGTGTGTTTGAGGGTGCGTGTGTGTGATGAAAAGAGAGATTTTGATGACAGTGTATTAAGTTTAATGTAGGTATGAAAATGACGTTTTATTTGCGTTAGATAGATTTAATTGATATATATAAATATAGGTATTACATATCCATAAGACTGTAATAGAAAATAAGATATATATTTTATATACAATTAGGTACCTAAATACCAATTATATCACCTGCAGCTATGAACAGCATTTTTAAACTATTTTAGTGTATTATTAAAAATGTCAACATCCGATAATTTGTTGTTATAAAACGAACATATTCGCGGTATAATTCCATTTTTACATGCATTCGTATTGCACCTGGCTACTTTAAATAACTTGTAATTCCTAGTATTCCTAGCTGGAATGTTAAAGGTAATTTTACTTAACAAATAAGGACAGTCAAAAACATTTTTAATTATCTTATACAAGAACGTCGCACCGGCGACATCCCTACGATAAGACAGGGGATAAATATTAAAGAAATTTGAAACATCCGCAAGATTAGAATGAAACGTGTTATTTTTGATATTTAAATATTTAAGAAAATTATTTTGTATTTGCTGAATTCTTTGTATGTCAGACAGACAGACAGACGGCCAAAGGACGGGGATAGTAGCTTCTTATACATGATTAAAAACGGTATGGTATAATCGGGAAACTTTAACTATGTATGTAACCTTAAAACCTTGGGCTCCTATAAATATGGCAGTTTTTTTTTAATAGTACTAACAGTTACTTAAAACAAGGTTACATTTGACATAGGAATATTTGAAACAAATTAATTATAAATACTAAAGTACTACAAATCTAAATTATAAATTTAAAGATTATGCAAGCATTACTAGGAATCACTTTCAACCATTCATAAAATATAATACCCATGTACCGTACATGTAAAAAAAGGCAGACATTTTTTTTTGTACTTTGATGAACTTTTAGTAAAAAATATACTAAGTACTTATACAAAACTTGAATAAACGAGAAAAACAAGTAGTTCACGTTTAGTTTGTTTCTTTCATTATTTCTTGCTGTAAATGACATAAAGCTATGAATCTTTAATAGCAAATGTAAGCTTGAAATCAATTGTTTGTTGAAATCAATCTGCATTTCCTCTTCTCTTCTCGTCAACGACATATCGAAAGATTATAGAAAGGATTAAAATTATAGAAAGGATTCATTGGTTACATTTCTAGACAAAAACTGATTGTTATCACCAAAACTCTGTGGAATTCGGTCACATATAGGGGGGGGGGGGGTCATTATACTACCTAGAAAATAACTATTCAAAAACTTACATATCATAATTTATCACGTGGTATGGTGTAAATTTACACAAATTAAGACACTTTTCTTTCATTGTATCTAAACTATGTAATAAATCTAAAAACTATGTTTAAAATAGTCTTAAAATGGATATTTAGAAAATTAAGTTAGGTAGAAAGTAATGGAGATTTTTTTCAACCAACTAGTATATCCTTCTCTTTTCTAAATCGATTTTTAATTGCGTATTTGAGGTAATCTGAAAACCTAGGTCAAGGTAAATAAGTCTAACAAAATACGGGCATCGTAGTATTTATTTTTTCTCCGTACAGATGTAGGATTTTAATTATGAAATGTGACTTATGAAACTTTAACTGTCGAATACTAAGCCGGATATATTTACCGTGGACAATATTCTAACAAATAACTTAGACTATAGACTTATATTCTAAAAAAAACCCAAAATATAAGAGATGAAGTATTTATCGAAAAGGAAATTATCTTTTCAAAAAGCTTCTAATTATACATATAATGTTATAATCTTTAACATAATACAACCAACCTAACCCAGCGTCCGTCTGTCTCCTAGGAGTCGAGAACATCTGAACCGTTTTTTACGGCTTACTTCCCTATGAAGATACATTATCTGGGCTATGTTTGGTTAAATTTAAGCCTATTTAGTTTTAGGAAGCCACGTTTAAAAAAAAAATAAATTGGTTGCAACTCAAAACGTTGTTCACGTAATCATGACCTCTTAAATAAATGATGATACATGCGGTGCCGTAGGTGCTGAAAGCCGCCTGCTTACCCGTCCCACGAAACAGGGACAATAAAAACAATCCCTAGCAATAAAGGTATTAAAAGAAACAGATAAAACCATTACATCAAGCCACACACGAAATTAATTAATAATATCAAGAATTGAACAATACTAAAAAAGGATAAATAAAATATCTTTGAAAAATTAGGGAATAAAACTAAGTATTTTGATTCGCAGTTTTTCTAAATAACGCAGGAAAAATATATTATGAAAATTACGAAGAAAGTAAATTACGTTATAAAAAGTTGAAAAAGAAATATCAGTTCTAGAGCTACAATTCTAAATTTGCTAAATTCTATATAGAATTTACAAGTGTACAAAAAATATACTTTAACAATAAATACAATATAAAAATACCTACATATTAATACTTACTATTAAAATCACCCAGTAATCATTAACGGCATAAGAAACATAAGACATAATCCTGTGACATCCGTCATGCACAAAGTAAACACGCCCATAATCTTATAATATTATATAAATCCCTCTTGCAATGTCAAGAATATAAAAAAAACAGAATTTTTGCACGAGTGGATAAGATTGAAGAAAATATCGTATAGTCTTTTTACTGTCGTCCCGGTTAAAGTATGAGAATATAAAATTTACGTTCTACTCTTTACATCTTTAGAAGTCTATACGTTAGTCATTCTTCCTAATTTTACCTTTTTAAGTGATTGTCGTTCGAGCAACAATCCTAAATAAGTTCCATAAACCTATGTTTAGACAGTATGTAGAGAAGCTAAAAACTGGCCGCTCTATGTAACCATATGTAATTTTATTTTCCCAATGTTTGTATTCAGTCAAAAAGATATTTACTTTTCATAAAATGTGGTAAAAATACAGACTTTTCTTGAGTCTTCATTTTTGAACATGAAAACATAAAATACCAGGAAGTTGAATTTTTAGCGGCATTTGATTCTCTCTCGAAAACTCAGCCCTAAATGTTAAGTCTGAGGTTAGACAGGTTTTTGAAAAAAAAACCCAAAGTCAGCACAATCCGCACACAATAAAATAATATTCAAACACTCTTTTGTAACAATTATTTCATGCCATGCTCAACTAAGCTAAACTTGCTTGCAATAGGATCAGGGGAGATAGTGAATGAAGTCATATGTTCAGTATGTTAATCATTAATACCATATTCATTATGTATTTTTTTATTTTAATTTAACTATACAAAGATATATTTGTCTGAATATGAACAGTCTATGCAACAACATTGTTTATTTGTTTTTCTAATAAATAAATTAGTTAACATTTACCATTTCTCTATAGGTAGGTGCATTGACGGTCTGACATTCTTAGTTTTAGCACAACAAAACACTGCCTTCCTTAGTTCAGTCATAGTCTAGTAAAGAAGGCGGGCACAAAATGTTGTAATGCTAATCTCTATCTTTATGTCTTAAATAGTATATACATTTATAAATGTAATTTTCTTTATTACATTTCGATAAATAAATAATCAATAAATAAATTACAATATAATAAGATATCAATGGAAGCAAGAGGCTTTTTCTTGATATAGGCTGCTATACAATTTGGGTTTATATAGATTTTACGACATTTGGTATGAACAGCAATTTCTGTAAAACCCGCAATAGCTAATTTTCTATCTTTCGGTTTAAACTAGATGTTATTAAAGTTTTTAAACCTTTCTCTTTCACCACCACAATGGCATCAAATAAAATTTTATCACAAATAAAGAATTTCCGCGACATTGTTACTAGCTTTACTGCTCTGTGCCGTAATAAATTACTGATATATAATAAAAAAATATTGTATTATAAATGACTGTATTATAATAAAATACACTCGTGCGTCGTGAAATGTGCAAAGGGCGATGAAGCTAATCCACTCCGCCGGCCGCCGGCCGACGCGATGACGCGATGACATAGGCAAGTACCTATCCAGAGAGCCACATCGCTTGGCCTTCGAGCGCCGCGCGGCGCGCCCCCTGCGCACGCCAAACAAACATTTCCTACCCCTTCCGCCTCTTGCACCGCGCGCATTCCTCGCGGGACCGAAAATTTATTTATATATATATAATTTGGAATAAAATGTTTTGATGACTAAGTTCGTTGTGATCTTTTAAAAATAGATAGGTAGACATTACTTCCCTAAGTCACAACAAAAAATATGAACGAGCCATTTTGGCATGAGCCAAATATTTGATGAAAACTAAAAAAACTTTGTTGGTAAGTGTTGACTTTTGTGAGCACCATAACATCAGGTCCATCTTGACGGTCAAGGCCCATATGTGAAGATATTTGTAACGAGCCAATTTCTCGAAGAGAGTTATATGGCAAAATGTTGCTTTATGGAAAATGACGAGTTTGCATGGACGAGATTTTGTGATCTTTATGGATTAGGTATAGACTGCACAGCAGTCACTGTCCAAGCATTTTTTCTAACGAGCTATTTTCTCGAAGAGAGTTATGTTGAAAGTAAGCAATAACCCATCTTTACCTAACCTTTTAAAATCTAGATTTTGTGATAAGTATAAAACGGCTTTAAACAATGGGTGGTCTATCAATATACGAAGTCAAAATCAAAAGAGCTATATATTGCTTGGGTAACGCCCTTATTTTGCGTGGTTTCGTTGGACTATTTAGCCATACTTGCATATTATACGTACATATCTGTTTCCAATCCCAAGAATTTTCTAGGTACATGCCTGTGATTTGTACTGTTTGAAAGAGTACAAATTATAGAAGTTACCCAAGGTTGCTCTATTTTTTATCTAAATTTTTATTTTCTCAGTTCTCGTATTCAGTCAATAAGATATTTACATCAAAGGTTGTGATAAGATTTAGACAAAAATACCAAATTTTCAAGGTTTTTACCTTTTAGACAAAGTAAAATTTATGAGATAAAAGGTTATCCAGTATTATTTTTCTTCTATATCTATCTACAAAAAAGACAGTCACAACAATTCAACTTTTGTTTGGACAAATGACCGAGGTGCGTCCTCTCAAAGTGCTTATATAAAAACTGAAAGATTCTAACAGGCCACGACCACATAAATTTGAACACCAAATCAAGACATGATATGATATAATTTATATTTGTGTATGGCTCAGGCGATTTGAATATATTTTTTGCTTATGATAGGGATTTTCCAGGGATGGTCACGTTTTTTTTTATAAAGTTACGTCTAGTGTTAGATAGCAACATAGAAATAGTTAATGGCATAGAAGCGAACTACAGCGGATATGACAAAATCATGACATTGACGTCAGTCGAAAACTAAGCCGCCGTAAGATTTAGCTTACGCCGCGTCTACCTAATTCAATGGTCTGTAGGTAGCAATGAGTAAAAAAGTAAACTTCTGTTCAAAATGTTTTCATGTCGATGTCATGACAGTTGCTTACATATTAAGATGTATTTTAAATGGTAATTTTTTGAAAAAGTCTTTTGTTAATAAGCCTCACTTGAAACACATTTTCACAACACGAAAATATATTGTCTACACAGCCTCTCAGGGTTAGATAATAGAGATTATTGGCAATAATTTCATCTTTTTGTAGAGTAGTTATGCGTGATGAGAAAATGTGAAAATGCCACAAGCAACAGTCGCACCAGTCTCGAGGGTGAGTGACATTTGACTGAATTTTACAAAAAGGATAAAGGTATCAATTAAAGTACCACTAACCAAATATTTAACATCTGTAAAGAAATTGAGGTGCGGATATGATGTGAAATCCAGACCCAACTCGCCGTAGAGATCGTAGCGAGCTCCCAATATCCGGTTGCTGAGTAGGGCTTCGATTGCTATAGATTCCTTTCGCTCATTGAGAAACTGATAATCCAATCGGAGCTTGGCTCCCTTACTGGGCCCGTTCCACGTGAGGTAGCCGATGAGGCGACTGGCCAGACGCTTCGTTTGGAACTCGAGCGAGACGTCGCACTGAGAGACGCCCTTCTTCTGCGCCAGACGGAGTGTTCCTGAGCAATAACATACACTTTCTCATAACCTAAAAAATATGCCATTTCTACTGGGCTGTAAATTACTCAATTAAATTCAGTTATTAAACTTGCAATATCTGCAGTCACGAGACGCACCTTCTCTTATTTCTCGTCAACACAATTTTGGTGAATCCTTTACAGTGGGCGAAAAAACTTTGTCCCAATGACTTTATCTCTTCTTCTTAGGAAATAAAAAAGCGCGTTCTCATGCGGAAAGCCACAGCACAGTGCATACATCCACAATGCAAGAGAGTTTTCGAGAGAGAGAGCGAGGGCAGGTATTTAGTGCAGGCAAGTTACACTGACAAGTGCAAAACTGCGCATGCGTCGAAATACGTCGGATACGGCCGAAAAAGTAATGTAATTGACAGCCCATTTATTGCTTTCTAAATTTCAGTGATCTTTACCTTAGAAAAATCGTTGTTTTCTGATTTTCTAATATCAAACATTATCACTTATTCCGGCAGGGGTTATTACCTATTTTGAAGTACCCGGGTATCAGACTAAATGGAATGTGCCGTTGCCACGAGTTGGTAACATTAGCATAATTGCATCTGCAAATTTGCTCATTCCTCAGTTCACAAACCTAATTTAACAAGAATTATTTTCATTGACGTCAGAGGCAACTATTTAATTAAAATGCAAATTCCATCTTGAAAGACAAAAGCATTCCCTTTGTGTATGAAAATGCTAGATTGCAAATCTCACGACATGACGTCAATAACAGATAGCCTTGAGACGTTTTATAAATTTAGAGAAACTATTTAAGATAAGTGTGTAACCTCAATAAATAACTTGGTGACCCTGTCTGACCTACCTAATCCTATCCAGCACCGTTAACGAGCTCTCTCAGAAACACCTGTTTCAAGCTTAAGGTTTGTATTTTATTGGTGTGCATTCACCATAGTGATTTAATTAAAATTTGATTGACTTTAAGAACTCTGAATTTCAGTTGCTCGCAGAGACTCTTTAATGGAACTGCTAGTAGCCCCTCCGTAAAAGCAAAATCTTCTACTCGACATTTTGTAGAGTTTGTAAATTTTGTTGGGTAAAAATGACATCAGATATGATCGTTTTACAATTACTTTTCAGCGAATTTGAGACAGACGCCAAAGAGGTTAACCTTAAAACCAAAACATATTGTTATGAACATCATCACCTGCCAGCTCCATTATTCTCTCGTTGTTGACAGCTATGTAAACCCTGGGCACGTAGATGTAGCCATTCTTCTGATCCTGTTTCGTCAGGGACATAACAGCATCAAAGTGCTTCTGACCATCAATGTCCAGCGCGCTCTCGATAAGCTTATTGTTCGGTAGATTTTTGTAGGTCGCCTTGGCCGTTAGTGTATTCTCGGCCGAGTGAAATATCATCTCCGCCTTTCCCGAGTCACTCTGCGATGCGATCGTTATATTGAAATTGCGCTTTGTCTAGAATAAAAACCAAAACATAACCGAATTAACATAAATGGTAAAAACATTAAATATGTTGCATGTTTTATTTAATTCTTAAAAATGCTTACAGCTTTAACATAAAAAAATAATTAATAACTTAAGCCGACTACAGGCGAGAATAAATGTCATTGCGAGAATAAATTAATAGGTAGTAAAAATAATTTACAAACCTTGCTATCAGGTGTATTGAACGAGAATCCGATAAAGCTTCCATTATTGGTGTCGGTGATCCAATTATACCTAAACTCATAGACCTTGGCAGTCGGATCGACTTTCTCAAGCGAGACCAGATATTTAGCAGGTCCACTCATGATGAAGTAGGGCGCGTCAAGCACATTACTCATATTCGGGAACTGGAAAAGCAAAACGTAGATAATTATTATGGAAAAATAAAAAAAAACGGAAATATAAACATAAGTACTATATTTAGACAACAATAAGTTTTGTCTGTGGATGCAATAATGTTTTTACAACAAATGTTTAATCAACTGTTAATACTTAATCTGCGGTTAGCTAAAATACTGCCCTCTATGCCTAAATGCAGTATTTCCTCTTGGGCAATTGTAATATTTTTTTAAAGCCTATCCGCTCAATGCTTAAATTTGTTAATAGACTATTAATAATTATAAAAATGCATTTCTTATGGTTTTAACGCTGGGTCATTTTATATTATACAGGCTGTATTAAAAATCACTACTGTTATTTTACATATACAGGGAATTCTAAGACCATTCCTAAAGACTTAAGGTGGTGTTTCCTAGTACGTGTAAGAAATTGTATTAAAAAAATGTAAAAATAGTCCGTGCTAAAATTTATTAATTTTATCAAAGAGCTCGTGTAAATTCCCTTTTTGTGCTTCGCTCTTCCGTTTGCTCCCCGTGCTCGGCCAAGGCCGGTCAATGACTCGCCGTGACGTGGCCTCGCTTGCGGCCGAATTTACGACAGGAGCAATTTCATATTATCAAGTAAAGATTACAAATTTTTTACTCGGAAACCATGATGAATTTTGATATTAGGTCAAAACAAATCATGTTTGTAATCACAGGGTAAATAAGCTAGATTTTTTAACGGGAATGGTCACTGTGTATATTCCTCTTGTTTTTCAGCGGCACTTATAACTTACTAATTCTGATAAAAAAAAAATCATTAAAAACTTATATTTGAAAAATATATATTTGGAATCCTTAAAACAATCCAAACAATTTACCCAACACAATACAAAGAATAAAATAAATATTTTATTATTTGTTTAAGTGCCAAATTTAATATTACTACTTCACATAGCTTTCGAGAAAAACGTCTTTGACAGATGGTCGAACACAAGAGTGACCTTATGAGGGCTCCGTTTTTTCCTTTTGAGGTACTGAAATCTACAAATAAGTCATAACATAAAATTACTAAAAAATATTGAGATTAAAATATTCTTAATAACGGGGTGTACTCAAAATTACACAAATATATATTTTTTTAATTCTTACTTCGAGGGTAACCTATACAATTATTATTAGGTAAATATTTACATGGACTAATTTTATTTACCTATAAAAAATTAAATAAAATATTTTTGCTATTACCGTTTATTTAAATATTTATTTTTCTAAATTGGTTAGCACAATATCAACAAGTGACTCATTGAAAACTGTCGGATGAACCTCGTAGGTTAAGTAATTTGTAAAAATATGTTGTATAGGCATGTAATAAAATAAAGAAAAGGAAATAGGAGGTTCGCGGTATTACCTGGTACGAGGCGCACACTTTGATGCCAATAGCTCTGTCGACTGCCGACCAGCTGCATGTAGACTCCTGTATTCTGTTTTCCACCACTCCCAGCTGCGGAACCTCCTTGTCGCCGTGGAGGACCAACAATTCAGACCTATACACATTAATTATTACTCATAATAAAAGGCTACTTGGGCTACGGTAGGGGGCAGGGGGCTGTTCTTAATATGTTCTTCAGTTTCGAAAATTTACGACGTGTAAGGTAGTAATAAATCGAAGAGTAAGTTTTCCGATCAAAATGTTTTTCATGTCGAAGTCATGCCATATACTTAAATTTTAGATTATATGTATTTTTTTATTTTGAAGTTGGTTTTCTTTATTTTATTTTATGCGGATATTTCTTGGAATTTGAAGTTTTAGAAATACACCGATTGCTTATCGAAAATATTTCGATATTTACACATAAACACCACATACTAAAGTCGAGCATCAAATAATAAATAGATAAATAAAATATTTATAGTAGTAAAGTAATTTTAAAGCTTCATTACCACCATCTCCCCTGACTCTAGCACAGGCACATTTGGCCTAGTTGAGTAGGGCCCAAAATAATTGTATATGACCTAGGTCATAACAATTATTTAAAAAATATATATATACTGATCTACTAAAACCTACCTATACCTATATACCTACCTACCTACTTAGTACCTATATATACTGCCTAAAATGAACACCACATTTGGACAGCAGTCATTAATATAAAATTACCTACCTAGAGGAAGAAAAATATTTTTTCAGAAATATTAACAATGCCTAAAAATTGTAAGGATAATTTTACATAACAAAATTATTTTAACAATTTAAGTACATAATACGTAAATAATATGAAAATATGTAAATTCTTTGTATTTAATTATTATTTATTTATTATATATCTATAATTGTATATTTGTTTCTAAATAATTTGTATGTTTTAAACTAAATTTATATTATTTTTATCAAATTTTCAATAATAATAACATCTCTAACCTAAAATAACTAACTAATATTTTTCATAATTGCGTAATTACGGGCGCTTGCTTTAATACTCATTTTAGAAAAATTATGTATATCATGTGGATAAACTACACTATTTTGAATAGCTTATGAAATTCTCTACAATATGGTTGTATTAATAAATGTAGATATTGTATATAAAAAAAAAATGTCAATCTTGAAAAAATATATTTTGGTGTAAAATTTTATTTTTGATAACCAATAAAAGAAAATTTAAAACGATAACATCCATCTTTTATTTTTTACTTATGTTCCTAGATATCATATCATATAAAACTATTTATAAGTAAAATATATATTTTACCATGAAAATTCAAAAAATATATATATCTACTAGCTGACCCGGCCACGCGTTGCTGTGGCTAAAGTTTTTGTTATAATACATTATAGTAAACAATCTAAGAGGAACAATAAGAGAACATCAGTCACGGAGTCCACTATGCTTTTTCACACAGATGGTATTTGTAAAAAAATATGGTGATCTCCTTATTTGACTTTCTACTACTATAACCCTTTAGTACAATGAAATTATTTACGAACAAAGACGACAATGATGATGTTGGTATACAAATTCACTGGATTGAGATTTGAAGGGGAAGTACGTTGAACACAATTAATTAAAATGTTCTTACACTTGATACTAAGCAGAAATCAATAGGTAAAAAATAAAAATTTATCAGATTTATTATTTCCATTTAATTTTATAACAAATATAAGTATATTACAGTATAATACAGTAAATAACATGTGACGCTTAAACTCATGAATGAGGTAGGCAAGGCAGACAGTCTTAAACTTTTAAACATTAATATCTTTTTTTTTGAATTAGGATAAATACTTTCAATTTCAATTTAATTTAACACCAATCGGTGCACAATGTTTTTGGTTAACCTGTCTTTAGCTAACACAAATAGATTCGACGGTTTCCCAACACGTGAACACGCAACATATAGTTGCCCATGAGAAAAACATGGATTTTCCAAATCTAAACCACAAATGGACATTGTTTGACCTTGAGATTTATTTATAGACATGGCGAAAGCTAAACGAATTGGAAACTGTAGCCTTTTGAAGGGTATGGTAGAATTTGATGGTATCATCGGAATACGTGGCAGCAGGACCACTTTTCCTTTAAACTTCCCAGCCAAAATGGTTGCTTCAAGAATGTTTCCGGTGATCTTTTTGATGACCAAACGCGTACCGTTACATAATTGAGGTGGATTCAAATTACGGAGGAGAATAATAGGGGAACCAATCTTTAATCGAAGATTATGTGGTGGCATTCCAGGGATATCTAATGAATTTAAAAATTCAATCGGAAAATTTACACTTTCATTTTCATCAACAACAGTATCGATTGATTTAAAAGACATCAGAACGCCTGGTAACAACTGTTGTATCTGGAAGTTAATTTCGTCAACATCAACGTTTTTGGCTGCCAAAATCGCCCGTTGACTAAGCCATTCATGATTCAAATAATTATTCTGTATATCCGGGAAAATACTCTGAATCAATTCAGTTTTATCCTGAACAACAGTGCAAAAATTGTCTGGTAGTTTAATGCATTGCGTATTTGGTTGCAGTTTTATTTTACCGTTCCCAATATCTAGTAGTTGTTCGGAAAATATTAGTGCTGATGGATCATTTTGCAATTGTACTCGCATATTTATGGTCAATCGAAGTGTTTCAACACTTCGCCATAAGAATGATTGTTTCAAACATGCATTAATCTCATCCGCGAAAGTAGAGCGAGGTATAACCGGTAAGGTCTGCCGGAAGTCACCAGACAAAAGTAAGATAGCACCACCGAAAAGTTTATTATTGCTGTTTAAATCTTGCATAGTTCTGTTTAATGCTTCAAGTGAATATTTGTGTGCCATTGTGCACTCATCCCAAATTATTATAGAACTCTTCCGCAACACTGCAGCTATTCCACTATTCTTTTTGATGTTACACATTGCATCTGGTTTATTATGAACGTCCAATGGCAGCTTGAATGTTGAATGTGCTGTTCGCCCACCATCCAGTAAAGTAGCCGCAATGCCTGACGATGCTAATGCTAATGCGATTTTTTGTTGCGACCGTATTTTGGCAAGAATCAACGATATTAAAAATGTCTTACCGGTTCAACCGGGTGCATCCAAGAAAAAAAAACCGCCTTGTTCAGCAGCAACAGCCAGCATAATCCGATCATAAATAATTTTTTGTTCTGCTGTCAGTAATGGTTCACTGTTCATGATAATTGTTGCTAAACTTCCATGGTCATATTGATTTTCTCGTTGTAAATCGGTATTGACTAAGTCGGTGGCTGGACGATTAGGTGATGGCATACCATAATGATTAAGTGGTAAATTTGAAATAAGAACACATAAATCCTCGATCAAGACCAATGCTTCATTGTACATCTCTGGTGTATAATCTATGTTTTGGCATTGATTTGTTTGTCTAATTCGGTGCAAGATGTCTTCTGTCATACAATTTTTATATTTTTCCCACAAAGTTTGTGCTTGCGAGGGATAACATGTCGCCAAAATAATTGCAAACAACTGACGAATGTTATTCGGTGTTGATGTCAACGCAGCATCAGCAAGCGTTAAGTCCCAATGGTTATCGTCTTCTAGCAATTGCAGTTCACGACATGCATCCTGGTATGTATTGAATACTCGACCATTAGCTGTTCGTAAAAATTCAAAAGACGTTGGTCCGGGAACATTCACCAATAACAAACGTAAATAGAAGCACTCACGTTGCTTTGGATGTACCGTGTAAAGTCTCCCCAATGTCTTAGCTTTGAATATGCCTGTAATGGAAGGATGTGGTTTTCCTTGTTTCCGTGGCTCCCATTTTTTACTGGATTTGTTCCATGTGAAATAACGTGGAACATCACCATACACCAATGTCTTCGCGAATTGGCCAAAAACATCAGGTTTTTGACACAATGTAAAAAATTCAGTTAGAGTCGTTTTCGGAGCTTCGAACGCTCTTTGGAGAACATTTTCTTCAGTGAAGTATACACGTTGACCGTTTTCAAGATGTATTGCCAGATGTTGGACAGCAGGATCTCTTTCGTGGATGGGAAAGCTGAGAATATGCCAAATAGCTTCATTGCTGCTAATGTATCTGCCCATTTGGTATCGTGCTATTTCGTCATTTTTATTTATGTTTTTTACTTCAAATATGGCCAAATCACTGCCTTTGTTTACATATTTACAAATATACTTAATTGATTTAACAGAACTGCAAAGCTCAACATTGATATGAGCTTTGTAAGTTTTTGAAAGTAGTGGTGGGTATGGTACCACCCACTGATTATCAAACTCAACTTGATTTGGAAAGTTCGGCAGTCGCATTGTAAATGTGTGGCCACCATTCTCAGTACTTCTGCGGCGATACATTGGATAACCATCAATATCCGTGATCGTGTCATTCGTATACGGCTTTGGGAAGTTTTTTTACATTTTCCATTTTCCATGCACGGTGAGGTCATGTTGAAAACACCGCATGGCCCATGGATCATGTGTTTGGTGACAATATCAAATAATTCTTGATCAATTAATGGGTCTGGAATTTCGGCTGAAATTATTTGATCGATTTCTTCAGGACGGATTCTATCTTTAAGCCAAACCAAAATGTGGGCATGAGGCAAACCTCGCTTTTGCCACTCTATCGTATACAGCCAACAACGTGTGATACCAAAAATTGTATATTTAACAATAAAATCAATTAAGGATTTCAATTTTTGTTTAAACACACGTGCAGTTAAATCATGACGATGAATGGCTTGTTGTCCTGGCAATAGTAAAGTTTGTATCTCTTCCCAATTCGGATTACATGTGAATGTAATAAATAAATCCGGTCGGCCGTAATGACGTACGTAAGTCATCGCATCTTGTATGTATTCCTGCATGTTCCGTGGACTGCCGATGTAGCTTGAAGGTAAAATGAAAGCATTACCGATGTCATTGGGATTTAAATTTCCATCGATGTTTCCAGCAACAGCATCTCGTAAGTGAATATATTATTCCGATCGTAGTTTTGCCTAGTTGAATCGAAGGAATCGCAAGCGTTCGCTTTCGACCTTAGCATACATATCAACAATGTATTGATGGAACAGCTGACGATATCGAAGGATATAATTGTCTTGATGTTGTCTAACCATTATTCGGTGTGCGTAGTAGTTCATTGAGCTAACTTTATTATTTCTGTAATCACCTAAAAAAATAAAAAATAAAATGCAATACGAAATTAAAATCTATACATACAGTAAGAAAGTAAATAGATAATTGTCAAATTTACCGGTATTTGGATCATACTGTTTGATATTAAGGTGATATTCATCTTGTCCTTGCCAAAATATCAATGGATATTGTAGTGCGTCATATGAACGGTGTAGATCCTAAATCGTACTGACAGTGTTGTCTCGCCGTGTAATGTTTATAGATCTTTTGTCAACTGGATCACCAACCATGATAACAGCAACCTCATCAACAGTTGGAGCGTTGAATCTACCAGCATGTTCACCTAATGGTACTTTGTCGGCTTTTATGACGATTTGATAATTGTCATTTTGCAGTCGTGGCGAAACTCTTTTGATCAATTGAATTAGTTGATTTAGTTGGATAACCATCAATATCCGTGATCGTGTCATTCGTATGCGGCTTTGGGAAGTGTTTACATATTTACAAATATACTTAATTGATTTAACAGAACTGCAAAGCTCAACATTGATATGAGCTTTGTAAGTTTTTGAAAGTAGTGGTGGGTATGGTACCACCCACTGATTATCAAACTCAACTTGATTTGGAAAGTTCGGCAGTCGCATTGTAAATGTGTGGCCACCATTCTCAGTACTTCTGCGGCGATACATTGGATAACCATCAATATCCGTGATCGTGTCATTCGTATACGGCTTTGGGAAGTTTTTTTACATTTTCCATTTTCCATGCACGGTGAGGTCATGTTGAAAACACCGCATGGCCCATGGATCATGTGTTTGGTGACAATATCAAATAATTCTTGATCAATTAATGGGTCTGGAATTTCGGCTGAAATTATTTGATCGATTTCTTCAGGACGGATTCTATCTTTAAGCCAAACCAAAATGTGGGCATGAGGCAAACCTCGCTTTTGCCACTCTATCGTATACAGCCAACAACGTGTGATACCAAAAATTGTATATTTAACAATAAAATCAATTAAGGATTTCAATTTTTGTTTAAACACACGTGCAGTTAAATCATGACGATGAATGGCTTGTTGTCCTGGCAATAGTAAAGTTTGTATCTCTTCCCAATTCGGATTACATGTGAATGTAATAAATAAATCCGGTCGGCCGTAATGACGTACGTAAGTCATCGCATCTTGTATGTATTCCTGCATGTTCCGTGGACTGCCGATGTAGCTTGAAGGTAAAATGAAAGCA
This sequence comes from Neomicropteryx cornuta, assembly GCA_020383195.1. Taxonomy (NCBI): domain Eukaryota; kingdom Metazoa; phylum Arthropoda; class Insecta; order Lepidoptera; family Micropterigidae; genus Neomicropteryx; species Neomicropteryx cornuta. The sequence continues at coordinate 3,305,393 of JAHKQU010000024.1, forward strand.
TTACCGATGTCATTGGGATTTAAATTTCCATCGATGTTTCCAGCAACAGCATCTCGTAAGTGAATATATTATTCCGATCGTAGTTTTGACGTTTGCGTTTTGACGTTTGCCGCTCGCGTTGTTGAGGTTAGATTTTTTCGGTGGCATTTGACTGAAAATAATAATTTTCTTGTTCTTATGATATTCTCTTGAAGACGTTCGTTACACTGTTCTTGAGATTCTTGTGCATGACCTGCTGTCCTGATTCTTTGAGCTGGATTTCTTGATTCAATTTGTTCTGCCAACTGATGGGCTCTTTTAATACGTTTGCGTCGAATAACTGTCACTGTCAAATAATAACAGACATTAGCGCCATCAACCCAGTCGAAAGGTATCGACATCTGTCAGTTTTATGACTGCCAAATAATAACAGACAAATAATTAGCGATAAATTAAAATTGCGACTATAATTTGAGATTTAAACTATCCTATCTCTCAAGTGCACATCGAACTGCACATGGTGTTCAAATTTTATTATAATCGGTTAAGTGGTTCAGCCGTCCATTGAGGACAAACATTGTGACACGAGATCTATATATATTAAGATAGATACTTAATGGAGATCGTCACTGTTACCGTATTTTATTTTTGTAAATAATTTTAATTGTATATTTATTTTATTTGTTTTAATTGTCGCTTTATAAGTTATTTTTCTACTGATTTATTTTTTTCACTAAAATTATGTATAGTTTTTAAAATATAAAAACAGAAACTAAAGAGTGTCAGTAAAAAAAATTACAATGTTCTATTTTTTTTTTCCTAAAGTAATAAGAAATGAAGTATTTCGTCTATTTATGTCGATAAACGATAACATTTCTAAATAAAATCAGTTAGAAAGATGTTATAATATGTATTTAAAAATTTATAAAAAAAAAAAAATGTTGTTTGTTTGTGTGACTATAGTACCGGTAAACACGTAAACAAAGTGACAACCATTCCGAAATGCCAAATTTGCGACATCAACATCTTGGAGTATATACATTTTAGAATACATATGTTATTCGCAATAAATTTCATACAGAATACTATATTCAATTGTTTTTAAATAAAAATGTAACAAAAGATACAAATAATCTAAATGCTCTTACTTACCTTTGCTAAAACATGGCGGATGGTTCAGTGGAGGTTAGGCACAAACAACATATTTATTTTTTCACTTTTGTGACACTTTTATCCACAAAAACACTTTATGTAATATTATTTATGTAATATTATAAAGAAATAATAGCTTCTAATCACTTATAAACGCTAAAAAACATTCGTAAACACAGACCAAAACGAAACACGACACCCCGCAAACGGCCATTTTCATATACTGGACTAACGGAAGATGTTTGATAATTATTTTGACATTTAAAAGCAGAGACTAACTGTTTTTGCTCCTAAAATCAGGTGTAAAATCTAATGGAGATTATTATAGAATTAGAAACGAAAAGATTAATGCTACCAACATTTAAAAACCAAATGGATGGAACTAAGGCCACTGTATAGCGACCTGGGCCATCTATGGATGTTTTTCTCAGGTCGCGATTTAAGGACCTGAGGGCTCGACAGGTTAAGAGATAATTCTTAACCCTTAATTCAATGTAATTACTATTTGTCCTTTAATACTGTCAACTGTGAAACAGCACACTCACTTTGCTCCAAATATCTCCTGCTTAGAGTGCGGTAGAGAGAGGTCGAGTTCCACCAGCCTCGCTCCACGAAGCTTGAGCCTGGCTTCGACGGCCGTCGATGTGTAGAGACGCCCTTGCAGCCGGATGCCGGTCGTTGTGGGGCCAGCCCCGACGCTCATTGTGGCTGCTATGTTTAAGGCCACACTTAAAAGAAACAACAAAAGTCATATTTTTAAATATTCATAATTTATTTAAATCCACAACACGTGGTAAAAATCTTAAATTGTTAAGTAATCATATTTACACTAATATTAAAATTACAATAATAAATGTATTTGAGCGTTAAACTTGACTTTTAAATTTAAGTGTTATTTTGATCTTTTCAGTCAATTAAAATATTTACATAATTAATAAAAGGCGTATGCAAAATATTAACAAAATCTTTTATGTACCAACAAGGTGAGTTCGTGAGGAATCACTGATTACGTTGTGACACCATAGAGGTCACTTGAACATTCTTGCATGGAATTATGAATGCAGGTCGGATACTTTTGGGACACTGCCACTCACTACTCACTACTTTTTCCCCATATGTTAAAAATTAACCTCTGGTTATTTCTCTGTACAAATTGCAACTAATTTTAATTACCGATCGCAGTTTTGAATTTACTACCAGACATTTTATCCCCTGCCAGACTCCAAGATGGTGGTCGAAAGCTCTCATCCGAACCAACCAATACTACCACGATAGAAGGCATCTGTCGTAAGATTTACCCAAACAACCATAGGGCTACGCTAAACCGACAAAAAATTCAAAAAATATGGCAAAGCCAACCAAACCCACATAAGGAAAGGGAAATTCTTATTATTATTTTAAATTGCATATAAATTGAGACAGCATATGTAGCGAGTTCTAGTTCCTTACCTCGGGTGTATTTTTCCTTCAAAGTCAAGATTTTTCGTAACAAAGAAGTTTTCCGCTCCGGATATCGAACCGGAAGTCTTCAGATTCACGACGCTCGTACCCATTAGGTTCATGGTCAGGGGAAAGCCACATCCCGTCGGAACAGAGTATGTCGTGTCCAGGAATAGGGAAGCCTTCTTGTATGAAATTTCCTGCACATAAAATATGTCAATCAAGATAAAAATAAACTCACATTCCATTTTGAACACAGTACCAAAGTGTTCCTTAAGATTTATTTAAAATATTAGTATGTAATAGCCAACTTTATTTATTCTTGTATGGTCAAGATTCATAATACCATTCAAAATAGTATTAAGAAGAAGGCTGTTAAAATTGACCTCATTACAGGAGCGATGTGATTGTGGTGATCTGATTGAGACTTACAAAGTGTTAACTGGACATTACAATTGTGCAAGCATTAAGGACATATTCATGTTTAACCAAAACACGCAACTTCGCGGCCATTCAATTAAGTTATCTAAATCTCTTTGTTCCACTAATCCTAGGAAGAACTTTATCTCCAATAGAATTATGGATAATTGGAATCGGCTACCACAGGAAGTGGTGGAAGCTATAAGTGTAAACCAGTTCAAGAACCGCCTTGATAAATTTCTTGAATCTAGGCAAATCGCTAGTAACTGAGAATGAGATATGAGCTATCAGCTAAATAGCTGCTTGCTCAGCGAACAATAATAATAATAACCTATCACCAGTTCGAGACACGTAATAAACTCCTTTTTGACTAAAGTGTTTTATTAATTATTTATAAAATTACTAGGTTAACCAATAATCCTCGGACTGTATTTCGTTAAGACAAATAAACACATCTTTTTTTTTTAAAGAATTTTTTTTTAAAATTAATACGAGCCCTACTCAATTAAGCTAAATTCGCTTGTTTAGAGTTAAAGGAATTTATGGTAATGAAGTATTCAAAATGATATGGCTATAATGTCCGAATTCGAACGCCACCGCTAAGTCAATAGTCAAACGCCTTAACCACTAGACTATCACACTGTTTTAAATAAAAATTTTTTTACAATGAAATATAAAATTTAAAATGGTTATCATTATTATATCAAAATTAAAATCATTGAGATCTGACATCACAAACATTTCGCTATTGGAGTCGATCCATGGGTGCTACGCTCCGCTCTGCTCCGATTATGACACTTAAACAAGTTCTGTTCAGAAAAAAGTGTTTATATTTGAAATAAGTCATTTATTATACCTATTCCTAATTAATTTTTATCAGTACGAAAATAAGATTGTAAAATAATTAGGGTGTTAATTCCTATTCGATATTGAGCTTTGTTCTATTTCCCAAAATTGTATAATATATCAATAGTACCAACCTTTCCAGATAGAATCTTGTTAATGTGGTGTAGCGGGTTGAGATTCTTAACTGTATCAATGATCTCGGAGTCGCCCTCTATATTCCAATACGACACTTCATTTCCGAAAACCTAAAACAAATTATATTGAATATTAAATTATTTCAATTTTATTTTTTCCATCTTGCTGGTTCATAATTACATAATTACCATAATACCATAAGCTTACCAACCAGATGGTAAACGAACGAAGAGGCCAGTGGGCCATCAGATTTTATTTTACCGCAATATGGATAAATGAAAATGTATCAACGATCAGATTTTATATAGAATCACATGTTCATAATTATAATTAGGCCTGGAGTAGAGGTAACTGGGCATATGTAATTTCACCGTCGCTTGGGTTAAAATAAACTTTCATTCGGTCACTACGCTTGTTGCATTTTGATTTGAAGAATTATGAAAAAAATATTATGTTGTGATAATTGGCTATGCAAATATTAGATAAACATTTAAAATTGCCAATTTAGGTGATCAAGTATGCGCAGCCAAAAACACGACTTTCGCCCCCATCACTTAAGGGGCCCCTTCCCAAAAGCGCTCTTCTTTTCTCTTTCTATCCCATCTAACGGCTTGTAAATACAGAAATATTCTGTGCTGTTATTGGTTAGTCATGAAAAACAACATAAATGTATTTAACAAAAAAATAGTTTGATTAGAATCTTTAGGAAAACAACTCCATAATTTTATTTTCTCGATTCTTGTAGTCAGTCAATAAAATATTTATGTCTAAATGAAAAATTATATGGAAAAATACAGACTTTTCAAGGCTCTTAATTTTAGACAAAGTACAAATGAAACTTTTTAATTCTATATAGTTATAATTTCTTACACATAATAGGCAACATAAACACCCCTTAAGCCTTCGGGAATGGTCTTGGAACACGCTGTATAATGCTTAATAAATACAGGATAAAACAATTTCTACTGTTATTTTTTTTCTATATCTACAAATAAGTCACCACACTATATTGTTTATATGGAGAAATGACCAGGTTGAGTCCTATTAAATGTAGTTTATCGTTGAGCTGTAGATTTGCATAGTATAGCATGTATTATTTAGATAAATCACAACTCATTTTAATCCTTCTAGTTACACAACAGAGGTTTAAGAGATGACCATTTTATCCTATCAACTCCGACATAATGAAAAAATATAGGAAACAAAAACCGTACTCACTTTTAAACTGAGATCCGCCGAAGGATTTTGATTTTTCAAAGCCTCATCTTCGTACGCTAAGCCGTCAATGGCCGAGTGTATGTACTCAGCATCGCTTGCGGATCGGAAGAAGCGCAGGTAGTCGAATTGTTCGTTAAGTTTCTGTTTGCTCAGCGGTCCGTTGGGCCCAAAGATGCCCTCAAAGTAACTCTCGAAACCTTCGCCTCTCGCTTGTAGCTGAAAAATTTATAGTAGCTTGTAGCCAACACAAAAAGTCCCACTTCATTTCCTTCACTTGCTTGATTCCCATTTTTTATTTTTTTAACTTTATTGTACTTTTGAATAATATTACCTCGAGTAGGTTGATGGACTCTCCAAACATGTCGACGGTTAAGTTGAGTGACACGGAGCGAGGAATGTAAGAATCCGGAGAAAATATCACATTGCTCTCGTAATTACCACCTGAAAAAAATTAAAGTAATACATTAGCAATCATTTATATATTTGTCAAATGTTTGCAAATGACATGCGACATGGCGATTGTCGAACTGTCGTAGCTCAACCCATACAATCGGTGTTTTCAGATTACTTTTAACATGTCAGTGGTTAATGTCAGCTTAATATTACAAACCTGCATTGTATTGATCGAAGAATACGCTATGCTCATAGTTCTTGGAGAATTTCCTAACGTCGGGTTGGTGGTTGAGTTTGGGCAGGGCGTTGCCGGAAAGAAGTCCTTGGATCTCAACTCGGGACGGAAGGGAAGATTTGCCCAGATTGTTCAGGTGGCTCCAAACAAACGACGCAGCTGTAAAATAGGATATAAGCAATAAGATGTGTACCATAAGAGTGAAGATTTATTTATTTTTATTTTTTGGTTAAATCTAATTGTGTATTTTCTATGAGGGGCAAAGATTGCACTATGCCTCCTGGTATAAACAATTTATTATTATTATTATTATCTACAAGAATTCCTCTGTCCTCTCAAGGAGATCTTGCACTTATCTTGCGCGCAAATATTGCTGTTGAAATTGAGGACAGAGAAATAGGTCGATCAGAAAGAGTCTGTCATCAAAGTTCTGTAAAAATCGACCAGCAAAATGGACCAGCTCGGCACAACAGGACAATTAAAACGAGATATACGAGACTTAACTTCAGTATGTAGATGGCATTTCAACAACCTAACCTAAAAGTACGCTTCACCGACCTTCATTCATTTTAGGCTCGTTCACAATTATTTCGGATTTTAGGGATGTTTCGACCAGTGTTCATGATCATAAATTTAGCGTTAAACAGGAAACAATTTGTAGAACGTTATTATATGTAAAATATTAAACCTACAAATAGGAACTTACTTAAGTTTTACTATTTACTCTATTTTATGAAAAATGGTTGGGTTATAGGTACATCAAAATATACCTGACCAGTTTACGGACTACGGTGGTCGGTAAAACGGTCGGGTAAACACCGACTTCCCAATTCACTTCAGATGACTATAAAACTTAGACCTCAACCATAAGTCGAAAATCGTGAAACAGACATCAATAGCAGATGTCATATTTTTGTATTACCTATGGACCTTAAAATTTAGAGCTCATTTTTATTATTTACCATTGAGAAAATACAATTTAGATATTAATTTCTCAGAAAGCTAAAAGTAGGAGGAAAAATCTTTTTAAGAATTCCCTTAAAATGACAATATAAAAAATTAAGCGAATTATAACTTGATTGAACGAGTTTTACCTTGATTTACACGCTCGTGTTTCAACGCATGGACAATTTTCGTTATGGTGATGAAATCGGGGCATCTCATCACTTGTAGGTAGGCAGCTAGGCGCACTTCCAAATTCACATAGTCCTCCCGGAATATGTGAAGAAAATATTCTCTGAAAAAATCATGAAAAGTTATAGAGTTTCTGTGCCGTGATAACTGGTTAATGTTTCAGAAGCTCACCGAGACGAGGAAAAAGTGGAGGTAAAAAGGTAACCTACCTTCTTAGGCTATATATTCTGAAAAATCCTAGGGCTGCCTCAGAATAAAAAATGAATATATTTTTCAAATGTATTTACAGTAGGATCTAGATAATCCGGTCAGTGAGTGAGTGACTGCCCGCATTTTAGTACCTGGCTTAGTCTAGCGGTAATACTCATTGAATCATAAACCCCTAGATTCCCTAGTCGTGAGCTTTCTAAACCTAAATGTGTGTGAACTAGGTGAAAATGACGTTAAATAACTACATAACATATTTTTACGACATCAAATGGTTCTTAATTGAAGGACAAAATGTGATTTTCTCAGCTTATTCTCAGCTGCGATCGGGAAGAGGTATGGAAACGGAAAATCGACTGTAGGTGACAGAAGGAAAAAAATAATAAATTGTGTGGTAGTGTGTACGCACCCTTAGTACGGGTTAGGCAGTGTGGCACTCCTAACCGATTACGAGGTTATATAACGCGATGCGCATACCTACTCGCTCTCTTCTCCTTATCTGCGCTGGCTAAGCAACGCAACACCTACCTTCTTGGGCATGATTAAAATACCAAATGAACTAAAATATTAAGAAAGCTTAACCATACTTGCATACATACATACAATATTAAAGCATAAGCAGGCGAGGACGATCTTATAGACCTACAAGATCCGCCCCGATCCCTTCTAAGATGGTCTCACCCAGGTACATATATCACACATATATCAGTTAGTGTGGCTATAAAACGTATGTACAAGTATTACTTTATTGGTAATAATGGAAGCCGTATTAGATACACATATTTATTTACCTGGTTTCAAGGCAGGGTGTCTTACGGAAGGCATCTATGGAGTACAACCTTATAGACGTCGGGATGGTCTTATCTTCGATGAGCTTCATGAGCATGTCTCTGAAGTCGTTTGTAAAAGCGCCAATATTCCCTAGGGCCTTTATACTTACTATTATCTGAAATCGAAAAAGTTTGTGATATTAGGAAGGTATTCATATTATAATCTGTACATTATAACTATCTATGAGTTTGAGTACATGGTTCAGTTTTCCTCGTATTATGGACCTGCCTCGAATTAGTTTATGGGTCAAACATCCAAGGGCACTTGCGTTCTTTCATTACAAATTAACACACATAGCCTATTCCTGCCTGATCGGAAATCTAAAATTAACAAAATGGAGGATTAGGTTCTCAAAATGGACACTATGACTAGTAATACCACTTTTCTAAGGTTCTATGCCACGTTGCAATATACCTCGATATTTTATCCCATTCTATGTGCTGTAAAGCAGCCTTAAGGACAGCCTCTTCTCGAAGAGCGTTTGTTGAGCGTTTGCACATACTAAAAAGCTGTTGATGGCCAAAAATCCTACCCTATACCCCTACCCTGCACAAATGTATAGCTTGAAGCAACGCCAAAATAAAATAGGGTTTGATTAAATCAAAAATCAAACCACAAAAAAAAACATGTAATCTGTGTTTTTGTAAAATTTATTAATTGTAAGTTCAATAGTAATTTACAATATATAAAATCTTAAAATTTAAATATAAATAGTCAGTACACTTTAAAAATATTTTTTTGTTTTAAATATCTATGTGACTTTACCGCAATTTATATTAATTATTATCAAGGCAATATAATTTTAGTTTTTCTGTTTTGCATTGTTGATTTTTACGGTAGCTACGCTTCTATCACACATATTAAGGGAAGCAGTTTATAGTTGTGAAATATGCCTTTTAATATCTGTGAAGTTTCTTGTAAAAGGATTACAATCTAGTTTACAATTGTGGTAAGTGCAGTTTTAGCTAAAAATATGCAGTCAACCTGCTTTTAAAAGATCAGATCTTTAGAGTGTACAACTGTGGTAAGTAGATTCTGACCAATCCAGAAGAAACTGCTTATTATAAAATGTATTAAGTGCAAGAAATACTCATTTCTGAGGGCGCACATGTTATATAAACCCATATAACAAATAGATTTCTAAGACAGAACAGAAAATGTGCACACATGAAAATGTGGAACACAATTGTGTTCTAGGCCATCGAATATACCATATTATGGTATATCATTGGTAACATCCGGTGCTTAGCCAATTTATCAAGAACCAAAGCGCCGGAATGTGCGGCAACATTGGATATTAGGCTGAGCCAATCTGTGAGACGCTTCAACGCCCAACCGAGTAATTATCAATTGTGTCTTGACTCACCCTTTGTTTTCGTTCTCTGGGCATATTAACGAGTCCTTCATCCAGAGCCGTGTTGATGTTGCTCTGTAGGAGTCTAATTATGAGAGCATTTTGAGGCTCCTCACTGCATTCCAATGCTGTAAAAAGAAAAAGAAATAGCCAGGATAAAATTTAAGGGTATGCAGTTTTATTTTAATGTAGTTAATCCAAGTATGTTTAGGCTTTCTCAATATTTTAGATATTTTAGTTCATTTGGTATTTTCATTGCACTTTTTTTTTCATCTTGCGCCTTTTTTATGAGATCTATGTCTTTAGTTAATTAGGTATAATTTATTTGATTTATTTATTTAACAGGTTTCCCCATGCACACATAACATACAAGCAAAAAAATATAATACTAAAAGAAAAAAAACTATTAAAAACAAAAACAAAATACAAATACAAATTAACTATCTATAATTAAAAATAACGCTCCCAGGAGAACAATAACAAATAAATAATTCATGCTGGTCTCACAAAGGTGTAATAGAAAGCAGATTTTTAATCCTATTGGGCGAACAAACGAATATATCAATGTCCGCAGAAATAAAATTGACTAATTCAACAGCTCTCCCAATTGGACTATACTTGTATACGCCGGTATGACACGCTAATCGCCTAAATAACGTGTGCTTGCGCGATCTAGTAAAATGGTCCGGAACAAAGAAACCAATATCTCTAAGTATCAAGGGATTCTCGATTAAACCGCGAATAACTTTAAAAAACTAGAATAATGTATGGACTTATCGCCTGAACTCGAGTGTGTTAAAGCCTAACATCCCTAATACAAATGCTGATGGATACATACTGGAAAAAATATTAGGATAATAACCAAACCTACGGAGATAAAGGTATCTTAGAAACCTCTTCTGAGTAACCTCCAGTAAGTAATTTCATGAGAACTCCAGATAATGGAACTATATTCCAATATCTCATGAACGAGCAATATAAAAGTGAGATTGATTTCGGCTTAATCAAAGATTGGCTAGTTCGAAGCACGAATCCCAACATTTTATTGGCACACATAGCCTTCTTTGGTACAGACGGCGTCTAGTTAAGAAGGCAGGGAACATCAGTGCAGTAGGTGCCGGTCGCTTGTTGGTTACATTAATTGCCATTGAACTGTTACTACTGTTCTGTAATGTATGTATTTTGGTGTATAAGAATAAATAAATAAATAGCTATGCTTCGCATATGCAAATGAAATGTTAGATGTGAGTCGAACAAAATCCCCAGGTCACGAAATTCGTCGCATCTGCGAATAATCTCATTGCCCAGAGAGCACTCAAAGCTTAATTTTTCGTGCAAGGCTCGTGAGAAAGATTTAGACGATTAAATTATAATTGATTATCTGCAGCAGAGATGATTAATGTCATCTTACACAAGATGACATCAATCTATATGTATACTGCTATAGAAAAGTTTACCTTAGAACGGACATTGCCCAGTTAGGTAGAACTGTACATTATATGTTAATTAAATTTTTAAAATACTAAAATCAATAAATAAGTTTTGTAGGTTAAAATTTAAGGGTGGTAAGATATCGTAGCAACCGCCATAGAGCGTCAATAAAAAAATATACAATATTTAAGTCATAAGTCATACTATGAATCATCAATATTTTCAGCGCCTATCTCCATTTTCTTTTTAATAAGTTCAAGTGTTTACAATAATTGTAATGATTCTCTGATAACAAATGTCACGATAACAGCAATTCTGTTGAAATATCACAAGACTGCACTAAAGACACAACGTTGAGTAATGCAAAAAAAAACAAGAGCGAGGAAAACTATTCATAAATTCATATTTTCTTTGTGTTATTTTTCTTTCTTGTAGTCTAATTAATCTATTGTATTTCCCATATCATGAATGTAGATTATTTGAATGAGGTTAAGTATCATGCTTTGAAAGTTGCTCAATTTACATCCAACTTTGAGTTTTTAGAAAATTAAACTAACTTAACAGCATTTAACGCATGATGCTTGATATATTCTTTTAAGAAATTAGTTTCATTTCATAATACCGATTGATTTATCTAGCAAAACTGCAATTATTAATAATAATTGTAGCGGCTGGATATATTTATCTTTTAGTTGAAAATGCGATATTCGAATTTATGAAGGTTGAATTTTAAACGTCATCTTTCATATATTTTCTGACGACGCCGAATGGCGAAAGCTAAAAAATATCGTTTTATATAGGGTGATGATTTTAGGGGCGTGGTTTTCAAGAAGAGATAAAACGCATATAATTTGATGTTATGGCTAAGAATTTAGTTTTATTATAAAGATAAGGGTTTGCCATTATGTTTTAAAAATGATTTCGGGTAAGTGGCCGCCGCGGCTGACTCGAACAAATTCCAGCCGAGAGGCCCAATTTTCAACCACTTTTTGCAGCAAGTTGGGCCGTATGTCAGCAATAACGCGCCGAATATTCTCTTCCAAGGCGTTAATCGTGTCCGGCTTATCTGCGTAGACAAGCGACTTCACATAACCCCACAAAAAATAGTCCAGCGGTGTTAAATCGCACGATCTTGGAGGCCACGCCACAGGCCCACGACGCGATTTTTACTTTATTTTAGAGTGTTTTTTTCTAAATTTGCACTATTTGCAAACGTTGTTCAGGAGTAAGTCTATTCATTATGAAATGGCAAACCAAACTGAGCATAAATCAAGTGACAGCTGTCAAAAACACCAACTACGAAAAAAGTAGTGCCAGATTGAAAACCACGCCTCTAAAAAAAACAACCCTATACATAAGGTCTATTTGGAGCACAATTTTACCAACTGCGATATTATTGAAATAATTCAAAAAGTTTTCCTAAGGGTTATCTGTTTCTTAAAAGGACTCAACCTGGTAAAATCTCCATACAAAGTTGCAGTGTTGCGAGTATCATTTTGTAAATATAGAAGAAAAATAATACTGGGTATCGTTTTATCTCAGAATTATCTGGTTAAATATCTATTTTATCTAAAAGTTAAAAGCCTCGAAAAGTCTGTCTTTTTCCACTTTTTTCTATCTTATTGACTGAATACAATAAGCGAGAAAATTAACTATAGTGACGTAGTTGATTTTGTAAAAACGCAAATTAATTAAGTTTTATAAAATACATTGGATTCTGTTTTTAAGATTATGCTATGACTTATCATTTTGTGACTGTTTTGTTTGAAAAACAGCAGTTAGATAAAGTAGCATAATTTATGACCGCGCCAAACACAGTCAATAGTTCTTCGGGAGGAGCCCCTAAAACACAACCAAAAAAGTTTCCAAAATGGAAAATGAATAAACTAGAAATATTATTTCATGATTTATTTTCACTCGTTCTGTTGCTTATTTCGAAGAAACTACGAGATTCGCCGACTGGAAACTAAGCTATCATAATATTTTTAGTAACTCAACTTCACGGGCCAGCTGCAATAGCCAACGAGTCCAGTTAATACGCGACTCGTTATCTATTGCCGACTAGTGCATTTACTGCACTTAAGATTTTTTTATTTTGCCATGCACTCGAACGATATTAACACTTGAATATTTAAAGTGGAGGTAAAGTTATGAAAAGGCCATATTTTATCAGTGATAACTGTGATAATGGATTAGTTGAGTCGAGGACTACATTCAGTGTTTGAATAGCCTACAGGCAACACACTAGGAAAAATAAAAGCCAGAATGAACAATATATATGCGGTATTACTCTTGGCTTTGGTGACTGGTATGAAACGTTTACATCTTTTAAATAATTGTATTTACTACAAAATCATAATTTTTACGGTTAGTCTAAATTATTCTATAAGACTTACTATAAGAGCAGAGTTCACCTATAATTTCTATATTAAACTGTCATTTTTATATTCATACAAGATTTTTATAATAATATCACATTTTTAAATTCATATGTCATTTATATATTCACTTGTGTATATTTATTTACCCGTCATTTTTATATATCATTTTATATTCACCTGTTATGTTGGGGCTGTTTTGCATGTGATAAGCCGGATAAATTTAATTTAATTAGTTGAAAAAATGTTCTAATAAAAGAAACACTTGTATAGGGTGTTTTTTTTAGAGGCGTGGTTTTCAATCTGGCACTACTTTTTTCGTAGTTGGTGTTTTTGACAGCTGTCACTTGATTTATGCTCAGTTTGGTTTGCCATTTCATAATGAATAGACTTACTCCTGAACAACGTTTGCAAATAGTGCAAATTTAGAAAAAATCACTCAAATTTTTTTTAAAATCACTATAAAATAAAGTAAAAATCGCGTCGTGGGCCTGTGGCGTGGCCTCTAAGATCGTGCGATTTAACATCGCTGGACTATTTTTTGTGGGGTTGTGTGAAGTCGCTTGTCTACGCAGATAAGCCGGACACGATTAACGCCTTGGAAGAGAATATTCGGCGCGTTATTGCTGAAATACGGCCCAACTTGCTGCAAAAAGTGGTTGAAAATTGGGCCTCTCGGCTGGAATTTGTTCGAGTCAGCCGCGGCGGCCACTTACCCGAAATCATTTTTAAAACATAACGGCAAACCCTTATCTTTATAATAAAACTAAATTCTTAGCCATAACATCAAATTATATGCGTTTTATCTCTTCTTGAAAACCACGCCTCTAAAATCATCACCCTATATATTTAAAAATATGGACAAGTATTCACCGAGAATTCCATATTGTATGCTTTTTCGGTTAGATTTTTCTGATCGTATTGTATAATTTTCTAAAATTTTAAGGATATTACACCCGAAAAAAAATGGATTTTTAATAGACCAATAACTTTGACTATTTTGAGTATTTTTTGCCATTAAATAACAAATGGATGCTCCTCACGGAATATGAATTTCCTAGTGTGACCGTCGCATATATGTACATAAACAAAGTATCCTTAGCAATTAGTCTTAAATTTAAGTTATTATAATGTTTGTATAAAATATACTTTGTTTTGTACTTTGCATTGCTTTTTATGGATAAAAAAAATGAATTCATTAGAAGATAACTTTTAGCACTGAATTATACCATAAAGCCACCGAAACGTAGTCTACCTGAACGTAATCTGAAAATACCGCTTGTAAGGGTTGAGCTACGACAGTCGTTCACGGTCGTTTCATTTGTCGAGGTATGGACCTAAGATTGTGACCTTACTTGATAATCGACTGACTAATTCTGGCACTTTATACTCTTAAACGTTTACCTAATAAATATTTAACCATTCCAATTTCAGCAGTGACAGCCCAGGATTACCAAAAGAACAAAACATATTGCTACAATATTGCATACAGCGATAAACAATTAGGTGAGGACACCGAAGAATCTGACGCAGAATGCAGTGCATTAAGCCAAATATTGCCCAAGGAACAGCTGGAGTGTGATAATGTGTCTTTAATTATTTTAAGTGCGTACTAAATTTATCACACCTTTTTCGTTGCTGCGGGGGTTATGTGGGATGTAGCGGTAAAATAAATTTAGTAGGTTTTTAATTTCTGTCCCCTAAAGTCATATTGACCCCATTTTTTTTTAATAAATTAGCATGTATTAAACCCAAATAATTGTCGAATTGTGACAGCGAAAAATGTTAAATTTTTCATTTCGAATCCTATCAGTAAATAGTGGATTAGCTCAATTGTCTCATAGCTAGGCCCAGCGATCTCAGTGTCTTATGTATCGGTCCTTCTGTGTCCTATCCTACTTATGCGCCATCGGATAAATATTAATTTTATAATGTTGCGAAAAATATGTTATATTTGCAAAATTAAACAGTGGATATGACCTCTGTATATACAATTATTTTAGGCCCTACTCAACTAAGCTAGACTTTTTTGTGCTAGAATCGCGGGAGATGGTGGTAATTAAGCATTAAAAACAGTATGACTAATGTGTGAATTCGAACCCACTACCGCTGAACCAATAGTTCAAAGGCTCATATGAGAGACTATTATTTTAATGATATAATAAGCACTTTTAATTTTCCATATGTGTTTTATCACTTCGCTAGCATTTCAACTGATATGGTGGAAAAAGAAAAAAAAAATTGTATTTTGTATTTTCTTTCACCGTTCTGACCCTGGCTACCTCAGAGTATGCTATGCCCGATAATAGCATATATTTAACTTAGAAGAATAAGCTATCAAGTTTTAACAAAATCAGTGCAGTGGTTCCCTAGTTTATTTTATTATTACTGTCTGATAAAAATGATAAAATTTCAGCTGACGGCAAGAAGTTCAAGTATGAGGATTACGCCAAGAAAAATTTAACTAAATATACATGTGAAATGCCAGAGAATGGTTCTTGTTTTACCGGTATAGGGGATATTACATCCAATGGCACCAGTAAGTACTGAATTGCAAAATCTATTTATTTAATATTATGGTACATTTTTCTGAATTATGTTTCATATAGGTACACTATTTAATGGCTTCTTTGAAAACCTAAATGTTAGGTAACTATAAAATTGTAAATTACACTTCATTGTACGAATACCAACAAATACTAATATCAAATAACTAACAATGCTACTTTATAGCAGTAACAGTGCTAATTAATATCGAATTACAGTAGAATTCATGACTTATCAGCGGATAAGTGATGAAAATCATCAAACTAAACACACGGTTCTTTCCAGAGATGTATGAATGAGACGAATGAGTTCACATAAAAACCCGCAAGGGTTTAGTGAACAAACAAATAAAATATTTACTTTGTTTATAAATAAAGAACTTAAATAAATAAAATAAATGAAGCTTTCATGTCAAACTCGCGAGTTGTCTGTTTTGAAATAACAGAACCAATAATTAACAAAGTTGACGATCGGATTCTCAAAATATACATCGATTTGTTGTTTTCTATGTTTTAGAAATTGCAACGGTTAAGTTGCATACCTGCTCGAATGTAAAACTGGACAAGAAAAATGCATGCAAAAAACAGGAGATAAAGCTTCCGGAGCAGCAAAACGTGAAAATTAATGCGGAGATATGTCGGTGCGAATCAGAAAACGGCAAAGGACCGTGCAACAATGTCCCTAATATGGTGACCAACTCAGCACTCTTGATTATTGCCGCCGTCGGAACAGTGCATCATATATTCAATAGATATTGAGTTTAATTCCAGAAAGGGAGGTTACCCTCACAAACAACCATCATATGATCACTCAATTAATCGGATGTCAAAAGTTAAAAGATATATGTCAGAAAAATAAATAGACTTTATTCAATAAGGTTTGCAACCCCTGCCTTGCTACGATCTGTAAAAAAAATATTACAGTACATAATAAGATTACCTATACTTTCTAGACGATAATCTACAAAATGAGTACCAAAACGTATAAAAATGAATACTCTACGGTTATTTACACTCTTAATGAGAAAAACACTTTACTTTGTAATAGATACAATAATTCTTTATGTTTTAGCTTTTAAAAAAATATAGTGAACCAATAAATACATTTATTATTTAATTACATACCTCTCTCCTTTTTATTACAAGTAACCTTTTTATTGTGACAAACATTTTATTTTTATAACAATTACATATAACCTATAACCACCGAGTGTTACCACCGGAAATAAGTAAGGGACAATTAATTTGATCTGAATACAGAAATGCTTTTTTTTATACATATATATTTAAAATCACTACATATTTTTGTATTAAAATTAAAAACTATAAATTAGTTATCATGAGGTCTGGGAAGTTCTTAAAATACACTAATAATTTTGCTGAAATAAATTATTTAATTAAAAATAAATATTATTTAAAAAAATAATGCGTATGGATAAAAAACTCCATGAGTTTCATATTATTTATAAAGTAGAGAATTTAGAAAAAAAAAATTACATGAATATTTCATCATGATTAGTCTCAGTTCCATAAAAATCTAAATATTTTCTCTACTTTTATCATATAGTTTATGGCGTCGGAAAGAATTGTTTCATGATATGAGGCTGTTTATTTAAAGCATACATCGTGTGTGTCTGTAGTGTTGTGTGTGTCTTGTTACTCAACTCAGTCGATAGTGACCACTGGACCACTAAATCATAGAGATTTAACAGATTAATGTGTACAATACCTGAAGCTGTGCTGTGCCTGCAGTATGAATGGACCATTGACGAGGCGGTGAGCTCGATGGTTTTATCCGTAGGGTTGTGCTCTATCAGCTGAGACATGCTCACTATCATTTCCTTTTGTGGCCTAGAAAACAAGTAGTATTTCTTAATTATTTTATCTATTATTATTTATGCACTTCTCCGAGAGGAGTAAGCGCTGCTCTGATTCATTCACTTTCTGAGCGTTCCCTTCACAACGTTATACCTTAATCCATCAACATTATCTTAGATTTATTGGAAATAGCAGTGGGCGTTAACACAATTTCAAAATAGCCTAATACTTAAACGGCTACAAAATAACTGCGTGATTTGTAGTTGAACTCGTCACAGTGATTTCCGTGTCACTGAACAAGCTTTCGTTTCACTTCGAAGTCGCTTCCGACTATGTTGAACGCAAGTAGTGTGTTGAGGCGGCTCATGAGCCAATTACTTTTGTAATGGTCGGGGCCTGAACTAATCGCTTTGAAAAGGTACGCGGGTTCTGGACCAATTGCTTTTCTAATGTTGGCGTGGACGTTTTACGAGAATGATGTTTGCTTAGTACTGATTCTAGGTCTGAATTACATCTAATATATCGATTTACTAGGTAAATAGTTGAGAAATTATCCTAAAAAAGGTACGCAGGGACTGGACCAAATGCTTTTGAAAAGGTAAGCGGGGACTGGACCAATCGCTTTTCTTATACTAAAATAATAGTCATAATAAAAATAATCATATTTGTTTGGCAGTTAGTCCAGTGACGGGTGTGTTGGCGGGGTGTAACTTGTGTCCGTGTCACTGAACAAGCGTAGTAGCTTCGTTGAACTCGACTCTGTAGCTATCTATGGGTGCTTCCGTAACGCGGCTATTATTTGAGCTAGATTAATAGGGTGATTAAAGGTGTTGCCTTTTAACGCACATGACTAATTGAAAATACATGGACAGCAATATCATCAATTTGGAGTTTTGACATTAACTTATCAAACAATTATTTTAGTATTATCACAGCGAATCAAACTCATTTTTTAACAAAATAAACCGTAAACGCAAGGCACTAACACAAACATAACTAATTAAGAAGGTAAAATTCAAAATAATATCAGAAACCTAATTTCTATGTAAAAAAAAACAAAGGTTTTCAATTGACAACCGACCGTTGTGTTAGTTTAAAGTTAGACACTAGGTGGCAGGTACTTTTTTAAATTTAGCGAATAGTCATTCGTAACTAATGCCTTTTTCGAGAAAGATATTATATATTACTCGTAAATTAGAAAATAATTTCATATTTACTCGTAGCATTAGCTCTAAGTGTGGAAATATTTCTCAAGTCACTTAGCTAGCCACATACAAATTTTTTATTTACATACAGCAACCAATTAGTTGTACAATCTATATTTGACAGTTAACAATCACTGCTGGAAAAAGGGATAAAGACGCTTGATAAACGAGGTCTCTTTTCAGTGAGTTTATTTAAAATAGTATAAAGTTTGATTTTGTCATGTGCACATACCTGGGAATCATAGCCATGGACATCAGCCATTCCTGTCTAGTCTCCTCGGTGGCTGTGTTCTTGATTATCATGTCTTTGATGAGCTCCACAGATCCAATACTTGCAATGTAAGGTAGTGCATCCAGTACGTGCTTCCTGAAATATATCATTATGTAAATGCAATATTGTCAGTCAATAGAAAAACGGAATAATCTAAACACTAACACACCAGGATCGAAAGACGGATTTCATGATTAGCGCAGACAGCGAGAACTAAATTTGATTTATACCTGTCGGTATTTCTAAATCATTAGTTTAAATAAAACGCATGACAATTTACCAGAGAAAGAATCATGTCGGCTTTCTGAGGTCTTATTTTCTTTTTACTATGCGTGTTTTTGCCCGTGTTGGGCTTAATGTAAAAAAAAATACTTTTTAATCATTACTACTGAATTGTTTATAAAAATAGATTTGATGAGCTTTTTTAAAAATATGTTGTAATCTGCAGAGAAAAAAAGAAACCAAAAGTGGTGACAGAAAGGCTGAGTTAAAAATTATTGATAATTGGAAAAAAGGTGGATGCCTGTGTTTTTTGATTATCCGGCGACACCACTCCCTAGAAAAGTACGAATAATCAAGGTTCTATTGTCGTTTATTGTAAGCAAACTATAAAACAATATATAATTAAATACGAACTTGGCACTGGTGCACATGGACGGAGCCCTGGCGAGCAACTGAGCCAATGCGGGGTGATGTAGGCCTCGGCAAGCGCGCACCAAATTACCCCAGAGTCCCACAATTGAGCCGCTGTCCAGGTTTTCGTCGATATTGCTCGATCCATCCGTCTCTTCTTGTGAACTCACTTCGTGCAATCTGTATTCAGAAAGTGATAATCTACTGAAATTTTGTATATTTTAAATTGTTTTGTTTTAAAATGCTAGATGGCTTTTGGATAAAAATAATAAAAATAAAACTAAACAATGGTTCAAAACTAAACTATTTTTTTTTTTGAACAACCTACTTTAATATCTTTGTTATAACTGTCTTTAGAATATTCGTAAGTAATAAATCAGGTAATCTAAACGGTAAAAAAAACTGAAAAAAGGCCGTTTGAAAAAAGCTTGCTTCAAAAAAGAAAAAATAGACTCTTATGTTGATTGATGGCAATTGACGGGGGCGCCAATACCCCAGCTGCAGTCGCCGGGGCGCTCTGTCGTCCTGCGATACTTGACGCCGTGACTACGTGGCCTCTCTAAGGCGGTTGCCCTAGAAATCTAATGATAAGCCTGAACTGATCACTAAATCCACAGCCCGCGTATCTGGTTTACTTCTAATGGACGTAATAGGGTGTTGATGAAACTCAATATATACAAATAACTAATTTATTACAAAAAATAATTAATCCTCTGCACGATCACAGTAGCGTTTAGCGATGCGCAGATCCTAAGTACAACGTGACCGGCAGGTAATCACAATAAAGCACCGCACTGCTTTTTTTTTAAATGAATATAAACACAACATATAAATTCAGAATAACTGACGGGGTCTTGCAAGAATCAACTTTTGCCGAATTAAACCCTTTTTTAATGAATTAAACACAATGTATAAAAATTCAGGATTAAATAACTTAAGAAATGTCTCCTGGGCTTGTAGCTAACACAAAAAAAATACATAAAAATATTGTCCAGACTTGGTACAGATAATAGAGTCAATAAAAATGCCAAGCGGATATATAAGGCTACTTACAGAGTGTCCCGGAGAAACTGAAGTTATCTTAAGTATAAAAATGCTATAGCTCACTTGCCTTGTTGGCGGCAATTAAAAATACAAAAATACAAGGCTTACTTTGCCGTAATTATTAATGTAAAATGCCTAATAGTGGCCACTGAATTTAATATTTACACTGTTAAAGAAAACTTTAAATCTTTATTTACTGTGCTGTCACTGGTCGCCCACGTGCGCCAGCGATCCAATTCAGGAAGAAATCCCACGTGATTTCTTACTTAGATAAGTCTTAGGCACGACCGTTCGTCCCAAAGCCTGGAATTGGAAGAGAGCATGTGCCGATCCGCGATCGACGATTTAGTCCCCGTTTCGTTACCCCGCCCCCTTTTCAGCCTTAAGAAAGGGTATTGCCTTTTGATTGGCCAGCGCGCTAACGAAGCCTCCGCTATTGGTCAGCGCTTTAGCTGAGCTTCGACGTTTCATTCACAGATAGCACAGCACGTTCGTAAATATAGTTAAATTTTTTATTTCCTGAATTGGATTACAACACAGATAAATTTAATTTTCTTTCATTTAGAGTTTTCCTTGTTCAGTGATATTCTAAATTATAATAAGTTTTGCTTCTTTAAACATTTGTAAATTCAAATTACTTAATTTTGTAGGTCATTACAATGTTCTAAGCTTATTTAAATACCTAAAACTTATTATTTCCTTATAGTTTAGCCACGTCTAAACTAAATGTATTTTTTTTTATCTTATTATTTAAAATGCCCGCCTTATGGGCCTTTTAACAGATTATAGCTTAAATGCTATTCCTTGGGTTTGATACTCTTACTTTCTAAATACAAACAAACCTTAGGCTAGATTAGTTTCTAGTTTTGAATAACTATGCATATCGATACTTAAATGTAAACATAATTTCAATTTTTATTTTATTTTCAAATTCCGTTAGGTGAGATTTCTTTCTGGCTTCGTTGGGTTTTTTTTTTTTGAAAGTTGCCTTCGGCTTAAAAGCAGCCGTTAAGGGTCGGCATTTCGTCGGCCACTTTAATAGCCGGTCATTAACTTGTCCTAACGGGATATTCGTCCGAAGGATCAGAGAAAGTTTTGCGTCGGCTCGCGTTTCGATACCTAAACTCGTACATATTACAAAAACGGCCTAACTCTCTACCTAAAAATCATGACCTTATATGCGTTATCACCGACGATCTTAATTCCTATGTTTTCTGCCGCGATAGCAATCTTCGCGGTATTTTGCATTAGACCCAAATATAAAAAGCGTTACATATTTGTTAACTAAATAGCAACTCGACGATTATAGGACACTAACACACCTGCATAGTTGCTTGAGAACATCGCGCGCAGACTTCAGTTCTCCTGTGACGAGCCTATTGAAGGCTGTGTGGTGATGAAGAAGGTTGGTGCGGTGCTTTATATGCTCCCATTCTGAAATAAAACGTAAAAAATATTGTAAAGTGCCCTACATGGATACACCTGCTGTATATATGTGGCCACACAATGATACACATATGATCTATCTATGTTTACATATTTTGTAATAAATTTTAGCTCTACTTAATTAAGCGAATTACTTAAGCTAAAAGTATTATTATCAATTGCAAAAATACACATTAACACAAATTTAAATTTCTATTTTCACATAAGACTAGAACTTATAGTTACGGATACTTATATAGAAGTAACAATAATATGGTCGTCTCTTATATTAAAGGTATGAGTGTAAGAAAAAATTAAAACAAGTATTTTAATTTTTTTTTCTGGAAATATGAACTTATATATTTAATAAATAAATTTACAGAGGACTACAAAACTGTCCGCTATACAAGAGTATTTCTTTTATTTGTCTATTAAAACTGAAGCAACCAGAGTGTGAGGGAAATTTTGCATGAGCTTAAAACATTGCATGAGCATTTAATTTAAACAAACTATTTAATACTATGCTTTACAGTGGATATAACAATTATATAAAGTAATGAGTATAAATAATTATTATATAATTAATATATTTCGATTAATAATATAGTTTAATTTATATTCGTGAGCCACAAATTAATTATGAAATAATTTATTAATGAAATACTTCATTTAATTATTCATAAAACAGCAATAATAAATTGTAAATTTAACCATACTATTAACCATTTTGGTTTATTTTATATATTTTTTTTCAAAATGCAAGAATTGGTATCTTCACTTTTTATTTTAATTAATTTTAATTAATTTTAGACTTTTTTAAACCTTTAACTATGGCTAACTCATCTTTTACTCATAATTTTCCGGAGAACTTTCAACATCTATAAACGGAATGTTTTATTTTTATGGAAATATTTTTAAGATATTCTCTCTATCATAATTTGTACATATTAAGATTAAAATAATATTTAAGAAAGATAAGTTTGATTTAGTACCTTCTTTCTTTTCATCCATAATCTGCAGGTCAGTCTTGTTAATTTCCCTGGTCAGGTCGAGCGACTGTATCACAGTGGACATGGCGCCAGATCTGTTCCCCGAGAAAGGCTCAAATAGGTGTCGCTCCCTGCACGTCACCGTTTTGTAGATATTATGGTCGATGTGCAACTTGCATCGGCTCTCCGACTTGAGCACCGGCCACGTTTGATATTTCTGAAAGATTGCCAAGTTTCAGTTGGACAAGTGAATTTAAGAAGACTCAACACAGTAGTTTGTATTTTTCCGTACAAATATAATGTGTTGTGACTCTCTTTTTTGTAGATGTAGAAAAGTAAGACTGGGTATCGTATTATCTCATAATTATTTGGGCTTATACAATATTAAAAAGTTACATTTGAACATTGTCTAAAAGTTAAAGTGCCTCGAGAAGTCTGTATTTTTCTACACTTTTTTAAAACTTTAAACGTAAATAACTTATTGACTGAACACAATAATAAAACTAGAGGCATAGTTGATTTTGCAAAGATGCAAATTCAACAAATTTTTTTAAAATATTGACATTGATACTGTTTTTCGAAATTATCCTACAAAGTCACCGAGTGTTTCTCTTTCTACAAGCCGTTAAATGAGACAGAATGATTAAAGACTATGAGCAAGACAGAGAAGAGCTCGTTCGGGAACAGGCGTGCGGATTGCGTTGCGTCTCTCGCGTCCGAATGCACTTAGTCAGTGTTAATAGGTACGTGACGACCACGGTTGACGGTAGTGCTCATGATAAGTGATAAGTATATCGTCGGGTAAAAATTGAA
This sequence comes from Neomicropteryx cornuta, assembly GCA_020383195.1. NCBI lineage: Eukaryota > Metazoa > Arthropoda > Insecta > Lepidoptera > Micropterigidae > Neomicropteryx > Neomicropteryx cornuta. The sequence goes on from JAHKQU010000024.1 coordinate 3,329,290, forward strand.
GATAGATAGATGAACCTCCTAAAAGGAGTGCCCCGAATTTAAAAACCACCCCTATAAATTTATCGATTAATTTATTTTTTAGTTCATTCATTTCTTTATACTTTCAAACTACAAAAATATGTAGGTAAAATGATAAACTTACACTCTGAAAGTTGTACCGTTCTGTTTGAAGTATGGACATATACTTATAGCGGTCCGTGCACTGAGTTAGATCCTTGGTTTTGGTCACAATCAGGCTGGTGTTCTGTTGCTCGCGTACAACGTAATCGGTGTCACAGGTGCCATGGATGTCACGCTGGAATTGAATTTGTGGTGAATTATCAGACTACGGTCTACAGAGGACCAGATGAATGGACGCTTATAGGCAGATAAATAAAATTATCTATGGCCTCTAATCTAGTCTGAATGCATTTGTGTTATTTTATACTTCATATAAAAAGATCCGACAACCCAAAATGGTCACAGTGCGGTACACCATTCCATCCTCGCGATGGTGACTCATTGTTTTTGGGGAACAGAACTATATGCCGGTTAGAATGAGATTTCTAATGTACCACCCAGTACTGGAGTGAACTTCCGTATTTTTGGTTTGATTAGCCATTTTTATCAGGACAGCTAAATGTGTAACTTTCATTTTTGAGCAAAGAAATATAAAAAAAGGCACTATCTGTTTGTCTGTAGTTTTGACATTGGATCAAAAATAAAATTATAATCAATAATCGTAAAATATAATAACCATGAAAGGAAATAGTAATTAATATTAAATTTAAATTGGGAAAAGTATCAAGCTGATAAGAAAAAAAAGTAACCAAAATTTCAAGAGGAATTAACACTAATTAACAGGAATTAACATTTGTTTAGTGATGGCACTGTTGACTGGTGCTATGAAAAGCCATTTGAGCAGGTTTCATTAACGGCGGCATGAAATTTCAGCAGAAAACCTGAAGAAAGAGGCTGGTTTCAGCAGTAAAGTGATAACTAGTCGCTTGGTCGACTCAATTATAATGCTAATACATAATAAAATTATTGACCTAATAATACAGGAGCTAGCAACGTTTTTGTCACTTCATTTTAGCAAGACTTATTCTTCACAGAAGAATCAAGTGACAAAAAACGTTGCTAACTCTCGTACTATTACGTCAAACAGCCGAAGAGTGAACTGAGAGTGTGCCAGAGACTAGACCTGCTGGCAATAACTGGCTCAAGACCGACAAGAATAAAAATATCTCTAAGGCTGGACGAAGGTAGGCTGAAGATGATATATCCACACACCTCCAAGCTGTGCTGGTCCATGTCAAATCTTGTCATGGTGTTTTGAATGAGCGAAAGGATGGCTCTTTTGAAGTTGAGCACCCATTCATCTTCTCCGCTTTGAGGACATATCTCCGTGACCACACCATCGTGGAAGGCAAATCTGCAATAAGAGCAAAAGTCGTTATCCGTTAAAGAAGCCGTTCTCGGAATTCGAAGTTTTAGATATGAATAGATTATATTTATCAAAAAAAAGATTTAAATATTTACACATAAACACTATCAGCGAAATACTAAAATCGAGCATCTTCATACCACTGGGGTAATTTATAATGACCTACTTGTAGTGCCTAAAATGAACACCACATTTTGGCAACGGTCACTAAAATACTAAAATCCATAAATATTAACCCAAATAAAAAAATTAAACTAAAAATATGAACACTTTTAAAAAAAAAACACATTATGGGTTTTTGGGACCCAAAAGAACCACTGCAATTACTATAGATTCTTATAAATTCTTACTTTTACGTAAAATTATTCATTAATGCAAAAAATATATGTACTCGTAGTATATACATAAGTGAGTAGGTATATTGGAAGATCATACATGTTTATTATATGTTTATATACGACAACTCCGCCAATGCCAGTCCCAAACACGAATCAAAAAGAAGGAGAGAGATAGGCCTTAAGAAAGCAGCTGTTTCACTATTCTACGATAACATATTATTATATATTGATGAATCTGTATATTTTATTATAAAAAATGTTGTGAACCAATTAAAAAATGGCATTCCTATCTATGCGTGAAGTTGCTCTTGGAAATAAACTTTTACTTTACTTAACTATATTGTAGCGTTCTGGCCGTATTTGTATGAGGAAACTAGACCTCGATAGTGTTTTAACATATTGAACGCCGATAATAGGATATTCCGTCATTGATGTATATTCCAGTTGCCGTGTGCGCTTAAAAACGTCATCGGTATAATGCATTTCTACTAAAATTTAAAAGCGCGGCATGCAGCATATATCTGAATTCATGAAAGGCATTTTTTTCATTATAGTTTGCTTTTGAAGTTTGACTGTTTATGTGAAAAGTAAGCTAGTGAATTGAAAGTGTTTCTGATAGCTTTGGTGGCAAATAAATCGAGTTTTATTTACAAAAGCTTGTGTTATTAAATATGGAAAATAAATATTTTCATAATTAAAACTAAAAAGCGGGTCTGAGGATATTTCGTTCGGTCAACGACCTTCGCCGAACGGGCGGCAACGTATGGTCCGCGTGTTTTATTTTATGTGTTAGGGGATTAGTTTTGAATCAATTAAATCCCACAGGAATTTTAAACTGTAAAATGTACAAGATACCTTTCGCTGCCAATATTTAAGCCCCCCAACAGAGTTGATTCCTATTAATCTATACTAGTTTATTTCTAAATTTATATGTTACTAACATAATATCACAGGGATCACTTGTGTGGTAGTGCTTGCTGGTCGCATTTGAAATAATTTTATATCTTCATACCATACATCTAATCCATCTGATTTCTATTTAGTAAACACTATTGCTCTATGTTAGGATATATTTTGTGTTCACTGTGTGTTTAAAAACGTCAATAAATTGAATTGAATTGATCTGTTTGAACTGAAATGCCAATTTTTGAGTTGCCGACACTTTCTTGTAAGTGAGGGTGGATATTATGTCAAATATCCAGAATAGCATGATTGGTATACAATATGATTTGCGACATACCTAAGTGGCTGCTTCGACAATGCATCGGAGAAGGTCTGCGAGCGCTCTTCCAAAAAATTCTCATCCAAATCGACGAGGCCCACCGACTGAAGCCGCAGCAGGCCCTCGCAATATGTCAGGAACTCCAAACTTATCTAAAGAAATTACTTTTATCATAATAAATTCATAATTATCCCGAATAAGTCACTCGTAAAGTATTTTGGAGTACACATATCCGTTACTTTACATTGGAGGGCGCACATTAGCGATTCGCATATTTATTAATTTTATTGAAGAGCTGATGTGAGTTCCCCCTTAATTGTCACCAAACGTGATCGCTACATTATTCGGCTACGATTCGGACTTTACCGATAGTGGTCATTTAGCTACGTCGTAGCTGGCGGACGCGTGACACCAAAAGGTTTAATATATCACACAAAGTTTATATTTTTTTTCTCTGAAACTATGATGAATTTTGATGTGAAGTCAATAGAATCATGTTTGAAATCACAGGGTCATTACTACCATTTCCCCTGGCATTTGGCCTAGTTGAGCAGGGCCCAAAATAATAGTATATGACCTATGTCATAACAATTCTTTTTTTCTAAAGAAAGATATATTAGGTTCCTAATTTTTTAACATTTAATTTTATGTTTTATTTTTGTTATCTATTTTAAATTATTTTATAATTCATAAATGATATTTTAATTATTATTATCCATCATCTTTTTTTCCCCCTTAAGAATTTTTTTCTCACATTCTAAATAACATAAAAAACTATTGAAAAACAAAATCCAATGTAAAAAACTTTTATGTATAATTAATTAAAGTTTATGTCAAACAATTAAATACACATACATGTTTTGTGAACATGGAATTGGAGAGTATCGAGTGGAAACCTGTGAAATGTATCTAATATTTGAAAATTATTGCATTTACTCTTTGTAAATAATTCAAAAATAAGTTGTTTTTCTCATTTGCATTGTTTTTTCCAGTTTAACTACGATTTATTTGGGTATTGTTTAACTAAAAAAAAGGTATTTGGGAGGGGGTAAGTTATATTTTCCTGCAAAGTTTATATTTTTCAACTTTAACTATTAAAAAAAAATATATCTTAAATCTAGGTTCGTTACCAAATTTAGTTTACTTTAGACAGCTATATAATGAACTATATTATACCAGACTTGTGTCATTTGGATCAATGACTCCTTTACAAATGATTTTATAGATTAGGGGTGAGTTTTTGATTGAAAGGTATCTAAATTAGTTACGTTTAGACGAAATCCAGACTAGCAGGAATTAGCCACATAAATGGGTGAAACGTTAAAAAATGATAGGTATTAAAAAGAAATGAATAATGTTACTTACGATGCTCTTTACACTCAAAGTTGACTGATCATTACTGGATCCAGAAAACCACGTACTGACATCAAATTGGTACTGGTAGTGGTAAATTATCGAAGGATGATACTTGAATTTACCATTAGCTGAAAACAATTATAATCTTAGTGTAAACTAACATTGTAAATTAGTGTAATTGTAACATTTACACTAATCGCAGTTAAAACTAAACATTTATAAAAAAAGTTTACGTGTGCACGTTGGTTGTCCACAAATATAAGGGTCCTTCAGAGAGTCTGAAACAAAAATAAAACTTTAACAGACGCAACAAAATCCTATTTCCAGATAATAACCAAACGCCAATAAGAATATCAAAACATCACAAAATTGAAATGACGTTACCTACTCAACTGTCAATTTTAAAGTTTTTTTTTTACTTTCGGCTTTGAGAATATGTCACGTGCCAGTTTTTCATTAAAATTCAGGATTTCGTAGTTTTAGTTTTTATAAATAACTTTAAAAAAATTAAAAATAAAACCTACTTCAAAATAACTCTAATCCCAAAAAAATAATTACTTGCTTAAAATCTTAGACACAGAAACTTGCATTGAAGATCTACAATGTCTAATCAGATTAATATCTAATACGTTTTTATTTGTCATATAAATATTTATAACGATATATCCATTAGCTTCAATATTAGCAGTATATTTTTTTGCTCTCATGTCAAATTACCGATGTATTCCAATGTATTTGTTTTAAAACGGCACGAAATAAACGCGAAGACATTTTTTAAAGAAGAATACCTTCACCTGAAGATATACAATAAATATACTAGAGATGAACTTACTTGGCGTTACCTCGACGATATAGGCGCAGAATATAACAGAAATAATAATAGTCCGCCACCCCATCATCACACACTTTGATTTAACTCAACAACGAGAATGTGCGTCACATGTTACTTTTAAATTTACTAAGCTTTAAAATCAGAGTCCCTTCGTTGCTTTAGATCCACGACCAACGGCCGAGTGGAAGGATTCAATCATTAGGGACCCTCTGTCTGTACAATATGATTGCAATCACGCATTGAACACATAGCATTTACAAACTTATAAGTCATAAAACGAACCTAATCTTGTCGGCGCAAATTACCATACACCCATATACGCATATGATCAGAATTTCAAATGTATTGATATATATTTTCTATATTCTTCATTGTTTTCAAGTAGATATTCTAATATTACGAGTTATATAATTATAATATTAGAATATCTACTTGAAAACAATGAAGAATATGGCTAAATTAGAGCTACATTAATATTTAGTCCTGTAATGGTTATAAACCACATACATTTTAAAATAAAAATAACTTTAGTTTATGTCTCCTGTGTTTTTTCTTAACGAATGTTACCGTTTGTTGCTTTCTTATTTCCGCGTGTTACGTAACATCAGCGAATGATTGTTAAGCAACTTAAGTACTTATTTCAATGTCAATAAAAAAATAATTAATAATTTTGGTTATCTGATAAGTAAAGTATTTCAATTTCAATTTCAATTTCAATGTTGCCAGAAGCAACTTTTATTATTCAATATTATACAAATACAATAAAAGGCTGCTCTTAGAACAGGTTTTTTAACCTAGTTAGAGTAGCCATGTTACTTCAGAGCAACAATAAACGACTGGGGTTAATTTGTCTATATTATATTAATTTAATTCCTTGTTCAGTGTTATTATATCGTTTATTGTTGTAACTTCTTATTGTACCATATTGAATAAATAAATAAATAAACAATGTAAATAGATCCAGCAAATACATTGTCACTTCTGCCGGTTTCTTAATCTTAACTAAATACAATTTACATTAGCTTGATTTATTGTTTAATTCAAATAATGATATATTACTTAAACTAATGTCCTTTTACATTCACATTCAAACCATTTTGGTTTATCGAAATAAAATAACTACATTTCATGCGAATCTACCGTTCTCGTGTCTAGTGGTAAAGGAAATAATACCCCCCTTAGTAAATATTTAGGCTGTTATTTTCTTAGAGTGACCTATTTTAATAAAACTTTCTTAGCCAGAACGTCAATTTTAGTCGTTTTTATACGTATGGCATAATTAATGCGATAATAAATAATTATTACATAACCTTTTAGTTTTCAAATTTTCTGAATAAATCTTGTTTTAGAACTGATCGGTGGATTTTTGAAGCAGCACCGTCTTCAACCGTTACATTTATAAAGTTAATGTGTTAATGGTTCACGATTGTTAATTGTTATGGTAAAATTTTTGTATGGTAAAAATATGTTATGTTAAAAATGTTATATTGTGTTATGGTAAAAATAAAATATATATATACATAAGAGATATCTCAGTTTTAGCATCTATCATAAATACTTATTTCTAAATATAAGATGTCTTGGATTCTGTGTGTTCGATGTGCATTTAGATCGAGAGCCGGGCCGCGAGCGATTAGCGAGGAGAGACAAAATATTTGCCTGACGTCGGTAATCGTCACGAGGCTCCCGAAGAGGTCTAAGGTCAGGATAAAGCAATGGTATCGATTCGCTCTTATCGCTCGAATTCTAAGTAGAAATTCCTACTAAACAAGCAATGCGCAGATAGCGGATAGCATATCACAGCGCAGGCCGTATGCGTTCGAATTCGCTGACTTCCGTGGACCTAGAATAGGGTTGCCATACATCCCGGTTGTCCCGTTTGACCCACCACGTGTCCCGGTAAACGAATTATTAGCACAGTTAGAACTTACGCGATAGATCCAGAACTACCAGCGATTTAGGAATCTTCACAGATTTTATAATCACCTGTGTATAGTTTTATATAAAATCACTTGCATCCTTTTAGGGGGTTGATTGGATTTGATTAAATCGTTTTTCTCGTAATTGAGAAACATTTTTCCAATATTGTTCGCTGAATCGTTTGATTGCTTATTAATTTCCTGAAAGGCGGTCGTGATTCTAAATGTTCAAATTTAATTTGACTTGACAATGGTACAGATGTCAAGTCAAATTGCTTGGTTGTTCTATTAACTTTCTTTTTATTTTTTTAAACAATTTATCATATTTTCTTCGAAGATCAGCGAATAAAATAATTAGCAAAGTAAATTCCTGGACCCCCTCTATGGCCAATAATTGGAAACTTACCTTTGTTTTTGACAAGTGACATTCGTAAGTAAATATTCACAGACAGATTTATAGATTTGTGTGAGCGTCAAATCTTCGTGGGATTTTTTGTTTAACAATAAAACCCCAGCGCCACATCCTAATAAAAAACGTCCTATTTACCATATCGTATACTCGTATTTAGTTTGAACTGAAAAAGAACAAATCTTACATTTGAACTGAACTGAAAACTGAAACACCCTTCATCGAATTAATTTTCTTTTTCCTTAAATCAAGCAGCCTGTATCCGATTAAAAAATCAGCATTTTGGACCTGCTAGCGAGATCGCACCGTGCCGGGTCATTGATCGGCCTTGCTGAGCGCCTGCGAGCAAAAAGGGAATTTACTCGGGCGCTTTGATAAAATTTATAAATTTGGGCATGAATTATTTTCGCATTTTTTGATACAGTTCCTTACACGTAATAGAGAACGTGAACACCCCCCCCCCCCGCTCCCTTAATGTTTGACTGAAGATTTTTTATCAAACTTTTAAACATGCCTGTATTTAAATTAGTTACTATAATTTATTTTATGGATTAAATTACTATATCCGTAAGAATTAATCGAAATTGAAATGCATAATTCTGTATAATTTACCGTTATATAATCGTGAAATTAATATTATAACCTAAAATATACCTCCATGGTAGGATATATTTTTATATTTTATTCGTAAATTGTAATATTTTAAGTTATAATGTTAATATTTCACTATACTTTTTTACGGGGTTTTCGGATTAAATGCAAATAAACTATAAAAAATAAGGAGATAGGTTTCGATTCTTGATCGGTAATGATTTTATTTTCGTCACGTCCGATGCGAAAGATGTAGAGGTAATTAGTATAAAGCATTTGTTTTAATTCACTTAAAATCAATCTTTTGTCATGGATTTTATAATTAATTTAATGTAATTAGTTACAAACACAAACAATTAAAAAATCCGTAGGCAAGTATTCGCCCTTTTATTCACCACACTCACTTGTCGAAAGGGATATTGTCCGAACATTAAATTATTCTTTTGCACTTGACTGTACATAAAAGAATCAACCTGGTCATTTCCCCATACAAAAACTATAGTGTTTTGACTCGATCTTTCTTGTAAGCGTAGAAGAAAAATAATAATAGATACCGTTCTATAGAATGAAAAGGGTAAAGTCTGTATTTTTCCGTACATTTTATCAATACTATAGTAATACTATAGTAAAACGAGGTTTTTTAAAATAAGTATAATACTTATTGCGACACGGTGTTCGGGTAAATTCGTTTAAATCCGGCGACACGCATTCGTATTTAAATAAATATGCGTACGGGAACATTGCTGAATGGAGATACCAGTAAAAAAAAATGGCGTTTAAATTTATCATGAACTGGATATATGTCACGGATACCATTGTATGTTTTTCTAATTTTAATCTACTCACGCCTAAAAAAATACGGTCACCTCTATGACCATCATCATCAGTGGAGGTAGGCAATGAAGCAAACCTGCAAGATGCCTTCAGGACCTAGCTGTTAGTTATACCATTTATAACTCAAGAACAGCTGGACCGATTTTTATCATCTTTGATTTGTTGGATTCGTCTCCACCCCGAATAGCAAAATTAACTATTTAAACATCGGAAAATTTCACAAAAATTAAAAGAATATTCATTTACCCATACATTTTGTATGGAACGGCTTTGGATTCTGTGGAATTCTATTTGCAAACGGTGAGTTGCCTTCGAAGATGTTCACTTTGTGAGGTTATCACATTTGCCATTTTTTGTATATTTGTTGAACTTAATTCATTTTGAGTATTTTTAATAAAAAATGAATTTAATTTAGCTAATAAGTCACCACAACTGAGGCGGTAGGAGGTTCGTCGGGTCAGTTTGTTTATAATAAAATAAACATGCATTTTGTAATGTGAGCTCATTTCCTCGCCACCTTTGAGGTAAAGCTCTGGGCGCGTTTTTTTTTAAGTGGTTTCCCCTGTAGACCTATTCCACTAAAATCCTTATCGGTTTTTATTGTTTATATTTTTTTCAGTATAGAGGTATTAACGAGCAATTTCAAATTTTGAATAGGTTTTTAAACACACTTATTTTGGGGACTACTCTCCCAGTGTAACGGGAGGACGTGGTGAGGGACCGTCACCATATTGCAGAGGCGAGTGCCTCGGCGGGTTTCAAGGAGGCTCGCCTGGTCATCGGCCAGCCGCACAACCTGTCATGAGTAAGAAGTGTCGTTAAAAAATGCGAAAAAAAAAACATCCCGATTATATTTTTTATTGGTCAGTGTGCGAATTCTAATGCCGCGCCGATCGATAATGGCCTTGACACCATTACGGTGTACGGCGAGAGCTAAGTGCTCACAACAAAGACATTATTACATGATCTTTTACTATTTTCACGTAAAGTTTACATTTTTTTTTCTCGGTAACCATGATGTATTTTGATATAGTTTTGTAGCATTAGAAATCGCAGGACCTATTTAAATTAGCTATTTTTTCCTGGGCCACGGTATTTAACGAGAGAAAAAAAAACCTTAATACAGCTATCAGTTCAATCAAAAATATATTCCCAATACGTTAGTGAAATTCTTTCAAAAATCCTCGCATAAAATCCTTCCTTTTGAACAGAGTTAGAAGATTTAGAAGAGATTTGAAGAGCCTTGCTAATTTTGAAATTCGGCAGTTCAGTTCGATTCCATTTGAAATGTAGAAGCGATTACAAGTTGGTCTCCGACTGTGATTCCGCCTAAAACCCACCTGGTATGATTCTGTTCACACAGGTCGGGTGCGGTTTGTAACTGACAACGGATTGTGGTAAACAATTTGACGAAATAGTAAACCTAAATCGTCTCCGTAATGGGAGGTTTTGGAACCTCGGGTCCGGCTGAAAAAAAAGCGTAAACCGTTTAATATATTCTGTTATTTAATTCTTACCTGCACCGTCCCACCTGAATCCCATGCTCCTGCCTAACGCGTTCAGTTTCGGACCTCAGGCTCCACAACATTTCTGGTGCGAAGTTTCGCTGGGGTTAACAGAGAGTGAAATACCCAACTGTCAGCAACCGCCCGCGACATTCGATTGCAACACAAAAATGTCTACAATTGGCTTAACGGTAACCCGAAGCAAGACTCGCGGCATGGGCCCTGCTTCTTCAGAGGAGTTTACTTGCGAAGATGGTCAGGAAACTCACCCTTGTGATCCAAGAAGTGCGTGAATTGCAAATCTCTAAGCAGTTCTTTAGTGACAAGTACGATGATCTTCTTAAAATTATCACGGACCATCCAAGGAAATTAAATGTTACCACTCGGAGGTGGAACGTCTAAGGAGAGATTGTCACGGAAAAGACAAACACGTCACCAAACTGGGAGATCAACTAAATGTACTAGAGATGGAACTACGTTCAAACAAAATCGAAATTAAAAAATAAAGAAGACCCTCAAAATATAGTGAACAGAGTCGCCGAGTTACTGCAACTGAGTAAAGGGAAGTAAAAGGGAAAGGGAAGGGAAGGAAAGGAAAGGGAAGGGAAGGGAAGCTCTAAATTAACTTTCTATTCAACTTTGGAAGATGGCAAATAATTACCGGCATGGCCTTTTTAAGCAAAATTATACACAACTTTGTTGTCTAAAATCGAACTAAAAGTACCATCTCGCAGAACTAGAGAACATCTACCCTCGTACGACTGAAATACAATTTTCATTTTTTCTCTCTATTTCATTTTGATTTTCAACTGTCGCCTTAATATTAGATTTAAATGTGTCATAATCGGCTTTATAACTGTTAATATTGTATTTTTTATTATTGTAACGCTGTGAGTTTACTGATGAATATATATAAATAAATAACAATACTTTTCTGCATTCGACCGCCTTCAGCCACCGCCGTTCATTAGAATTGTCCATTGTAGTGAATGAAACACTTAAGTTATTTTTATGTGTTATTTTACTTAGAATTAGTGCGAAATCAGAAAAAAATATGAAATGGGAGAGGTATGTTATGTATGTGTGATCGCCTTTAGGTATCCACCTAAAGGCGATCTATTTTTAATATCAGACCACGAAAGAAACAGTTCTAAATTGTGTGCATAAGAGGAACTTAAAGTAGGTATAAGGATATAATCCTGGAAGATGCTGACTTATTCAAAACATTGTTTGACAATCTTGCATCCAATGTTAATAAAGATGCGTTTTTCAATGCGATTGTCTTCCAATGTCACGTGAAAGACTGGAATGGACCCAAACGCAAATTGAGTGCCGCTTTCAAAATAATATTACAAAATATCTCAAAAGGTGCATTAATGATTAGCAAAGCTAAAATATCAACAATTTTAAGTAGAACAGCTGCCTTCGTTAAAGATGAATGATATTGACAAACTCCTCGTAAACTCTGGTACCGATGAGAAGGGCTAAACTATTCACCAAAGCAAAAGCCGAAGAAGTCAACGGGGCTATGATCAACGAGGAGTTTGCGTATTCTTGTTGCGACGACGATGAAAACTTTATAATTTTGCCCATTAACGAACTTGATCGAGATTTTGTGCCCTTAAATTTTATGTGTACAAATTTGAAAGTGATTGGTGTTAGATTACGGCAGTTATCGTGTCCACAAGAAAGTGTTATAGATAAAAGAGGATTCTCAGGGGATGTGAAACGCGAAGATATGTCGAAGATATTTTGACAAGGACCCATTGCAATAGGTAGTTTTCCTAAAGAAATCTACCTAAATGACATTTGCGAATAATCACACGAGCTTTTCAAGGAAAACCAAATTGATTAGCCATCTATATGTAGTCTCAAATGAGCTTATACCTGACACAAAACTAATTCATGACCTATAATTGTCCGTCTTGACCCAAAGCTAATGTACGATCAATTATTCAAAACTCTTACAAGAGTCTGAGTACCTGAGAACTTGAGTAGGTACTGTTAAAATGTTGTATTTCACTCACGTCAGGAGTGTACTAGAATTTGCACCGCCTCTATGGTATGCTTTTAATTCTAAACGTATTGAGAGAATTAAATGTCTTTCTACGAAACAACTTAATTTTGGGGGTCATGTGCATTTTGATAATTACGAAGACAGTTTATAGCATGCATAACTTAATATCTCTTTCTGACAGGCGCTATAGAGCAATGATTAATGACTTTTTCGTGCCTGAATTGGAGGATGTTGATGTGGACGACCTTTGGTTCCAACAAGACGGCGCTACATGCCATACAGCCAATGAAACAATCAATTTATTGAAGGAAACTTTTGGTGAGCACATTATCTCGCGTCGTGGGCCTGTGACGTGGCCTCCTAGATCGTGCGATTTAACACCGTTGGACTATTTTTTGTGGGGTTATGTGAAGTCGCTTGTCTACGCAGATAAGCCGGACACGATTAACGCATTGGAAGAGAATATTCGGCGCGTTATTGCTGACATGCGGCCCAACTTGCTGCAAAAAGTGGTTGAAAATTGGGCCTCTCGGCTGGAATTTGTTCGAGTCAGCCGCGGCGGCCACTTACCCGAAATCATTTTTAAAACATAATGGCAAACCCTTATCTTTATAATAAAACTAAATTCTTAGCCATAACATCAAATTATATGCGTTTTATCTCTTCTTGAAAACCACGCCTCTAAAAAAAACACCTTTAGTATCTTTATGTTTGACGGCATGTAGTGTGCAAACTGTTTCAGACAATCATGCCTTTGTAGCTTCGTGCAGTGATGAGCCCCCGATTTCATGCTTCTATCCCATTCAAAATCTTGTCACACTTGTCATGAGTCTCCACCTCATGAAATAACATACTCTTAACACACTCCACTTAACAGGTGCCGGTTCCATCTAAAACCGTTACCATCTTAATGCATCTCTATTAATATTTAAAAGCACGGCATCTTGCATATACTTGAATTCATGAAAAGCCTAGACTAATCATAGTTTTTTTTTTTTATTTTAGTTCGGTTTTGATGTTTGATTGTTCATGTGAAAAGTGCGCTAGTGGATTGAAAGTGTTTTAGACGGATTTGGTGCCAAATATTTCGAGTTTTATTTGCAATAGCTATGTCGATATAATAATAATAAATATTAAAAATAATACACCATATTTATAAATAAAAAATAGTATATTTACCAACATGACACGGGTATATAATATTATAATCATTTGTACAAAAGTTCAAAAAAAAAAACCTGTAAAAATATTGTAACTTTACAACAAAATGCACATAAATGCGTCGAAGTCAAATTGACAATACGTTGTGATTTTTATAGGAGGTGTATGATGTTTAAAATATGGACAATTATGCAAAATATTTAATTTAGCACTTTTTTTACTAATTGTATCTACGCATAGAATCCACTATTGCAGTATAATATTTTCTATAAATCTATTTTTGGTGCCAATACAATCTGAACAAGCCTAATATTAAATGTTACATACTGTTAGTTGTCGCTTTTAAGCGTAACAGTGTCCTAATGCAACTAAACAAAAAGTTCTTTTTTTCTATACATTCTATTTTTAGCTGATATATTTTTCGCGCACGCTAATCAAATATTTCATTTCGGGTAGTATTTTTAGTTAAAATTGTATTATCGTTAAAAAATCGAGCATTTTGGAATAAAGACAGTGTATAGATTTATTTTCAGTTTTCAAGACTTGCTGTTATTTTCAGACTACTGCGGAAGTACTGATCGTGAGCATTGCTTTTTTTCCAATTACAACAGTGTTATTAGTTACCCTTAAAAATAAATATTAAAAAATTGTGCCACAGATTTATTTATGCACCGATTGGTAAAACGATCAGTTTATTGTGAAAATTTATATTAAAAACTAAAACTATATAAAAATGTACAATTCTTAAATTAAACATATATATGTATTATTATAATATAAAATCAAGTGCGATGATGTAAACTTCACATTATCGAATAAATTACTAAGTACCTCAGACTAGGACCTCCTATAAAAAAAATCGTTTTATTGACACACTTATTTTAATTTTATATACAAATCTTACTTTAGGTAATTGATAATAGAAACCAATGATTCTGTCAAGTCTAGTATCCACTTGATGATACATTGATAAATGTAATGATTTACATTGACAAAAGTTTTGCAATATGAGTTTTAATGTGTAATACTGTATAATTCTACCTTATTTTTTATATTGCAAGTTGCACAACATTTCTAACATTAAAAAAAACTATTTTTAACAGACTTTCTTCATATAATAACGATTTATTAATTCATTTTTTTTTTAAATAAACGACATATTGTTAAAAAATAATAAACGATCATCTAAAAAGAACAGACCATATTTATTGATAATTGTCATTTTGATAAATTCAGTATTTTGTCATTTCACAGTCACAAATATATTCAAAGTGCATGCATTTACTTTTTCTTCGAATTGTTTTTGTTTAACGAGTTTTTGTTCAAAAAAGAGTTCAACAAAAAAGTTTTTGTTCAAATTCTTCTTCAAAAAAGTTTATTTTTTGAAGAAGAATTTGATTAAATTTGATACTTTTTTAATGCCACCTTAAGAAATGTTTGTCCAATTTAAATTATTGGTTCAAAACACAATGAACTTACACTCTGAAATATTTAAGTAACTACTTATTTTTTTATTAAGTCAATAATGTTAATTCAATATCAAAATAAAAAAAATAAAGGATTTTAAATTTTATGAAGTACAAATGAATATTTGAAAAAGCTTATTAATCCAAATTAATTAATAAAATAGTTGGAAAGAAATTAAAAAAAAAACTTAAGTTTATTTGTGTTAGATAAAAATATTATGTTAATTAAAATTTATGTTATGTTAATTAAAAAACATATTCAATTTAGTTTTAACTATCAAGTCGACTTGAACCATAACTTATAGTTAAATCTCAAGCAAAAGTTTAGATATAGCGCTGAAGCAACCCCTCTGCCTATTTGCGACGTGCCGCTCAAATCAACTTGATATAAAATAGCAGGTTACCGTTTGTTTACGTTTGGGACAGATCTATGTGCTCGCGCGAGGCAACAACGCGGTTTCCAAAATTTTCTTAGATTTTGATTAAATTTTTAATTCGTTTTTTCCGTAATTGAGAAACATTTTCCAATATTTTTTGCTGATTGATGTTTGATTTTTGATGCAGATCAAGCGATTTTAAAAACACCTTGTAGCCAGTATGAATATAATAATGAAATAAATATGGTAATATTTTTTTACCCCAATTGTTACAAGAACTATATACAAGTATTGTATTTATTAACATTTTTGATAATTAAATAGAAACGCAAGGACCCATAGGTCCATATAAACGATAACTTTCAACACGGGTTCCACAGTTCAAATTTTTAAACTTACTTCAGGCATCAACAAAGATCTACGGCCTAATGCATAAACGCGTTAATATGCTCTTAAGCCTAAAAGTGACCACTAACCACAAAAAAATACACGGGCTATCATTTTAACAATGTAATAATGGACTATACATAAGGCCGCTAGTTTTTAAGTACAATTTAATCAAATAACTTATTCAAAGGGGGTTTCATAAAATGATTCACACAGAACAAAAATTACTTTTTTTTAACTATTTATCAGTTTAATCCTTAAATGTAAAACAAAGTTAGCATTAAATTAACTTAGACACGAAATATGCTTTTTAGGATAATTTATTACGGGCATATTTTTAAAAATTCTCTAAAAATTATAATATAGTGGGAACTGTATTATAAACATAGAATATAAAAAACAGATAATTCTGGTTCTGATTTAGAAAAATTAACATATTTGATAAACGTGTTTATGTGTATAGTTTTATTACCATTTAAAAGAAATATATGATTTTTAAATTTTTAAGTATGGCAGAGTGCCTATTTATTATTAGCTATATCTCGTTAAAAAAAAATTAAATTGAATTTAATCAGTCCTTTTTACTTTATACACACCCGAAAATCATATGTAGTATTGTATTAAAGATACAAAGAAAGATTAAAATGAATTGCTGATATTGTATGATTTCAAATATCTGATTACATAATAAATAACTATTAAATAATGTACGTATAGTCAAATCACGAAAAACTCAATAAGTTAGCCATCTAGTTGAAAAAATAAGAATTAATTTCAAGGACATATCAAGAGAGGTGATAGATAGACCTCCGATTTAAATCCTTTTCTGTTGGTTGGTAATTCCTAAATTTTCATATGATCAATTAATTTTTCTAATTTAATAAATTATTTTTTAAAATTATATTGAAGGTAAAAATAAAAGATCGTCAACTATTGAAGCTATCGTGAACTTTATGGTTTGCCATTTTTTTTAAAATATTGTCACAACATCTAACCATATTTAGGTTTAGTTCTTATTTTTAGAACCGTTTGGGTCGGTCAGAGCACTCTTGACTTCATCGTAGGTCTTCTCGATGGGAGCGAGGGCCACTATACAGATCAAAGCGACCGTAAATAGAACGATCACAACGATGAACAGTCCAAATAGGAACTTCCGGAAACCGGCATGCTGAAAAAAACAACCATTAAATAAAATAAACACATAATCCATTCCCATCACCCAACACAATAAGACCAACAGGATTATTTTAACAAAGACCCGTTTTGACTTTGAAATAACCCAACGCTCTTTAGAGTGCAATAAACACCACCATTACCTCTAAGTCTTTACTTAGAGGTAAAGACTTTGAGTCTTTGGTCTTTTAATTTTATCTGACTTATGCTTTCATAAGTCAGATAAAATTTATTTTATGTTACGACAGTGCTAAATTAAATCTTAATACAAACATTTAAATAAAATTGAAGTGTTGACTGTTATTTCGAAATAAATCCTTTCTTCTAAGTTCATATGATTATTTGCACCCAAACAAAACCTGAACAAGCATTCTTTATTTTGTCTGAATGTTTGTCCGGGCTAATCTCCGAAATGGCTTTACTGATTTAACGAGACATTCATTATCAGGACTTTTCAGATATTAATCTAGGCTACTTAAGACCGCGAAAATATTCAGGGTTCCTGAATTTGAAAAAAATATATGAAAACGGCCTCCGGGCGTCTTTAATGGTCGTCAAAGCCGCCTGCACAGAATAAGACAGTGGGCATGTAATGGCTTGAAGGGCCTAGAGATGGGGAGCGAAACAACCTATCCCGAGTTGTCATGCGGCGCAGGCGTCTTTAAGGCCACCCGCAGGACTTAGCTGTTAACCAGAGGTGAAGCCCGGGGTTGTATAGCTGGTATAAAATAAAACATTAACATTAGCCATATTTCAATTAAAATGTAGGTTTCTTTGATTGTAATAAAATATTTCTTAAACCTTACCGGAGCGTCCATTTTTCTGTCATTTTGTGCCGATTGTCTAGCGTTCATATCCTTCATCGGGAACGAATTGACCCTGCTGCTGCTAAGTCTACCATCGCTGATGCACGTAACAACCTGGAATTAATATAAATCTTCAGCGGGTGCAAGTCTAGTCTCTAAGAGGGAAACCACGGGCGACGGATTTGTCATAGTTACTAACCATAAAACAATGTGACGATAATTATTTTAAACTTTCGCGGTCAATATTAATCCCAGAATTGAGTTTACAGATACGCATATTAATTTAATATTAATGTAATTTGTTGCCATGTTGCCATAAACAATTATAGTGTTTTAAGATTGCTCAACTGTTACGAAGAAATTGGAAACCACTCTTTAGTAACTAAAATACGCTGCAGCTGTCGCACCAAGTCTCAATCATCCATAAAACATCGTAACTTATTGCAAAAGTGCACAGTTTTATCATTTTAATAACAGAGGACAACATATTATATTTAAAATTGAATATTATTTAAACAGTGTCATCTGCGAATTGGCAAGATAAGCTTTTCTAAACTGAAAACATGCTTCTATGCGGTTTGCGTCTAGGCTATGTGCCGAGGAAATACTAATAATAAATTATGATTAATATTTCGTTGGCAAAAAAAAACACGCCATCTACATCTAATTGTACGAGGTTGAGCTCTAAACCTACTACATAATAAATGGTAGTGTAAACAATTCTTAAAATCATATAGGTTATGTATCTGTTCTTCAGTCCTCGGTGTTTCACATGCTGAATTTGTAAATTTTACATCTGTTACAATTCTTATACTTATCACTACTAATATGACATAATTTGTTAATTAAAAACACTATTTAATTATTACAACTTTTATTACGGCCATTTTAGAAACATTCTTGGTTGTCAAAATACAAGTTAAAAATAATACGTAAAAACTTTAGTAATTATATTTTATCGTCAAAATATAATTCGTAATTATTTTATTAACGATATTTAGATGAATAAAGTTGTTGTCAATGATTTTTTATGCATAAAATGATTATGCACAGACCGGCGTTTCGCCGGCTTAGTGCTTTAATACCATAATATAGTTGACCGGCGATTCGCCAGCTTCGTGTGTCAATGGGTTAAGAATTGTATTATATCTGCCTTTACTCATTTAAGATGGGCCTAAATTCGATCAGTGATTTCCATTGTATCTACGCCCTCACCACAAACATCTTCGCATGTTGAACACGCGTGGTGTGATCACTTGAAAACCGCTGGAAAAAGACCGTTTTGAACAAGATTCATTTTTTAAAGTCCTTTATGTATTAGAAACATCCATTTTTGTTGCAAATCAAAAGTAAAATAATTTGTAAAATATCAAATATCAGAAAAAAACGAAAATTTATTTAGTTGGTTTATCTACATTTAAAAAATCTCATTGTCATCGGCATTGATAAATTTGCCACTATGATTAAACCGTTTTCAATATTGATTCAACAGATTCTGAAAAGTATATAAACACAACAAATTCTTTTACCGTACAACAGTTCTTACCGAAAGTATAAGATGCATGATGACGTGGAATATCACGAACGCAACCAGAATCCAAATGTTCCATCCAGGCAATTCTGCCTTGAGCAGATAAACGGCAAAGAAGATGGTCACAACTGAAACAAATGCAAACTTAATTGAGAACACAACCATATAAGATCAGTGCTTACAGGGATAAAAACTCTTTGTTTCAATAAAAAATTTTTACAAATATCCATATTATCCTGATAATGTCCAGATTGCATTTATTGCTTTCTTTAAAAAACCAAAATCATCTATTTCTTTATCTGATTTTTTTCCTTTTTTTTTTGATATATTGATAGATTTATCACGCATCCAATTTGTCATAAATCTTTTTTCAAACTGATTTCGATTATAACTTCGTAGACTTTTATTTAGTTTTATTTATTTAGATTTATTTAGTTTGTTACTTCTTTTATTTATATATAAATATTTTACATAGTAACTTTAAATTCTTATTTATGTTAAATAAAAGTGGTAGAAATACATACATTTTAGAGAATTTCCTAAACTATTTAAAATAAATAATATAATAAATATAGTTTTCCTAGAATCGTGATTTTAGTGAACGTTGCGTTAGGCTAACGGGAGATTAATAATACTTGCAGTGACAACTGACATTGTCAAATAATGCCTTTTTGCTGATGACTAAAATAATTTTGTTTGTAGACAATGACTTATGAGTGTATTCTTGGAATAAGAATATCTAATCTATCTAATAAGAATCTAATAATCTATTTAATAAATAAGAATAAGAATATCTATTCTTAGAATAAGAATAAGCGGTCTATTCTTAGACCTAGGTGAGTATTTTTCTTCTATATCGATGGCCTAGAACACAATTGTGTTAAGTAACATTTTCTGTTCTGTCCTAGAAATCCATTTGTTGTATGGACTTATACAACATGTGCGCCCTTATAAATCGGTTTTTCTTGCACTTAATAAAATTTATAGTACGTAGTTTCATTGGGATTGGTCAGTATCTACTCTACTATAAAGATCTAGTCAAAAATCATTTTTAGCTAAAATTGTACTTACCACAATTGTGATCGAGACCATCGATATACACTTTCAAAATGACCTTTCATTAAATTTTGTTTTAAAAAATCAATATAATATTTCAAAATTTTGAATCATTGCTATGACTGCATGACTGAACTAATTCACTTGTACTAGAATTAGGGTAGAAACAGAATCGTTAGAACAGAAACGATACTGAAGAATTAGTCGAATCACCGAACTACTTTGATGTCTTGATTTGGAAATGATATAAAGGTATGTACTCACTGCCAAGGATGTGTGCCACATTGCCTCCGAGCCAATGTAACCAGTTGAAGATCGCTCTCTTCGGGGTGTTGGGGTGAGGCCTGAAGTATGCACCTGTTGATTTCATCAGAAATATGAGAATAAATCCATGAAATCGACAACATCTCAACACTGTCGACTGAGTTAAGTAACAAGACATACACAAAAAAAACACATTTACATGTAATGAACGGCCGCGCGTCATGAAAACAACAATAAAGCTGTCGGAACTGCGCTCAATAGCGCCTTCCTAACAACATAATCCAAGCGAATGAAGAAGAGTATGCGTGAACAACGCTAGAGAGTAGAACCTATAAGTGATTTGTACCTCCCAAATGGTTTTAAGAATACATCACAATACTTCGACATTTCGCAAATGGAAATTTAGCAACGCAAACAATAAATCATAATTTTGGATTTACCAATGGGCTGCAAGAAGCAAATAATTACGGTGACCAGTCCCGTGATGGCATGTGGGTTGTCATCGGTTCCTGTCCAGCCTCCTGCCTCGACGAGGATCAAAATGAAGCCGACAATCGTGAACAGCCATGTCGACACCATGAAGATTCTGTGCCACTGTGGAAGTAAACGGAATACAATATAATAAGCCCTTCTTTGATTTATTTTTTTTTTAACCCATTCCACCACTAATAATATTAAATAATTTGTTAGTTAAAAACATTTAATTTTACAACTTTTATTACGGCCATTTATTCAAACAATTTATTTTTTTGTGTGTGTTTAAAACTAAAACTATTGTCGTTTATTCGTCTTCTTTGCGTTACTAAACCATTCATTTAGTGAGTTGTGGGCACGCCAGTGAAGGCCTAGAGATAGGGAGCAAGGCGACCCATCCCGAGTAACGCAGGCAAGAGTTGTCACGCGCCGTCAAAGCCGGCCACAGAACCTAGGTGACGTTAGGTTATTGTATTGTGTTATGATATTAAGCTAAAAACGTCGCTAAATCCACAACACTACCTTGGTTTACTCCTAATAATTGGAGTATATATAAATAATAATAAATAATCAAAAAAACGTGAAAATGAGTAAAACGCGTTTGAAGTTTTATTTTGTACACATTTCATAGGGAGGTTATTGAATATTATTATATTTTTATCAACCTGGGTAACAAAACTTACAGCAAACCAAATATCCTTGCCTCCGAGCTGCTTTCCGACCCATGTTTGACGGAAATATCTGAAATACAGGCAAACAATATTTAAATGTTTGAAATCTTTCTTTGATACGAGAACATCTGCCGAAAAAGTATAGGGTCAATATTTATCTGTTAACCTATTAACTCTCGAGGACGGATGAGGTCAACGTATTTGCAAAATATGTATTTTATAACCAATTTCGAAATAATACATTTTACTATATATATATAAAAATCTAAATAAATTGAGCCTATAAAAAAATTCATTAAATTACGAGGATATCAAGCATTTTCTTTTCAGACGTCAAAATCTTCAAAACCATAATTTCTAATGAATCAGTAAGTTATTATATTTCTTAAATTGTATTTTTACGCTTGATAGGATAACAAAACTTTCCTTATATAGGTAAGGTTATATAATATACTGCTCACCTTGCGAGGAGTATTCCGCATGAAGCGGTTCCGATCCACGCGAAAACCATGAAGCTTCCGTGCAGCCGCAGGAGTAGTTTGGAAGGACCCTTCACGACTCCCACCGATGACAGCGAGATCGGCTCCGCATTCGCCACGAATGCCAGGTTGTGGAAACCAACTCTGTTATCCTCTGTAATATATTAAGACCAAGGTCAGGCCGGTCCTGAAAGAGCGGAGGAACTTATGCTGAAACTCTAGATTTGCACTCGCATTTGGCGCGTCTGAAAAATCTCGTCTGATTTAATTTTTCCATTGCGGCTATACATTTAAACAGCCGAAAGGTCCATTCAGAATCTTTAAAGTCTCCGTCTCCATAAGACCACCACATTCACGAGGTTCCTTAATAGAGGGCAGTTGTAGGATTTATTGTGTATATAGATTTAAAATTAGAAATGTGTGTAAATAGCACTTCAGTGTAAATTTGAAGTTTACCTTTGAGACTGCTTCCAGCAACAATCATCAAGTGATATTTGTCCTTGGCCAAGTCAAAGTTCTTGTTGCGTACCGTACTTCTCATGTCCCTAGTGAATTTGCAATATAGTTTTCCATTCTTATACGATGAAGAACGAATTTGGAGAATGTCCTGGGGCTATGGAATACAATAAAAACACATTTAATTACATTCGTAAAACTAAGTATTCTTTGCAAAGTAATGTGAAAATAACCTATATGAAAATCGTGGTTTTTGATCATTTGAAATTCATTTTCGATTATCACGGATGGTATCGTTCATGACAATCAAAAATGTGTTCAATTCATATATGTAGGCGAGTAATTAGACACATTTGCTTTTTCGTAGGTATGGCTTATTGTTCAGACATTCATTACATTATTGGGATATTTGAGTGTTTGTATATGGGTTAGCAGTGGGCGTTACTGCGATAACCATATAACTGAGGTTACGTTAAATATGATTTATAAATAGCCTAATACTTAAACGGCTACAAAATAACTGTGTAAATTTTAGCTGAACTCGTCACTGTGCTTCATTGTTATGGTGTCGCTTGCAACGAGATTTCCGTGTCACTGGAGCTGGAGTCTGGCCGAAAAGTGTAAAAAATAATAGGGCGACTGTCAAAATAGTTACGGCCGGCGATGTACCTGAATGCACCATACGTGTCCGTCTACGTAACTTGTGGAATGTGCAAGCCAGGCACTAAATGGAAATAATAGGCAAGCGAAGCGACTTCGTTGGCTGTGAATTAACGCAATTTCGTCACCGCTATAAGCCAGCTTCAGTAAAGTGACTTTTCGTTGCG
The DNA here is from genome assembly GCA_020383195.1 of Neomicropteryx cornuta. Lineage (NCBI taxonomy): Eukaryota > Metazoa > Arthropoda > Insecta > Lepidoptera > Micropterigidae > Neomicropteryx > Neomicropteryx cornuta. The sequence continues at coordinate 3,352,867 of JAHKQU010000024.1, forward strand.
CTAGAATAATAGGGTGATTTAAACGATGTCGCCTTATAACGCGCACGTCTAATGTGGGTAGTTGCAGTGAAAAATAACCTGGCCGAGTTTATCATAACAGCTACTATAATAGTACAAGCATACATATAACAAGAATCTGGGTTTTATCATAAGAGCTAGTAAGCCCTTCCGGAACTTGAGTACTATTAAAATGTTATATACTATATACTAGAATTTGCATCTCCGATTTGCGAGCAAGTTCTTTACTATAACCCAACTAAAATAATTTTAAATGCGTTCGCATAACTTGTCGAGTAGCCGGATAAAGTTGGTACGAACGTAAAACATGCACGTGTGTTATTCGAGCTATGACAACAGTACATACTTAATCCAGCCCGATTCTCATGTCCCATAGAACGGAAACACCTCTAGAAATTCATCACGGAATGAATTTAAACTAGAATAAGGTTCAGAATACCAAATTAATGTTAAAGTTAAATTAAAGTAGGACAAAGTAATTTTGTAGAACTGCAGACGGTAGTGCAAGAATACAAAATGCCATCAGCACCACCTAGTAGCAGAAAACTAAACTACAAGATTTCAGGCAATCGAATTTGGTGCTTGGTTTGAGCAAGTGCAAATGCTAGCGCCGTCTAGTGGCAGAAAGCACACTACAAGTTTGCACTTAAACACCTCTCCCTTCACAAACCCAACGATGTTCAGTTGCCGGAATGTCTAATGGTAGTCCGGAAACACGGCAAAACATAACTAAAGTAACCCTATATGCTATAAACTCACATGTGATTTACGCTGCCAACTCTGCATATATGTTTGGGAACGGCTTTACAGAATTATCAGTTTCCAAAGCAATATTCACATATTATATTTTTTCAAATTGACTGGTCAAATGGTGTGAAATTACTTACCACATTTTCGCGGCTCACATAAGGCTCTACTTTTGGGAAGGTCCACGAAGCGTGCAGAGTCACTCTTCCGTTCACCTGTTGGCATTCCATTCCACTGTCGTCTCCCTGAAATCAAACAAAATGGCTTATGTAACAAATTTATAAATCTAACCAGCTGTTCAACTCCCCGGACTTTGCCTCGAGTTGGCAACTACATCCTCACAGGCGTCTTAAACAGTCTTGTTTTCGGTTGTGACGACTTGTATCTACGGCACTCGGAAAGAGTCCCACTCGCACAAATTTAGTTTTCCGTAACAGGCCTTTAGCACTCGATAACTATGCCTGCAGTACTCGCGACAATTGAAAATAGTTGTGTTAACCTAAAAATGCCGAGAGTTTTCCAAAATGCTCAAAAACTCCTTCCTGGTATGTTAACTAAATAATTCCCAAAAAAACTTCCATTTTTTTTAAAGTAGCCTATGCCCTTCCCCAGGGTTCAAGCTATCTCCACCCAAAATTCATAAAAATCAGTTGAGCGGTTTAACGGTGAAAACTTATAATATTATATAACAAAGTAAGTATAAAATTAAATATGGTGTTAAATAAAACATTTTCCACAGTCAAAAATAATACAACTTATTTAAAACACAATGTTTTTGTTATTACTATTTTTTGAGAATAAATATTCCTCGATAAAAGTCATATGTTATCTACTTAAATCAAATTGAATAAAGGAAGCATATTAAGCTAAGAAATATTGTTAAAGTTATAAGATTTTTATTATTATTTTTAAATGTTTAAATTATTATTATTACTGAAAATGATAAAATAAAAAAAAACAGTATGTTTGATCTGCCTCAAGTTTTGGTTTTTAAACATTAATAATAAAATATAGCAGTAATAGCGGCAGTGTTTAAAATCACTTCTAAGGCCTAAAAGTTTTGTTATCTGTACAACACACTCAACAATATTACTGTACAATGTACACTCTTAAAGCCACTCTAGGGCTTAAAATTAAACAACCCGTCATCTGTGAGCAATGCTAGAAACTAAGTTACAAGAAGCCCTGAGTACTATGCTATGGTGTGGTGCAAATGACACCGCGATTAAGAGGAGATATTTATTTGCGATTGCTGTAAAAAAATATCCTTACAAAGTAATATAACAGTCAATGATTAAAACTCACCATAAATCTGTCGGATGACAGTCCGCTGGCTACATAAGCGGGATTTTGGGAAGCCTGCATTTCAAACGTATACGTTTCACCTGAAAAATGATATTGTTGTTTCGAGATCGTGGTAGTCTAGTGGTTAAGGCGTTCGACTATTGGCCCAAAGGTCGCGGGTTCGATTCCGCACATGGTCATATAATTTTTAACGCTTCATTACAACCATCTCCCCTGACTCTAGTAAAGGCATAGTTGGCCTAGTTGAGTAGGGCCCAAAATAATTGTATATGACCTAGGTCATAGCAATTTTTTAAAAAAAAAAAAACATTTTATACAGAAAGATTTAATTTAGGCAAATTGACAAATTTTCTGTTGAATGTAGTACAGAATAAACTGTATGATGAACTCATTATTAAGAGGACCGTTTTCGTTCAGCACCTTCAACATACAATGTTATCGTTAAAATTTGGGTTAAAATGATTCCTTAATAAAAAAAATACAATTTCATGGAAACCTACTTGCTGTATTCTGAATAGATAAAAATAATATTTAGTTAAAATTTCATTTTAAAGTAGAAATATGAGAACTACTGAAACTTTTCTTCTGAAATATTGCTCTGATTGATCGCTACCTGATCTAGACAACTCTGAATCGTGAGTGTACCACTTAGCCATTAACAGTGTTATAATAAAAATACTTCCAAATACAAAAGATGACCATTTATTCAGCCCTAATTCTGGAAAATAATATATTAATAAATAAAACTTGCCAGCCACGAAAACGGCCACGATCGCTTTACAATCTTCCTTTTGTACGCATCCATTTTCTGAACCATAGCACAGTTTGTTTATATCACAGCCGTCGTAAATCGGATCTTTTGGTGCCTGCTGCAAAACAAATATTAAAAAAAAGCTTTAGAAATATTACTGTCAATAAATAAGAGTGCTTTCATAGGCTTCTCATATTTTTTGTACGGTTAAGTCGGTGTTCGACAGTAAAAAAACAGGGTTATAAGGGTGGGGGGCTGTGAGAGTGCTCCCCAGTGCAGGCAAAAAAAATTATACTTCTGTTGAAAAAATGTATATTTTCTAATTCCATTCTAAAATATCATGTCTGTTAGATCGAAAGTTATTAAACTATACGGACAATCTAACCTCTTTTTCTTGTTCGACGGGTGCCAGTGTGGGAATGGGCGTCGAAGTGATGGTTGTTTGCGAAGGAAGCGACGTAGTTATGACGGTTTCCGGAGTGACGACTTCCACCAGGTTGGAGTCCACGTTCTTCCAAAATTGCGCATAGCCCTGCGCTATTGTCGCTCTGCGGAGCGAAAATATTACTATATCATATATAGATTGTTACTGATCGTTTAGAAAATATATGAAAACCTAATAATTTTTCAAATTTGTATTTGGACAAATCAGTGACCGGCAAAGCAGCACCCGTTACTGAGCAACTAGAAATCATAGTACTTACACTAGTTGAAGTGCATTTGAAGTATAAGTCTATGCATGGATATTTTTTATTTATTTATTTAAAATCACACATGATTGACAATAAAATATAATGCACCGTTAAGTTGAGCATAAAATATTATAATGTAGGCAAAAAATTGCACTACTTCATTTTGTGCCCTGCCTTTTAAGGCAGTGTTTTAACAGTGCAATAGGATCAAAGTGATGAATAAATATAAAATAGGAATTAAAAAACGCATAAGTTTATATAAAATTTACTTTGTAAATACAACTATTTACAATGTAGTATGTTATCGCAACATATAAGTCTATATCTATCGTATTTCAGAAAAAATGCAGCGAAGTATTATTACGCTAAATAAAGAGATGGCTAAACGGAATTACAGAAATTGTTTAATTTTATAAATCATTAAACGCATTCTAGCGCCATCAACATCACAATGCTCAAAGCACATGTATCTAAGTAAACTTGGTGTGTACAATAAATGACAAATTTTGTTTACACCAGAGACCCAAATCTCAGGAGATATCTTATTCTAGGCGTTATACAATATCATGGCTCTAAAAAGTTATAATATGAGGCGATAAAAATAAAGTGGCGTACCTGAAGAGGACGGCTCCCAAATAATTCCTGGGCGCCTCCCATTCGAAGCTCAGAGTGGGTTTGGCAGCGGGGCTATTGTGAGTGACGGAGTCGTTACCACCTTTGCAGGTCATCAAGTGACTAGTTTCGTCGGCCAAAGTCACAAACTTACCCAGGATATTGTCTTGTTTCTGAAAAAAGATAGAAATTCACAATCTCCCATCAACTTCTCTTATATTTTTCTTGAGGAAGGTCTTTCCTTCATTAGAAAAATTTATTGAGGAATTGTCATTCCTTACCTTGTCAAATGTTAAAACTAACAAAACTGTTTACCGATGTCAAACGTGAATAATTGCTAAAATTTTTGGCTTGCAGAGGCGAATCTTAAAATGGGGCAAATATTATACAGAAAATTAGCTGTTTAATTTAATAGTTACTAGAGAGCAATACGGCATTCTGTCAATATATCAAGCAAATTATTAAAAAAAAAACATACGTAGGTATCGAATCCCTCGAAGGTGTGTTCAGTTAAGGTTAGATCTGCATACGCTCGAGGAACGACCCTGCATTTGGGCGTAAATCAGTTTTCTCAGGCTGTATCAGTATAGACTTAGCAAACTTTATCAGCAATCTTTAATTTTCCATCAACATACTCGTACACCATTTTTTATTGAATACGGACCTCTACTCTGGATCACACAATGTCCCAACTGAGCTTACACAGATATTCAGTAAGCCTATGCAAGTGCCTATTGGGTGGGCTTAATATAACAGGACGGCAAAAGAGAATCTTGGTAATCCACCTTGTGCCCATTCCCAGCGTCTATCGGAATTGGTGATCTTTAACTTAACAAACAAACTATTTAGGAAGGACTTTGCGAGTATCGAGGCATATCATGTGAGTATCGAGCTCCTCTACGGAACTCAAAGATAAGTCGTCTACTTATGGGTCGCCATAAAGGTGATTCAATTTCATTGCACTTATGGGGTCAATCTGAAAAAAATATTGTCCACTCACCTGAACCTCTCTGGCCTGCAGCATAAACCCTCCAATGGTGACTCCGGTTGGACTGGAGACCCTCACTTGGAGCTTATCGCCCTGTCGCACTTGTGACGCCGACGTGCTGATCGTGTACGGCGGTGCGGAGCTCTGAGCTTCGATTCCGGAGTGAATTGGAGTCATATCCACGCATGACTGTAACAGGATAGTGTTTTTCATGAACATCGGCATGTATTTCTTATAATGGATACAGCGTGTCAACGGTAACCCTTTCTAGAAGGGCAGAAAAAAGAAAGTCTTACCCCTTGCGGTGCTCCATCAGGCTTCTGTTCTGTGGGCGCTGCTTGAAGAACGAGAACTAGAATAATCGGGGTGAGAATCTTCCACCTCCTGATCAGTCTTCTCTCCATCTTTGATTCAACCGAAGGGCTCTAACTGTAACAGCAGAAATAATCTATGTTAATTACAGAAAGAAGTAAATACAACAGGTGTGATATTTTTGATCGTAGAGAGTTTCATTAGGGCTTTACGCATAAGATTTGCTATATTATTTCAAAAATCTTTTCTTTCATACGAATGTGATTTTCTGGCTATTTCCATGATACTATTACAGTAAGTTTTTTCTAACATACTATGCATATGATTATATATATGAAACTCTTTAGTTTATTTATTTTTCTAGTTTTTATTTTATATTTTTTTACCTATCAAACAAATGATTCAAAAATCGCATTCAAACATCATTTCCTCACATAAAAAACACCTAGTTCATACATTATTCGTTACTTCTCTCTTATACACATACACACAATCAAGAATGCATTATTATTTATCCTACACACTATACTATACTAAAGTATATAGTCCCGTTTTTAGACAAATGCCCCCCCCCGTCAGCACACCCGATACCATTACTCAGTGGATTGATTAAGTCAGTTACTACATAGTTAACTTTTGGTCACAAGCAGCTACTTTTCATGAAACAAAAGGTACCTACCTAATAAAATATATTTTGTTTCATTTACATTTTTGTTAAACACTATTGTTATGATAAAAGATTCTCTAAAACAACTTAGATTACACATTTCACGAGGAGATTGGTGTTCTAGCTATAATAACTATACTAAAAAAGTTCTACGTGCAAATAATATTTTGTAAAATTCGCCTGCGGTGCATAGGAAAGAAGGGACCGCATAGAGATGGGTAAGGCGTTTCGTTATAGTGTCCCGGTCTAGAAATCAAAATGTATGACCTCGTTATCTATACTACACCATCCACAGTTTTGATTTATTATTATTATTATTATGATTTTATAATAGGCAAGACAGCATAGCTGATAAACCTATATCTTATTCAGTATCAAAATTGTTTTTAAATTGGTTGATTGTCTTTGATTCTATGACACATTCTGGTAGTCCATTCCATGCTTCCACGACTCTGTTACTGATGAATTCTTCCTGGGGTTGCTTGAGAAGGACGTCCTATCTAACTTCATACAGTGCCCGCGTAGTTGGGTGTTTTTATCAAAGGTGAATATTTCTCTCAATTCTGCACAGTCATAGTGAGTCATTTTTGATTTAATAGCTGTTATATTACACATTATTTAATATTTAAGCTTTTCTTAATTCCTGATACTGATTATTTTGTTTTTCCCTTTTGCTTTTACTTAAACTGGCAATATAATGTTAAATTTTTAGTGTGTAATATATAATCGACCTTGTAATTACGTTTCTAACATAAGATTGCCTATGAATAAACCCGGCGAGAAGCGCCTAGTCAATGGGAATGTAATATTGAACACCTGCTTGGGATGGGTAAGAATTTTAAGTATCATTTAACAGCCTAATTCAACCATTTGAATTGCCTCCTTCACCTTCTTCAACCATTTTTGGTTCCTCGGTCGGTAAAGTGCTGCCATAACCATGACATTAATAGCGACAAATTAAATCCAAAGACCATCACGCTCTATTTATTAGGATGCTTTGGATTTACTACTAGATATGATTTTACCGATAATCGTGATATACTAAAATTATTTAACTTTTATGTTTCTGATGTCCGTCAAAGTGGTCGCCATCATCACTTCATTCTCATTCTCAATAATATCAATTCATCGTCATTCTCTTCATCTTTGCTGGACAAAATTACTGAAATTCGCAGAGCAATTCGCTTAATCATGTAACTTGAACTATTGATTTATTCGAGTTCGACAAGAAAACATTATTGAAAATGTCAAAAAGTAGTTATATTTGTTTTAAGTTTTCTGTAAACTGTTATTTTTTAATACCTACTTACTTGTTTGTTATATTGCATTTTGTAATAATTTATTAATTGTTCCTCTTTTTTGCTCATAATGCTCATGTGTTTCTTGTCAAGTTAATTAAATTAAATTAATAAATTAAATTAAGATTACACTGAAATGATAAACGATATTTTAAAATTATAAAATGCACACAACTTTCAAAAACTGCCATTTTAACGCATCGCAATATTTGTAGGTTAGGTCCCTTGTTTAAAATAATTCTTAATAATAATATGACGTATTGGTTAGTGGTATGTATAGTTAAAAACAGATTTGTGGCCAATATGTGGTTTGTATTTTTTTTTAAATAATAATTATGATCATTTTTCCTCAAACTCGCCACAAACTGATTAGGTACCTAGGTACCTTGGTAGTCGTGGAAAAAATAAGTCCTATGACACACAGCGCTGTTTGCTCTCAAATTAAAACATTCTGATATTAAGCTACATGCTCAGGATCCGACTCTATTTTATTATCCCTTATAAACAATATGTTTCCTGAAATATTCCTATGTATATAAATCCATCGTTTGTAGTAGATAAAAAATGTAGGGGAAAGCCAGTGCCGGACTGGCCATATTGGCAAGTCAGCAATTGCCGAGGGCCCAGAGCAGTGTTAATTTAATATCACATGTATAAGGGTAAAAGTACATTTTGCACTGGCACCCGGGAAAGCATTGAATTCCAATATTTTTATTACAAAAAAAATATAGTTAAACTGGTATCACTGCGTTACTAACTTACTTTTGATTAACGCATAGACATTTATGATAGACTGATATAATATACAGTAAAATAGATAGAAGATGGATTTGATAAAGATTTGCGCTTTTGAAGCGTGCGATTTAATAAACTTTAACATTGCCAAAACCAATTTAAGGTAGTAATATCCGAGAAAGGTCTGGTCAACGATCTTAGATACGGCAACTGAGGGCGAAAAACGCACCGCGCCCAAGTACGCCACTTTGCGCCGAGTACACTCCTCGCGTATCATACGCGGAGTGTTGCGGCGCGCGGAACGGCGGGGGGAATCTACCGGCGTCGGGTTTTCACAAGGACGATTTGTGTGACATGCCGTATCTATATGTTTTAAAGATCGTCGGGTCTGGCCGACAAACTTTTCATTGCGGAGCTGCTAGTTGTCATTCTCACAAATGTCAAAACAGTCATAAACGATTGTGAACGTTTGGTTTGAAGAAAGTTCAAAATACTTCCGTTGAGCTGTAAATTGTTTCTGCGATATAAATTGAACTTTGAGAGGATATGGGCTTAGAGCACTATGCACTGTGAATTTTAAATTGTCGGATAAAAGTATAAATCTTGGTTATATACAGTAATGACTATACATTCATCCCTTATTATAAATTTGTATTTAGGTACAGTAAAAAGAGAATACCTACATAACACGGGTATTAATTTAATTAACGTATTTTTGGATATTTATTATATGGGTGATAAATCTACACATTTGTGCATCATTCAACAAAAAATTGACGACATGCTCAAAGCATTGTACCTATATTTGAGTACCTGTATTTTACTACATATGTTGTTATAAAACCACACCTTGATCTTTGTTTATTTCGATGAGTGTACCCACATTTCGTCAACATAATTATTGTAGAATGAAATAAAGTCAATGTTAACTGCGTTAAAACGTAGAAAGGCTACTTATATTGAAGGTTAATGGCATTTGGAAATCGCTGGGTACCTACTTATTTCAAAATATCCATAATTAATTTCTTCGTCAGCTGGTAATCAAATGTAATTTATTTACACATGCAGTAGGTAGATATCGTTTTCTTTACACAGCAAGGTAATTTTAAAAATGTAGTGTGGATCGTGGATAGCCTCGTGGTGTGGTGTGGAAAGTAAAAAAGAAAATACTCAACATATTATTAATACGTAATATTTCTCTATTAGATTTTAGTTACAAAATGTGCCTGCTTGTGTATTCTGTGACGATGAATATAGTACGCCTGAGAGTAGTGGTGCGTTTGCAATACTTCGAGGCTAAGAACCGGCCAAAAAAAAAACGTCATTTTGTGACTAATGTGGAAGTTTCCGCACGGACAATTTCAACAACTCTAAAGTTCCCACGAAATCCAGCGCATTGTGTCCAAACTACCGCACGAGAGCGATTCTTCAATTTTATTGAATTACTAGATATATATTTTTTTATAATAGGTTTTTTTTTTATGTTACAAATAAAGCTGTCGACGAGAAATACAATCTGCGCTTAGTTCATCTACAGTTGTGGGGGTGGATTATGCAGTTCGCAATGATAGCTAGATCATTTCAATCGGTGTTGTAAATTTAGAGTTAGTTATTCAGGGGCTTTGCGTCGCCTTGCAATCGTTATATGACGATTTCTAAAATGTCAAACAGTAGTGATATAAATAAATCAAGAATTTGTATTATTTTACTTATGTTATATTTGGAAATATAACATATATTTGTTATATAGGGTACTTTTTTCGTAGTTGGTGTTTTTGACAGCTGTCACTTAATTTATGCTCAGTTTGGTTTGCCATTTCATAATGAATAGACTTACTCCTGAACAACGGGGCATGGCCTCCAAGATCGTGCGATTTAACACCGCTGGACTATTTTTTGTGGGGTTATGTGAAGTCGCTTGTCTACGCAGATAAGCCGGACACGATTAACGCCTTGGAAGAGAATATTCGGCGCGTTATTGCTGACATACGGCCCAACTTGCTGCAAAAAGTGGTTGAAAATTGGGCCTCTCGGCTGGAATTTGTTCGAGTCAGCCGCGGCGGCCACTTACCCGAAATCATTTTTAAAACATAATGACAAACCCTTATCTTTATAATAAAACTAAATTCTTAGCCATAACATCAAATTATATGCGTTTTATCTCTTCTTGAAAACCACGCCTCTAAAAAAAACACCCATATATATTATATTTATAACGTCGTACTTGGCAATTTCTTATGTGTGTATCGGCAGCCTTTTGTAATTGCAACCATCACAAAATAACAACATAGGAGGTACCTAGTCATTTTGAGTAGGCAGGTACTGAGGTCAGTGACAGAGTGGTTTGTCACGCAACGTTGACCTCGCCTACTTTTAGACAATCCATCTTTTATTATCAACAGAGAAGTATTTGAAAAATAAGTTAAACTGTTTTTTTTCATGATTTTGAAATAAGAGTTCCCAAAATGTGCGCAAATATGACCCAAATAGTGTGCGAATTTATCGAAATAATCCATGTTTAAATATACAATGTTCTTAAGATATGTTTATATGAGAATTTATAAAATATAGCCTTTGAAATTATCCTACGCTCATTTTATTAGGTTACCTTGGATTTATTTCGTTAAAATATAGGTAAATGCTACATTTAAAATGTTTTACTGACAATCCTAATATTCTGAATTTGTCAAACTTTTTGAAAAATGGGGCTTATGATTTGTTTAATAACAAATGTTAAATGTCTATTTTTCCCACAGTTTAGCATCGGTTAAAAAATCACATTAGACGTATTACTTTTCTGAAAAATCACAAAACCACGATCTTTACTTTTTTTATATAATATAATAATATACGGAAAATTAAAAAATTACAATACCACATTGCAATGCAATGCAATTTGTTGGTAAAGAACAGCTCTCTTATTACATTAATATCTTATTATCTAGTAAAAAAAAATTAAATACAATATAAAATAAATAAAATAGTATAGAATGGTATATAATATATAAAATAGTAAAGAATATGTGGTTTACAAATAAAATAGTTTACGAAAATCTAAAAATCTGATCCAGGAAACATTTTTTAGCTTTGAACATGTTTTCCATTTTAATTTTTAACTCGTATTTTACAAAAAAAAAGAGGTTTTGGTGTCTTTGATGATATTTGTTTGACTAGCGCATAGACATATTTATATAAACTAATTTATTTATTTATTATGATTAAACACCACAAACAAATAAATAATAATTAGACATTCTGGCGAAATTCGTCATATCTTTGTACCTACTGTGTAATTTATAACTCGCATATTGTGAATCAGTAAAAATATTCTGAGAACCGCAAAAACTGATATTATTTACGATATTATAATACCGAAAAGTTAAGTTCGCTATCGCAATAGTTATTCTATACAAACGGATGTGTCCTGATAGTGGACTTATGCATTCTGTGAATAATACCTAATGTCTACGTAAGCGGGACAATGTCAGCTTCAATTTGTAAGGGAATCTATTATCGAAAGTAACACATGCGAATATATATTTTATTCGATTACAAGATAATACTCGCTCTAACATCAGAAATCTTAATAACGAAATGAATTATTTGAACATATTTCACAATTATTAATATCTGTATATTACACACCACACAGCCTCCGATGTGATCTAAACGGCTATGGTTGTCTTTCGAGAGCATCAATCTACACACAAAAATTCAACTCTATCGCATTTATACTTTTCGAGTTGAAAGTTGCAACAGACGGCCAAAGGACGGGAATAGTAGCTTCTTATACATGGATGTATGTATAGAAGCTAAAAAGGGAATATTAGGCGGGATGACTTTATACCGCAAGGTAAAAACACGTTTTTTTACCTACAAAAATATTGCACGAAAATCGTGCGCGCAGCTAACACATTCATTCACAAATTTAACATAACAGGTTTCCAGCACTCCATAGTCCAATTTTGCAAAACAAAACAACATTTAGAAATTTACAATGGGTAAATAAAGTGTCATTATTATACTTTAAAAAAAATATTTGTATATATTTGTGCTTGAGTGTGTGTGTGTGTGTGGTGCGTGAGGATGCGTGCTTATGTCTATATAATAGTTATAGATATGTGAAAATATATGGTATTGTGTAGTGGCGATACTTCCATAGAAGCCAAAAAACCGGGCTTGCCTAGATTTTAAAAAAAAAAAATACTAGGTACCTTTAAAAAAATTCGCCACCGGCAGTTAATGACAATTATTATCTTATTTTGATGTTATATTTTAATTTAAATATTCTTAAATAAATAATAACAAAGTACACATAAGTAAAAATGGAGCCTTGCATGTTTTGTTTGAGGTCATTGAAAACAGCTAATTTTATGTTTTTGATGTTTTACTCGAATATATATTATTTTTTTGACAGGCGGTCGCTTCTGAAGTAACTAAATAATTAGTCACAAGTTTCAATACTCATACATGGTGAGTTTTACAGCCAAATTTATAGGGTCGATCCGATATAAGAAAAAGTAGGTACCTATATTATTCAGGCCTGTATTTAAAAAAAAAAAAAGTATTCCTGAGAATATCTAAAAACATTGCGTTTTCAGGTAACTTACTTTCTATGGATACACTGGACTAAAAAAAAATGTGTGAGTGCCGGGACACGCGGCGAGGATGTGTATCAGCGTTCGTCTGTGAACGCATTACAATAAAACAGTGTCGTATTCAAATTATAATTCGTATTGTGTATTTTAATTGTTAATTTATATTAATTGGTGTTAATTGAAATAGAAAAGTACCTTCTATTTGAATTTTCAGAATTCTATGTAGCTATTAAGATACCAACGGAAAAACCACCCACTAAATGGTGTAATAATCAAAAAAAATAAATAAAAAATAATATGCAAAAGGCTGCTATCAATAAATTAGCAATAAAAAGAGCAGAAGATATGCTAATTAATTGTAATAAAATGAAATAATATTGCATATAATATTTATTTATTTATTTGTTATTGTTTGCCTGCAGGCACTATTTTTAGTTTTTAAAATTGTATTTTTCCTTATGAGTTCTATTTATTTTTTGTTTTTAATTGTTATTGTTTTTGGTTTTTAATGTTGTTTTTTTTCTTTTAGTAGTTTTGTTTATTTGTATTGTAATGTATACATAAGGAAACCTGTTTGATAAATAAATAAATAAAACAAGATGTTATAGTCATAGTATGTTACACTAATTTACAGTAACGTGGTTCGTGATTAAACATATGTACGCATTCGTAAACCCGCTCACACTTGTGTTATTAATAGTAAGGTTAACTTAATGATGGACGGGATTTTATGAGTCAAGGTTTAACCGCCTCCTCTTTGAGATAAACTTTAGGTATTTATAAATTATACCTATCAGGATAACATAATGACTACATGTTTTTTATTTTAAATTTTTAAGTAGGTAATCAAGGCTCGCGTTGACTATTAAGCATGTTTTGGTGTTTGGTAAGAATAATATTTTAATGTTTTTATACTTCCCTATCAAAGAATAGTGATGAACGAATATTTTTAGGTAGAATTCATTAGGAAAGTTACCTATTGCAATGGGTACCATGTGATGACTTCCTGAAAATTTCGAGATATCTTCGCGTTTCCCCTAGAATTCAAAACCACCACCAGTTTAAAAGTTTATATATAAGTTTATACAGGGTGAAAGGGACTCCTATGGCCTACTGGGTTCAGTTTTATATCCAGAATTACCCCTTAAAGGATGCTGCTGGCTTTTAAGTAAAAAAATCAGCATATTGCTGTAAATAAAAGTATGCTGTCAAAAAAAAAAAACTGAAATCTCTCTTTCATTTAGCACATGCTTATCTCATGTATCCTACACGTGCGGAACGAATCCATAAGGCTAATTTTGTTAGCTGCGTGACAAAAACGTCACGTCACGTCACGTCAACGTCACTTGGTTGAAAAAGATTTTTTTCTTTAGTCACTAAAGGCACATTGCAGTATCTAAAGGTGCCATTCGAACGAAAAACAACTAGTCGTGCCATCACTTTTTTTTCAGTCAAAAGGGTTCAGGTCTATGGTCACTATGCATGGTTGCCATAGTAGCTACAGTTTAATGAACTTTATGCTATGATAAGGTTGCGGCTGAATTGCTAATATAATCATTTTACGAATCGGTATGTCCACATATAAATCTTGTGACATAGGTCATATAGAATTATTTTAGGCCCTATTCAACTAGGCTAAGTATGCCTGTGCTAGAGTCAGGGAAGATGGTGGTAATGAAGTGTTAAAAATGGTATGACCAAGTGCGGATTCAAACCCGCGACCCTGGGGTCAATAGTCCAACGCCTTAACCACTAGACTACCACGCTCTCCAACATATCTTTTTTTTGTGTGTATTTTGAACACGATTGGGATACATATAATGCAAATGTTGCAATTAAACATGTACTCGTACATGTATTTCCTAATTTTTAGGCGATTCTAGGAATTTCCGGCCACTCGGCTAATCGGCAGAGTACGAATATTGACCGTAACATTTGCATGCATAGATAATCGTGCATTAAATTGCAGTAACTGGTCATACGATGTTTTATAGGTCATGTGTTTTGCATTACGAGTATTTGTATAATTTTGTAAGCGGATACTATAGCATACTATAACCGACGCATAATTACTGCAATTTAGATTTTCAAAACCAATTATATATATCCTATAATATATTCTTAAGGTATAATTTAAACTTTAGCAGTCTTTGTCATTCATTCATCCTGTCATAAATGGCTTTTGATGTAATTTGAAGATTTCCCCATTTACGCAATACAATACAAGTAAAAAAAAAAACTACTAAAAGATAAAACAACATTAAAAACCAAAAACAATAACAAAAAATATCAGCTAAAATACAAATTAAAAACTAAAAATAATGCCTCCAGGCAAACAATAACAAATAAATAATTCGAGCTTATCTCACAAAGGTGTAATAGAAAGCAGATTTTTAATCCCATTGGCCGAACAGATAAAAATATCAATCTCCGCGGAAATGGAATTTAATAATTCGACTGCTCTCCCAATCGGACTATACTTGTATACGTCGGTGCGACACGCTCACCGCCTAAATAGAGTGCGAATGAAACCAATTTCTCCTAATACTTTGGGATTCTCGATAAATGTGCGAATAACTTTAAAAAAATAGACCAATGTATGGATTTGTCGCCTAAACTCGAGTGTGTTTAAAATTAATTTTAATCACAAATATACACACACACACACTAACGATACACACTAATGAATGCAACGTTAGTGTCTAACCGCTAAAACTTACGCCAAACCTTTTAAATAAATATATAAATAAACTTTTTAAACACATAAGTAAACATTCAACATATAGTAGTACAAACATATAGTAGTCTTCAACATAAAGTATATATTCAACATATAGTAGTGTTATATAATATAAATCCGATGGGCATACACATATTGAAGTACAAGGTTTATGCTATTTGTTTTTGTAAAATTGTAAATCTTCTTAAGACATTAGTAAATTATTTCGTCAATCTGAGGATGACTCATTTTGACGATAAAAATCAACCTACCAACCTAGCAATGTTAAAAATAAGCTAATACTTTTTAAATAAATATATAAATAAACTTTTTAAATACATAAGTAAATATTCAACATATAGTAGTGTTATATAATATAAATCCGATGGGCATACACATATTGAAGTACAAGGTTTATGCTATTTCTTTTTGTAAATCTTCTTAAGACATTAGTAAATTATTTTCTCAATCTGAGGATGACTCATTTTGACGATAAAATCAACGTACCAACCTAGCAATGTTAAAAATAAACGCCATCAGATAATAGATGATAATGCTTGCTTGATTTGAGAAATATATTAATGAGTCTTAGGCATGTTTGTATAAGAGTCATCGTGGAACACTCATTTCTCAGTGGACACAATGTTATGATAGATTAAGTGGCTTTTGTGACGGGTTTAAATTAAAACGACATTTTTTGCTATCAGTTCCAACATCCAGATCTAACAAAGAAGTTTTATGAGTAGTTATAAATAATAAAAAATAGCCGTTCGTCAGAGGTCGTCGTTTAAGCCGACGGGCGCAGATTTCAAGCAAGCCATAGGATGGACAAGTTCGAAGTCATTTGGAACTTTTTATTTTATTATTTACCATTACTCGTATTTAGGATGTTTTATCGCAAAAAAACCTGCATATGGGCAGGTAAGCGACTCGTTTAGAGTATCTCAAGCGAATATATCCATATTTTTATTGAGTTTAATGGAACAAAATAATAAAAGTAATTACTAGATTCACTGTCTGATTGATAGCAAACCTTTACATTTACTGCGCGACAAGGAGCTTAAAACGCGGCTTACCTCAAGGTTATATTCTGTGACCGGTCATTTTTATCTTTAAGGCAACATCTATCCCTAGGCTATTCTATCTATCGGCGTATTCATCAGAGCGCTCGTGTAAGTTCTTTTTTTGCTCGCAGGCACTCGGTAAGGCCGTTCAATGACCCGGCGCGGCAAGACAAGAGCTATTTCATATTATCGCGTAAAGTTTACAGTCGTGTATTTAGTTTTTTAAATTTGTATTTAGTTTCAGGCCGTTTCGCTCGTAATTCCTCCAGCTTTCAGTATTTTTAAGACCAACGTATGGACTTGTCGCCTAAACCTGATTAAATTACCTCTTTTCGCCATAATATATAATAATTAAACCTATATACACATGAATTAATTTCTAACCGCCGTGGTTACAATATTATGTTAGCATACACATGTACCTACGTACACATACACACACTCATATTAACGCAGAAGCACTTAAAAGTAAAACCTTTTTTTCATAATCAGTAGAAATTTAAAAAATCTAATTAGAGCAAAATGTAATTTTCAGACGTGCCATTGACAGTGGACCTTCAAATTAGGTGCTTTACTTAGGTTTAGGGCGCCAGATTTTACTTTTTGCGCTGTCAGTAAGCAATTGTTATTTTTTATTTAATTACAGTTTCATAATATAGTAATTAAAAAAACAAACTTTTCTATATTTTAGACCCTTCATTTACCTTTCAATTACTATCTTTCCTAAGGCTCTAATCACTTTTATAGGAGAAAAATTCAACTAAAAAAGAACTATAAACAGTTTTATCATTTATTAAATTTCTCATAAATAGCTTCGCCTCAATAGGAAACGATGAAGAATGACCCATATTGGTGTAAAATCGATTAAGAAAACTTCTCTACAATTTTAAGGGATGTCAATCAACAAACGAGCCGGTTTATTGTTGTATATTTGTTTTAGAATATTTTATAAATATAGCAAGCCATCTAATTAATATAATCACATGCCCGCCTCCTCTCGGTAACCGATTAAAGCTATATATAAAGTTATTGTTAAATTTTAACAATCGTCAAATCTGTTTACTGGTTAGAAACGCTTCGTGGTTGTTTCATCTGCGATCCTCAACTCAAACTGCAATTCTCAAACTAAATATTATGTTTTCCTATTATTTATTATGTACGCCATAATTAATTCGCCATCTGATGAAGAAGTTTAGACTCAAGTCTGACATTGTGACTTTATTACGTTACTTGGTTTTGTTTATTTGACTTTAACGTTAGCTTTAACCGGCCGAAATCGACTGGTTACGGTCAGCGCCAAATTTTCGATGATTTAACTTTGACCGGCGAACAAAAAACTCATTTTTCTGAACATTTGACGTTGACAAGAGATTTGACAGTGACAATCAATGCCACTTTAGCAATGACGTTTGTAGAAATACCGGCTGTTATTAAAATTGACAACGTTCAAGCACGACACATGCGATGTTTTGTTTGACTAAGTTTTGGTCTGTTTAAATGTATAATTTTGTTACTAATAATCATTATAGATAATGTGCCCGTTCTTGGGTGCAAGTTAACTCAGTCGACAGTGATGAGAAAAGCGCTGTTGACTATTCTCAGCGGCGAAAAATGACCTGGTCGGATTTGACCCACTGTGGATTCGAACCCGGGGCCTGTGGATTTTAGAAGCATACGCGTGTTATACATATACAAACGACATATTTGAATTATTTATTTCCATATTCCACATTACGGTTGGCGCGGTGCGGTATAGTCAAGTGCAAAAGTTTCACTCACCCTCAAGGGTCATGGAACGACTGTAGTTTTCGCCATCTTCGCGGTAGTCAAATTTTATGGCTCTGCGGCACCCGGCACGCAGCTATCACCCGTCACGCGATTCTAAATCTATGAGTGGTTATTGTGCTCTCGAGCGTACACTTAAATTAGCACAAACAGCGGGGATTAGACTATGTATGTGACCACCAAAACGTCTTTAAATTACGAAGAAAAACATTATTAGAAAGAGAAAGTCATTAGAGAATTACAAAATGCTGTCCTTTTACTAAATAGTCTAAATAGGTCTGAGGGTTAACAACATGTAAAAGTCAGAATTTTTACGAGTTACTATTGAACAGAGAAATTAATAAATATGGCAACAAAACCAATCATTAAATATACAGCTTTTAATAAGGCAAGTGATAGACATTGTAATGAGTGGCAACCCTTAGCAAATTGGGGTGAGTAACCCCATTCGAACCCCATAAATGTGGCGTTTGTTGAATAAATTAAACGATAAATTGTACCCATTCCATCCGTACTGCCCCAGTTAGGGCTGGTAAAGGAACTACACGTGATAATGATTGCGGTCACTCGATAAGTTCACGCGATAATTTGACCACCTATTCGATTAACGGCTTGACCACTTTAATGGTCAACGAGGTAAACTACAGATTGACTTTAACTTTAATTGGTTTTAATCGAAGATGCAACTTCGTGAACAACCTATAAATCATAGTCGAAGACCACAACTCACGTTACCTCAACTGCAACCATCTCGTTTGTATATAATATATATTATATTATGTATAATCAGTGGCGATACTTTCAAAAAAGTTGAAAATCCAAGCATGCCTGAATATAAAACGAAAAAAACTGCAAATTTAATATATTTGCGGTATAATATAATATTTAATTGTTAATATGATAAATAATATAACTTTATATAATTTATATTATAACAAAAGTTGCTGAAGAGGGCTCCCACCGCCCCCCCCCCCTACTTCACCCCACAATTGGGCTTGCCACTCAGGGCACGCCACTGTGTATAATAATGTTATTACCTAGCTAAGTTTTTTTAAAAAATATATTTAACATGTATGTTTTTTTAGTGTATCTATGTTCGATCGTTAGGTAAGTGATTAGTGGTTAACGATGTCGAATATTTCTTTGCATTAGGGAATTTATCAGGGGTGGACTCATAGTAAATTAGCAAAAAATTAGAAAGTAAGTTTTCCGTTTAAAATACTTTTACTTTTTAGGTTGCGTTTATTTTTTGTACTTGTCATATATTTTTTTTGTTTGAACTACGTTTTTTTTTATTGATAATTATATTGAAAATCATTACTTAAATATTACTTTAGAACTGTCAACTTTTTAAATGTAAATAAAAAAAAATAATATCATCAGATTTACTTTATGTCCAATCAATAAAGCCATTCCTTGTTGCTTTTTTAGATGAATAGTTTAGATGTTTTGTAAAAATATTTTTTCGAAAACTATTACGTTTCCTGAGCGTGTAACTCGAAAACGGTTGAGAATTTGAAAAAAGTATATAAAATAAAAATTGTTCAAAATTTTATGGGCTTTTATTTAGTGCTATGTTTTTTTCTCTAGTACCTACCGTTTTTGAGATATAAGGGAAAATCCTAAAGTGGGAGCTTCTCGAAGCCCCTCCACTCCTAGACGTCAGGACTTTTAGTGTGTTCACTCACTAAGAACACTGAACAAGTTTCTGAAGGAATTATTGCTAGCAGATTCGTCTCGTGTATGCATATCGGAAAATTCGCTTAGCATATTGCGTGAAAACATACATTAATGCGACACTACGACGGTTAGTACGAATTGGCATGCGTTCGCTGTCATACGCACATCGTATGACAATGATACTATTAGAAAATCAACGGACATGCGTAGGAACTAGAAAGCTTACACCCACTCATTAGACCACTCTCTCTCGCTCGCTCGCTCGCACGCACGCATGCCCGAACGAGAGAGACGGAGAATTCATTAGATTAGCGGAAGCATTTCCGTCACCAAAGTGTTTGGGTAAATCAGTTACTTGCATTCTTACAAATCTAATCACCTTACCAATTAGAATTCGAAATACCTTAGTCGTTCCTCGAGTTAACGAGTCCTAACCTTAACCGAAGGAGCTTTCAAAGCATTCCATTCCTAACCCTTCAACTTGCATCGAGGAAACAAAGAGTAAACAAACCCTGTTGGCAAGAAGCTTTCTCGGAGAGGGCATACTTACAGGCGAGAAAGGTATGGAGTTCCCTCCGTCCAATCTTAAGTAGGGGCTCCCGGAAAATTAAAAAAAAATAGCATTTTAAGACCCTAGTAAAATAGTTTGAAATTGTGTTTTATACCAGTATTTTTATTTCCCAACTCGGTAAAAAAAAAACCAATATTAGTGATTATTTCTTCCCCAATGAGAAATGAATATGCTTGATTCATTTATTCCAGTGATATTTTTCCTTTACTTTGAGAGTGACAGGCTTCTTATTTTTTGTCTCTGGGGGAGGGCAATTGCCTTCAGTGCCTTCTCTGGATCCGCCCATGTGGGGGGGAGTAGGCACTTTCAAGGTGTGACGTCATTGTAAGCAGAGTTGTGTGGTTAATTTTGCATTTGAATATTGGCAATCTGTCCTATTCTTCTCTAGTAACTTTAAAATTGACCTCAAAGAAATAAACGCCTTAGTTATTACATTTATTGGGTGCGGACTGATAACTCTTCAATCAAATCTCGGATTAAGGTCAGACTTTACTCAAGGAAACGTTTAAGGCTCCACTTAGATGAACAACGAACACAAATTTAAAGGTACCCCCAGGTTTTTAGGTGTATCAACACTTCATAACTATTAGAACCGTCCCAGCGAAGTGATTCTCGCCTGATGTGCTGATACAGAATATTTCCTTTGGCACCATATTTTTTTTTTGGCCTGATTCACATTTTAGTCAGATGGAATAATTGTTAGCAATGTAAATCTTTAGTATTAAAATATCTTTGACATTAAGATAATCTGAATATTTTTTAAGACATTCCTTACATTGATTTCTTTTTATTAGTTTACATAATTTTGAAATATGCAACCTTTTTTTTAAATCATCAAAAAAAAAAATCATCTAAAATCCGAAATTTTGTTAAAAAAATCTTCAGTTAATAGTAGGTGCCTACTCAACGTCGGCCCTTTAAGTACCTAGTTATGCGGATACCTACAGGACTCGTTAGGTTTTTTTTGTACAAGCTTCCTAATGAATAAGGTTCCATAAATACATCTATGCTAATGATTAATGACTATATGTAAAGTGTGTATAGAAATAGCTATGATAACTGCGTTCGATAAGGTTTCTGTCAGATATAACGATTTAATACCTAAATGTGTCATTTTCGGTTCAAGTAAAACGTGAAAACCTTAGTGTGAAACGTTTAAATTGGTTCAAATTACCCAGTCGCGTGAGAAAGTATCGGGCCTATTACGTATATCGTTCGAATATCATTTAACCCAAATCGTTTTATAATAAGGTACCAGCAATTGAACTATCTAAACGTTTTCAATAACGGTCATATGCATATTTACATATTTGTAAAACAAGTTTCAGGTTGTCATTGTATAAAAAAAATGAAATTAGGAAAATTGGTTAAAATATACTATGATAAAATTTATTTTTTGTGTAAAGCAGCTAAAAATATAAAAATTAAAAACTTAAAATATTAAATAAATCCGCATTCAAAATAAACCTAAACACGTTAAACAACATACGAGTAACTATCCGGGCATATGTAGAATTGAAACATTTAATTCCTTAAAAAAATTAAGAATACATAAGACGTAGACATCTTATTATTGATTAAATACTAGTATAGAGAAAATAAAACTACAGAGGCATGCTAGTTTATTGCGTAAAGATGCAGTTTTTTTTAAATGCATTAATTCGGTTTTTCAATTTTATCCTATAACGTCACAGAATGTATCTCTTTTACAAGCCGTTAGATGAGACAGTTTCGCGAAGTGTCCCCCTTACCAACTTTACTGGAAATGGAAATTGATTACGGTAATAAAAACAGGTAAGTATTCGATTATGCTACAATGTAACCCCTGTGTCGTCAGGTTATCGAGAAAGCAATCATAGTTAAGTACGTTTAAATGCCCAGTTATGGCCGTATTGCGTAATCGAAGATTGCATGGGCCAAAAAAAAACCGCTCACTCATAGACAGGCCCGAGTGCCCTCCAAAAATACTTGATGGTCCGACAACTTAACACGTTCGACCATAGAGCATATAATATAATTATTCTTACGTGACAAGGCCGCACTTCGCTTGTAAATATTAATCATATTATGAACTTGACCAAGTCGATCCACACAATGAAACATAATAATTATAACTGTATTCTATTAATAGGAAGTTAATCGTTCATTCATTCATTCGTATGGCTTGTGTTGTCGGGGAGGCGCTATTGGGTGCAGTTCTGACTGCCTTATTGTTGTTTTAATTTATTTTTATTGAAAAATTCAACAGTATCAATTTTCATAACTACAAACGGAACTTATTACTAGTATATAAAATCAATTATGGAGTTCTGACATTTTACATATTAACATTAGTAAAAGAAATTTAGAACAGTGTTCCTTTCTTAAAATATATATAGATTATGAATATTATATACGTATACAGTAGAATTTATCGATGTGTGTGTGATTAATGTATGCGTATGTTAAAAAAAGTTATTACTTTTTTACTGAATACCTTCTTATTATCATTCAAAAAAGATATTTCCAATATTATTAATAGTAAAGACAAATAAAAACTAATTCTATTAAATATCTTTTTTGAATGATAATAAGGAGGTATTCAGTATCTATAAACATTTATGAAATATCACTATTATTATAAAGGGAGCAGATATAGGGAGCGGGTATGGTGCTATTGTTCATTGAATTAGTATAACGGGATATACGAAATAATTCTTGCGGGTACATTTATATTTAATTTTTGCAATAAATTTGGACAATCAAAAATACAGTTTATAATTTTGTACAAAAATGTTAAATCAGCTAATTGTAATTGTAATTGTAATTGTAATCAGCTAATTGCAATGTGATTTAATGTTTATAAACCTAATAAACTTATTCTGAATATTTTGGATTCTTGCTATGTAGATATTGTATTAGGGACACCATATAGATGAAGCAAATTCATGATGTAAGGCAAACAACATCTCGCAAGTCTGTAACTGAATGAGTCGTTTTTTTTTTGTATGTCTTGTTACTTAACTCAGTCGACAATGTTGTTTACAAGCTTTTATTTAGCTTGCAATGTTTGTATGTCGGATTAGGTTAAATTTTGCAAGCTGAATTAGAACTACTTCCTCTTGCTTTGAAGATATTTATATCGATTTATTGACAATTAATTTACGTGTCAGAAATTACATAGAAATTAATGAATAAATATATGTAACCAGTAGAGGTTTTTTTTAATTTTAGTTATAGAGCAACCAAAGCAAAAGCGGTCGGTTTTTTTGTTGCTAATTAACTTTTATCTATGTAATTATGATAATAATATTGTATGCAAATATCCACACGCCTCTCTTTATCGCCTTTAAAATGACT
Organism: Neomicropteryx cornuta; assembly: GCA_020383195.1. NCBI lineage: Eukaryota > Metazoa > Arthropoda > Insecta > Lepidoptera > Micropterigidae > Neomicropteryx > Neomicropteryx cornuta. The sequence continues at coordinate 3,376,748 of JAHKQU010000024.1, forward strand.
CAGAGGAAACGGAGTACATATTAAACTTGCGAAAGTATCATTGTATAAGGTCCAAGGCAAACGCGTATTATAATTAATTTCAATGTCACATCAGTGACCCTTGGGGAACGTCGCAAATTCATTTTTTATGATTTAATTCTGAGGTAAGCTGGGAACTGGGTACCGAATTGATTGATCGTGTGAATTGGTTGGCCGTTTGGCAAAATAACACGACTTTACCGATTGTATTATTGTAGCATATAAAATTTAAAATACTTTGTATTGACACAGCAATAAAGTGAACGTTAAACGCCGGTTTAATAAACGTTAGACCTTTTTTTGCGTTAGTTAAAGGCTTTAACGGACGAAGATTCATCCGCTAGTAATACGTATTGATAAACTCTACAATTTTGACAGCTGTGTCAATGGTATGTCCCGACGATTCGCGGACCGCGCGCCGTAATACAATCCTAACCTAAAAAGTTTTCCGTCATTATCCGTGTTTTAGAAATTTCTCGTAAAAGTCCTACATCGTTAGAAAGTGCACTATCGAGGTTCTAAAATAAAAAAATGGGAGCAAGGTTACGATGCGTATAAAACAACAGCGTTCGTAGTGAAATGCGTCGCAACTAAGTTGTGTTTCCTCATACTAGCTGGTTCACTCGTATAGCAAACATGATTATGCAGGGAGCGGATTCGATTTGACACGTCATTTTGTCACTGACTAATCCGAACCAAATTGAGAAACTCCTTCACCTAAGGTTTCACCTATAAATGTTTACACGACAATATATTTTTTTTTTATTAACGGCCGTTTGAATATTTTGGCTTATAACCAATACATTCATGTATAAGAAGGTATTATCTCCGCGGCCGTCTCTCAGTCCGTCCGTTGCATCTTTCAACTCGAAAATTACAAATCTAAAGTTGAATTTCTGCGTGTAGATTGATGCTCTTGAAAAACAACCATAGCCTTTTAGATCACATCGGAGGTTGGTCGGGTCACACAGTTATAGCATATCATTAGTCAATAAATGTTTTAATACTAATAAATGAAACAGACAATTCGATAGAAAGCGCAAATTTCAATTTCGAATTTGAAAAACATGACAGCACGGCTGTTGGAAAGTTGAGGACGTATTATTTATTACTAGCCAGTTAAAATGAATACAAACTCATCTATGTGTGCCGGTATAATTATTATAAATTAAAATATTACGTCCGTGTACATTACTAGCCGCGCGTAAAAAGTAAAAAAAAAAACTAAAATGGCGATAAAGTTTATGATAAATTAAAGGTTATTAATCATTACAACTTTTTATTTCATCAGACTTTCATCCACCTGTTACTGCTCTTACGCAGTGCAAAGTGAACGCGGTAACACTCTCCTGTAGCCATCAATATATAAACATAGCCATATGTTTATAAGTTTATACAGAATTAATGCGAACGATACTTTTAATGCTGGTCGAAATTATAAATCCCTTTCGGTACGCCGGAAGGCGGAGGTAGATCTCACGGGATCAAAGTAGGGGATAGGCAAACTCCAATTGTATTAAGGCGCCACCAGTCCCTAAAACGTGTTTTGTAACGTATTTTGGTGCATTTTGTTGAAGTTATTCCCAACAAATGGCTAAAACTAAAAATACCACAATATTCTACATATATTAATTTAGTCCTTTACTTAAAAAAAAAACGAAATACACCTTATTATAGTAATGAAAATAAATAAATAAGAAAGTGTTGTTTTTTTCTTGCAACGATTTTCTTTTAAGTTGTGTAAGTGACGCGAACCTAATTTTTCTTTCTAAAGATAGACAATATAATAATCTAGGCCATTACATAAAAAGAAACACTTTTTTCAAATGATAATAATTATTTAAATACAAAAAACATGTTTCATCGATTCCAAATGTAACGAATTCGCGTTCGGCGAGTATATCCGTCTCTTTTCTACACGTCAATGTTCGAATAAAGCCTACTCTTTCAAATCTCAAGGACAAATGCGTCCCGGGGCGCCTTAAACATTGCGCGAACTACCGCGCGGCAGCACGCTCACCTCACTTGCGCAGCGAGAGTGCATGTACAGGATCCCTATTTAAACTGCGCCGTAAGAGTTGCTCATATCAAAAATTGTTTCAAACAAAAGTTATAGAAAAATTATAGACCTACAATTGACATTTTGAACTGATTTAATCGTGTGCCTATTAAGAGAGGCATGATTTTTTGAATTTTGAAAAACCAATTTTTCTCACCCCTAGGACTAATGGTTGGTGCTATCAAAAAGTTTACTTAGATAAGTTTTAGGTATCTAAGGAATAATAAAATAAATAAATGAATTCGATATATTATATACTAAGAAAGTTATTGCAAAATTTCACTTTTTTGAAAAATAAAACCCCATTCCCGCCCCCTGGTCTGATATTGCCCATTAACGAACTTGACCGAGGTTTTGGGCCCTTAAATTTTATGTATCAATTTGAAAGTGATTGGGGTAAAATTATCGTGTCTAAAAGAAAGTGATATAGATAGATAGATATATTGTAACATCTTTGGGATGGTGGGGGAATGTCACCACCTCTCAAATGTAGGTGGATTTCACCATTGTAGAAACAATAAAAAATATTTTTTCCGGAGGAAATAATAATAATAATACATCAAAATTAATAGCGTATTTTTTCAAATTATGGCTGTGACATAACTATACATTTATACATACAATCTATTTTAATCATTGCTAGGCTAAATTAATTGTTGCGCATTCCAACCCGCAACATCGGGGTAGGTAGTAACAGATATTCATAATATTTATTATGATCATTTTAGTAGCATGATACGTTCGCAGTATTAAACGAAGTGATAGGTGGTAACTGACGTTTATGTTCTGTTCAAACTTTCATTTAATTTGCACTATTTGTTAGTTTGTTTAAATCAAATCTTGCGAGCTGAATTATAACCACTTCCTCATATCCTAAGGAGTTGAAATTTGACATGTTGGTTCAGTTTCGAAGACGATGCATGGGCATTCCATTTGCACACACACACGCACACATTGTTTTAGGAAGTAAATGATGGTTAGACCAGAATCACTGTATAAAGGGAATTCAAATAAGGCACACATTACACACATTTTTTTTTCAAATAGAGTTGAATGGTTACCGCATAAACAAAACAATGACTAAGGAAAATATTTTCCGATTCTGAATTTTTCAAAATCACCTAAAACCTGTATTTTATTAAGATTAATAAAAGCTAATATCAACGACATGTTTTTTTTGTTCGATTATTATAAACAAATAACAAGTTTACTGTACAAAAAAGTGCATAAACAAAACCCGCTTGAAACCGTGGATATGCTACGGAATTTAGAAAATACATGATAACTATGAGTAATACTTAATTAAACAAAAAATGCATACAGCCCAAAATTTACGCACAATTTAACACGAAACAATACTTCAACATACTTTTTGATAATTTGTTGCTACCTTACACTGGACGTAACTAAGTACTCGAAACTAATATGAGACTACGAGGAAAAAAATGAACAAATATATATTCGAAATCGTTTTGGTCTCTGAGGAAAATTAAAAAAAAAAAACTTAAAAAGTAGTCCGTTGATAACAAACTAGCAAACAAAACTCACCGCCAAGTCGCGGATGTCCACCGGTGTGTGTCAATAACCGACACCAAACCGTGTCACACTCACTATACGAGAACTGAAACTGTTTTCTTTTTGTCACCTTGAAAACGACACATGAAATGACCCGACGCAAGAGGAGCCGAGACGCGACCGGCCGAGCACTGCGTATGGAGGCAACTGGCTACTGGCCTGTCACCGACTGACTGCCTCCAACTCGACAAAGCAGAGGTGAACTAAATGAATGAAAGAATACCGCATATACTATAATTTAGTATACAGACAACCAGCGCAGACGAGTTGCACCGCGCGGTTGGCAAATCTCAACTGTCCAACTTGTTTGCGATGCTGATGGCTTACGGATAAACGGCGCTGCCAGATATAGCGAGGCGTATTAAATGCGCACCGGTCTGTCGAATATATTTTTTTAATCTAAATACAAAGGAGTCTCATAAGTTGCATATTTGAATACTGCAAAAAAATCCCTAATACAACAAAAAAAAAATATGTATTTTATATCAATAATTAATTATTAAAATAATAAAAAAAAATGATTAATGTTGCACAATGTACCCCCGGTTTACGATGTATCGACAGTTTAAAAAACGATACTTTTATTCTAGTAGAACTATAGACATTACAGTTACAATGTATCAAATTGTGTATGCATAACTAATTTAAGTTTATACACATGCATGTTTTGTAAACACGAAATTGGAGAGTATCGAGTGTTGGCAAACTGAGTATAAAATATGTAAGAATGTTTACGATTACTCTCTGTATGTTTACTTTTTAAAAATAAATAAATAAATGCGTATAATTATATTTATATGAAAATTATTTCATATTTCGCAAAAAACATCTGAATTGTCTCAACTTAAAGACGTGGTAGGTGGTTATAACTCCATAGGTAATACGAAATGCAAAGATACTTACTAGGTCGCCGCAGTCGCTCGCATTTTGCTTCGCTGCAGCACATATTAGAGCGAAGCGATTTACTAAAATTTTCTAAATAAAATTTAGTCTGTGACAATAACTTTTTAACGACGGGATAGATTTTGATAATTTTCTATAATGAGGTATTTGAAATCTCTTTGATACAAATGCACAAAAAAAATTCATCCGGAAATCAACAGCATAACTTTTTAACGACGGGATAGATTTTGATAATTTTCTAAAATGAGGTTTGCATTTCTGAATGCATTATATTTCCTGCTTGTGAATCCTCCTGTTGTCTAGCCCTTGATAACTGCTGCCGTAAAGCGTCATTTGTCCTGCGACCGAATTGTCGCCTTCTTATCGCCGTCGCATTGCTCTTATTCTAGATGTTAAAAAAACATAAGCAGATTAAGCCATAGTAAAAGACATGTTCGCTCATCACAACTTAACTACTTTATAATTTGGATGAATGCTATTTTCTCTTTATAACTACGACCATAGAGATGGTTTTTAAAAATAAAAATCTTGATAAATTATTCAAAATTAATGCTTAATTTAGAAAATTAAATCGAAATTAGAATAAATCGCTAAGAAAAAAAGTGACGTGACCTTCGAGCGAATTTTGTTTTTTTTTACTATTTTTATGCGTGAAACTTACCTAATTATTTTTTGTATTTTTATTTATTGTTAAAAACGATTTATTATTGTTAAATTGTATTAAATTAATATCAAATTAAATAATTTAAAATAAAATTCGATTAATTATTTTCGAATAAAAAATTTTCAAAAAAGCGCGTGACTTTTTTATAATGGATATTCCCATAGACAATTTTCTTTTGACCCCAAAATTTTTATTTTTGACAATATTTAAAATCAAGCTCCGTCACGACCTTCACTTTTTCATGTAGATTCTCTCAAAATCAAAAATTTTTCAAATCGGTCAAGGAATGACCAAGTTAGCCCGTGACAAAGTTCTAATTGGAGTCGCCTTATGAGAGCTTCGCTCTAATCAAAATAAAAAAAAACTATATACTTTGACGGCACAGTCTATACGCGGACTTCCTACGTGGAGTGAATTTTGATTTGGTTCGGATCTGACAGTGACACTTCTGTAATTGCCAAAATGTGTCGAATCGATTTCGCGCCCGGTTGACATTTCGGATTTAAAATCAAGTTTGTTCTTTATAAACACGGTTTAATTGCTTTATTCATATAGTAGGGCAACAGGCCATCTATGTCCCTGACTGCTAGTGTGAATAAAATACAACTCGAGAGCGTTTCTCGGTCGGATAATTAAAAAAAGACAAAAAAAATGCTCATTAAAAAGCAAACTATAGCAAGAACATAATAAATATAAGTTTACCTATATGAAATTCGTAAATGAATCGCTAATCGCTTACCTAATGGTCGAGCTTAGGGCTGGAAATTTTGTAAGATGGATCCTGGAATTCAGGTGCCTCTTTACAGGTTGTGGATACCTCGCACGAATCCAGTCGTTTCCTTGCTAGATTCAGCAAGTGTTGGTGCTACGACTGACAATTTAACACAACCTGATAGTTACAGTAAAGGGCGAGGAGGCAAAATGAGTTTTAAAAGGGCATTTAAAATGTTTAAATTGAATTTATAATTTATTAAGTTGCTGTGTAAAACTATTTTTTGTTTAATAAAAATGAATGAATAAATATTTATTTTATCACATTGGTTACGTCTGGCAGCTCTGGGGGCTACTACTGCCTCCAAGAATATGGAATGCGTATGTACTGGGAGTAGTGAACAGGTAAGTTGTACTCAAACCTGTCTTGTTGGCCTTCTTAAGTTTGTAGGGTCCATAGGCTTCAGGATAAAGGACATTTTTGAAGTAAACCTTTTTTAGTATTACAGAATTAAATTACTTCATTTTTCCTAGGCATTGAATGAAAAATGAAATTATTGCGACACGCTCATTCAGCCAAACTCGGGAAGACGCTCGGAGTGTGCCCGTCTGTCACGTTGGCTTATGTTTAAAAAAAATGTAACTAAAGATCGTGTAATAAGGTTTTTTCTGTGATCGGTCAGCTGTCGCCGTACGCCGTAACAGGGTCAAGGCCATATCGATCGGTGCGATATTGGAATTCGAGCTATGATCGAATTCACACCATCTGTTAAAAAATATTTTTTCGCATTTTTTAATGTAATTTTTACTCATAATAGGTTACACAACATGAATTTACATAATGGTTACATAATAGGTTACACACCCTTAAGAATGGACTTCTGTATAAATAATATTACAAATACATTTACTTTCTTACAGAAGTTTTAAGAAACAGCGTGGAGTACACACTGATTTTTTAAATAATATTAAATACCTTTACCTTTTTAATAAAATTGTACCTGAGAATCATAGGAATTTTTGAAATAACATGTGTCGCTTATTTATTTATTAAAGTATCTAATATATAATTAATATTATTAAATGGGTAATACTTTCTAGTACAGATTGTGTGGATTAGTAAGACCTCACTAGGCAAATGCCTGTGTCAAGGAGTTACCTATTTGAAATATATAATAAGAGCGCCAGGTCTATATTAGAGATCTGACATATATATATGTTTTTTTTAATACATATAATAAACATATTTGTATAGAATATGTCGATTCTCCCTTATACACTTCAATTGTTTCAATATTAAATGATATAAAAAATATGTTCTTTTTACCACATCATCCATAGCAAAGAATTCCATTTTACCTCCGTCAAAGATGATGGTCATAAGTAAGTCTCGCTTTTTAGTAGCGGCGTGGTCGCCCTGCGATCGACTTTGGAATGTGTGAATCAGGCAAGAGTTTGATGACGTCACGTTGAGTGTTACGCTCACTTGTTTTTGTTAGGCCCTGGCTGGCAGCACTCTCTTGTGCCTTGTGCTTTAGGCCAATCTGCGGTGACGACTTCCATCCACCAACTGGGCGACTGCGGAATTACCAAACGTACTTCGGCCTGAGGAAAACAGCTGTTAGATCAAATAACAGTCTTTAAAATATCAGGGTGTATGTGTGTGCCTTAGTCATTTTTTATATTTTCACAGGGTTTTGCGCTGATCTCTTGTATGCTCACTGTAACACTTCATATATAACCTTCCTTAGAACAGGTAGCTCTTACCTAGTTAGGAAGGTTATAGACTTGTACTCATCGGCCAACTTGATTTCTCAAAAAAAAAAAATACTACAGGATAAACTTAAAAGTCAGCAGCATGCTTTTAATGGGATTATTCACAACTTTAATGCAACAAGTTTTCATATAGCTAACCAAAAAAAAAAAATATTTAAAAATATAAACACTATTGAATTTTTGGTGCACGTATTGTTGACCTATATTACAATATTTGCGCGCGGGAACTTAGCCGCCGTTCGTTGTCGTCAATATATTTGTAATGTCTGGGTCGCGAAGTTGCGACGCCGCCGGGTAAGATAATTTATTAGGTAACCATACTTTAAAATGATTTTAGGACTCTTTCATTTTTCATTTTAGACCAGTTGTTTTGCTTTATTTACAAAAGTTGTTTAACAAAAGTTGTTTAATTTCCAGAAATTTTAATAAATGTCCAGAACCACCCCCTAAAAGGATACTGCTGACATTAAGTTCAACCTGTATATTAAAAAACATGAGAGCCAAAAGTTGCGCGAAAAAAAAATATATGTTAAAGTAAATATTCAATTAAATTAATTAATTAAATAAATATTCATTCGTCTTACCTGTAGTCTACGCCGCGGAACGTATTCATATCATCTTTTTCTGTCAGCTGCGCGACAAACAGCGTTGTCATGCCCCTAAATAATCACCGATTCCCAAAATGTTCTGACCCCTTCTTTAGTTAAGAAAAACACGGGGAAACTAGTTAAATAAAAAGAAATTAAAAACTTCCGAACGAAATTTTGATAAAATAATATTACTTTTATTGATTGTAGTGAAGCCAGATTCCTTGGAATATTTTTTTTTCTACATAGTTAGCATATGACTTTTCAAACGCCTCAAAAATCTCTTTCGTAATAAAAAATCATTTTTTGACAAATTTTAACAACAACGTTGTAAATTGGAAACAGCGTTTGTATAAGCATAAAACAAACTAATTTAATTTGAGGTTACATCACTAATAACTTAAATTCCTAATAGTTTTGTTTCACCCGTATACAAAATTAAAATAAACTAGTAAAAATGATCGTGACTTCATTTATAGCAGAAACGCGATAACACATTGTTTAAAAACATACTTTATTTTTATTACAATATTTAAGTGATAGCTCCGTGATACTGTTGGTGATGGTGTTAAAAAATTAAACCTACTTAACAACTCGCAGAAAGCTTAAAAACATCCTTGTAACCAGGAAAAGGATCAAATACTGACCTATGAAAAGCATTCCTCTGGCGAATGGTTCTGGAAAAATAGGAATTGAACCCAATGTTCCATTTTCTCAAGATAGGAACATAACCTTCATTAAGATAGGATCATTAAGTTAAGTCTTGGAAGGATGGTCATCACGGCCAATATAAGGAGGCTTAGAAAGCTGGGATCTTAAAGCGGTTCTTGAGGTTGTAGAAAAAAAAACTGGCCATCCGCCGTGAAATTATATAAATATATATTAAAAAAAATAGTTGAATAGACATTTAATAAGTATTTTAATGAGACACACTTTCGATTAAATTAAAAAAAAATATTGTTTTCGACACGCCGGAGGCCGAGGTAAATTTCACCGAATCAAAGTAAACAAACAACAGTAAAGTAGGCAAACTCCAATTGTATGTCGTACCCTTGCCCGGCGAGAGTACATATACTGAATCCCCTTTTATACTGTGTCGTAAGGGTTGCTCATATCAAAAAATGAAGTTATAGGCCAACAATTTACACTTTTAAGTGATTTGATGCTCCGCAATTTTTGCAACCCCTTGGATCAATGGTTGGTGATATGAAAAAAAAACTCATAGTTAAGTTATAGTCGCTTATCTAACGAATAATATAAAATTTATATGAAATCGGTATCTTGCAAACTATGAATGTTCTAGCAAAATTTCACTTTTTGAAAAAACCGCCCATTCCATTAACGAACTTGACCGAGAATTGGTGCCCTTAAATTTTATGTATCAATTTGAAAGTGATTGGTGTTAATTTACGGCCACAAGAAAGTGATATTGAGGGTAGTTTTGGGTTCAAGGGGATGTGAAACGCGAAGATATGTCGAAATCTTCCGGAAGTAATGACATAGAACTCATTGTAATAGGTTGCTTTCCTAATGAAATCTGCCTAAAAATGCGCGTCTGACAAACTATAGTTGTACTAGCCTAAAGGTGAATAGACTTGTCAAACTGTTTAAACAGAGCGACATCTGTAGCTCTGATTAAATAGTCATCGATATCTTTAAATAATATGTATTCTTTCAACTAGTTACTATGAATGACCGTTAAAATTTGAAAATAACAAATAAGCGATTTTAATTTAGGAAGCACAAAACGCGACTGAAATAATGTTTAAAATCGAAAAATGTTCGCGAAAGTTGTACTTTGGACAGATGGTGTAGGAAATGCTGTGTTGTGAGGCGCAGTTCCGGCTGCCTTCTCCTTATCTCCGGTGCGAGATCATTCGTTCGTTCATATCGAATCGGGAACTCCCGGTACAGAACGCCAAATGCGGGTTTATTATGATATGACACGGCCGAAATCGTATGAAACCACTCGGGAATTAAAAGCAGCCCAATTAAAAATTACAATTTTTTATAAGGTCACGGAATATCCGAATGCGTTTAGTCATCAACGTCGAGGAAAAACCATTCCGCTAACAAAACCTAATTAGTTAGGAAATCGATTAAAATATGAATAATCGCTTTATTATTTGAGGTGTCAGTCATAGCGGGTTCAACAGATACCTACAAATTATGTTGACAAGTTAAATTTGTCAGAATTAAGACCATATATTTTTATATTAAACAAATTATTTAAATATAAAAATAGATTCGGTTAGATTAATTTAAGTTGTTATCATTTCCACGGTAAACTTTATATGGTTTAAGTGGTTTTTATATGGCAAATATAACCACTTAAGCCATAATAACTTTATATTGAATTATTCGTCAAATAAAATATATTTTTTCGCGTTTTTATTATTATCTACGTTAGTATTTAACTGATATCCTGTGATTTTAAAAGAAGATTTGGATATTCCTTTAATTATCCTACGATTTATTAATTTTAGTTCGAAATTTTGAGATGTGGTCAATGTTTATGTGTTTCATTGTGATAAAAAATTTACCATTAAACGAAAAAAAAAAACTTATAATCTGATTCATACCTAATCATATACTGCACATTTATCAAGTGCAAGTTTATCGCGGAAAATCAAAATGACTTTATAATGTAATTGACAGATAAGAAAGAACGTTAAAATAAATAATTTAAGCCTTTTATGAGAAACTATGTGAATTAGAATTTAGAATATAATTCAATTTAATAATTCTCTAAATGATACGCACACTAATCATATATGCCTTGATTTTACAATGTCAATATTGATTTTACGAATGTCATATTGTTTTTTGCTTTTTATAATCCTTAAATGCATTTTATAAAATTCATAGTTTAAAATCAATATCTTACGATCTCAATAATAATTCCTAGAGCTCTTTAGTTTCTTTGGAATTATTTTGCATTTTGGCTTTAAATCCAACGCTCAATCATGTACCTACCATGCACTTACCAACCATGTAGTGTGAACTTGAACCGCTAGAGAGAACTAGTAATTTAATTTCTAGATATTATCGTCGATTGATACACTTATGTAGTTTGGACGTTTTTTACCAAATGTGTTTTACCTAAAGGAATGTCGTACCTACTTTCAATTATTACGCCCAAAATTTCGTATATATCGATCGAGCATTCCGACGAATAAAAAAGTTTTTTAAGAATTCATTTTCAATTTTTTAATCCTCCCATCACATTCACAGACGAACGCTGATGTTTACACATCTTAATCGTGAGTCCCGGCATACGCATTCTTTTCCTTCCTTTTCAATATTGCCAAAAAATGATGTAAAAAAATGATTTGCCGTCATCGAATAAGATATATAAGTACCTAAACTAGACGTGGCCACTTGAGACATTCGATAAATACCGTTGTAATGAAAGTGGTTTGTTTAATTACTTTAGATATTAAATATTATTGTGTCCGATTTATTTACACACAGATCCTCAATCTTACCGGAAATACAAAAGTTAAAGCATAATATTGAAAATGATCTATTGACATTTTTTTTATACATGTAGTTTATTTCGAGGGCTGACATATACATTACATAGAAATAAAAATGATAATACACGTGTTATTTATTTATTTATATACAGTGTAACACAATGTTACAGCATTCATTCTAATGCCATGTGCGCGTGCCAAATAAACATTAAAATTAATTAATTCACCGACACTCAATGTCTCGTACTCACACACAACCAACACTTTCACTATATACAAAAATATATAACAACTTGATTGTATTTAAATAATTTATTTAGTTTGAAAACATCATATCTACAGTATAATAATATGTTTGTAAATATGAAGGAAATCCATAATTGTGTATGTTATCTAATTCATTCTTATTTTTGTTAATCTAATATTGATACAACCGTGTTTTTCATAAGAAATAATAAAAACACATGGATACATATTTTTACATTATTATTTTAAAAATGATACAACCTGTGTCAATTTACATAATTCGAAAAATACTGGTGTTCTCGTATGTACTGTTTAATAGACGCAATGACCTGGTTAAACAAAATAACAACCCTTTTTCAGGCGATTTGCCGCTATTAAAAAACAATTATCAAATAAAATTCAAATACCTTTACAACTCAATTATACAATCATATAAATAATTCGCACACAAATCATGTGCTTTAACTTTACACTTTTTACATATCCAATATTTTATTTCCATCAATTTCAAGTCACTCATAAAATCATCTCATTTCACCATAATCCTTCATCTTAATCACATATTCATTATTTTTATATTTTATGTTAAAATATCATCCTTTCTAATTAGATGTTTACATAATATTTGACAATATGTTAACCTAAAAAGGACAGGTTTTATAAAAATGCATTTTTATAAAACTCAGCCTTGGGTTTAAACCGACATCCTGCGCTCTCAAGTACAGGACCTCTTTAAAACTTTTATTAATATTATGCTATCCTACACATTTATCAAAAAATGATTAAATTTTTCAAAGATTGTGTCATTTTTTATTTTTTCGGGCGATTTGCCGCTATTAAATAACAATCAAGAAATATAAGTCAAATATATTGAAATAGTATATATACGAGAATGTCTATATTTATACATAATATCCATATATATATAACTATACTATCCATATTTGTAGTGGGTGTATCTATTTAGTATAATCTGTGTTTAATCTTTCATATGCATGTGGTATTCTCTTTTTATTTGAATATTGATTGGTTTTTTTTTACTTTAGTGTCTAAGAATAATAATTAATAATAATAACAATTAATAATTAATTAATTGTTGTAATCATTGCTAATTGTTGTTGTTGTTAATTGTTAATATGTATTTCTATATTTCAATAGTCAGAGTACCATTTAAAAATAAATAAATTCTTTACCCTCCAATTTACTTGAATATTTGCATTCTGTTATATTGCTCTGCAATTTTCTTATAATTTCATTATTACATTATATTTCTTTAAAAATATTCTATAATATTCGTCCTCTTTTAAGATTTCTCTCTGCACGCCAAAAATTTTACACGATTTAAAAACAATTAAAAACGTTTAAAAAACAACTAAAAACGATTAAAAACGATTTTCTTAAATCGTTCTGTCTCATCCTTCACCGCTGCACCGTTGTTGGTTGAAAATGAAAAACAAAATCAATTTAAGTCTAAAAACTTAGTTGAATTTGCATCTTTATAAAATGAACTAAACTTATTTACTTTTTTATTTTTTCTACTCTTGTATTCAGACAATAAAATATTTACGCCTAAATTTTGATAAAATGTATAGAAAAATACAGACTTTTTAAGGCTCTTAACTTTTAGACAAAATAAAAATTAAACTTATTAATTCCATTCCTAGATATTTAGGAGATAAAACGATCCCTAGTATCGTTTTCCTTCTACACATACAAATAAGAGAGTCCCAACACTACAGCGTTTGTATGGAGAAATAAACCTGACCGGGGACAACTCTCTATATGGGTGTAAGATTTACTTCTGAAGTGTGTGTATAGTGTAAAAAAACTACACGGATTATTCTCCTTTAGGTACACTGACTGATTGCACAAACTGCAATATGCATGCATTATTGGTCAGTTCACGATTGAAGGCCTTCAGGCCTTCGTCGGCATCTAATTGTATGGAAATTCTTCATAACGCGCACGTAACTTTAAATGTGGGACATTTAAAGTTAAAGTTAAAAGTAAGACGGTAATTAATTACTATTATAGTTGGCACTATCGTCCACGCTGCGGGTAAAAAGTGTTGCTCATCCCAGCCCGAATTAGGTGGAATTTCGAACTCTATGCACTAACTCTATGCCAGTCTGGCGTCTCACGTGATTATTTTGCATTGAAAACGAAGTATTTCGGTTTATCCCGACGGTTTGAGTGATACAGGCTGTATTTAAATTCACCGATGTCCTTTTAGGGGGTTTATTTATATCAAATATTTAATGGGGGTTTTATTGTAGAATCAAACGTTGAACAGCAAAAAATATTGGAAAAATATTTCACAATTACGAGAAAAACAAATTCAAAATTAAAAAAAAAAGGTTTATTTTCTACCCCCTAAAATTTAGGACAATATTAAACCAAAATAGGTAAAATGTTATCTTAATGCGATGTTTTTAGATGTATAGCCTATAAGTTCCTCGACATTTTAAACGTACTTAAGAGTGCCAAACCTTTCACCAAAAATACCTTAGCCTTAGATTATTTTTTATAAGCGCAGAATGAAAAAATATTTTATGTCACATATAGATGGCCCTACTATACATGTGAAATGTCAATTTCCTATGGCCGCCATGTCTGAAAGGTGGCCCTTAATGTCTGAGAATTCATATTTGATCACTGCATGTTTAAGGATTCCTCATACCGACTTATTTTAACCGTGGGAAATAAACCAAGGCCCATCTTTGTGTGCGCTCATCTTTCCTCGGGTGCGCTAACCGAACATTAAATGCGCTATAGAATTATTACCTATGGATTCTCAATATTTGACCTTACGGTTAATTGCAAAATACGTGTGTCTTCTTAATTTAAGAAAAGGAGGTTTCGGACTTTAACGCCTATGTACTGAGTCGTTCCTCAATCAAAGGAAAGGACCCTTGAGTTATTCGATTTCTAACCCCTCAATTTTTGCTTGGCTTGGCTTTAATTACGGTATTTAAGAAATACATTGTAGCGACGCTAATCGTGCTACAAAAGGGTTAAAGTCTTGCGTGTGGCACTGACACACGGTGGAGGAGGATTTGCAATACCACAGGCCGGCGCCTGGGTGTATTGCCTAAAGGAAGAGGAGGGCAATACCTCAGGCCGGCACCTGGGTGTATCGCCTAAAGGAAGGGAATGCATCTTGTCAGCCAACAGGAATCATCATGGCTGCACATAAATGATTTGTTGACCAAAAAGATGATCAGTGCAAGACTACTTTATATTTAATTCATGAAGCCTGCACATCATAAAATTAAATATAAAATAAATAATTATTAAATTGTCTACTATGTATACTTACCGGGACTGGAGAAGCCTGTACAACCCACAGTCCACTGCTTCTAATTTGTAAATTCATTTTGTTATATTTTATTGTGTTTAGAGAACACATATATTTATTCGTATTTCTAGTTATGCAAAATGGTATTACATTCACCGAGGCCATTGAGCAAATGTAATATCAAAATACATAAACTGGAAATCGATATTCAGCAAAAGACATTTTGTTTATAAGCTACCGTCATTCAGATTGACGAAAGAGAGGGAGTCGAATGTGTTGGAAACATTCTAAATGGAACCTGGAAAGAAATCATTCAAACTGCATAATCATCAGGGAATTCTGAAACATAGAAAACATAATTATGTGCAAGTTATAATATGTCTAACCTAAGATTGCAGGGGGATACGCACAAAACTCAATCAGGGGCGAAATAGGAATTACATTGGTACCAACAAATTCAATCTTATCGGAACGGCGAAAATTGTAAGCGGAGGCACCAACTCAATCAAATCGGAAAGAACTCGAAGACACTTTGTAACACACTGAGGCGATCACACTTCGATCCGATGTACCTGCGGCATCGAGGGGGACCTGGAGAAGCGCACACACGGGTCCAGAACGGGGTACAGCCTACGGGGGGTCCACTCCACTGATCCTGAGAGAGTCCAGGTCCAGAGGGCGTACGTCAACTCACACTGCGGCCGCGTGTTCTTTTGGTCGAAACTGAGGTAACGGGGGAGAAAGGAATGCGGGCCGAATGCAGAAAGAATCACCGCGTTCGGTAAACGTACCAGCCAGTAAGTCGTCAAGTGAATGACCTGGCGATATGCCCACGTACTAATCGAAGATTCATATGTTCGGCGCCACATGAGGGAAGGTAACGAAGCGACATTTTCGAACACACGGCGCAAGGGCGCAACGGCGAGACGGCGACGGCGCGCGCGCGGACGACCGCCCGCGACAAGACCAATGAAGGCAATGAACTGGAGAGAGAGGGGAGACGCTGTTTTTATAACCTCGGCAAAAGCGACGCGCGTGGGGGCGACGCGACAAGGAAATAATGCAGCCATAGGCCAAGAGGAAGATCGTTATTTATTTAAATTAATTTAATAACCAATAAAATCATTTTAATAATAATTTTAATATTATATAAAGAGACCATTTTGTTCTAATGAGGGTTAATAAATCAAGAACCAACACTGTGCGACGTTACGCTGCAGGGTTCCGTAAACCCTGGCAGTCTATCATATTCAGTATTGAACGCGCGAATTACAGTTAAATTATTGAGTAATGTACAGTAGTATATTATGTAAATAAATATTTAGCTTCGGAAGTGAATTGTGTTTCCTTTGGCATCCTTCTTCGGACCTCGGATCATAACACCTCCTGGACCTCCTTGGTGGCGACATCAGTAGGACCTCAACGCTAAATTGGTGACCCACGACGTTCCGGAGTTTCGTGATCTTCAAGCCTCCTTGCCTTCAAGCCTTCAAGCAGGTGACCGGCGGGAGCGGGGAAATCGACTTCGGTGACCGCGTCGAGCAGTGTTGGTTGAATCTACCGCGACAAACAGCGGCGGTTGAGACTTCGCTTTGGAGAATTCAAACAGGTATTTCAGGCTCGATTACATATCCTAAATACCTTATCCTATTGTCTTTTCACAGTTATTCCGAATTTCATTTCTGTTCTTTTATTTTTTTTTAATTACTGCTCCTTGTATATTCATTTTTCATTCTTTTCCAATTTCGATTGAATTTCGCCGAAATAAGCGCGTTTTCAAGATGGAGGATGATAAGCAACCGGAGGTTTCACCATTGTCCATGGCGACCAAGATTCCGGCGTTTTGGCACAAACAACCTAGGTTGTGGTTTGCTCATTTTGAATCGGTTATTGCCGCAAGCAAACGATCGGATAAGGACCGGTATCATGCGGTGATTGCGCAGTTGGACAGGGCAGCCATGCAGGAGGTTAGCGACATTGTCCTGGATCCACCGGCTGCAGGATTGTATGAGGCGGTCAAACGGCGTTTACTGTCGACGTATGAGGAGTCCGATTCGCGTCAGTTACAGACGCTGCTGACGGAGCTGGATTTGGGCGATTGGAAGCCGTCTCAGCTGCTTCGGAGGATGAGGGAGTTGAGCAGGGGGAAGATGCCCGACGAAACAATTCGGACATTATGGCTTTCGCATCTACCTGCATCCGCTCGGGCGGTCTTGACGGTTTCCACAGTTCAGGACATGAGCGCGTTGGCGCTGATGGCGGATCGGATCGTGGAGGATTTTAAAGGACTGTCGGATGTTGCACAGTCGACGGCCGTGGACAAGATTTCTTTGCCGCCGCAATCGACTTCGGGGAGAAGGACGGAAAATTCGCGCGTCGGTTGCAATGGTGATACGACGAGTGTTTCTTTAGAAACTACCGTGTCGGGCCTGGCAGAGCAGCTCGCGAATTTGGCTTGCGTGGTGAGTCAATTGCAGGCGGAGTGCAAGTCTCTCGGAGATAACGCCAATCGTCGGGCGGCGGGAGCTTGCGGACATGCGCGGCAGCCTGAAGGGAATATTGGACGAGGTGCGAGTGCGGGTAGCTTTTCGCGGAGCAATTTCAGGAATGATTCGAATACCCATGGTAATTACAGGAATAATTTCAATCGACGGGGTAATTTCAATCGCTCATCAACAGGGGGTAGCAATAATAATCATAATTTTTGCCTAAACCATCAGCGCTATGGCGTGAGGGCTAGATATTGCCAGCCCCCTTGCACTTTCCGTGGGAATTCGGAAAACTAGTGGGGGCGCCTAGTTGCGAATCGCTAGGTGCCCAGGACTGTAAAAGATTATTTTTGTTTGATGTAAATTCTAGGAGAAATTTTTTAATAGACACTGGGGCGAACGTGTCTGTATTTCCAGTGGTGAAAAAATCAGCGTTTCACAGGAATGGACTTAGTCTGGTGGCTGCAAACGGGACCAAGATTACGACATATGGTGCAAGGAGCTTGGTCGTGGATTTTGGACGAGGGTTCAAGCCCATGAGGGGGACATTCATTTTCGCGGATGTTAAGCAGCCTATCATAGGGGCAGATTTTTTGGCCAAGCATCGGTTGGTAGTGCACATCGCTCGGGGACGTCTTTTCGTCGGTGAGGATGTTGACGCTGTAGTATCTTCTAGCAGCGGCCAGGAGGTACCGACCCAGTGTGCAGTGGATGCTAGTGTGCCTCTTCCACATCTGTTTAAGAAGTATCCGGACGTTACGGCGGATTCTTCATATCCGCTGAATCCCAAGCACCAGGTGGAGCATCACATCGAGACAACGGGTCCACCGGTGTTCTGTCGTCCTCGTCCGCTCAACCCGGAGAGATATAAGCAGGCGAAGAAGCTTTTTGAGGAGATGGTGCAGGCGGGCATCTGTCGTCCGTCGAAGAGCCAGTGGGCTAATCCTTTACATCTGGTGGCCAAGCCGAATGGGGAGTTGCGGCCGTGTGGAGATTATCGCCGACTGAATGCCATCACGGTTCCGGACAGATATCCGATACCGCGTCTTCATGACTTCAGTTATTGTCTGGAGGGGAAGAGGATTTTTTCGGCCCTGGATCTGGTGAAGGCTTTCCACCAAATTCCAGTGAAGCAGGAGGATGTTGAGAAGACAGCCATAACCACTCCGTTTGGATCCTTCGAAATGGTTCGCATGGCTTTTGGATTACGGAATGCGGTCCAGTCATTCCAGCGTTTCCTGGATGAGGTCCTTTCAGGAATGGACAATTTGTTCAAGTATGTGGACGACATACTGATTGCGTCCCCTACAATGGCACAGCACGAGGAGGATCTGGAGGAGGTTTTGAGAAGGCTGGACAGGCATGGCATCACCATTAATGTTCAGAAGTGTAAGATCGCAAAAACGGAATTGGACTATTTGGGCTTTACCGTTAGTGCTGAGGGCATACGACCACGGGCTGAACGGGTGAAGGCTATTGCAGACTTTCCAAAGCCTCGGACGGTGCAGCAGCTGCGGAGATTTTTGGGGATGTTAAACTTCTACAGGTCAAGCATCCCGAAGGCAGCCGAGTACCAGAGCGAGCTCAACAAGTTTCTTCATGGAGCGAAGAAGATGGACAATTCACCCATTGCATGGACAGGCGCTTCGGAGGAGGCTTTCCAGAGGTGCCGTCAGAGTATTAGCGATGCGGTTACCTTGGCTCATCCATCGGCGGAAGCACCGATATCCATGATGTGTGACGCGTCGGGAACGCATGTGGGGGCGGTTCTGCAGCAGAAGATTGGAGATGACTGGGTGCCTTTAGGATTCTTTTCGAAGGCATTGACTGAACCGCAGACTCGCTATGCGACTTACGACAGGGAGTTAATTGGCATTCATCATGGCATTAAGTATTTTAGGAAGATGATTGAAGGGAGGGAGCTGACAGTTTTCACGGACCACAAGCCCCTCACTTATGCATTGACGAAGGTATCAAACAATAATAGCGAGACACCCATGAGGGTCAGATATCTTACATATATATCGCAATTTGCAAGCGAAATAGTGTATGTGCCGGGCTCACAGAATGTAGTCGCGGACGCATTATCACGTATTGCACAAATCGACTTTCCGAGCACGGTCGATTACGAGAGGTTGCATTCGCTACAGACGGATAATTTAGAGTTAGAGAGTTTGAAGGCTAAAACAAATTTAAAAATGAAGTTGATCACACACCAGGGGACAGACAAGGAAATCTGGTGTGAGATGTCGACGGGCACGCCAAGACCCTACATTCCGGCGGAACTTCGGGAGGAGGTTTTAAAGTCGGTGCATGGCTTGAGTCATCCCGGGATAAGGGGTACACGGAAATTGGTGGTGTCAAAATATTTTTGGCCATGTATGAATAAGGACTGCGCACACTATGCAAAGTGTTGTGTGGCATGTCAAAAGTCGAAGGTGCAGAGGCATACGCTATCACCTTTCGAGCGATTTGACTCGGCGGAGAGGCTGGAGGCGGTCCACATAGACATCGTGGGTCCGCTGAGGCAGTCAGGAGATTTCAGATATCTGCTCACCATGGTTGATCGGAGTACGAAGTGGCCGGAAGCAGTGCCGATATCGGACATCACAGCGGAGACGGTGGCCAAGGCGTTCATGGAAACATGGATTGCCAGGTTTGGATGTCCGGCCAGGCTGACGACCGACCAGGGAAGGCAGTTTGAATCAAGTTTGTTCGGGGAGCTGTCGAGGATGCTGGGAGTCAGGAGAATCCATACGACTGCATTCCACCCACAGGCAAACGGTGCGGTGGAGAGATGGCACCGTTCCTTGAAGGCAGCACTGA
Source organism: Neomicropteryx cornuta (assembly GCA_020383195.1). Taxonomy (NCBI): domain Eukaryota; kingdom Metazoa; phylum Arthropoda; class Insecta; order Lepidoptera; family Micropterigidae; genus Neomicropteryx; species Neomicropteryx cornuta. The sequence continues at coordinate 3,397,379 of JAHKQU010000024.1, forward strand.
TGGCGCGATTAGATTCCAGGTCCTGGACGGAGGAGCTACCGATAGTGTTGCTTGGTTTACGGACAGCGGTAAAAACGGATCTAAATGTCAGCCCCGCAGAGATGCTATACGGGACGTGTGTGAGGATTCCGGGAGAGTTCTTGGAAAAGAACAGGAGGGTGTACACACCCCATGATTATTTAATTAAAATTAGGGACGCAATTAACAACCAAGAGACGAATTCGAATAAAAACCAAAAGCGAAATTTCTATGTTCATCCTGATCTATTATCCTGCACTCATGTATTCCTCCGGGTGGATTCTGTAAAGTCTCCACTTACCCAACCTTATCAGGGTCCTTATTCCGTAATCGAGCGACTGAGTAAGACCTTTGTGTTGAATATTAAGGGAAAGAGAGTAACCGTATCGGTTGATCGCCTCAAACCAGCGTATTTATATAATCATGATTTTCAGCAAGCAGAGACTCAACCAGCGGCAGGCTCAGGGGAACCGGAGGCGCGGTCAAGCACAGCGGAGCAACGACCAAGGCTTTCAATGAGGGCAGGAGGCGAGAAAAATGTGACAAGAATTCCTGTACCTACCACACGATCAGGACGCATCGTGAGACAGCCAGATCGCTTGCAATAATCCCACATTTTTCTCAATTTAATGGGGGGGATATTGTAGCGACGCTAATCGTGCTACAAAAGGGTTAAAGTCTTGCGTGTGGCACTGACACACGGTGGAGGAGGATTTGCAATACCACAGGCCGGCGCCTGGGTGTATTGCCTAAAGGAAGAGGAGGGCAATACCTCAGGCCGGCACCTGGGTGTATCGCCTAAAGGAAGGGAATGCATCTTGTCAGCCAACAGGAATCATCATGGCTGCACATAAATGATTTGTTGACCAAAAAGATGATCAGTGCAAGACTACTTTATATTTAATTCATGAAGCCTGCACATCATAAAATTAAATATAAAATAAATAATTATTAAATTGTCTACTATGTATACTTACCGGGACTGGAGAAGCCTGTACAACCCACAGTCCACTGCTTCTAATTTGTAAATTCATTTTGTTATATTTTATTGTGTTTAGAGAACACATATATTTATTCGTATTTCTAGTTATGCAAAATGGTATTACATTCACCGAGGCCATTGAGCAAATGTAATATCAAAATACATAAACTGGAAATCGATATTCAGCAAAAGACATTTTGTTTATAAGCTACCGTCATTCAGATTGACGAAAGAGAGGGAGTCGAATGTGTTGGAAACATTCTAAATGGAACCTGGAAAGAAATCATTCAAACTGCATAATCATCAGGGAATTCTGAAACATAGAAAACATAATTATGTGCAAGTTATAATATGTCTAACCTAAGATTGCAGGGGGATACGCACAAAACTCAATCAGGGGCGAAATAGGAATTACATTGGTACCAACAAATTCAATCTTATCGGAACGGCAAAAATTGTAAGCGGAGGCACCAACTCAATCAAATCGGAAAGAACTCGAAGACACTTTGTAACACACTGAGGCGATCACACTTCGATCCGATGTACCTGCGGCATCGAGGGGGACCTGGAGAAGCGCACACACGGGTCCAGAACGGGGTACAGCCTACGGGGGGTCCACTCCACTGATCCTGAGAGAGTCCAGGTCCAGAGGGCGTACGTCAACTCACACTGCGGCCGCGTGTTCTTTTGGTCGAAACTGAGGTAACGGGGGAGAAAGGAATGCGGGCCGAATGCAGAAAGAATCACCGCGTTCGGTAAACGTACCAGCCAGTAAGTCGTCAAGTGAATGACCTGGCGATATGCCCACGTACTAATCGAAGATTCATATGTTCGGCGCCACATGAGGGAAGGTAACGAAGCGACATTTTCGAACACACGGCGCAAGGGCGCAACGGCGAGACGGCGACGGCGCGCGCGCGGACGACCGCCCGCGACAAGACCAATGAAGGCAATGAACTGGAGAGATTTGATTTGTGATCAATTCCGGCAGTGTTGCTCGGAATTTTGAAACCGATATCAGGCACTGGGCCTTTGGTCGGTGCGTCAGATGGGCTAGCCCTTATGGCTAGCCTGCCTAACCCTAATGACGGGTTTGAAGGAGGCAAATATAGGTGTAGAGGTAGACGACCTTACCCATTGAGCGTCGAGGTAAGTTTGGCCAGGGCCAAAAGGATTGCCCCGGGGACCGCTGCAGGGTTGGCAATGGCCACTTCGAGAATTTCCTTTAGGATTTCCAGCACCACCGTTGAGTTCACCATGTAGCTTCGGTCGCGGGCAGCTGGGGAGGCCGTTGGGGCGGCTTCCATGTCTAGTACCGGGAGGTCCGACACGGCGGCAAAGAAGTCCTCTTCCATGCGAGACGTTGAGGGAAAGTGGGGGCCCGCGGCGGGTGTGGAGCCCTGGTCTGGGGACCAGGCTTCCTTGACCCGCCGCGCCGGAATTGGCCTTGTTGCAATGCGGGCTGTATCAGTCGCATTTAGCATTCTCTGCTGAGGCGTCGGGGGCGGAGGAGCCGGGCCGGCGCTTTCCTCCGCGGCGTGGCTTTCCGTCTTCTGACGATTCGCCAGCCTCTTCCTGCCCCCCCTACCGCGGCCCGCAAAGTGCGGCGGAGCGGCGGGTTCGGGCAGGGGCGGAGGCCGGGGATGACAGGGGGCATCGATGAGTGGCGGAAGTGTGGGGGTGGCAGCAGTAGGCGGCGCTCGAGAGGTGGGCGCTGGCCGCGTTTTTGACGCTTGCGGCGCAACCGGGGCGGAGAGTCTTCCGGGCGGGTGCGAGGGGGGGTAGGGCTGCGCGAGAGTGACGGGCGCGCTTCTGCCCGAAGGTGTTGCTGCTGGGCGGGTGGATCGGCGGGGGGGAGGAGGAGCTCCCCTCCCCAGGGCTCGCTGCCTGCGGGTCCTGTTTCTGTCCTGGCTGGCGACCTCCTGAATGAAGGAGGGGCAGCGCCTTGAGTTGGCCGGGTGAGGGCCTTCGCAGTTGGCGCAGGTGGGGGGGGATTGCTTGTCCCTGGAGCATTCCTTGGCCGGGTGGTCACCGCCACAGCAGACACATCGCTGTTGACGGTGGCAGCCGTGGCTGCTGTGGCGGAAGTTTTGGCACCGGTGGCACTGCGCCGGGCCCCCTCTGCCTCTCCAGGCCTCGATGGCGATGCCAGGCAGGCAGTGTAGCGCTGTGAGGTCGTAAATGCGGCGAATCTCGGCCGTCTTTTCTACGACCGCGTAGAAGAGCGGTCTGTGACCGGAGCGGATGCGGCGGACATAGGAGCAGCCGAAGCCTGCTTCAGTGAGGCCGGAGCCCACAGTTGCGCACGTGGAGTCCTCCGGCAGGCCGCGCACGGCAATCTTGATGGTGGCATCGTCCATCTTGTAGGTGTGCCAGGCCAGGTTGGGGATTCGGCTCAGGTGGTCCTGAACGATCCGGAACTCTTTTTCGGAGTCCGGAGTGAACCGGAAACCGGAGCCGGAGGGACGGGCGTTGGCATTCTTCCCCAACTTCCGACTGATCTCCTGGAGGTGGGTCGACCAGTCGGGAAGTTTTTCCACCATTATTGGTGGAATCCTCTTGGCCCTCGTGGGCTCTAGGGAAGGAGCGCTGGCGCTGGCAATCGGAAGGGCGGGCTGCGTTCGACGTGCCATTTCGGCGAAAGAGGGCGGTGGCGAGGTTGCAGCTAGGGGCGGCGGGGGGCTTGCGCGGGGGCTAGCTCGGGGGGAGACGGGCGCTTGGCGAGGGCTAGCGGCCGAGTGGCGGATGAGTTGCGTCTTGGTGGAAGCGTCGGAATCCGTCGCTTCGTCATCCGACTCAGATGACATTGCTTCATTTACGAAGACTGTTGGAAGCGACTTAGAGTACGGGGGCTCGTTCTCGGAATCGGAGCCGGAGCTGAACTCCCGTTCCCTCTTTCTGCTGCTGCTGGCGTCCATGACTGAGCAATGTAGAGTTGCTAGGCGGAGTGGATCCGGGGGGCATCCGGTCGGGACAGCGCCTTCGGCGGAATACTCCAGGGGGCGGTGGGCGGTGGCGCCAGGTGGGCGCAGGCCCCTGGGCGGGTCGCGGCCGGGGAGCGCTGGGCCGCGAGGGCGTTGGGGCGAGCTGCGGCAGCTGCGCAAGACAGCGCGGGATCCAGCGGAGCTAGCGCCTAGTGGCGCGGGGCCGCGCGGGCTCCCAGGGGACACAGCGTCTACTCCGGAGCCCCAGGGGAGGGGCGGAGGCGATGGCGCTTGGGCGCGCGGGCAACGCGCGTGCAGCGGCTGGGGCGCAAGGTGGCGCGACGGCCGCAGGGGATGCGGCGGACGCCGGGCGCGGTGAACGCGGACGACGCGGCGAGCGCGGAGACGGGGTGGGCAGCTTGAGCTGATTTTGCACTGGACTATAATTGAACTTTAAAAATTTTAAAATTTTGCAAACACAACACTAAAACAAACAACCAAAACAGACACCAATACAAAAACAAAAACACTTTGGGAAGCACTGAGTGGCATGACTCGGGAGCGGGGCTCGACCGCGCGACAATTGCGACCGGAGCGAGCTCGACGGTCTAAGAATTGGGGCGGTGCGGACACGAGTGGCGAAGGCGACCGTTCGGCGCGGGGGCAAAACGACGACTATAACTGGAGAGAGAGGGGAGACGCTGTTTTTATAACCTCGGCAAAAGCGACGCGCGTGGGGGCGACGCGACAAGGAAATAATGCAGCCATAGGCCAAGAGGAAGATCGTTATTTATTTAAATTAATTTAATAACCAATAAAATCATTTTAATAATAATTTTAATATTATATAAAGAGACCATTTTGTTCTAATGAGGGTTAATAAATCAAGAACCAACACTGTGCGACGTTACGCTGCAGGGTTCCGTAAACCCTGGCAGTCTATCATATTCAGTATTGAACGCGCGAATTACAGTTAAATTATTGAGTAATGTACAGTAGTATATTATGTAAATAAATATTTAGCTTCGGAAGTGAATTGTGTTTCCTTTGGCATCCTTCTTCGGACCTCGGATCATAACACCTCCTGGACCTCCTTGGTGGCGACATCAGTATGACCTCAACGCTAAAACATCTTACTATTTAACTATATCTTAAAGACTTAACCGTAATATGCATGTATTTTATACTTACATTTAATTTTTAGCCACCGACGATTCATTTGAATTTATTTATTACAATTACAATCATTTTGACAATATGGTATAGCAATTAAGACTAATGGAACAGTAGATTCGTAAAAGCGATTGACACTACTCCCCTACCCTCTCCCCCCTCTAACCCGTCTGTACTAAGGGAGGCAGGCTTCCGTCCTTTACGGTTTTAATGTTGCGCGATACACAGGTTATAGTATAACTTTAAAAAAAAAATATCACAGAAAAATACAACATTAAGTCTGTAAAAGTTTAAATTGTTTAAAAAGTTTAAAGTGAAATATACTTAAATATATAAAGATAATTATAATAGGCATTCGCCGTTAGTTTACATTACTTATATAAAAGTCTGACAGTATTGACATTTGGAAAATTCGAATGCTTTTTAATATTTTTACAGATTGAAAATTTTCAAACAAATCATATAGCCAGAATGCTCAAAGAAAAATTAATATCGAACTCACAGATAGTTGCATCGCTTGAGGTAAAAATCATTTTTTACTACTTTAATGAAAGTTTGACCGTATTGCATACCCGCACAGATAGATAGGTGAGAGTGAAAACTTTCATAAAATACAGGCCTGTATTTAAACCAGCGTGCATTACCTCAAACGATGCAACTATCTGTGCGTTTGAAAATTTTCAATCTGTAAAAATATTAAAAAGCATTCGAATTTTCCAAATGTTAATATACTGTCAGACCTTTATATAAGTAATGTAAGCTTACGGCCTTCTTAAAACAAAGAAGGACCATGACATATCATATTATTTATATGCATTATTAAAAATATATATATATAATACGAGTATAAGCAATTTCCTCCCATGAACCTATATGTATACTCTCGAATATGGCTACAGTAGAGACGCAATTCATTCCCCTTACGTCTCCGGGCTGCTCAAACATAATATATGGAAGAGGGGGATAGTAGTACTTCTGAGTACTTCTGTGCTCTGTGATTTGGACTGTGGTCGCCTCGGCGTCGCACGGTGGTCCGACATCAGCGTTTTTTCAAAGTAGCGACTTTTATGCTTGAAAATCCTTCGATAGACCTACTTGCATGCCTAAAAATATCAAGATTAAAGAATAGCAATTTTTTTATTAGATTGGACATTTTTAAATATTAATCTTTGACCATAAAAAAAAAAAATGCCACTTCCGAAAAATAAATTTATGAAGCTCTGATCCGGCCCATCGTCGCCGCCGCCAGGTTCATCCGATTGGCTGGAGTCTGCGCAGGCGCGCATTCGAGCGGTTCCGCGGGCGGCAGGCAGTCGAGACCACTCGATGTCTGAATTTCAGGACCTTCGCCTGCTGTACGGGATTCATATTTATTTTATTGTGATTCATGTCCGTTACATTTAACTCATGTTATCCTTACCAATTGTTACCAATATAATAATACCAATAAAAACAACCACTGCTAGTCCACACGTGGTCCTCCATGTAACTTGGATTTCAATCAGAGGCTTCATCAATGAATCCTATATACAGCATGTTACGTTTATTACGAAGTAAATCGTGTCGAAAAATCCCGCGTTTGGTTTGTCGATTATTGCCGATTGCGAAATGCATATTGCTCGAAGGTTTTCGGACGGTCCCGCTAGAATGATTTTTACATTCTCGTTTCGTCTAAGAATCTCGTCTTTCATTGCTATAGGTCACATCGCATGCGTTTAATTGCCCAGATTACAGTGAAAAATGGCCTTATCGCTGTCCTTTTTCCTCACGGACACCGCTCACTAATTTAAGTTTTTCAAAAATCTAAAAATAACGTTTTTTTTTTTTTGTTTTTCCCTAATAAATAAATCAGTCGAATCTTGTGCAGACTGCGAGCTATTGACACTTGCTGCCTTGGGAACTGCACTTGTGCAATCATTTAGTTGCCTTTATGGTACCTTGGTTAGTGAGAAATGCTGGATGGGCTCTCGGAATAAATTGGCAAAATATCTACCAGTTCTTTTCCGAAAGCATTCGTAATATTACAGCGGAAAATCTGAAATAAAAGCTAGATTGAAAAGCCTTGTCTTTGACAGTTGGATTATCCTTCAAATATTAAGTATATTTCCATATATTAGGTAGGTGATACCTTCTATCAAAATATGATTTAATAAATATATTATATCGCAATAAACCCAAGGTCTCAAATCCCAAAATAACTAATAAAAATATCAACGTCTCAACGTCACTTAATTACGCAGAATATTACGCTCAAGTGTGTAAACAATAATCCTAAATTCGATATAATCATTAAGCAAGCAAGTCCCTAAACGAGATTGTTTATTTCCTTAAAATTAATTTTACACTACAAACAGTATAAACTGCCAGGCCAAAGGAAAGAAAAGATGTCAAAAGATTTTATCTTATTTTATTTTATATATTATTTTTACTACTATTTTGTTTTTATAATATAATTTGTTTCTTAATTTTTTAAGTTTTTTGCAACTTAAGATGCAAGGGGTGTTTATTAAATTACAATATATCAACCGATAAGAATAATTCATCATATTGACGACATAATAGTGTGACCGCCACGGTTTTGTATTTCGGGAGCGAAAAAAGACGGTATTCTCGGATTCTTTTTTATGATGTTCTAAGTATGTGTCTATGTTCGTTGAGTATCCCGCTGAGTACATATTTAGATTAATGAATTCTCTGGGAGAAGCTTGGTTAAAAATATAGGAATATTAACCATCTAACGTGCGCAAATTTAAGTATTTTCCTCCTGCGATAAGAAGGTCTAAAAAGGCTGAGGATGTATCTATAAATTAACCTCGTATATCGTACGTACAGAAATTATATTTACTTTTATGCAATTCATACACACGAATAATTTAAAATAAAAAATCTAGTAGTCTATTTCGTTACATTTTAATATTTACATACTAATTTACAATTCTTACAGAAATATAAGAATATGTGTTTCCATATTCACGTTTAATATACACGTAAATCCTAAATAAGTAGACATATATGATAAAGCTGATAATATTTATAAACAATAAAAGCCCATTCATTAAGGTTTATAAATTACTCAAAACAATTAATGATAATAAATTGATGTAAATAAGTGCATAGTTGCTGAGATTGTAACTAACAAATTTAACATACTAAAATGTAAACAAAATATAATAGAGGATGTCTTTATCAACTCTGTATATAAGTTACTCTTAAAATCATATCATTAACATATAGTCCTTCATAAAAATTACAATATTTATATATTTATCTGATACATTATTCTCTCTGATATATTAATCTAAGTATTAATATTGGCATAAAAGTTTATTAATATTGCCGATTTGCACATAGTCTATAAAATTTAAAATAAAATAAAAATAATAACCATATTTCATTTGAGTTTCATTTTTTTTGGTACATTTTTTTTGTCAGGAGCTGCAAAAAAAATTAAACCGACTTCAAAATATATCTAAAACCAAGAAATGACTCCTCCTTTTTTTCAAAGTTGCTAATAATATCAATCGGATTGTTATTACTGATATTTTACCAGATGATTACTGTTAACTAGTAACTTGTATTCTTAGTTGTAGCACAATATAACACTGCCTTCTTTAGTATAGACATAGTCTAGTAAAGAAGGTAGGGCACAAAATGTAGCAATGCTAATCGCTCCCGGTGCATTTATAATATTCATTTATTACTGTGATTTCTACATTTCTATTTTTTTTGTCAAATTTAATTATGTACAATAAATAAATAAACTGGTAGTGATAGCGTTCCGCGAAGAGGTGTGACTAACTGAAGCGAGGAATTAAAAGGATTTTTTAAATGTTATTTACCTCGAAGTGAAATAGCTCATATTGCCAGTTGCCAGTGTCGAATCCAGCGAAGCAACCGAGGCAACAGCCCGGATGAGGGAAAAAAACTAGGCGTAGTTATCGACCTTGCCAATGCTTTTGACGCATGGCTACGCATGGAATTCCTCTCGCCCACTATATATAGATAAGGCGTGCATTGCTACTTCCTATGATCGATTAAAATCGCACCTCAGAATTAATGGCATACTATATAAAAAAAAAATCTCGCAATGCTTCCGCGTACGGCGTTCCGCAAGGCAATAGCGTCAGGCATACTGGGTCCGTTGTTATTTATTTTCTACATAAATTCGCCTATACTAGCGGTGTACTCAGATAACCTTCAGTTGACTAATTTTTGGTGTGCTTGGCGTATAATTTGAGTGTAAATAATCATTATCTTCAATATATACCAATAGATTTAAGCGTAAATTTTGATGTTAATCGCTTATACCGTATCTGATTCAAATCATATTTATTTCAATATTGTATAGCATGAAAAATATTATCCTTTAAAGTACCAACCTAAAGAATTACTCATCACTACCAGTATTACAAGTTTGAGAATAAATGCAATTTTTTTATTTTGTACTTGCACCGTCAAGTTATTGGTCAAAGGTTAGGAAGGAAATGTTAAAGTTTAGCTTTTTTGTAGAACTACTACTAAAAGTAGATACATAATATGGACTGGAATTCAAAGAATTGCATTAAAGAACATTAACATTAAAAAAATACTTTTTATACATTTCCATAAGCTAGGGAAGATTTTTTTTTATTTTTTACATGTAAGTTTCTAGGATTTTTTTAGCCTTCTATGTCCCACGCTCCGACATTTAATATTCGCTATATTCTTACGTTACTTATATATGTATTATAGGTGTTATTTTTCCCCAGGCCTTTAATCTTAAACACATATACAAAGAATTACTGGGGTAAATTTTTTTAGTTAACTTTTTTATTTCAATAGGAGGAGGGGAGGGGGGGTTTGGGTACACGGGGAAACCTGTAGGATGAATAAATAAATAATAAAACTTGATTTATCAAAATCAGTAGTCTTTCGAGTTAGAGTACCTATTAAAAGTGTTAAACAATAACTTCGTTATAACCATTGACTATAATAATTGTAAAGAAATACACCACTGGTTTATGCAAAGAAAATAACGTTTTAATTAGAAAAATGATTGGTTGCGTTCGTATGTTTTATCGTAGTATTTACCTGTAGCATAGTCTACCTTGGAACAGGTGTTAGCATAGTTAGGTATTACCATTGATTGTATAATAAATACTGTAAGTACTGTATGAGGAATATTAATATTATTTTTTTATAAATAAAAAATTGAATTGGCTATATTACATATATGTAAATACCATTAGCAAGAACTATTTTATAAATACGAAGAAAAAACGAAACATCGTCCGCTAAAATACGCTGCAAAGCATTTTTGTTAGTGCACTAAATAAAGTGACTAAAAACGGAAATGACCCAGTCAGATATGATGTGATATGATATGAGAGTTACTTTCGATTGAGTGAAATGCAGTCAAATAGAAGTTAATCTCATTAGCATACAAAAGATAACAGTCAAGTGAGGCTCAATTCGTTCGCTATAAGCACTAAAAATACATTGACACTGAAATTATGTTTTGCCCAGGGCAGCACCACCGTCTGCCGGAAACATACCCGCACAGCTATTGCCAATTCCGGACGAATTTAGGAATGTCTATTACCTACAATTTTATAAAATATTCCTATCGCATTGAGCTAATTAAACAAAATATTTAAAATTCTCTTTTCTCTAAAACCATAACTCAATGTCCTAGAAAGGCCCAGATTAGGTTAGAAAGTTTACGATTACCTAACTAGTTGTCTATCATATGTTCTAATTTAAGCTGGATTTATTCTTTCTTACTGCGTATAATTCTAATTCTAATTCTATTTAATTCTAGAATAGTGGTGAAATTATTGTTGGTCGTATCCAAGTCCAAATAATATTCTATGCTATATTATTAGTACATACACTTAACTAGTTAAATATTTGATATTAGCGAAATATTTATGAGAATATTAGATACGTTAGGTGTGTGTGTGTAATTGTTTGTGTGAGAAGATATTATAATAACAAAATTAAATATTTTATTTCATTTAATTGTTATCGATTTGTATTTTAACAAAACACACGTCAATCCCACAAGGTCAGATTCGTATAAAAAAAACGCGGGTTGGTAAGTAATAAACATAATTAGTAGCACGATATGTGTACAATATATATTATTATTAATTTGGCTTTGTGAAAATAATGAATATGGTTAATAAACACATTTTTGTAAACGCGTGACGGCCACGGCAAGCGCAAGTTAATCAGACTTCCGCGACATCTATTACTATATTCAGTTACTGCAAGGCGTGACTTATTCTAGCCGGACTACGTTAAAAGATAATATATTTTTAATTACATAAAAAAGACATTTTTGTAAGACAAAAAAATCCGTATAATGTGATCAAAAAAAAATTAAAAAAAAAAAAAAAACAATAAAACAAACAAACAATAAAATAATTCAAACAATATAACAATTTAGAAAAATAGATAGCCAAGTTTAAAAAAACAAAACAATTTAGAAAATAGATATAAAACTAAAAATAATCTTCTCCAGGTAGAATTTGCGACGCTGGAACTCAGTCGCTTCCAAGAAATGAAATTAAACAAAAAAAGGTGGATTTAAATTATTACATATTTCTGCGAATCAATGTATTTAGTCGGTATTAAAACAACCTAACTTCTAAATCAGCCATCGTTTTATTTAGTGTGTTATACCAGTTGATAGAGCTCGAAAAACCGATCAAAACTGTATTTTTAACTCATTTTACCCCATTTGGTCATTTAACTTGTTTTTGAACTAAACAGACGACATACACTCATAAAGCATCTATCCAAATATCTGATGACTGAGATGGGTCAGGACAATATATTTGATTTCTGAGAAGCTGAGAATATTTATTTACTACAAGTACGGTAAAAAAACATATTTTTTTATTGTTTGAGTTTCCAAAATTCTTTTGCATTTTATTAAACAAAATGCCTACTTATTACTTTAGTGATTTTAAACCATTTTTTTTTATTTCATACCAATTTAAGTCTCACTTATCACTTTAATAGGATAGTAATCATTATTTGTAAATAATAATTTCTTCATTTCCAATAGTAAATAGTACGTTTTATTTGAAAAAAATGTTACTTGGACAATAGAGTTGAACAATAAATCATATTATTAACAATCAAAGATATTTTTCATTTTAAACCCTAAGATAACTAAATTTCCTATGAAATAAAAAGTCCTACGAATGAATTTCGCTATAAATAACATAGACAGCGAGAATTATGTTTTTCAAAATTCGAATTGTTTAAAATCTCAAATCTGTATCTTTGACATCAATAGTAATATTTAACCTAAATAACAACACAATGACAGCGGTGCCAAATAATACGCAACCATTATATTTATTACAGAGTAAGCTTTATTAGTTTTAAAATGCACCATTCCACTTGGGAATTATTTAGTTCCGTTAATCTGAAAAATGAAGAAAATTCTAGAAATGAAAACCAAGAAATTAACATAAATCAACAGCGGGAAATTGATATAGGAGATGTTCAATTTATCAAGAAAGAGCCTGATATTTACAATTTGGCGAATGTCGCAAAATATGAAGAAAAAGGTACAAAGAAAATTCTAAAAATAAATGTAAGCGCTTTAGATTTTTCGTGTACGAAGTGCGGGAGTCCTCTAGATAGCACCGCGTCCATTAATGTTCAGTTCAATAGATCCATATGCAAAGATGTTTTTATTTTTTTATGTAGGTTATGTTTGAATGTGGAAACACCAAATAAAAATAAAATATTGAAACAGTTAAAATGTAACGAATGCTGTAAGTCGTTTGCATTGAAATATATATTAATCAATCACATCAAAACCGTTCATAGCCGTGTAAAAGGAAATAAATGCAGCGAGTGTGATAATATGTTTTTGAGAAAAATAACCTTGAAGAGACACATTGATAGTGTCCATCGCAAAATAAAAAAATATAAATGCAGCGATTGTGATTATATGTGTATTACAAAAGGAAACTTAAAAAGACACATTGATGGTGTCCATCGCAAAATAAAAAAATATAAATGCAGCGATTGTGATTATATGTGTATTACAAAAGGAAACTTAAAAATACACATTGATGGTGTCCATCGCAAAATAAAAAAATATAAATGCGGCGAGTGTGATTATATGTGTACTCAAAAAGGAACCTTAAAAACACACATTGATTGTGTCCATCGCAAAATAAAAAGATATAAATGCAGCGAGTGTGATTATATCTGTTTTAAAATAGGAAACTTTAAAACACACATTGATGGTGTCCATCGCAAAATAAAACGATATAAATGCAGCGAGTGTGATTATATGTGTATTACGAAAGGACACTTAAAAATACACATTGATGGTGTCCATCGCAAAATAAAAAAATATAAATGCGGCGAGTGTGATTATATGTGTACTCAAAAAGGAACCTTAAAAACACACATTGATTGTTTCCATCGCAAAATAAAAAGATATAAATGCAGCGAGTGTGATTATATCTGTTTTAAAATAGGAAACTTTAAAACACACATTGATGGTGTTCATCGCAAAATAAAAAGACATAAATGCAGTGAGTGTGATTATATGTGTACTGAAAAAGGAACCTTAAAAAGACACATTGATGGTGTCCATCGCAAAATAAAAAGATATAAATGCAGCGAGTGTGATTATATGTGTATTACGAAAGGACACTTAAAAATACACATTGATGGTGTCCATCGCAAAATAAAAAAATATAAATGCGGCGAGTGTGATTATATGTGTACTCAAAAAGGAACCTTAAAAACACACATTGATTGTGTCCATCGCAAAATAAAAAGATATAAATGCAGCGAGTGTGATTATATCTGTTTTAAAATAGGAAACTTTAAAACACACATTGATGGTGTTCATCGCAAAATAAAAAGACATAAATGCAATGAGTGTGATTATATGTGTACTGAAAAAGGAACCTTAAAAAGACACATTGATGGTGTCCATCGCAAAATAAAAAGATATAAATGCAGCGTGTGTGATTATATGTGTACTCGAAAAGGAACCTTAAAAACACACATTGATTGTGTCCATCGCAAAATAAAAAAATATAAATGCAGCGATTGTGATTATATGTGTATTACAAAAGGAAACTTAAAAAGACACATTGATGGTGTCCATCGCAAAATAAAAAAATATAAATGCAGCGATTGTGATTATATGTGTATTACAAAAGGAAACTTAAAAATACACATTGATGGTGTCCATCGCAAAATAAAAAAATATAAATGCGGCGAGTGTGATTATATGTGTACTCAAAAAGGAACCTTAAAAACACACATTGATTGTGTCCATCGCAAAATAAAAAGATATAAATGCAGCGAGTGTGATTATATCTGTTTTAAAATAGGAAACTTTAAAACACACATTGATGGTGTCCATCGCAAAATAAAACGATATAAATGCAGCGAGTGTGATTATATGTGTATTACGAAAGGACACTTAAAAATACACATTGATGGTGTCCATCGCAAAATAAAAAAATATAAATGCGGCGAGTGTGATTATATGTGTACTCAAAAAGGAACCTTAAAAACACACATTGATTGTTTCCATCGCAAAATAAAAAGATATAAATGCAGCGAGTGTGATTATATCTGTTTTAAAATAGGAAACTTTAAAACACACATTGATGGTGTTCATCGCAAAATAAAAAGACATAAATGCAGTGAGTGTGATTATATGTGTACTGAAAAAGGAACCTTAAAAAGACACATTGATGGTGTCCATCGCAAAATAAAAAGATATAAATGCAGCGAGTGTGATTATATGTGTATTACGAAAGGACACTTAAAAATACACATTGATGGTGTCCATCGCAAAATAAAAAAATATAAATGCGGCGAGTGTGATTATATGTGTACTCAAAAAGGAACCTTAAAAACACACATTGATTGTGTCCATCGCAAAATAAAAAGATATAAATGCAGCGAGTGTGATTATATCTGTTTTAAAATAGGAAACTTTAAAACACACATTGATGGTGTTCATCGCAAAATAAAAAGACATAAATGCAATGAGTGTGATTATATGTGTACTGAAAAAGGAACCTTAAAAAGACACATTGATGGTGTCCATCGCAAAATAAAAAGATATAAATGCAGCGTGTGTGATTATATGTGTACTCGAAAAGGAACCTTAAAAACACACATTGATTGTGTCCATCGCAAAATAAAACGATATAAATGCAGCGAGTGTGATTATATGTGTACTCAAAAAGGAACCTTAAAAACACACATTGATGGTGTTCATCGCAAAATAAAACGATATAAATGCAGCGAGTGTGATTATATGTGTTTTCTTAAAAATGATTTAAAAACTCATATTGATGGTGTTCATCACCAAATATAATGTTTTTATAATGCGGCAATGTGCGGTCTGCACCATCAGCATTTTTTTTTATCAGCTCAATATGCTTTATGACTTGGTAGTGTTGACGTTACGTAACTTTTACCATAAAAAACAATTAATTTTCTCCCTTAGTTGTATTACTTAAATCCATTAATTTATCATTTAAAGTAAATATTTTTTTTTATTTTAATTTAGTCTTTTTATTTTCTTAATGTAAGTATTTGATTTTAAGAGATTTTAAACGAAGACGGATAGCTGACGTCAATGCTTTACAATGTTATAATGTTTTTCTTTTATTTCCACTTTTTTTCAGTTCCATCGTTCATCATTCCTTTTAGTGTAAAGTAGGTTCTTTTTTTTTTAAATATTGATGAATAGCTTTTTGAGGGTTTGTTTTAACTTCTCATAGCGGGATAATTTACCCAATTTATACTTTCTAACTACTGCTTTAAATTATATTATTTTATTCATTACTTATAATATGTTTTACTATAGGTACTTATAAGTAAAAACCGAAAGTTACCACGGTTTAATCATTTGAAATGAATGTTTAGATATATCGGGGTTATCCCTATTAGATATGGTAGAAAAGTTAACATAAAATTATATTCCTTCAATGATGTTTTTCTTAAAGCCCCATACATAAATGTTAAAATATTTCACCGTGTGATCCGAAATTGGCCACAGTGTTGCTACATACCTAATCGTATCGACGTATCTAAAATTAAAATGTTACTAAAATATTACTTTAAAACATCTTATAGGAGGATCCGTTCTAGTGACAGTGATTTTAAATATTTGTTTTATTTATTTTAGTTTTTACATATTTCTTAGATGATGAATAATAACATAACCTAACCTAACTGGACATTGCCCGTACTAAACATACAAGTATGTTAAATTAGAGATACCTGTAGTCGGCTTAGGTTGTTGATTAATGTGTTAATTAATCAATCAATTATTTGGCATAATTAATTTTGTTTTTTTTTCGTTGTTTTTATTTTTAAATAAATAATGCTTAGGTATACTATTTTGTAATAGAAAAATGTGTACCAATAAAAAAAAACATAAATATTATTATTAATAACTGCGAATTCGGCGTGCAACGACTCGTGCCTGCGGCATATTTTCAGAAATTTTGCTATTCCTCCTTTGCAACGCCTTCTGTTGACTTGGCGATTTTATGCCCTTGGATCAATGTTGATTGCAGCATCAGATTTTTGTGGTTTAGTTGTATCTTCAGCTTGTACAATTGTGTGGACTGTCAGTCAAGCTATTGCTAGTTTAAGAAGACATTATATTAGATTTAAACCTCTCGACACAGTAATCAGAGAATTCTATGAAATTGCTTCATTTCCAAAAGTTATTGGCACAATAGATTGCACGCATGTTAGAATATGCCCCTGGAATAGTATGATTTTAATATTTAATTTTAAGAAACTTGAGTAGTAGTACTGGTTGTTACACGGCGGCAATTATTGTGTATATATTATAATGGAATTTAATAAGATTCATAAGGTTTATAATATAATAACTATCCTGAGATTAATAATTGATTGTTTAGTATAACTTCCTATTGTATAGAATGTGTTGTCAGAATATGTTGTTGGAGTAGCCTTAAAAATTAACTAAAACCACCTTTTGAATTGAAAATAAAACAAATTTTAAAAATATATCTATTTATTCAAACTATGTACAAGTCATCAATATTAACGTTTCGAATCTAAAAAATTCTTTTAATTTCATGCGATACTCAAGTTTTTTCAACTTCAAATCCATTATCCTAGTTTCACACTCCACTTCTAAAAATTGTATTTTTTTTGTTTTATTATTGTGTTCAAGTCTGAAACAAAACGAAAGCACCCATTTAAAAAAATACATCAATCATTATGAAAAAGTGGATGACAACTTAAAATTGAAACCGGCAAATGGTTTTCTTCACGATATAAGGCCGTTCAAAGTAACCACAATAAAAATGTAGAGTAGGCCCAGAGAGCGGCGAAAGCACAGGGGAGATGCACGAGGGTAACGAGGTTTGTATGCCTAGTCACTGCGCCACCGGTTTAGTTTCACTGTTTAAATTTCATAATATAAACAGACTACAATTATTTATTTGATACCGGCGACGGCGTTTTGAATTGAAAGTTTAGTATCAAAAGTTTAAATGAACTCTCAGTTGAATGAATAGTCTCGTTATAGAAGTCATAAAAATGAACGTGATAATATTACACGATTCTTCTAATAAGTACGATAGCTGATCGACGCGGTCGCGGTCACCTATTTCAAGATACTACATTTACTATTATTGCATAAATATACGGGATCATCAAGTCATAAAATTATGACATTTAAGTATAAGACGAACAAATTAAATATTAGTAATTATAGGAATAAACAGTGTGTTTTAGGACAATTTCGGAAGGCTTAAGGGGGTGGTTATGTTCCTTATTACGCGTAAGAAATTGTATGAAAAATGCGAAGCTCGTGTAAATTCCCTTTTTGTATTTCGCTCTTTCAGTGCTCGCTTGCGCACGGCCAAGGCTGGTCAATGACCCGGAGCGGCGTGGCCTCGCAAGCGCACGAAATTACGACAGAAACGATTTAATATTATCACGTAAGGTTTTTTTTTTTCACTGAATCCGATATGAAGTCAAAATAAACCATATTTGAAAACGCAGGGCCAATTAGCTGTTTTTTTATCAGTTCTTGGGACACGGTGTACACCCTATATATATATATATATATATATATATATATATATATATATATATATATATAGTAAAATAGTAAAATGTATTGTTTAAATACCGTTAATTAGATGATTTCTATGTTAAAATAGGTAAACACCTTTAGTTTAACATATATAAAACTTTTATATATGTTAAACTAAAGGTGTTTACCTATTTTAACATAGAAATTATATATATATATATATATCCTAATTATGACAAAATTCAAAAAATCATTCACCGAAAATTGTTGAGAAAAAAAAACAGATATCTATGTGATGTATATTATATTATTATGTATAAAACTGATTTCAATGAAAATACCTACATTTATCCAATGATCTAGTATGTTAATAAAAATATATGTGTGTCCGGAATACGTGAATTTGTGGTCGCCCCATAAGTGGACACTCTAAAGACACGCTTTTTCATCTTCCCTCTCCCTCACGCAAAGTAATCTGCACGCGCATCACTTTGCGCGCCCGCTGGATATGACAATTGCGTTCATTAATTTAGTTTATTCTAATTATAATTTATTCTAATTATAACCGCACGGCCGGCGAAACCGGATCGTTGATCTAAAAAGAATTAGTGCCTTTATCTTTACTCTTAAAAAAGCATAATATATCACCGGTCCTGTCGTATGCGTATTTGAATTCAAATTAATGTTAAATGCAAAATATTCTTTTTTTCTGGACCACCCTAGGGGCTCGGCATATTTCTGAAAGAAAAATCCGTATAAAAAGGCGTTGAATAGTATTTATTCAGATGAAAACATTGAAATAGTACCCTCTTTCTATACGACAATATATTATTTAATTCTACTGAGAGATGGTTTCTTCCCAGCATTATTTGACTACAGACGTGAGGTATTCATTTTGACTTTTATAAATGCAACAAAACGCATTATAAATATAATTATAATAGTTTATGGGTAGTTGATTTAATATTACTGTAGTGTATGAGATATAGCTACATAAATATTATATCAATAAATGAATTGCGGGCGGTGCGACAGAGAGGCAACCGCGGGCAGTGTCCAAGGGACGTCCGCTCTGTACGCACCTCTCGTAGTTGCAAGATAATAATATATTATTTAATTGTAACCAGTAGTGTCTAATTGTAGTTACAACAAGTGGTGAACACTACAATTACTTTAAAAGCTATATAAATAATTATTAAAATAGACCTAATTTTATTTTGATAGGTTGCGTATTTTTATTTATCTACAACTAGAATGTTTTTTTTAGTTTGAATTTTTATAACAGCGGTTATCGATGAGGTTTTTATTTCTATTCTAAATGTCTTATATTTATTTTCCCGAGTTACAATCGTTAATATCAGTATAAACTTTGAAGATGGTAAACGGATAATTTCCTACCGCCAATATAGAAATACTAATATGCGGCGAAATTCGTAAATGAATCGCAAATCACTTACCTAATGGTCGATCTTAGGTGTTGGAATTTTGTTGATGGGTTGTGGAATTCAGGTGCCTCTGCAACTGTCTACACTCTACAGGTTGTGGAGGGCGCTTAGCTTCTGCAAATGCTATGGGCGAGATGTTGGCGCTACGAAAGACCAGATATTCAACAGATACAGAAAAATAGTGTTTGTAAGCTATAAGGTCACAACAGTAACTGTATTTAAGAAAATATGATATGAGTGTAAGCATCAGTAAATTAATGATTAGTTTATAATTATTATTCAGTTCTTGTTTCAAATGACGTTTATAAAAATATATATTTAACTTAAACAACAACCCAATCATGAAATTAGAATGTGTCGATCGATTTATTGATACAATTAGCAATAAGTACGTACGATGAAAGAGGTTCCCAACATTACGCAACCTATTCTGTGGTCCTAAGCGAAAAGACCGTATGACGTGTCTCAAACTTTTGTCATAAATCATATTTGTATGTATATAGATAGTCTTATCATATTTCCTGAGCAAAATGACCGTATCTTATTTAAAATATGCAAATTCTCATAGTGAACTTGTGCCAAAATCATTCAAATCTCCCACAATCTGTCTTATTCCGTTTTTTTCACTTCCTTCCTACCCTGCGAAAGAAGAACAATTTGATTCTGTCAAATACTCCAAAAAATGTGTGCAAATAAAACCCCTGCAGTGAGTTCAGTGCGTGAAATTAAGTCCTCAAGACCACGGATCTGGAGAAAATCGTGAACCAGTAGTATTTGTGATTGGCGTTTTTGAGTTAAGTTCATTTTTCGCATCAAAAATGCATACTTTACAAAGACGTGTCTGGGAAATGAACGGTTTGGGAATAGCTGAACGTATCTTTAAAGGAAAGTATTTTATTAGAAACACTCAAACGTAACTTAAGTAACGTCTGTGTAACTTTACAGATGCATAATACTTTCTTTACATAATACAAATAAACATATCTTGAGATTCGTTTGTGAGTTCCGTTACATAACATGCCATAAGCCGCCATTTTGAAACCTACACTGATAAAATAAAAAAATAAATCACAGGGGTGAACTGCCTTAGGAAATTAACGAAGAAATAAAAAGACAATTTTGTCAGGTTTATAAATCTTCTTTCCTTGTATTTAAAGAAAAACTTCTTCACAAACAATATATATAGGCATATGCCAATAAAACAAACAAAAAAAATAAACTCCTTCAGGCGCCCAACATCAATTTTTAAAATTTATTTAGTATTTTTTTATATATGTAACTTTTTGCTACATATAAAATGGGCACAAACCACCACCTAGCACCTAGTGGCCAATACCACCTAGTGTAGTGGCTTCAAGCAAAAAAAAAAAATACCCAAAATGGAGAAACAGCGCGGCTGTACTGGAACGAATCGAGTAACGAGGATAAAGCGAAATCAAACCCTTGTTGGGTCCAAAATCCAGCAGAAAAAGAAAGTTTGGAAAGGAGACCGTCCCTTTTATATCTTCTGTCAAACTGACATCCCGAGATGTCGGCTGTCAAATTTCGAAAAAGAAGGAAAAACCAAAACTGAAATTCATAGAGCAAATTATTCTTTTTTTTATGAAAAAAAAAACAAGAAAATTGCCATTAAATTAGATTCAATTTCTAAATGAAAAATAAAAATGATTGAAACCATTATTTATTTTATTCCATCAATTTGGCGTTGCATGAACCTCGAGACTAAAATTCTCCTCAAGACTTGGAAAAAAAATCAAACGGGTTAAAAGAACAAACGCTGCAGGTTATTTTTCAAAGGCATCAATCTACATACAAAAATTCACCTCTTTCGCATTTGTACTTTTTGAGTTGTAAGATGAAATAAACATAAAGAAAGAGTTGCTTCTTACACATGAATGGAAGCTAAAAGTGACACAGATCACCTGCTTATAAAATACGATAAAATTGAAGATAACTTTAGAAAGATGAAGGTCTTTCGAAGAGTTCAGAAAATACGCGGAGTAACTGTATTCCAGATCAGATTTGGTAAAAATAGCATTGAAGATATGAAGAAGCTTTGAAGATAGCAGATGACAAACTGAAAGATTTATATGAATTGGGAATTATTCCTACTCAGTACCATCAATCTTTCTATATCGATGCTCAGTTCTACGAATTTCATTACTCTTTGAACAATGGACTAGCTCAGGAAACACTCGATGAAAATTGAGGTGATGAAAAAAAAAAAAAATTCAACAGTTGTAACTTGCACACATTCTGTGTTTCAGTAAATATTACTATTTATAGGTTTACTTCAAGTAAGTTCGGTAAAAAAACATATTTTTTTATTGTTTGAGTTTCTTCTGCATTTATTAAAGAAAAAACATATTATTTGAATCCGAAATTTGTTTCATAGCGTTTTATGTCTCACTTATCACTTTAATAGGACAATAATATTTATTTGTAAATATTAATATCCTACTTTTCAATAGTAAATATTACGTATAATTTGAGAAAAATGTTACTTGGACTAAGTTAGAGTTACAAATTGGGTTAGAGTTACAATACTTATCTTTGACTAGTCACAGCAAAATTTGAACATTTTGAAATTTGAAAATTTGAAAATTTGAAAAAATATCTTTGATTGCTAATAATATTTAATATTATTAGCAATCAAAGATATTTTTTCAAAGAGCTTCAATAAAAAGTAGCATTTAATATTTAAAAATATTTGACATACGAAAGCAATCTGACTGAGGCATAATTTCCCAAACTAAAAATGCTTACGAATGAAAAAAGGAAGTAATAATACAATTCATAGTTATTCTATTAAACCATTCTAGGATTCCATGATCACTAGATAAATATTTTTTTAAAGAAGTTTGTTTAGCATTTAGATGCAGAGGTAAATATTATAAAATCTGTGTTTGCTCAAAATGTTGCTAGAATGAGATACACTTATTTCGCTTATGACGGCAGTTTATGGTCACGACCGTAACTGTAAGTATTTATAAGAGTGTGAGCTTACTGTGTTATTAGATTATAATAATTCAGTTCTAGTTCAAATGACATCAATAGTAATATTTATTTAACCTAAATAACAACACAATCATGGAACTAGAATTTGTCGATCGCGTTATTAATACAATAAGCAATAATACCTACAATGACAGCGGTGCCTAACACTACGCAACCATTATATTTATTGCAAAGTAAGCTTTATTAGTTTTAAAATGCACCATTCCAGTTGGGAATTATTTAGTTCTGTTAATCTGAAAAATGAAGAAAATTCTAGAAATGAAAACCAAGAAATTAACATAAATCAACAGCGGGAAATTGATATAGGAGATGTTCAATTTATCAAGAAAGAGCCTGATATTTACAATTTGGCGAATGTCGCAAAATACGAAGAAAAAGATACAAAGAAAATTCTAAAAATAAATGTAAGCACTTTAGAATTTTCGTGTACGAAGTGCGGGAGTCCTCTAGATAGCACCGCGTCCATTAATGTTCAATGCAATAGATCCGTATGCAAAGATGTTTTTATTTTTTTATGTAGGTTATGTTTGAATGTGGAAACACCAAATAAAAATAAAATATTGAAACAGTTAAAATGTAACGAATGCTGTAAGTCGTTTGCATTGAAATATGTATTAATCAATCACATCAAAACCGTTCATAGCAGTGTAAAAGGAAACAAATGCAGCGAGTCTGATAATATGTGTAATTAAAAAGGAACCTTAAAAACACACATCGATGATGTTCATCGCAAAATAAAAAGATATGAATGCGGCGAGTGTGTTTATATGAGTATTACAAAAGGAACCTTAAAAACACACATCGATGATGTTTATCGCAAAATAAAAAGATATGAATGCGGCGAGTGTGTTTATATGAGTATTACAAAAGGAACCTTAAAAAGACACATTGATGGTGTCCATCTCAAAATAAAATGATATGCATGCAGCGAGTGTGATTATATCTTTACTGAAAAAAGAATCTTAAAAACACACTTTAGTGGTGTCCTTCGCAAAATAAAAACATATGAATGCAGAGTGTAATTATACATATATTCGTAAAGAAATCGTTTGACATCAAACTGATACAAAAAAAAAAAAGATGCAGTACGAAATCATATTTTGTATACCCTTTCCTTAATGTTGCTAAATCGTTCTTCCACCCTGAATATGCTCATAAAATATGTATCGTGTGTATTGAAATGCATTATTATTTTATAGTATTATTATTTATTCATACCGTCGTATTATAATATTATGAGAAATAAAATAAATCTTAAAAAAACTTAGTAATTTTTTCCCTTTCCCAAAAAGCAATATTTCTTATTCATCTTGATTTTTGTGTTATTATTTTATAGTTTGACACTGTGAACCGGCATGGAGTAAGTTACGCAAGTAAATTCAGAATTAAATAGTGTTTCAAATTACCAACAGAGTTAAGTTAAATAAATATTAAATTTTGGAACGAACTTTGTTTTTTTTTATATTTTAATATGTCTAATTTTGCAGTAAACATAAAATATAACAGTAAATTTCTTATATAATCAAAGATTTTTTAAATATCAACATATCAATTTGTAAAACCTCGCAACATTCGCTGTTGAGAATATTCAACGACGCACTTTTCAACAAAAAAAAAAAAACAATAATATCAGTATATTTAAATAATTCGATTAATAATATAAAAATAAAAATACAAATTTTGTGAAATTTAAATATACGGATCTCAGCGTTAGATTGAAATAGGTCTTTGCGTCACATCGACGACAAGCGAATCTGGCATTATCGGCTGTCGGGAATACAAACGAGGCCCTTGTGGTCGCTTCCTCCCGTGTAAAGTCCCCGGAGCCGTGGTAGAAAGTGCCGCAGTTCAAGGCTGTCAGCCTCGATGCGTACGCCCTAGGGTGGGATTTCTTCTCTCGGGGAATGATCCGAAGGGCGAAGCGAATCGTGCAGGTGTTGCTCAATTCATGAGTAGTAATGCCGACTCGCAAGCGGTTCCGCCATCCAACGGTAGAGCGCGCTCGCGGCAACTAAATGGGGCTTAATATGCACAGATATGCTTCTTTTTGTGCTTAGTTTCGGCCGCAAGCAGTCTTATCTTTCAGCCGGTAGAGCGCGCAATCTTTTTAGAGTATGATTGTAAAATTATATCAGTCCGATTTTCCCACTACTTCAAAACCAAGTAAATTTCACTTACCATGTCAAAACACAGTAGTTTCCGCGTAATAAGCAAATAGTTTGTTTAAAAATGAATCAAAAGTCAAATGAATAGAGTATTGTATATTTATGGTATACGTCTTAAATATTTATTTTTAAATATACTTACTTAGTGCCATTTTGTGCAGCTACCATTAAATGTTTAATAATTTTAGTAACTGTTAAAAAACAGTTAGTCATTTTATAGCTATATTTAAAACAATGACCAGTCGATTTTTAATAATATTACATACTTGAATATAACGTTAATAACCTCTTCAAAAAATAATTTTAACTCTAAATAAACCCACAACTAAAAAGCTACAAAGGTAATAAGTACAATACCATGTTTGCAAGTTCAGTACATGCAAACCATGTGTCATAGCCCACGGGTCGTGGTTTAGTTCAAGTATTCTTTGAGAAATCGTTAGTTGCTAAGAAGAGATCCGATTTGTTCTTCGGCGTACCGCAAGGTGCAATTCTTACTCCGTTTCTATTCTTACCGTTTATGATTACGTTTTATACTTTTCAATCCCGTAATAACTTAAACACGGATAATGTTCGATTTATAGAGGGTGTATTTATATTCACTTGTGTCCTTTTAGAGGGTTGATAGATCAACAATCATTCCCAATTACGAGAATAATGAATTCAAAAGAAATTGTTTTAATTTTTGAGAAGGCGGTTGGATGCGTGGCGCGAGATTGGGCATCGACCCAACAACTTCTGCGGCTCGCGAAGCACTTCGAAAAAAAAAACAAATGTTGTTTAATAATAAAATTATTTTAGTAAGATTATTTTTTCGAAATTAATATTTTGTTTCGTCTGACCGAAGTTATCGACATAGATCGACCCCCTAAAAGGATATCATGAATATAAATACACCCTATGTATAATAATATAAAAATATATTTAATAATATTGGTATTAAAATAATAATTAGGTGTCATTGTGCATGCAAGTTGCGGTATGTCACGATGCCGGTGATGAAAATCGCACCGTGTGTTCCGGGTTTGCATTTGGGACACGGGGTATTACGAGTACCTCATTCAAGGATCCCACTCTATAGAAAAAAATCCTGTAGGGTGTGTGGTGGGAAGTTGAAAATTGGCACGATTGTGCACGTACCAACTAATTGTGTAAGAGGGTTGATAAATTGGTCTATCAACAGGCTTAGAATTTGAAGCCACATTCGTATATAGCGATATTCGTTCTTTTGATATATGAAATATAAACAGAAAAGCAATTTTTCAAAGGTTCATTTTTGCAAAATTACGCTCATAGACGATCCCCTCCTTGCTAACGCCCGTGCGCTTGTAATAATACATTAACTTATAAATTACTGACGATGGACTAGTAGCAATCACCAGAAATCCCCAAACTTTTTACAAAATAACTGTATTTTTATTTTGTTCTAGGCAAGTATGGCCCTTTTATCAACGAAGTATAAAAATACCATTTTATATATGGGCTTACTATTTTTCAATAATCTTCCTGACAGAATTAAAGTAATAAATGATTGCAGTAAATTAAAAAAAAAAACTCCAAAGGTACCAATAAAACTGTACTCTTAAGATTCCAGAGTTTTAAGGATTTTATTTTCTCTTTCAATTCAATTGTGTCTTAATATTGTTCAATATTCATTTCTATACATGCAAAGTGTGAATGGAAAATAAATCAATGCAGTTGGACTTAAACCGCTAGAGAGAGCTAGTAATTTTATTTCTAGATACTAATCACTAGACATAATTATCTAGCACTTAGTTTGGACCTAAACCACTAGAGAGTGAATTCTTCTTTTCTCGTACGCCTTTGTGTTGTCAGGGAGGCGCCATTGGGCGCAGTACCGACTTGCCTTATTATTGTTTTTATGATGCCAGGCCGTTCAATGCAGGCAAACGAAATCTCACAAGTTTGTAAAATGAATGAGTTGTTTTTTTTGTATATTCTCAACGGCGAAAATTGACCTAGGGCCGGATTTGACCCCGGGGGATTCGAACCCGGGACCTCTGGATATAGAAGCAGGCGCTTATACCACTGCACCACTAGGTCACTATGACAAAAGGCATAAAAAATGACATTTTTTCTTAGAAAACCGCATTCTGTTTCGTTTCCAAATTTTTAACCATCGCGATGATGTTTATTTACACATCCTAACCATCATCTTTTTTGTCTATGTCGAGTGCAACTCCTGGAACTGATTGCTGTACGAGTACCCTCTAGAACTAGATGAACATCAGCAATTTCCGTTTGTACAATTTTCTGTGAGACCGATATGTAAATAATAGTCATACAACTAATTGGCCCGAAACAGTCTGTGCTAACATGTTGCTTATCGCTGCGATCGTACTCCCATTGGATCGGTGCGATAAGTTAATAAGGCGGTGACACACATCGCCGATACATTTAGTATGGATGGCATACGTCGAGCGGCACTAGTTTTATCGCTGCTGGTAACTTCGACGATCATATCTGAGGTTAATTCCCAGGACTGCAAGGTCGCCGGCCAAGGGGTGAGTGCTTTCAGTTATTCCTTCACTTTATATTGAGTACCAGTAGGATCCTGGGATACAGACACTGTCAACGAGTTAAGTAACCAAGATATACAAAAAAAAAAAATCATTTACAAACTTGTGAGATTTCGTTTGCCTGGTATCATAAAAACAATAATAAGGCAAGTCGGTACTGCACCCAATAGCGCCTCCCCGACAACACAAAGCCGTACGAGAGAAGAAGAATTCACTCTCTAGTGATTTAGGTCCAAAGTACGTGCTAGGTATATCGAGTGATTTGTATCTAGAAATAAAATTACTAGCTCTCTCTAGCGGTTTAAGTCCAAACTGCATTGATTTATTTTCCATTCACACTTTGCATGTACAGAAAAATATTAATTTCGATTAATTTAGGCAAATTTTATGGCTGGAATTTGGTAACCATTGGATATTTAATCATAAAAAAATATATTTAGAAACCTTCCTCTCATGTCTTCAACATAGTAAAAGCAGATTTTTAAAATTCAATTCTATTTCTGAGAAATTTAATAAACGGTAAACTGCTAATAGTTTCGTTTTAGTTGAATCGCTCTCTTAATAAATACATTAGAGCCTTAGGAAAAAAAGTAATTGAAAGGAAAATGAAGGGTCTCGAACATAAAATGTATGTTTTTTTATTTCTATATTTTGAAACTGTAATTAGATAAAAACCAACTGACCGCGCAGAGAGTAATCAAACCTGACGCCCTATAAAAGTAAAGCGCCGAATTCAAAGGTCGACTGTCAATAAACTTAGCCTTAACTGAAGGAGCCTTTAAGGTACTCGATTCCCAACCCTTTAATTTATTGAGTTTGGCAGTTTGCCGTATTGCTGTCTAGTAACCCTAAAATTAAACAGCTAAAGAACGAGTCATTTATTTATTTATTTAACCAAGGAAAACCATCGGGTGCTAGAGGTGAAAAGAAATCTCAACGAAACTTATGAGTTATCTAGTCTTATTTCATGACTATTGCTAATGAAAATTAAAAATATTTTTTCTAACGATTGAGCGTTTAGCTGTTTTGTAAGCTGGCAGTCATATTATACATACAAATGTATTTATTAAAAAATAATTATATAATAAATATATTTATTTCATATATATTATGGTAATGTTACAGCATCTATTAGGTAGGTATATCTATTTATATTTATTTAATGTAATTAAAAAATAAATAACCTAATTGTTTTTTTTCCTTTATTTTATATACATGCTGTTACATGCTGTTTATTTTATATTTTATGTATGCTTTCGTGAGAGTTAAATATAAAAATAGTACACACAAAAAACTGCCTTCTTTTAAAATCTAACAGAGATTGCAGTGGTACCAAAAGCATACTTAATTAAGTTATATTTCTGGTTTCAGAAGCTCCAAAAAAAAAATACTTCAACAAATGCTATTTCAAAAAGATAGTGGTTTTTGTTTTTGTTTTATATATATTTGGCATAATCTTTAAAGAAATTTCCTTACGTAATTCTCGAAGGCCATTAAAAAGGTGTTTAAAAAATCTTTACTTAATCTTCTAAAGTCTTTTCAAAATTAAACATCCTAAACTCGACTCTTATTATCTTTAATTTTAATTTAATTCCACATCACTTTGCTTGTCATTATTTTATTTTTATGTATGTATGTGTGTGTGTGCGTGAGTGTGCGTGTGTAGTTTTATGATGGCAATAAAGTGGAGGAGGGATTTACCTATGCTATAACAACTTAGAAATAAAATAACAAAATTTGCCTATAATTGGGTTTTTGTTTTTCAATATAAAAATGATAATTTATGCTAAAAGTTTTTAAATCTTCAGAAAATATATGTTTTTGTGTTATTATTTAACAAAAAGTAGATTTAAAAAACATATTCCTTATTTTTTTAAAAAACAACCAAATCCTATCAATATTTCATACAAAATGGTAAGGCTGAGTTTACACCTTTCCGTTCGTCGTGCAAGGCTTTTTCGCAGGCTGGTATTTGCAAGTCTGCTTAGATGTCCACCAGCATTGGTCATTTCAGGAGGCTGCGCTATGTTTTCAGTGTGTCATTTTATTTTTCAGTGTGCGGATTCCGGCCAATGTTGCGGCGGATGCTGTATCCGTGGACAATGCATTGATAGTAAGGAACAAATAATTTAGTAAGAGCAACCGATGAACCTGAGAAAAATAATTTTATCCTAGCAGAGGAATTATAAGCACTTGAATGTACAGCCAAAGGCACTCGGAGCTTTACCCCGAGAATTTTAAGTTGAACTGAAAAGCGTAAGGTAAAGCTTCATTTGCCCTCGACTGTACTGTACTGTACTGTGGAGTCTAATTGTCAGACCGTTTGAGAAGTGTCAGTTGTTTGACTACTGACCCCGCGGCCGCGGGTTCGCACGCAACAGTCAAATAATTTTACCCCTTCGTCACAGCCGTCTCCTCTACCCGCCTAGCACAAGCAAGTTTAAATTAGTTGAGCGGCGACACAAAAATAAATGTCTATGATTATGCCGCAAAAAACATGTAAACTTCACAGAAAAAATAAATTGTGGTTTTTAACAAATTTATATTGAGCTAAAAAATTTTCGTATTAAATTAAAGAAATTAAACATTCTATTTTTTTTTGTATTTATTACACTCTAGATTAGTTTAGACCTTTATTTTGGTGACTATAATTTGGTAAGTTTTTTTTTACATTGTTACAAAAGTTAATTTATAAAATACTTTACCTAACAGCATTTTTCTAAACTGGTCCGTGTTATATTAAGGCTGCGAGTTTACCCACCCCTTAGGGCATGACGAGGTAACTGTAAATGCACACACGCGGCGGGATAGAGCGTCCTTTTTACATAAAACACGAATAGCGGATCGCGTTACAGTAAACTACTAATCTAGTCGCCCAAAAAGGAGCTAGCGTATGGCAGGTACCAAATAAGCAAATTGG
The DNA here is from genome assembly GCA_020383195.1 of Neomicropteryx cornuta. Lineage (NCBI taxonomy): Eukaryota > Metazoa > Arthropoda > Insecta > Lepidoptera > Micropterigidae > Neomicropteryx > Neomicropteryx cornuta. Next base: position 3,427,639 of record JAHKQU010000024.1, read on the forward strand.
CTATTAGATTTGGCGCTTAAACATTGTTTTTCTTTGAAACTGTGAATTTTTATATATCGTCTGAGCAAACACTATCTAAAATCGCTGGCTTAGATATCAGATTTAGGGCCGAAATTTCAAGTCCTACTTAAGACTAACCTAAATTTTAAGTTAGACTTCATCGTATTTCAACTCACTCTTAGCGTTAAGTCGAACATAAAAGAATCCAAACTCCGCCTTAGCTAATGTTCTAAAGAAGAACAACTACTACTTAAGCCTTATATCAAACTTATGTCAGTGTTAAAATAACGATCTCAGTACATTAACGCCGCTACAGTCGCCGTGTATTGCCATCTGTGGTTTCGTCTCGTACTTGATTCTATATTTTCTAACTAATTAAAATTGACTGGATTAGCATATTTTGAACATCTTCAATTCAAGCAAAAACGCATGACAAAATCCTAGTAATCCTACAGCTGACAACATAACCTCAAAATGTCAGATGACTCGTCATATGTCAAAACAGATATTGTATACACAAACCATAGCGGCGAGTAGCGAACTAATCACGAGTGCGAAAACATTTAACAAAGTCGAACTTAAAAGTCAGTGAAATACACAATTCAATTTAGGTCATGCTTAAAAGTTAAGTTGATCCTAACTAAGAACGACTTTAAGCAAGGACTGGAATTTCGGCCCATAGTCTTCAAGATTAGTCTCGCGCAGAAAGTGTTATCGTAGATACTTGGAAAGTTCAAAATATTTCTATTTCGCTCAGTTTGTGTAGATATTTATTTTTGTATTAAAGCGCTAATTGTGTATTAAAATAATGAGCGTATTTGTGTGTCGTGAAAATTATAAACATTAAAAAAATTGTCATTTTTAGTCTATCACTTTTTTATCACGCAATGTTCGTAGTTAAATCGATAGGTGACATGAAACACGTTCAGGAATCCACATATTGCAAATTGAATCAATATTTAAACAGTTGTTGGGATAGTTAAAAAAATGTCTTCGCTGAATTGGAGCGAGACATTAATTACGCAACTCATTTTTTTTATGTTTCCTTGAAAAAATAACAGTTAAAAAAACAGTACTAAATAACTCTGTTATAGGGTTCCGCAGTCACTACGAAACTTACAGTTAGTTGCATACGTCACATCAGTATAAGGATTTCTAATTCTTTGCATTTTTCCTCTGGTATTCCTTTTTTTTAATACTAAAAATAATTATGTTTGCCGTTTACTTGATAACATTTAAAAATGAACTTACATTTTCTCTGTTCTTTTGTATTTTTTATTATTGTCTTTTAATGTGTAAACATTTATACCTGTAGTGTATTGCTAACAGTGACGCTCGTGACGTCACAAACGTACGCGATGCGAGACGATGCGCGTCGTGGAGTCTTATCGTGCTGCAATTGGCAATATTCAATTTCTAACTGATGTTTAATTATTGGAACCAAAATAAATAAATAATAAATGAGTACAAAATACAGCAAGTTCCGATAAAAAGACACGGTTAATTGGTCCTGCGATTTCTAGCGTTATTAAATGATGAGAAACTATATCAAAATTTTGTCGAAAACTAAACGAATCGTGTCACAAGACCCTGTTCTGAGCAAACAACTATGGCGCTAGGCGCGCGCCGATAAATCGGCCAAGGTCCGTCGCGCGTGTAGGAATTAACCAGCTGGCCGAATTTACACCATCTGTTAAAAAATATAATAAATTTGGGCATAAATTTTTTCGCCGTCTTTGTATAATTTCTTACTTAAAACAAACCCCTCCTTAAGTCTTCGTGAATTGTTCTGCGACACACTGTATTCCATGTTATAAGTATTTAAATTTTCAATACTCCCATTACAACAACAGACGTTTACACATCTTACCCGTGAGTCCCGGCACCTTATTACGAATATCTATAGTAGAATTATTAAACAATTGTTTATCGATTTTAGTTTTTTATTTCATTTCAATTTGAGAAATAGATTTTACTTGTGTGTAAGGTTCTGTAAGGTACTGTAAGTTCCTGTAAGGTACTGTAAGGTTCCTGAAAGCATGAAATAAATGTTGCGTACGTTTTTCAGCCACCCGTGACTGCATGTACGTCGGTAGTGTGTGCAGACACCATTCGTGCATAGGCGAAGCGGACTGCCAGGTCTATCTACCCCCCGAATGCCCCGGCTGTGAACCGATACCGGTTTGCGTTGTCAGCCCCGGCCCGCCCAACGCCAACGCGACCGCAGTACGCGACGACACAGCGACGCAGGCGACACAGAGTCGTGCCTGTCGCGTAATTGAAACAATACACGTGTACTTTATAACATCATTAATATTGTACCTATATACTTAGGTAATTAAATTTATAGTAATGTTATATTTATGGTTTTATTGAAGGAACTAAAGCGGTATTTGTAAATACTGTTGGTAGTTCGAAATAGCAACTTATCCAGTTACGATGAAGGTTTTGATCCAGTTTGATAAAGTTACGATCCAGCCTATATTTTTATTTTTTTTTTTTATTTTTAAAGCCTATAATTTTCCTACAACAGTTTAAAAAAAAAATTGATATGAGCAACCCTTACGGCACAGTATTAAGAGGGATTCAGCATACGCACTGTCGCTGCGCAGGGTTACGGCGCGGCGGCGGGTTGAGGTGCGCGAGCTGCCGCGCGGGGAGTGGATCGCGCTAAAAAATCTAGCTAATTGGCCCTGCGATTTCAAACATGATTTGTTTTTGATGTCAGATCAAAATTCACTATGATTTTACGTGTCGTTTACCTCAACTAGTTTATCATTCTTGTCATAAGCTCGCGAGGTTACTGTTCAATGCTAAACCGGTCTTACGAAAAAAAAATGATTAACTTTCGAAGTACATCGCACACCGCATGGCTCCACCCCGCGACTAGGTGCGTAACGAGTCCTCAAAGATTAAAAAGATTTTGATTCAATTTTGAATACGTTTATCTCCGTAACTGGGAAACATTTTTTGCTGATTAATATTATAATCCCCTTAAAGGATCACAGTGAATAAAAACACATCCTGTATAATATAGCAGCCGGTTTAGAAAACATGCTTAAGAGTAAAAACCCAGTTTTTTTAAATAGCTTTTATTGTACTATTACGAATGATTACAATTACAATACTAAATTACACACTTGTAATATTTTATTTCAATAATTTACTGTCGAAAAATAAGTGAAGTTTGTTTTTAATGAATTTAGAAAAATTTGATTGCAATTCCAAAAAAAAATGCATACGGTTTCATAACGTTTAAATTTAACTTGTATCATCGAACATTTTTAATATAAATTAATCCTAAAAAAAATCAATAAACACATTTTTTTTCTATAAATCTAGCAACTTATACATAACTTTAAATTATAGACTAAAAATAAATAATTAGTAACTATACAATATTATGCTTATATAAAAATAATACCTGGATGAAAAATCATTAAGTGTAATAATTGTAAACCAATATAAAAGTGTTTAGTGTTTTTCAAAAGGCCTTATTTTTATTTTTTTTTAAATATGGTTAACTTATGATGCAATAGCTTAGTAAACTGTCTGCAAGAGACATGAGATCTGAGGTTTAACTGCTGGGGCGTTAGCGTTTTAGTCTGTACGATTTAGATTTTCGGCTGACTGGTTATCATGACTTTATAATGACAAAATGACTCTAATGACAAAATCTTGTACAAAGAACACTGTATAACGATGGTAGGTACCTACCTACATACGTTTGTTTTGTACTAAGGAAGGGAACTGAAAACGTGGTATGCATGTGCTTCGAACGATTCGATTGGTGGTCGATTGGTGGTGTCCAATTCGATGAAAATATAAAATATTTTTTTTGTTAATGAAAAAATTGTTTCTTACTAACTACAACGTAAGTTACTTCGTAATAAAAACTAGCTTTGAATTCGTATACAAAATTTCGTAGCAGTGCTTTTGACCGTTGAGGAGTTCCTTTGTTGGAGCCATTTCTGGGTGAAGGATCAGGTCATGCTCACCATAACCATGCATTGTCTTCGAAACTGAACCAACATGTCAAATTGCAAGTCCGTAGGATAAGAGGAAGTGGTTCTAATTCAGCTCGCAAGATTTGACCTGAACCGACGCACAAACATTGCAAGACCAATAAAAAAAAGCTTGTAATATAAATAATCAAATCGCGTTGCACTCAAATAACGTTTTTTAGAACAGGTAACTATTACCTTGACAGGCTAAAAAAAATATATTCCATTTTTAGAATATTACTTTAAATATACTACCGGCCTGGTGGCGTAGTGGTGTGAGCGCTTGCTTCTAAGATCCCGGGTTCGAATCCCAATTGGGTCAAATCCGGCCATGTCATTTTTCGCCGCTGAGAATATTCAACGGCGCTTTTCTCAACACTGTCGACTGGTTAAGTAACAAGACAAGACAAGTAACAAGACACATATTATGTATTCATTATACAATCAAAGCGAGCGTTTTGCACAGACGAGACGCGTGTTTTCACACCTGTATCAAATCGAGAAATTGTACTAGACGCCAACCTTTCACCTATAATTATTATAAACATTAATACCTGTCCTTTTAAATTAAACAATAATTCGGTTCCTAAAAGTAACTTCTTTCAATTCAAGTGTACCACCTACTCTAACTTGTCATAATATTAAGTACACTACATACATTATACCGACATTATAATTATATATATAGGACAGCCAAAAACAAATATATTCTAGTTCCTACAAAAGATTAGAGTAGCGCCAAGTTCGAAGCGACTTCAAATCAGTTGCATACAATATGAATTCTTCGTCCATTTTGCAAATTTTTCAAGGGAAGGTTTTTCATTGTTTTATTGATTATAGTAATGAATTGATGAAAATAATGAATGTATAATATTTATATATTTATCACAGGAAATATAAAAACATGCATTATTCGATAGCTTGGAGTTATTTTTAATTTAAAAGTGAGTGTTGACAATGAGCATGGGTTCTAAATAAATCGCGGTCGAAAATTATATTGGTTGAAAATGGAGGTTGAACATCTAAACATTCAACGATAGATGGCTCGTTGAACAAATGTGGACTTTTTTATAAGTAAAATATATTTCAAACTGCATTTGATTGTTCGTTGTCAGGAGATTACCTTCTATAACCTCAATATCAAAGACGTTTTTAGATGGACCAACTCGTAATAAGCTAGTGCAGTTTGGCATCTATAGTAAAATTCTGCTGAAAATGGTCCATTGAACATATAAGTACTAGGGCGACGAATTATAAATGGTTGGGTCGATCCGTATTTTTAGATTCCAATTTTCTTCTGTCGCCGAGTTAGTTAATTTTGCTACTGTTGCTTTGAGTTCACATAACCGTAAATTATTTGCATTTTTAAACAAATTCTGTTAATCATTAGCCACTAATATATTTATTAATATAATTAATCGACATGAAACAGTTAAAAACTAATAATTTTTTAAATATAGTGGAGAATTCAGCCTCTACTATATTTTAAGCCGGATTAAATACTGTAACGTAATTTACCACATATAATTTTCTACGCCATGTTGTCTTTAGTTTATGATATTCAAAATGCACTAGTTATAAATATGATAATCGATACTATATCCTACTGATATTAACATAGAGTTAATACATAGTTAACATAATTTCTTTCATATTCCTATACTACGTACATATATCAAATAAACCTATTCTATTTTCTCTAATTTTATATCCCATCTTTGGATTTACTTCGAGGTCACTATACAGATTTCAAAAATGCATTCGACCAAGTTAACTATGAAACAAATGCGTATAATTCATTTCAATTTAAAAAAGATTGTTTTATGAGGTGGCTTATCTATTTCTTATCTTACAATAGAAAGATATTTTAGTCCAGTGTTTATAAGCAGACATTATTATGATATATTTGAATAAATGCCTTATATAAGAGGCGGGTACCATATTAGCCATATTCGAGATCTTAGTTATACCAAACTCCTGTCTTTATCCAGATGAAACCTTCGTGACAACACGAAAAATATTGAAAAAATACATGGATATGGTTGTGAGTATTTTGCTTTTCGGTGTAAAATCAGTCGTCGCAATCAACGCTTTATTAATGTCTTAAAGGGTGTGAAATATGTTGATCCACTCTTCACTGTAGCTGCTATTATCATGCTAACGCGAAATTATTAGGTATTTCTCTATAGAGGATTCATCATTCTTTTTTGAGGAGAATATTTCGTCTTATTTATTATTTTAGCCTCATTCATAGTGGTTTTAAGATAAGCTCATCGTCATACAAATTATTGGCGCACAAGAAGTGTTATCGATACCGGACGTTAAATTTTTTTAAAAAAATATTATTTCAACGTCAAATAATAGGTGAGAGGCTGTTAAACTTTTGCAATTGAAACAATAATCTTGCCAAAGCTTTAAAATTATGAAACTGTGTGCTAATTTTACTAAATTACTATGTTTGGACTTGGTGCGGTATCTGAAAATCTTTTTTGACAATTTCTTGTCGAGCAATCTGTAGATCATGCACTCAAGGGCGGATCTAGAAGAAATCTTGAGGATGGTAAAATGTTTTTGACATTTCCCCCCCCCCCCCCCCAAGTCATTTTCTAACCGCGAAATAGATCAAAAAAAAACCTATGACTTAACACATTTTAAAAGTTCATTTGCAGGTGTGGATGTCCACCGTGCTCATGCAGGTCTTGCATTCGACGTAACAGCACCAGTGGAACTTGCAGTCGCACCTTTCCTTGATAGTGGTCTTCATGGTGTTGTAGCCGCGGCCGCAGCACATGAGCGCGCACCCGTCCATTGCGTGTGAAGTCCTGTTGCAGACGCGACCGGTGGTGCCGACCGAGCCCTGAATGGTAGAAACATGAGTTAGGCATGGTTTTCGGACCAAAGAGCGGGTCTAGTCTCTGGTGCATTCGCGACTGGCTTCCTGGCTCTTTGTCAGTAGTAGTACGGGAGCTAGCAATGTTTTCGCCATTCGATTTTAGCAAGATTAATTTACAATTCTAGCGCACTAAATATTTATTTAGTTTGTCAGAGAATAGACCCGTTGGAAAAAAGGAAATCTTTATGGTGTTTTCAAAACTCCACAGGCACATTAAAGAGAGTTCTAGAAGAGTGTAACATTGTAAGCAATAAAAAGTTATTAGTGAAAAAAATATTTTTTAAAATAAGCTTTTATTCAAATGCTTGAATGCATATACAAAATTTCATGTCTGTGCCGTTGACCGTTGAGGAGTTCTTTTGTCTGGAGTCAATCCTGGGTGTAAAATCAGGTCATGCTTAACAAAAAATGCGTTGTCATCGGAACTGAACCAACATTCCAAACTTCAACTTCGTGGGATAAGAGGAAGTGGCTCTAATTCAAAATTTAACCTAAACCGACATTCAAACATTACAAGCTGAATAAAAGCTTGTAAAAATGAAGGTTGCCTTATTAACATCAGTACAAAATACAAAGTCCTTTGCCAGAAAGAATAGGAAACTTCTAATGAGGATATTTATCTTAAAACTCTTTTAACACACGCCAAAGAAAACATCAGTACAAGTCAAATGTTTAAATTCTTTCAAAAGTCGAAACATTTTACATTATTAGCACTGCCATCTTCTGCTTGATTTAGAAACGTATTCCTACTCTTAAAATGACCACAGAGAAATTAATCAAATATGGATGTAACATAGCTTCTCCTCAGCTCTCAAATAATAATCTCATTAGAAAATACATTTCATTTAAAAATCTAAAACGGACCCAATAAAAAATATGGAATTAAAAGTATTAATTAATTTAGGAAAACATTTTTGGTCATTCTTAATCCCTAGATCCGTGTTCTACTCTCTATCCGAATCTCCAGTAGTTATAATTACTAAAATCTAAATTAGTCTAAATTTCATTAAGTTTATTTCTGTAATTTAATTTATTTAAGTCTCACTTACGAATGTATATACTATAAGTTGGTTAACTGGTAGATATTGCCTTTGAGGTATAGTTCGCCATGTATAAAATAAGTTATTCTGTATTATAGTGTAAATGAATAAATAAATATTAATTAAAAACCATCTACTTTTTTTGAAGTCTGTTAAAACCGTGTGATCGCTTTTTTAAAATATCAAAAAAGAAAGTGGTGTTTTTTTCCATCGTGTTTTCTATGTGTCCCGTATTAGTTTCGTAAAGTTACTTTTAGTGTAAGTCTAAATGTAAGTTTTCCGTTCAAAATGATTTAATATATTATACCTGCTATTTTAGAGTCAGTTTTATTTGTTATTTTAATTGATTATCCTGTTTATTTGTTTTATTTTTAAATATCAGGTTAATTCATTATTATAAATCATTTAACCTACAATGTTCAGCGGAGCCTACATCTAAAAATGAGTTTCTTGTGCATACTTTTAAGTAAAATATATAATTATTTATGTATATTTCTATGAAAGAGTATTTACTTAAGAGTAAATAAATATGTTACACACATCCATCCATCCATAATTAACATTTTGAACTGATTTGATCCTGTGCATTTGTGCATTTGCATTGTGCATTTGATCCTGTGCATTTGTGTGATTTGACTATGGGAGGTATAATTTTTTTGAATGTTCATAAACCATTTTTTCCCACCCCTAGGATTAATCAAAAATCAAAAATAAGTTTTAGGCAAAACTTAGGTTTAGTTTTAGGGGTTTTCTAAGAAATAATATAAAATTTAAATTAATTCGAAATCTTATATACTAAGAAAGTTATGGTAAAATTTCAATTTTTCGAATCCCCCCCCCCCCCGTATTCCCGCCCCATGCACTGATTTTACTCATTAACGAATAAGGTTATCGTGTCCACAAGAAAGTGATATAGATAGATAGATATATATGTAAAAAAACTTATAGATAAACGTTTAAACAGAGGGTAGCTTTGGGTTCTAAGGGATGTGAAACGCGAAGAATTAAATAATACTCGTATAAATATATATATATAAAAAACTCTTTTAAAAATTCATAAAATGATGAAAATAAACCTTACTATGAGGCTGTAAAAGTGTAGGTATGATATATTACCAGTGCCGGATTGGTGACACAGTAGTTGGGTGAGTCCTCGAGGTACACGAGATCTTGAGCCGTGGGCAGGCTATATTTCGGGTCTCCCAGCCGTAGTTTCCCGCGACGACTCACGCGTACCTCAGTCGCGCCGTCGTACTTATCGCGGAGGTAGTCTCCTGGGAAAAATATGAAAAAAGTTAATTTCCCCGCACAGAGATTGTTTTTAAATCTTAATAAATTTTTCTATGCAGTTTTTAGATTATTCTATAGACCTGCCACGATCTCACGTCTGATAATAAAAAAAACAATACATTTTGAAATCAATTCTGGAATTCTGGACATCGCGTCAAAGCGACTCTTAGCGATGGACTGAACTTTACGTATCGCAGCTCATGGTTTGTTTATATAAATATAGGCTCCCATAGGCTAAATATAGGTTTGTATATAAGCTCCCATAAATTAACAATATTAAAGTGTTATGAAAAAACTTTTACTGTAAAGTCAATATTTTTTATTTTATATACAGGATGTCTCAGAACCATTCCCGTCGACTTAAAGGGGGTTTTGTGTAACCTATTATGAGTAAGAAATGATATAAAAGAATGCGAAAAAAAAAACATCCACAAATTTATTATTATTTTTTAACAAATGACGTCAAATTAGTAAGCGCGGGAATTCCGATGCCGCGCTGATGGAGAATGGCCTTGATCCGTTACGGCGTACGGCGACAGCTGACCGCTCACAATACAGTGAACGACGGGTAGTTTCCCGCATGCAAATATTGTAATGCAAATGGATGGATGAAATACAACAGTATGTGCACCAACCGGTTAATACAGTATTTATTTGTTTTTTTTTGCTAGCTATATGGCAACATGTCCATAATCACCTGACTTTAAGTTCACCCTTTGTATTCGGCTATTGAAACGTAAGACGCAATCTCTTGCATTGCCTTCAAAGTGTTAATGAAAGCCCGTCTACGGCACAATTCGAGTGATTCACGGCGCGCTTATGATAGTCGATTTTTAGCAGCGAACGGGTTAGGTCTAATGATAGTGCTCGTCCCTGGAATAAAGCCGTCCCCGGGCGATCGCTCCAACACAATGGGACGTATAAATCACCAACGCTTAACACTTTCAATGCCGACTTTCGTATTTATTTGCGACTGTTCCTTAGTAAAATCTCATTTTTTTTTATTATCATAATATGTCATAACGTAATAGCTTACAATAGAGATTTTTTTATTTATTCATAATGGCACAATAGACATCAATAAATGATATAATAACACTAAAAAGAAATTAAGAGCTGCCAGAAGATGGTTGCAGAAAAAATTAAATACTCATCACTTAGGTGAGGCGTTACTAATAAGAAGGACCATAGGATAAATATTTTTATTATAGTTTTATTATAAAGATAAGGGTTTGCCATTATGTTTTAAAAATGATTTCGGGTAAGTGGCCGCCGCGGCTGACTCGAACAAATTCCAGCCGAGAGGCCCAATTTTCAACCACTTTTTGCAGCAAGTTGGGCCGTATGTCAGCAATAACGCACCGAATATTCTCTTCCAAGGCGTTAATCGTGTCCGGCTTATCTGCGTAGACAAGCGACTTCACATAACCCCACAAAAAATAGTCCAGCGGTGTTAAATCGCACGATCTTGGAGGCCACGCCACAGGCCCACGACGCGATTTTTACTTTATTTTAGAGTGATTTTTTCTAAATTTGCACTATTTGCAAACGTTGTTCAGGAGTAAGTCTATTCATTATGAAATGGCAAACCAAACTGAGCATAAATCAAGTGACAGCTGTCAAAAACACCAACTACGAAAAAATTAGTGCCAGATTGAAAACCACGCCTCTGAAAAAAGCACCCTATATATATTCGTACAAAACATCATACATGCAATAAATTAATAATTAATTGAGTTGCGTAAAATAATTGCCTATGACCGAAATTCTTTTCTAAAAAAGAAAAAAAAATGTAGTATTTATAATATCTAAGGGTTTTTGCTTATTGTCGGATGTCAATGACCTTCGTAGTCAGAAAATAATACGTTAGAACTATAACGAAAGGGTTTTCGATTTATAACTCGGAGAACTATTTTTTTTTTGCACTTTATTAGGGGGTGAATGAGGAGCGCTTCCCCAAAACGAAACGAAATATGATAAAATTGAATTTTTAAGAGCGTTATAGACCATTATAAGTGTTACTTTATCTAGGCAGTTCCTTTATATTTATATTTATAATATTTATTTATAAACAGACTAGTAATAGTTATATTTATAAACAGACATTTGTAAGCGTAGTCGTTTACTCAATGGGTCAACATAACCGAATATGTTGATCAACTTGTACGCCAAGTTATTTTACAGTCTTAACACCTTCCAGTGGAATACATTAGTAAGTAGCAACATTGGTGCAGTCATGAATGCAGAGTCTAAAATTTGTATTAACTCTACCTCTATTCGTGATACTGAAGGTAACATAGTTTGTCTTGCTGCTATTCAACGTCAGAAGGTGATTAACTAACCATAATTTAACATTATCCAAGTCGCTTTGCAGACTCTTATCTGGAGCTTATTATGACAGTGTCATCAACAAAACTTATTATGTCACCAAAGACACCAAAATTACATAAGCCGTTAATGTAAATAAGAAACAATATAGGTCCAAGTACACTACCTTGAGGTACGCCAAAGTTGACCTCTGCACTATCGCTAATATTGTCGCCAATTTTAACTTTTTGCAAGATAACTTCTAAACCATTTTAATGCTTCGCCCTTGATACCTATCTTATGTAGTTTTTGAAGAAGTTTACAAATGAAGACATTATCAAATACCTTGATATAAGTAAAAATATATAAGTAAGCTGTACAGAGTGTTAAAAATAATATATGTTACTGTTTTAGTTATTTGTTCATAATGTAGCGGTTTTACGAGATAATTGAAAACAATGTAATTTAATTTCAAAGCCTATCGAAATTACTAAAATATTGGTTTCTAAATCAGAAAACTAATATTTCTGTAAAAATAATAATTTCATATTTCATTAAGTTTGAATACAGATTAATCTTACGGTGAGGTTTCAGTAATACAAAACATACATAGGAGTTTTTATACAATTTAATACGAAGACGATTCGTAATAGAAAATAAAAATATAAATAGAATTAATATTTTTATATGCAGAACTTATTATTCGTTGAGTTTGTTTTTTTTTGCGCGTTATTTAAACTTATTTTTTTGTATATATATTATATATTATTCGAAATTACGTTCATATTTTATTGTTGTTTGTTGATTTTATTGTTGTATACAATTTTTGTTCGTATTGATGGTCGGTCGTCGCCAATAGCCTGGAATAAAAGCGATGACTACTTAGAACTGTTATCCGAATAAAAGCAAGGTATTAAATGAGGCTGATACTCGTGACAAGCGTGTGTGGATGAGATAGAAACAATGTTACCGGAGGCATTAGGATTTTTAATTTTTGTATGAAGCAATCTTCTCACACACAATCTCAAGATCAAGATGGTTTAAATTCAAATAAAAAACATTATTTATTCTTTATTATTATTACATTACAGTACATATCTTAACTGATGGCTTTAATAATGCCCTTTAAAATTACTTTATAAATTCTAATTATACCTCAAACACAAGTATACATAAGTTAACTTGATATTCATTTGAGAACACCTTTGTACGGACTAAGTTACGATTCGAGCACTTCAAAATTCGGTTTATTTTACTGATTAATATTGTAAACCGTTTTTTAGGAGAATTATAGATTTATAGCTAGTTATAGATTTAAATTAATTGTGTAGACACATACATATTCCTAGCCAGGAAGGTTATAGCGCAAGCGACACGAATCGAATTGATTGCTTTCACTCGATACATAATTTATTGACGCATTCGATTTATTTTCTTAGTATCGTTGAAAATCGATTTACTTTGAAGCACACCCACCCTTAAATCAAATCTTCGTTCATCTCTCATCGAACTAAAGTCTTTATTAACGATAGTTTAATTTAAACAACTTTATATTCATTATGAATTTAACCACGCATTCCTGATAAAAAAACAGCTAATAGGTCTTGCGATTAATAGTGTTACTTGTTAAAAATATATATCAAAATTCATAATGATTACCGAGGAAAAAATGTAAACTTACTTGAGAATAGTTAAAAATCTGTTAAAAAATATTGTAAATTTAGGGATTATTTCTTACTCATATTAGTTTATAAAAACCCCTGCGAAATGGCCAGATATACAGTTCTTATGCCCAGTTTAACTGGAAGTTTTCTATTGACGTCAAAGATAACTAGATTTAATTAGGTTGCAAATTCGCATTGGCCTTGTTTGGAAAAATACTAAGTTGCATTTCACACGTTGTGACTTCAAATCAGACTGATACATTCTTTTCTCACAGTTTAATTTTCATAATCAAAGACAGTACTTTTCAGTCTTCAGGTTAGACATCTTCCTAGGTAGTCAAACTTTCATACAAGTCTTTACCTTGTATCGAAGCTATTACCGGTCATTTATTAATTTACATTTGCAGTCAGAAATTGGTTAGGACAAGTGTGAACCTCAATAAACTAATTGGTGACCCTGGTCTATCTCTATCCTTACCACATGTTAACAAGAGATTTATTACCTCCCGTTACAGTAAAACTCAAACACCACTACTGTGAGTTACTTGTAAGACACTTTATAATGGCCTAATTTCGTTTAAAGAATAAATTAAAGTCCGTTTGGAAAATTCGTTCTGTGTTTATTTATTTTTTCATTTATTTTCGTCTGACATCTAGATAAATAACAATGTTCCTTTAATGATCACTTCCTATACAACTATACAACTTGAAATATCTCTAAATGTAATTAGTCAAATCTAGAAATACCTAATTAAATTTTTTGGAGCAAATTTAATAATAAATCTTATGGCGGTGAACAAAAACGTTTGGAATGAGCCAACCTGTACATTTAGGTTTTTCAATTTTCTCATGCATTTTCTCGGCCTTATCACTATTGTTTGCTATGAAAGTTTTTCATTTAAGTTTTTCTTTGAATGAATCGTGAATTATGTACCACCTTTAATGTTCAAAACAATGAAAACACATTTCGGGCACATTTGTGTCAAAGGCTGGGGTTAATCGCTTTTTGACCTTGAAATGTTCGGGAAGTATGAAGAATGTGATAGAAAGATATAGAAAGTTCCAGCATATTCCTTCCGGGACAGTTTCAGAAGCATATAGAAGGTTCTACGGATCAGTGGAAGGTTGTGAAGTTTCAAGATCAATTTTGATCTTCTTGGAATATTCGAGAAGTTTGAAGAATCTGGTAGAAAGTTGCGGAATGAAGAAGTTTCTAGAAGATTCTAGAGATTTGTTTTTAAATATTTAAAAAAAAACCATTGTGTTCTGTATATTAATACGAACCTAAAATGGATATGAATCTAGTCAAGCAATTTAGGAAAAATCGTAATCATCTCTTTTTTTATTGTAGCTTGAAATAAAACGTAAAATGTCTGTAATACATCGATAGGAATGTTTTGATACAAGTTCGTATAATTAGAGTTTGCCTATCCCTTACGTTGATCCGGAGAAATCTACCTCCGCCTTCCGGGGTGCCGAAAGGATTTTTTTTGAAATATAGATTAATACATTATTGTGCAATTGATGTCAATTTTATCAAGTTCCTTGTAGAAGTTTTACTTCTGACTCGCTTGGTGTTACCACACACACACTGGTTTATTAATAATCTTGTTTTTTTTTTAAGTTGACAACATTCAAGATGCACAAATTCTTTTCTTTAAACCCATTATTAAGATAATTGCACTTGGAATTATTAGCATCGGATGCCGCGTGGGTTTCTGTGAGTGTCGCTCGTCTTTGTAAAGGCGCGGTCTGGGAGAATAATTATATAGGATGCAAGATGCTGGTGGTCCAAAATTATATCATGTCAAGTGTGAGTGTGAGACCGGAATAATATTAATTCGTGTGAGGTACACGAATGTAGATCCGCCTTAATATTCAGTACAATGAGTCATGTAGCCAGTGGCGTAACTACGCCGCTGGCAATTTTCGAGTCATCGTTTATCTTAGAAAACAATGTGAAAAATTAATCTAAAACGAAGATTTCACAAAGAGTGATATTAAATGATTTGCGCGTGATTCATCTCAGTATTTTGTTTCTTGTTGTTCTTAGTGAGAAATTAGTTATTTAGCTAGTCTTAGTTAAGAAAAATACGTGGAATATATGACTTGTTTCATATTTTTAGGAAGGTATGTAAAACTACGTGTATACGATTAATCCGAACTGTATTTTTTTTTTGCAATGTTTTGTTTAAAGATATACATAAATAAATTAATATAATATAAAATAAATAAAATGTTGGCGCATTGCAATAAAATAAATGTGTCCAGCAAAATATATACGAGTGTAAAAAAAATATGGGTTTCGTGGTCCGACCAACCGATTCCTCCGAACTTACCGATTTCTCTGAAAGATCCAATTTGTTGCCAGCACGTGATGAGGCTGCAGGAACCAGAAACTCCGTGGCATTTGCAGGTGACCCTGGATTTTTTGATGACTGCCTGAAAGAATATATTTTTTTATATTTTTTTTAGGGCATTCTTCGCGAGATACGTCTTGCTCAAATTCTGCAGGCATAAGAAATTTTAATTTTGTAACTACCCAATATTTTAGTTTATTACATTTTCTTACAGGTACACTCAATTGTCATAATTTAAGCATAGGTATTTGACGAAAAAAAAAAGCATAGAAAAAGGCTACAACTGCCATACATTGGAGACTCCGACATTTATTAAAGATCTTAGCAGATATCCATTCTTTTACGGAGATAAATAAACGAATTAAATATTTATCTTAATTGGTAAATTAACAGAAGCAAAAATTTATGAGGTTTTTATATCCGGTATGCCAAGCTAACATTGTTGTTAAAATTCGACTTATTAAATAATTTAAAAAATATATCCTTATTAAATGGGGAGGGAGGAGGGCTATAAAATTATTAGCCAGAACCATTCTCCCTTATTTACAAATACCTAAACATTAGGCCCAAGAGAACAAGAGTGAAGTCCGATCTGCGTGACCTGGTGACCTACTTGTGTGACCTTTATAAATAGTACAAAAGTGTGGGACATACCCTCCGTCCGGCCTCGTTGTTGTGCCTGTTCATGAGCGTCCTCCCTTGCTCCCGGCTGCCCCTTTTGACCTTTCTTTCCATCTCTCTCACGTCCACGAACGCCTCTGTGAATCTGCAGGGCAACAGGAGAACATGAGCTTTAAGGAGGTGTCAAGAACCGGCAAACCCGTACAGCCGTACACATAATCTTAGCCTCATAGCGGCCATACACCAATCTGAAAGCGCATACATTTAAAAAACATGGTCATCGCATAACTATATACTGTAATTAGGCATGTTTTCGATCGGATAAAAATATTTAGTCTGAATTCAAGTAGGCAAAAAAGACTATCAATCTTCTTTTCCATTTTGAGAAATCCTCATAATTTTATTATATTTTTTAAGTTTGAGCTTCGTGAAATACTTCTTGAATTCTCTGAGATTAGGAATACTGGATTTCGTCATATTTATTTATTCACGCGTTTGACATCTATTAAATCAGTGTATAATTTATAAAAAAACAGCGAAGCAGAAATACCTGATATTAGTGTTTTAGTTATGCTTTTTTTCCAAAACACAAAAATAAAATTAACCTAAAAATTGTACCAGTGCACTTTTTTTGTAAAGGCTAAAATTTCCGAAGACTGAATGGGAGGTCAATTAATATGTAGCGAAGCGACAGTAACGTTACGTTACGTTTGACGAGGATGGAAAAATCGCAAGTTTTTTGTGTTTGTTTTTTTAGGGGTTTGTATCTTCTAAAGTTACACTGGGCTAAGCCCAAAGGACTGATAAGATGGATTAGTTACTCAATCAAAAAGCTTGTGAAGACAAATCGAAAATTCGTTTTATATAAGACTAGAACACATAACTACGGATATACTATAGATTCGGTAATAACTTGACCGTCTTAAATATTAAAGGAAAAAACAAAACATAATATTTAATATTTTTTATCTAGCAACATTTAATAAATAAATTCATAGAAGGCTACAAATCTGTCCGCTCTATATGAATGTATGTTTATAGAATATTAAAATTGAAGTCGAGTGTGTTAAAAATGGGGAAAAATTAATTTTAGAGACTGCCCCTTAATAATTTGTTACCTACTACACCAGCTACGTGGAGCATGTAGAGCGTACAGTAGAGTAGATTAATGCGTTATTTACACTTAAAGAAGGTTCTGTGGGTGTTTTTAGGATTCCTAATTTTAAAATTTAATCTACATCCATCCAAAGAAATCCAAAGAAAAGCGGACAAATCTCTCTATAAAATGCACCGACAATTTACAGCTTTAATTTTCTCCAAAAATTTCATGCACCACCTGTAAATTATGTATTCCTGGTACCCTGAAAATTCATAGTAGCTGTTGGCTGCAAGTGCAATTAAAAAGTGAAAGTATGAATTGTAGGTTACTGGTATCATGCATAAAGGCGAATAAAATATCTGTACAAACAAACATGTCGAAATATTAGGGAAAATGAAACAAATTAATTTAGAAAACATAACGTAGGCAATTTTACGTAAAAACACGTTAATTTGTACTAGTATTTACAAAATTTTCAAATAGATTGCTTAAATAAGTACCAATATAAGAAAGAGAAATTAGAAAATAAGTAAATAAACTGTTTTTTAATGAGAAGTGCTCTGTATTTTTTTAACACTACAAATGTGGAAACACTTCAGTTAAAAGTCACGCACGCATTCTCCGCAATGAAAATTTAATTTACATATTTTTATTAGGTTAAATAGAAAATATTGTGATTATTTCAGTCAGTTTTAGCTTCCATACATTCACGAATAAGAAGCTACTATCCCCGTCCTTTGGGCGTTTCTCGATCTATCTTCTTAAACGTGAATTTATGTACGGAAAGAAGCTGACATGTATGCAGGTGGGCATATACATTCTCCGGTGACAGCAAGACGCCCAACGCGCCGGGAAAATTTCGCCCTACGCGGAAAATTCTGCCTTGCATGGAGATTTCATGAAAAACCAGCGCAATACGAAACCATCAGGCTCTCATGAAAGTGAAGCGGATGACTATGGTTACAATCGATGGCGGAGAACGACAGCCCATCAATCATAAAGGAACTTCGTCTTCGTGTATTCGGCGAGTTATTAGGAAAACATATCTCAAAGAGACATTAAGTTATCCTAAATTGCTTATTTGAAACAAGAACTCTAAAAGTAGTTGTCACTCGTTTAAATTATTCTAACGCAGCAAATAGCAACGTTTTAGTTTAATTATACTCTTAAAAATAAAATCAATAAAATATCAATCTAGAATATCAATAAAATGCGACATAGTAATACACATTTAACAATATTAATTTGTATAATGGATATTTTATTAAATAAATAATATGTAGCCCGGGGATTCCCAAACTATTATGGGCAAGAGACCCCTTTTCCAAAATGAACTAATACCTCAGACCACCATAGCGAAATAACTTAAAAAAAAACTATTACGTAAAATTACGTAAAAATACTTAAGTAGGTAATTATTTTTTGAAAAAAAAAAAACATTAAAATCGCAAAGTAAAGATAAAAAAAAAAATAAATCCGTGTGATGAACTTATACAGTATCTTGAAAGTTTCAAATAAGAACTTGTGTTAATTAATAGGGGTTGATTTTTAGACCTCGTCGACCCCCAAAATCAGGTTTCGTTTATGTCGAACCCTGGGAAACCGATTTCGATCCCAAGGGGTTGAGAATTAGCCAGAAAAACACGCTAGAAATGTCGAATTTTCAATCATTATGAATTTTACTTCCATTTCCCATTTAAGGGAAATTGTAAATATTTTTTTTTGTTTCCTCGACGGTTTTAAAATTAATAAACTTTTACGTTCATGACGACCAACGTGGTTGCCAAAGCTGTTAAACTTCCTCTGATCTGTGGATATCATAGTCTGAGTTGCCAATCGACTTTCGATTCGAATGTTTAATACCGTTTGGGTCGATTTTCGAGCGTCGACTGGCAACCATACTAAGCCTGCAGAATAAACGTACTGAAGTTCGTGATAATTAAGGAGGTGATATTTCTGGCTAACCTTGTATCATTGATTGAGGTAGTAAAAGAAAAAAAGTTTATATATAAAAAGCAAATGTTTATGTATTTTTTTTTTATTTCTTGTTAACAATTGTTTTTTTTGTTGCCTTATAACCTGGGAGTATTGTTCATCTGAATTCTGACCTTGAAGCAATTCAGTGGTTAAAAAGCAGACATGTGTTTAGGCGCTTTCACAGATTTGACAGTCCGTCGAAATTTTTATCTGACCTTAAATGGGAGTCTTTAAGTTTTAGGCGTGAAATATATCGGCTTTTTAACTTATTTAAGGCCTACTTGAAGCTCCCAGCATGGTCCCCCATTAGTGAGCAACTTCAGAAACCGTTCTATATTGGACGAAAGGACCATTCTCACAAAATAAAGGACATTTTTAGGAGGAAGAATAGAATTTCATTCTTTTAATTTTCATTTCATTTCCAATTATTGTAAAAAAAGGCTTTGTTATAATATATATCTTTTTTTTGAAATGTTTTTGCTGTGACCTAGGTCATACAATTACAATTATTTTGGACACTTCTCAACTAGACCAAATGTGTCTGTCCTAGAGTTAGGGGAGATGGTGGGAATGAAGCGTTAAAAATGGTATGGCCATGTGCGGGTTCGAACCAGCGACTTTTGTGTCAATAGTCCAACGCCTTAACCACTAGACTAGATTTATTTATTTATTGAAAATATAGTATTGCAACTATAGTATGTAAATATGGGGGGTAGGGAGCGCTAGTAACTATAAAGTCTTATGACGTTTATTATTTGCGTTTACGGCGATAATTAGATTTTTATTTTTAATATTTCGAAACGAAGCGTAGAAGCGTAGACAGAAAGGGAAATTGGATCCAAGTTCGACAGTGACCGAGATATTCCTCATGGCCCTACGTATCGGGATAACATGTCGGACCGGGAGTAAAATTTACGGGAAGCTTACAGTGAGGGAAGTGAGGGAAGAGAGCGGCTCTGGGGCGTTTTACGAAAAAGTAAATAAACATCGACTGCAATGATTTTCTAATAAAATATTTTTATATAATTTAACAAAACCCGTCGAGTACGACCGGTACTGGACAATTTTAGTTGCAGCTTGTTAGTCGAAATTTGATTTATTCATTATTTAACTAAATATAAGTGAAATACCCATGTTTATTTATGGCAATAAAATTATTATCGGTATCTTATACGGCACTAAAATTCTATCTTATACGGTAATTATATCTGGAATTATCTTAAAAAAAAAGCATACAATTTGCTTGCAAAAAGAGCTTACAATCTCTTAAACATACACAAACAATATAATAAATTAATAAATTACCAGTAAAAATATAATTTACTTAGTACACAAATATCTAATATAGGCCCAGTATACAGTAGATATTTTATATATTATACATATATATTTAATAGACTTAAGACATAGACTTATAGACATTGATAGACTTATAGACATTTACCATTTCATTCTGTATTGAAATAAACGTATATTCCAAATAATCATTTACTTATTTATTTATTACATCTTAGTTTTAAAATTAAAATATTCTTCTTTATTATAAAATAACAACAATAACAAATAACAATTTAAATATATTAATGTCAGATATCATTTTATGATTTTTCGGAAGATAGTTATAATTTTTTATCAATGAATATAAAGGAACTTTCTGGAAGATGCCTTCGGATATGCTAATTCATGTTTAATTCGCGTATTATGCTTATGTGTATAAAATTAAATAAATGTATTAAATTAATACATTTTAACTAATTGTATATTAAATATTATAAAATCTTGTTTTCCTTTTTAAACACTACTTAGTGTATAAAAGGGTCCTATATTTAATTTATATATTTGTGTATAATAACTATGTTTTACTCAATTTTATATAAATATTAGTTTTATTTTTGTGTAATGGAAATATAAAATGTGTAAGTAATTATTGTTTTTTAATTTGCTGTATGTATCTTACATTTTATTAATACAGCTTTCAGATGTTATGCATCGATGAGCTAACGGAACAAACCCAAACTGCTTCCCTTAGTACAGATTCGTCTAGTTAGGGAGGCAGGAAACATCTGTAGAATGTAACAGTGGCTTTAAATAAGATATTTAACAATATTTATATGTTACATAGTTATAAAGTACTACTAAGTACTATATTAAAGTACTACCTACTCAATAAATAAATAAAATGCCTATGTCAATATTTATTAATTTGTATTTACAATAACTGTCAGTAACCTATCAACAAAGGTTTCTGTAATGGATCTTTTTATCGCTAATTTTTATGCGGTAATTATATTTCAAACATAAAACATAATACTGACGTTTTCGGCGTGAAGCGTCGATTTTTTGTTTTCAGCAAATTATGCGAGGGAATTTTCAGAGCTACGTCATCCTTGAAACCTGAAATTATCAGGAGCTTATGAGCTGAGAAGAGTAAACCACTTTCACTTTCAAATGTTGACATCACTGCCCGTGGGATCAGTATAACCAGTTTGTATATGTACCGGCTTACAAAAACACTGGTTGAATTATGAATGCATCACAACAAACAAACACATAACAACAAACAAATAACACATAATTTGATCAAAGATTAAAAAAATAAGATTTATGCGGCGTTATGTATGTTAAAATAATAAATGTGAAAAATAAACAGGGATTAAACTAAAATTTATTTATTTAGGTTTGACAATATTATTAGTATAGAATACTATAGAACAATGGTACAGCAAATTCGCACATGCGATACCATAATAAAAATCTATATACTGTGTTCCAAGACCGAACTCTGTTCCCGATAAAAAAAACGTGTTTATTAGCCCTTCTAATTTAAACATGGTTTGTTTTGATCTCAAATCAAAGTTCATCATGGTTTACGAGTAAAAAAAATATAAAATTTTAAATCGCTCTTGTCAATAGTTCGGTCGCTAGCAAGGCCGCACACCTTCCGGCCTTACCGAGCACCTGCAGGCAAAAAAGGAATTTACAGAAGCGTTTTGATAAAGTTAATAAATTTGGGCACGAATTATTTTCGCATATGTTTATACAATTTCTTACGCATAAACACCCCCGTAAGTCTTTGGGAATGGTCTTGGAACACCCTCTATCAAAGAAATCACTAGCCAAAGTAATCAGAAGTATTACCGAAGTAACAAAAACAATCTGAAATCTGATATAAGCAGTTGAAAAAGTGTAATTTTCCAAAAATTTTAATCGTTCAAATAATTTGAACGTGCTACGCCGAAAACGTAGACGCGTTTCTACGTTTAAAACTGCGGTCAAAATAAAAAAAACCACCATTTTTTTAATTTATAAAAGAAATTGAATACTTATAATTCATATGGATTTATATACAAAAGTTAAAACCAAACTAAATTATCGATGATCTAGTTCACAATTGTGATAGCGAAGGTTTTAAAATGAGTTGAATATGCAGATAAACTTCTTTTGACTAGATTTTTATAGTAGAGTAGATTCAAATTAATCCCGGAAAAACTGCATATTATAAATTGTATTAAATGCAAGAAAAATCAATTTTTGAGGCGCACATGTTGTATAAGCCCATACAACAAAAGTATGTCTAGTAAAGAACAGAAAATGTTACTTAACACAATTGTGTTCTAGGCCATCGTTTTGCAATATGTTAAAAGCCCATATTTATATGAGGTGATAGCAAATTGTAGACAATTAGCGTGCATAGATGACCTGATGCATAAACTTTAAGTTTATGCATCAGGTAAAAAATATTTAGTCTGAATTCAAGTAGGCAAAAAAGACTATCAATCTTCTTTTCCATTTTGAGAAATCCTCATAATTTTATTATATTTTTTAAGTTTGAGCTTCATTCCATTAAATTCAAAATGTTAAATGCATGCCATTTACATTGGCTAAAATTTATTGTGCACAACCATCCACAAACCAAAATTATGATTACGGTATATATGTTTAAATACAGCCATACAATAGTTGCATACATTAAATTAAAAGTATTTTTTGTTGAAAATATAAAAAAAATATAGTTTTTAAGACTCACGACTGTAGAAGAATTTCTGTACTCTATTTCCATACGGCCCTTCGATGAGTGAGGGCGGTGCATCGTATGATTGATAAGAAATTGTTTGTTTGATAAGAAATCGAACGATACTTTAAATACTACTGAATATAAACATGGAACGAGACATTTCATTATGGAAAATGGTAGAAAAACGGCATATCAAAGGTGATTTTTACCAATGTCGTTACTGACATAATTTTTTAATTTTTATTTATAAATCAAACTATACTATAATGTGACAATTTTAGATGTGTTAAATAAAATAAAAAGTTTTTCAATGCCACAAAGTTTATTATTTTATAGATGTCCATGTTAAGTCTACTCACTTCATCACTTTAAAAGTTAATTTCTTGATAAACTTTGTAAGATAAGATATAAAGTATTACACATTTCTGAAAGCTCATCTTCTGAAGATTTTAGAACAAATATGTTTATTTTTTATTATTACATTTACGTTTAAATAATTGCACAATTTAATAAGGAAATTAACGTTTATTTTAAGTTCATCGTGGCTTTTGACAGTCACCCACGTTTGCCCACGTTAGATTTATTATTGATTTGTAGCTTAGGTATTCATTAGAAAGATTCATAAGAATTAGCTGCAAATATTTGCGTTTTTCGAAGTTATTGGGAAAAATGTGGCAAAAGTTAGAAAACGTAAAACGCGAAATATACTTTCCTATATCGAAGGAGGAAAACAAAAGTACATAATTAGTTGGTTTCAGAATATTCGGTAACTTTACCGAACTCAAATTTTCAGAAGATGCCCAAGAATCCCGTAAAAGGATGGAAAAAACATTAAAAATTATTTAGGTTTTAGTTAAATTAAGTTAATTTTGTTTGTAATCACATAAGTTACGTCAACTTAATTTTTAAGTACTTTTTATTATATTTTATGCATGTTTAAATAAATTGTTTTTATTTAAGATTAAGAAAACGGCAGATAAGATAATGCCTTAGCTGGATTTATACATTGTAATTGTATATAGTTGAACAATAAAAGTTGCTTCTGGCAACATTGAAATTGAATTGAATTGATTATAAAAAAATCACTTTAATAATGCCAGAAATTTATTTTAGCTACAAATCAGGATGTATATCATACTCGTTTTATATTTAGTAACCAGAATTAGTAAACCGTATAGCAAAAACGTGAAAGAACTTGATTAAGACACTCTAAATCTTTTGAAAGTGGACGAACTCCATACAGATCCAGAAGTTCGTCAAGTATAAAAATCATAATATACTAAACATTAATCTACTTAAATATATAATATTTACTCAAATTTATATTTACTGTAATATTTTTTTTAAAAAATTAAAAAATAAAAAAATATTAAAAATATAGTTTTTTGTTTAGGTGTTAAGTAATAATTTAAGTTTCATTTTATGTCGAATGCATTTATTTCATATTTATTTGTAATATGGCTAAAGTATATAAACATTAGTAATTGTACATATTTGTCAGTTGAAAAATAAATATATAAAAACCTATTTTAATATTTTTAATTTTTATTTTTACATATTTTATTAAAATAAATTATAAAAAATATAAACATATTTAAAGTCTGATACACTAATTAATATTTGTGGAAAATTTTAACATTATATCTTTAGAAACAAAAAAATCCGAAACAGACCTCAATTTTCCACAGTGCATCCGGTCAAAATGTTACTCAACGTAGTAAAACAACCCCTAGGATATTTATTTACACATTTACAATTTGTATCAATGTTGAATATGTTATTGAAATTTTCACTGGGTTTTGGGTTTTATATTATAAACTTGCAAAAAAGCTTATTAAATTGCGAATAAAAAATTCATAGATTCCGCCCCCACTTGGAGCTATCCCACGACATTTTGCTACGAACCTATTCTGCGTCAGGATACCACGCGATGCAAGGAGGTCTGACAGCCGGCGAGGGAGAGAGAGGGTTTATTGATCGGCGCGACGGCGACCACCTTAGCGATATCGGCCGGTATCAGGAGTGACAGAGCACCATAAAATCGCAGGGTTGGAAAATTTCAGTTTTAACGCGGACGACAAAATAACACAACAGGAAAATAAGTGTGCGCGCCCCTCGGCGGCTTCCTTCCACGTCAGTCAGCGCTCGTCGGAGTCTTCTGCGCTCCGAAGGGTATCAGGAGCACACGCGAGGCGAAGGGGTTGAATCTGCGCGAGGCGGATTCAATCAATAAAGCTTTCCGAATCCGCCCATCAGCAACCACCGGTGCCTCTTTGCATTTGACGTTATCAGGAAAACACGAGAGAGAGTAGCAATGCTATACCAACAAAAGCTTAAATTTCGAAAAATAGACAGGTA
Organism: Neomicropteryx cornuta; assembly: GCA_020383195.1. Lineage (NCBI taxonomy): Eukaryota > Metazoa > Arthropoda > Insecta > Lepidoptera > Micropterigidae > Neomicropteryx > Neomicropteryx cornuta. Next base: position 3,453,267 of record JAHKQU010000024.1, read on the forward strand.
AATATTTAGATTAAAAATAAACACTTTTCCATATGCAAAGTTATCTTCTTATATCGCTGTTTTATACGTTGATAAATAAATAAATAAATAGATAACTAGAAGTTCAAACCCGGGCTTTGTCCCGGGTAGGCAGCTAGGTCCTGCGGGCGGCTTTAACGGCGCCTTCAGCGTGCGACGACACGGCATAAGTCGCGAATCTACAATTTGCGACTGCGGCATTCAGGGGAAATACTTGCGTTGACCTAGAAATTTGAGACATCCCAAAATACCCAAAAAGTCCTTCCTAGCATGTTATCTAAATAATTGCCATACAATCTACCATCCCCCATTTCACCCCTAAGAAGATATTATCCCCGTATTTGTACTTTCATCTCGAAAAGTACAAATGCGAAAAAGTCGATTTCTTGTGTGCAGGTTGATGTTCTTGAAAAACAACCATAACCGTTTAGGTAATATCGGAAGCTGGTCCGATAATATAGATATAAAACATTAAAGTCATCATATTTCTAGTACTTTTTATTCAAACATTCGACATAGCGCTCAAACATCATATTCGGTTTAAAAATATGACAGCACGGGTGTTGGAACGCCAGCTGATCGTCCGCTTGCAACGGTAGGTCACTAGCCGCGCTCAGGGAAGGCTACGAGATATCGATCGCGTTTTGATACGGCAAAGGTAATGTACACCAGCGCTTTACTATAAATAATAAATGCTAGGATTAATTATTTTTGCAATTTTTAAAATAATTTCTTACTTAACAAAGAACATAAACAGTCAATAAACACCACCTTAAGTCCTCAAGTATATTTTTTATATAAAAAAAAATCTGGTAAGATTTTTTTTTTATTGTGAAATCAAGTTGGCCGATGAGTAAAAGTGTATAACCTTCCTAACTAGGTAAGGAAGGTTATATATGAAGTATTACAGTGTATACAATAGACCAGCGCAAAACCCTGAGAAAATATAAAAAATTACCTAAGGCACAAATATACACTCTGATATATACACACACACACACACACACACATGAATACAATTTAAGTGTCTACTCAATAACACTTAATATATGAAAAATAAAACGAAGCAATGAAACAATTAAAAAAAAAAATAACAAATAATTAAACAAATAAATGAATTGAATAAATAATTATTAAATATATAGGTTAATAAATATTCGATATAAATAAATAAATATTCATTATACATTCATTATACAAATATTCATAAATAGATTACAGGTAAACTATTGTTAAAGTTATTTTTTTATGGTTACGTTAGGTTAGGTTCACGCACAGCTAAGATAATTTATTTTCTGAGACATACAAAAATGTACATAGGAATGACATATTATTTTATAACATACAACAATATAGAAACCATATTCAGTAAGAAAAAAAAATTAATTAACATTGGAAATCTATCGGTTTCAGAGCGATTTGCGTATTTTAAGAAACCACGCACAAAGTACTTTCTCGAGTTTCATTCATTCACTCCGTATGACCGCTACAGCCTGAGTGTGTCTTTCATTTTTTCCTCACCTTTCCTCTCACTTTTCACTATCAGGATAACATGAGGATAAAGGAGGCCTGGCTAACCATACTAGAATGAGGCCTTAAAAATACTAAGTGGTGGTTGGTGACATTAGATTTTTTTATACACACAAAGGCATTTATTATTTAGTAAATGATATTTTTTATAAAAACCATACTGGTTAATCATAAAGTTATCTAATTGCATTCATAGTACATCTACTTTTATTGTGTTTACTGTCACTGTACATACCGTTATTGTATGTATTTAATGTATGTAAAAAAGATAGTTTCATTTGAGTGCAGACAAAAAAGAACTTATAGAAGAAGAAATTATTCCCCATTCACTAAAACCTTGAAGTTGGCGCAGAGACGCATACCTTTTACTAAGCAGGTAAACCTTCTTTTTTTTTAACAAATTTTTAATTCTTCTTAGCTGGGATGGCGTTTTAGGTAAAGGTTTAAAGACACTGTTGATACGAGTATTCAATTTTCTGATTCTACACAGAAGAAAAGAACGTAAGTCGACATTTTTCCTATCGAAAATTAAGAAGACTTGTAAAACAAAAGTTGATCAGTTTGAAGTATAGAATCACACCATAAAAGGATGTGCTTGAGAAAAAGTTCAATCTGTATGTTGCTCATCTCGTAGAAATGGTATTTTCATCCAAATAAAAAGGTTTCTAAAGTAACGAAGAGCTCGTAGTCAGTTAGAGCGATCCAACGGATGTCACCATCCACCTCAGTTGTGGTCTCCCGACTTCTCCCTTTGTGGTTTTGGGTCTCCAATGGACGATGTTCTTCGGCATCCTTGTGTTGGTCTTTCTTGCCAAGTGACCAGCGATTACAAGATGTCCGTGACCTTAGTGCGTCCTCGTACCTCCTCATTGCGCTCTATGACCTTGATACTAATCCCCAAAATTCAATAGCCTTTCATCGCAATTTCGACGGATTGTCTAATCTGCTAAAGCACCTAAACCACAAAAGATCATGTGTGTGTTGACATACTCTAACTAACTTTTGTGTTGTGTTTCTAACTGCTGAATTGCTTTAAAGTAAGAACTATTTAGATGGGAATTAGGGTCAAAAAATACTTTAAAGATTGACATTGGAAGTAGCAGTGATTAAAGCCGGTTTCACTCTGATAAAGTAATTAGTAGTAGTAAACCTACATACACTACGCATTTTGATAAAAATGTATTGATTTTCCGAGATTAACATTCAGGTGAAGAACGACGCAATTCACGCTCTGTTTCGCGGGAAATTAATCTTTTGGCAGTGAGGGTAGAGCGGAGTTTAGCGTGATTGCATATTGCGTATCACGTGCATTTCACGTTAAGGTGAATTTTACCCACGAATCTCCTCCAATCGCATGAGCTCCTAATAAAGTTTTCAGGAAAATAGACCGATTACTGAAAATGTGCCGACTGGATGGATATTCTAAGTAAACGCCATTTTTCATGAAATTTATAATAATAATTTTAATAAAAATAATATCAGTTGATAACAGCAGTTGATTGTATTTTTTCAGTAAAACCTACTCTAATTATTATATTATAATTACTATGAGAGTACTACTATTATTAAATTAAACTGTTACTTAATTTGTCCGCCCATCCTCATGTCACAACATAGCAATTTTTCTACCAGAGGCTATAAAGGTCAAATTTTTAGGCTAAATTCAAGCAAACCCAGAGTTATTGTTGTATATTTGTCCTTCCAAATATCTTAAACAAACTATGTACCTACAAAGTATATGTAATTTTAAAATAAATAATATAAAGTTTAAATGTGAAGACGATAAAAATATGAAAAATGAGAAAGTCAAAATTAAAACACCAATTTTAAAGAGTACGTATCACTTAGTGAGATATCTTAATATATATAAATCTCGTGTCACAATGTTTATCTTCAATGGACGGCTGAACCACTTAACCGATTATAATAAAATTTGCACACCATATGCAGTTCGATCCAACTTGAGCGATAGGATAGTTTAAATCTCAAATTATAGTCGCAATTTTAATTTATTGCTAATTATTTGTCTGTTATTATTTGGCAGTCATAAAACTGACAGATGTCGATACCTTTTTATTTTATGGGCGATTGTGAAGAGCGCGTGACGACTCGGTGCCTGTATAATTTTATTGAACAAGCAGAGGAAAGAGCAATTGTGATATTATTGGAAAATTTTTTAGAAGATCACAATCAACTAATTCAATTGATCAAAAGAGTTTCGCCACGACTGCAAAATGACAATTATCAAATCGTCATAAAAGCCGACAAAGTACCATTAGGTGAACATGCTGGTAGATTCAACGCTCCAACTGTTGATGAGGTTGATCGGAAGAATATATTCACTTACGAGATGCTGTTGCTGGAAACATCGATGGAAATTTAAATCCCAATGACATCGGTAATGCTTTCATTTTACCTTCAAGCTACATCGGCAGTCCACGGAACATGCAGGAATACATACAAGATGCGATGACTTACGTACGTCATTACGGCCGACCGGATTTATTTATTACATTCACATGTAATCCGAATTGGGAAGAGATACAAACTTTACTATTGCCAGGACAACAAGCCATTCATCGTCATGATTTAACTGCACGTGTGTTTAAACAAAAATTGAAATCCTTAATTGATTTTATTGTTAAATATACAATTTTTGGTATCACACGTTGTTGGCTGTATACGATAGAGTGGCAAAAGCGAGGTTTGCCTCATGCCCACATTTTGGTTTGGCTTAAAGATAGAATCCGTCCTGAAGAAATCGATCAAATAATTTCAGCCGAAATTCCAGACCCATTAATTGATCAAGAATTATTTGATATTGTCACCAAACACATGATCCATGGGCCATGCGGTGTTTTCAACATGACGTCACCGTGCATGGAAAATGGAAAATGTAAAAAAAACTTCCCAAAGCCGCATACGAATGACACGATCACGGATATTGATGGTTATCCAATGTATCGCCGCAGAAGTACTGAGAATGGTGGCCACACATTTACAATGCGACTGCCGAACTTTCCAAATCAAGTTGAGTTTGATAATCAGTGGGTGGTACCATACTCACCACTACTTTCAAAAACTTACAAAGCTCATATCAATGTTGAGCTTTGCAGTTCTGTTAAATCAATTAAGTATATTTGTAAATATGTAAACAAAGGCAGTGATTTGGCCATATTTGAAGTAAAAAACATAAATAAAAATGACGAAATAGCACGATACCAAATGGGCAGATACATTAGCAGCAATGAAGCTATTTGGCATATTCTCAGCTTTCCCATCCACGAAAGAGATCCTGCTGTCCAACATCTGGCAATACATCTTGAAAACGGTCAACGTGTATACTTCACTGAAGAAAATGTTCTCCAAAGAGCGTTCGAAGCTCCGAAAACGACTCTAACTGAATTTTTTACATTGTGTCAAAAACCTGATGTTTTTGGCCAATTCGCGAAGACATTGGTGTATGGTGATGTTCCACGTTATTTCACATGGAACAAATCCAGTAAAAAATGGGAGCCACGGAAACAAGGAAAACCACATCCTTCCATTACAGGCATATTCAAAGCTAAGACATTGGGGAGACTTTACACGGTACATCCAAAGCAACGTGAGTGCTTCTATTTACGTTTGTTATTGGTGAATGTTCCCGGACCAACGTCTTTTGAATTTTTACGAACAGCTAATGGTCGAGTATTCAATACATACCAGGATGCATGTCGTGAACTGCAATTGCTAGAAGACGATAACCATTGGGACTTAACGCTTGCTGATGCTGCGTTGACATCAACACCGAATAACATTCGTCAGTTGTTTGCAATTATTTTGGCGACATGTTATCCCTCGCAAGCACAAACTTTGTGGGAAAAATATAAAAATTGTATGACAGAAGACATCTTGCACCGAATTAGACAAACAAATCAATGCCAAAACATAGATTATACACCAGAGATGTACAATGAAGCATTGGTCTTGATCGAGGATTTATGTGTTCTTATTTCAAATTTACCACTTAATCATTATGGTATGCCATCACCTAATCGTCCAGCCACCGACTTAGTCAATACCGATTTACAACGAGAAAATCAATATGACCATGGAAGTTTAGCAACAATTATCATGAACAGTGAACCATTACTGACAGCAGAACAAAAAATTATTTATGATCGGATTATGCTGGCTGTTGCTGCTGAACAAGGCGGTTTTTTTTTCTTGGATGCACCCGGTGGAACCGGTAAGAGATATTTAATATCGTTGATTCTTGCCAAAATACGGTCGCAACAAAAACATCGCATTAGCATTAGCATCGTCAGGCATTGCGGCTACTTTACTGGATGGTGGGCGAACAGCACATTCAACATTCAAGCTGCCATTGGACGTTCATAATAAACCAGATGCAATGTGTAACATCAAAAAGAATAGTGGAATAGCTGCAGTGTTGCGGAAGAGTTCTATAATAATTTGGGATGAGTGCACAATGGCACACAAATATTCACTTGAAGCATTAAACAGAACTATGCAAGATTTAAACAGCAATAATAAACTTTTCGGTGGTGCTATCTTACTTTTGTCTGGTGACTTCCGGCAGACCTTACCGGTTATACCTCGCTCTACTTTCGCGGATGAGATTAATGCATGTTTGAAACAATCATTCTTATGGCGAAGTGTTGAAACACTTCGATTGACCATAAATATGCGAGTACAATTGCAAAATGATCCATCAGCACTAATATTTTCCGAACAACTACTAGATATTGGGAACGGTAAAATAAAACTGCAACCAAATACGCAATGCATTAAACTACCAGACAATTTTTGCACTGTTGTTCAGGATAAAACTGAATTGATTCAGAGTATTTTCCCGGATATACAGAATAATTATTTGAATCATGAATGGCTTAGTCAACGGGCGATTTTGGCAGCCAAAAACGTTGATGTTGACGAAATTAACTTCCAGATACAACAGTTGTTACCAGGCGATCTGATGTCTTTTAAATCAATCGATACTGTTGTTGATGAAAATGAAAGTGTAAATTTTCCGATTGAATTTTTAAATTCATTAGATATCCCTGGAATGCCACCACATAATCTTCGATTAAAGATTGGTTCCCCTATTATTCTCCTCCGTAATTTGAATCCACCTCAATTATGTAACGGTACGCGTTTGGTCATCAAAAAGATCACCGGAAACATTCTTGAAGCAACCATTTTGGCTGGGAAGTTTAAAGGAAAAGTGGTCCTGCTGCCACGTATTCCGATGATACCATCAGATTCTACCATACCCTTCAAAAGGCTACAGTTTCCAATTCGTTTAGCTTTCGCCATGTCTATAAATAAATCTCAAGGTCAAACAATGTCCATTTGTGGTTTAGATTTGGAAAATCCATGTTTTTCTCATGGGCAACTATATGTTGCGTGTTCACGTGTTGGGAAACCGTCGAATCTATTTGTGTTAGCTAAAGACAGGTTAACCAAAAACATTGTGCACCGATTGGTGTTAAATTAAATTGAAATTGAAAGTATTTATAATTCAAAAAAAAAGATATTAATGTTTAAAAGTTTAAGACTGTCTGCCTTGCCTACCTCATTCATGAGTTTAAGCGTCACATGTTATTTACTGTATTATACTGTAATATACTTATATTTGTTATAAAATTAAATGGAAATAATAAATCTGATAAATTTTTATTTTTTACCTATTGATTTCTGCTCAGTATCAAGTGTAAGAACATTTTAATTAATTGTGTTCAACGTACTTCCCCTTCAAATCTCAATCCAGTGAATTTGTATACCAACATCAACATTTTCGTCTTTGTTCGTAAATAATTTCATTGTACTAAAGGGTTATAGTAGTAGAAAGTCAAATAAGGAGATCACCATATTTTTTTACAAATACCATCTGTGTGAAAAAGCATAGTGGACTCCGTGACTGATGTTCTCTTATTGTTCCTCTTAGATTGTTTACTATAATGTAATATAACAAAAACTTTAGCCACAGCAACGCGTGGCCGGGTCAGCTAGTTTATTTTATAAAATGTAAGGCATGTGCCTATCAAATGTTAAAAGATAAGTACCTATATTATTTTATATTTATTATTCTTTTGTTATTCATTTTTTAATTTTCTTATCTTTATTTAGATTGTAAAAAGTATTTGTATGAACTTTACGTGTAAACTTTAAAACTAATGTGTAGACTTTGTATTTTTGCGCACTCTTGTAGCGTATTTTTTTAAATAACTTTTCCCAAGAAATCAGAAAAAAATCACATTGTTATCACTTGTACTCGGTTTTAAGCTATTTATAAATATAATTTTCTTTAAGTAAAAATGCAATGAAATTATTTAATGCTTAAATTAATGCTTATCTTGGAACAAAATAAAATAAAAATAAATTGAAAATAGAAAAATAATTGTAAGGTATAAAATGATACTACTATTACTCACAAAGATATTACGATAAATTGCAAATTACTTCCGATATCTTTTACAAAATTACCATTCCTTCAGGAATACAACAGGGGTCTCATTTCGGTCCGATTCTTTTCAATATTTATGCGAGTGACATCGCTACGTGTTTCAAACATTCAATGTTTTTATCATACGCAGACGATCTTAAAATTTACAAAGAAATAAAATCTCAAAACGATTGCGTATTATTACAAGAAGACTTTAACGCACTGAGAGACTATTTTAATGGTAATAAAATTAAAATGAACGTAGAAAAATGCTTTCAGATAACTTTTACAAGGAATAGAAACATAATAATAAACTACCAGTATAATTTTGACGACATTCCGATAAAAACTGTTTCATACATTAGAGATTTAGGTGTAATATTAGATAGTAAACTTAGCTTTGCAAACCACATAAATAATATAGTAGATAAAGCTTTTAAAGTGCTTGGTTTTATTATAAGAGTATCCAAACCATTTAATGATATTTTACTGTTAAAACTATTATATAATTCTCTTGTTCGCTCTCATTTAGAATTTGCTTCGTCTTTTTGGTGTCCTCATTATAATATCTACATAGCAAAAATTCAAAATATTCAAAATAAATTTATTAGGTTTTTAAACTTTAAATCTCATTACTGTTTTCAAAGCCTTGAAGAAACTCCAGCTTTTTATAAATTAAATTCTCTTGTAGATCGTAGACAATTAGCTGATTTAATATTGTTATACAAAATTTTTAATTGTATTTTTGATTGTCCAAAATTATTGCAAAAAATAAACTTAAATGTACCATACAGGTCAACTAGGCAGCAAGAATTATTCCGTATTCCCCGTTATCATACTAATTCAATGACCAATAGCACCATACCACGTATCTGCTCCCTTTATAACAATAAAGATATTTCAAAAATCGATATATTGAATACCTTCTTATTATCATTCAAAAAAGAGATTCCCAATATCATCAATAGTAAAGATAAATAAAACCTAATTGTATTGTTAGATAGTTATGTTGGTAATGATTAATAGTAACATATAAGTACTTGTAATTGCAATTACATATAGAATATACATACATACTATATTCTTATCACATTCATCATAAATTATTTTTATACATACTAAAACCATACTTAAATTATTTGTTTATTTATTTTTATTAACATACAAGTGTCACACACTCACGACTACCACAAATATCACTCACAAATTACACATAAAACTTTAAAAAAAAAAAATCTACTGTATACGTATATAATATTAATAATCTATATATATTTTAAGTACACTGCAAATTTTTATGCTAATGTTATTATGTAAAATGACCGAAATCCATAATTGGTTTTATATACTAGTAATAAGTTTTGTTTGTAATTGTAAAAATGTAATACTGTGGATTTTCAATAAAAAATAAATAAAAATAAATAAATAAAATGACATAGCTAAAGTCAACAATAAAAAACATTTATAACATTTATACATTTATACATTTAGTATAACAATAAAAAATATTTTTTGTCTGTATTTTATTATCGACTCTATACAATTGGATAGTCCTTGCAATTTATACTAATAAGCGGTCAATACCTCTGTACTTACGCTAAAGCATAAAGTTCAATAACCCTCTCAGATGGTAATCAGCTGTACGGCTGACGCCAACAACCCTCTTCTCCCTCTATCGCAGCTGACGTCGCTAATAGAGAGGGACATTCTGTAGACAGAGATAGTAGTAGCGATGGAATTTACCTCACACCCGACGCAGTATTGATTTGTGCACCTAGCGCAGCAGCAGAATGCCACAAGTCGACTGTGCAGCTTATCAAATGTGAGCTTTTTGCTTTCGATGGAAAAGCGCATGTGGCGTGGCGGTAACTCGTTTTCATACATTTCCCATTGCTCCTGATACACGAAAATCCGTATCAAGGAAACAATATTTTTCTTAATGTGTTTAAATGGTTTAAGTGAAAATACCGGGCAAAGTCGAAAATTGACACTTTCAAACAAAATTAAAAACACTTTATTTTGGTGTCGCAACTTAAGTCGGGAAAATGGTCTAAATCCCTTATCCGCTTACCTCTTTTCAGTAAATGTAATCCTGATATTTTGCGATGGATTTGGGCGTCTTTAGCTTCAGCTTACGTTAAACCTAATCCGCCCGCCCTAGCATTATTTTACTAGGGCGATATTTTTATACGCCATATGTGGAAACCCAAATTTTATTTTTAATATATTATCAACTAAAATATAACACACAACACATACGCACACACACATAGATAAAGATATTATCTATATATAATAAGGCCTATTTTAAAATCATTTTTTTATGAAAGAAATAGTATTAAATGTTTTTTAATTTTTTTATGTTTAAAATATGTACTGTATATGTACGTGTTTCTATATCAGACAAAATCTATTTTTGTTATGATTTATTATTGAATTCTGATGATTACTCTTGTGTGTACACACAAGAGTAATCATCAGAATTATTTTTATATCCAAATATATTTTAAAATATTCTGTATGTGATATTCTGTATTCTGTATTGTGTATATTGTGTATTTCTTTTAATTAAATTTAAAAGTATTATCCTACCTATATTTGATTATATTATTGCAATAACGGCAAATCGTTTGGCAATTCTTGACGATATTGAAAAATGAAGAATTTATCCTTGGGCTTTAGCCCTGGAAAATATATAAAGGACACACATCTAAATCTACATATATGTACATATATACATACATAACATTTATTAATATGAATTAATACTAATCCAGGACATCTTTAGTACCATAGTAATTACATTGACTTTATAGTCTATGCTTTCCTAACATAAAATCCTATTTGGTTTTTTTCAATATTGACATGACATGTCAATTAATTTGTCAGACGATTTTTCGTAACCAAAAAACTATTATCGAATATAATTTGGCCAACACTTTCATACTTATAAACTAATTGAATGTATTTATTATTTAGATAATATTACATTGAGTGTATTTGATCGAATTAATTTTCCATAAATTTAGTTCGTGAAGACAGTTGAGAATGAAAATTGCATTTTTATAAAGCTCAGTGATGGGTTTAAACCGACATACAGCACTCTTTCTTGAGAGGTCCTGTTCTTAAAGGGCATTTTTAGTACCTTAATAATTAATAATTTTGTTCTAAATGGCTTTATATTCAACGCTTTATCATATATACATATATAAATGAATGTGTGTCCGTCTGAAGCAGTATTATAACTTGGTTACTTTTTTAAAAAATGTTTATAATAGTTTGGACATGGTTTTTAGGGAAAGAAAAGTTGCCCGGAAAATTAGGGGAAAGCTGAATTTGTATCCTATATAGGGAGAACAGTCGCGAACCCGCCTGCATAGAATAGGATGGTAGGCAGTAGGCACGTAATGGCGCGAAGGGCCAAGAGATGGTAAGCGAACGACCCATCTCTAGTGCCGTAGGCACGAGATGTCGCCTGCCGAAGCTGCCACCTATATATCGTATATATTTCATTTATTTATTTATTATTTATTGAAAAATCCAACAGTATTAATATTTATAAATACAAACAAAACTTATTACTAGTATACAAAACCATTTATGGATTTCGGACATTTTACATATTAATATTAACATAAAAAATTTGGAACAAACAGTGTTCTTAATATATATATAGATTATGAATATTATATAAGTACGTATACAGTACAATTTTTCGATATGTTATATGTAATTTGTCAATGATGTTTGTGGTAATTGTGTGTGTGATTCATATGTATGTGTTAAAATAAGTAATAAATTAAGTATGGTTTTAGAAGTACAAAAATATTTTTTATCACATGCATCATAAATTATTTTTATACATACTAAAACCATACTTAATTTATTACTTTATTTATTTTTATTAACATACAAGTGTCACACACTCACGACTACCACAAACATCACTCACAAATTACACATAAAACTTTAAAAAAAAAAAAATACTGTATACGTATATAATATTAATAATCTATATAGGCATATTTTAAGAACACTGTTCAAATTTTTATGCTAATGTTATTATGTAAAATGTTCGAAATCCATAATTGGTTTTATATACTAGTAATAAGTTTTGTTTGTAATTGTAAAAATGTAATACTGTGGATTTTTCAATAAAAAATAAATAAATAATTTATGTATATATAAATATAATTTACATATTAAGTTTGCAAAGTACGCAGGTGAAACTGAAGAAAATCTGCAGGAAAACTTCGTTCACGCACGATTGAATTAGGCAGTTTTATTCCTTTTTAAGTGAAGGATACCGTTTAAAATATTTTATAGGTAGTAATTAAAAAAATATATATTGCAGGCTCTACCCTGAATCTCTTCGATCTTATATGCTCCTGTTACATAAAACGTTTGAATGCGGGAAAGCCTTCAACCCGCCAGCGACCTCGGCAGGACGATAACCCGAACTTTCCCGACGCCCATGCTCCCCCCCCCCCCCCCCGCCCATTAGAAGCGTCCAATCCGACAAGGACCGGAAGCATTCGAGTCCATCCGAAAGGATCGTCAGACCTAACTACTCCGCGGTCATGATCTCCGGATAGAGAAATTCAAACGGTGAATTTTCACGGGGAAATTTTTTAATAACCGTAAAAAATCACAAAAAATGAACATTGACAGCCTTCTCTTTCTTTCGTGCGTGTCCTTTTCTCGCATTCCAACAAGTGTGCCTCCCTTTTCCTTTGCCTTGAACTTATGAAGGAAAAAAAAATCCTTATAAAATCTTCCAATCAGAATTATTTTAAAGTTGTGTTTAAAATTAAATCAAACTATGGACCCTATGATTTTATGGTTTTAAAAAAAATTAACAGTTAGATTTATACTAAGGTTGACGCGTCAAGTTTAGAAAGCTGAGCTAAGTTTGAGTATCTCTTTCGGAGTTCTGGATTCCTGGTAAAATAAGCTCACAAGAGCGGAACTTTCTAAGCTTTCGTGTACCCTTTCTCCTTCTAACATTTTTCCGTCTAACTTACTGGTCCTACTGGTCTGAAAATTTATTAAACAAAAAAAATGATAAACTAGTTTTTTTTATATATTTAATTAAGCAAATGAAAAACATTTATTTAAATTTAACATTTCTGTATTTTTTTTTGTAAATTTCTACTTGTGAAACTTGAGTGATAACTATATGAGTACACATATATATACAAAGTATTTGTATTAGTGTGTTGAAAGAGGCTTGATTGTAGGTTTAACTCTTGCGCCCACATGTTCGCCCGACACGAAGAACCCAAAATATGCAGAAAAATCCATGTTTTTGTGAAAACTATTCCAAACGGGGCGAAATATTCATGCATATCCCGATAACTCAACCTCGTTTCAGGCTTTCACGGCGAGTATTTTCCTGAAAAGCGGGGCTGTTTAATAATAATATTCACACTGCGAACGGCGCGAATGGCGATCTCTTTCCCGAGATGCGCCCCTGGTGGCCGGGCGTAGCGCGAAAAGCCATTGTGAACTTTCCACCTCGGGCGTAGCGTGGAAAATTGTTCCGCGTAGCGTAGAAGAAGGCTCGTAGACGTTGTAACGCAACCTCTTCATTCCACGTTTTACCCTAATAACAAGTGCCTTCTACGGAGGACAAATCGGAAACTTAATACAAATTTAAGGTAGGCTTTACCCAATTTATTTTTATGATTATTATATAAACGCAAATATTTTTATAGACATCAAAATATCTAATAAAATATTCTAAAATGAAATGTTTTAAACACACTGTTATTATTTATCAGATAGATTTTTTATATTTTTAAGTACCTATTATAGAATTTGCTGGCACTTCGAATTAATCATGAATATATTTGGCGCCCGCCTATCGCTGAAAACCGGGGACTGAAGCCCTTTCTTCGCGTGAAAAGTTATTAGGTCAACATAGAGTCACGGAGCCCATACAAAAGGCTGCTTTCGCTATTGAAAACGCCCAAGGAACGTTGTTTGGGTTCCATGTTCTCCTGATACCTCAGCTATCTTTGTCCACCGGTTGGAATGGAGGGGTAAATACTTTTCTCACCTGTCGGATTCAACAGCCAATCGGATATCAACTGGGTGCTGGCTTGAGGCTTGCGCGAGGGGCGCGGCGGGGGAAACATTTTTCCTTTCATATGATTGAAAAAATACTTAACTTTGCTCCAGTTATCTTAGTTACAATTTGAACTTTCTCTAATATAACATCAGTTTTTTAATTTCTATACCTTCATGTATAAGAGGCTACTATCCCCGTTACATATTACAACTCGAAAATTACAAATGCGAAAGGGTTGAATGTGTGTGTGTAAATTGATGCTCTTGAGAAACAACCATAGCCGTTTAGATCTGGAGGCTGTCCGGATAACCTTAAAACCAATAAAATGTTAGTACTAGGAGATTAAACATTGACAGTTCGAGAGAGCGTCAAATATTTTATTCGAATATCAAAAATATGACAGCCAGGTTGCTAGAACGTATACTTTATTACTGGTCAGTAAAAATTATACAAACTCATATATGTGCGCAAATAGGAACATATAAGCCACAATATAAGTATTATAAATTGAAATATTATGTTCCTGTGTATTTATTTATTGTGGTTACCCAACAGAAATTATTCACAACACACGTAAACAGGTAAAGACGATACAAATTAAAGTACCTAAACTGGCTAATAAAGATAAAGAAAGTAAACGAGAATGGCTATGACACCTGTAGCTATCATTTAATATCAACTGCTTCTATACAGTGTTTAGTAGTTTTAAAATTTCCCGGGGGAGGCCCTCTTTAGATGGGGCGGGGGAAACTCCATACCCCCGCCCCATCTACCATACCATACCGACTTTTTTTTTTAATACTAGCTAAGAACACTTTCGATAAAGTCACCTTTCAAAAAAAAATTAAAATAAAATCATTTCATCCGTTTGGAAGCTACAATACGACAAAAAGGCACGTTACACTTATAACACCCCTCTGTGTCGGGGTTAAAACAGCTAAAATGTGTTAAGGAGACCTTAAGAAAGTAAACAACTGTCAAATATAGGTGGTTCAATTTTGCCTCATAATAATGGTGTTTGGAAAGTAAAAATAGTGAATGTTGGGCGCTAAAAGCATCAAAATTGCATAAAAGAACATTTTAGGTTTACAATTATTTAATATATATTGATACAACAAGGTGATAAAATATATAAAAACAAAGAATTCATTCTTAATATTTTAACAAAGAGAACAAGTTAGTTGCGTGTTGTTGCATTGTTGGGATGCATGTAATTTCTTTGTCAAACCACATGAATATATTTATAAACGAGTTCCAACTAGAAACACATTGAGGCGTATATATATTTATTTATTTACTAACCTCTTCCGTGTAATATGGGTGGGTCATTTTGTACCATTATTCAAAGTGAAAATTACAGCTTAGCTACCACCTAGCGGACAATTGTGCAAGCTATTCGGAAGGGTTGCTTATAACGAGGGTTGCTATCCTCGTTCATTGTTCCGCTTCAATCACTTGGAAGTGTGATAAATAGTTCTCGTTAAAGCCACGAGGGGACGTTGCTTAGTAAATTATGGTCATTTAAAGCCGTTGAATAGAGGTAATTAATTTTATTATTCATTCAATAGTCAGTACCTACGATATTAATATGCGAAATATATTAAATAATTAAAATTAACTTACAAAAGTACAGTTTTTGCTCTGATTGTGTGTCGAAAAGTGGTCATGTCAATAGCAGTAAGCCGTAATTATTTTAAATTTATTTGTTGGTGAGTTTAAAATTAGGTTTAATCTATATATAAATTAGTTAAAAATAAATGTTTATAATTGTGTTTTACACGTGCAACGTAGGTCCCAGCTAAACAACTTTACTTATAGTCGGTGATGATATTACAGTATTTTATTTTGGCGATTTGTGTATAAAATCCGTGTCTACTTTATTAAACGCTTTCCTAAAATCCACAAATGCCACTCCGTCGTTTGATCAAACTTTATTAGCACCATGCATTCCGTGGCGGGCCTAGAATTTTTACAGTAGGCAAGCCATATCGGGAGAGTGTACTTTAATCGCCTAGAACCACTGAATTAAACCACTTCCTTTAATTTTTTGAGATACCTAGTAATTTTTGTGAAAAAAATCTAGGTAATTCTGGTTTTTCGGCTTCTATGAAAGTACCGCCACTGTGCATGACCAATTTTGAGGTAAATGTACTTTATTTGGGATTTCTTGGATAATACTAATCTCGATATCTGTATCTGACGAGTCTAAAGCCATACTATTGAATTGATCACCTGTAGCCGTACTCCATGTTGTCACCGCAGCCTCCCCATATCCAGTCCCGGTGGAGATGTCTGGGTCTCAGCGCTCTGGAGCAACCGCAGCTGGCCAGCCTCCCGTCTCGGCAGGCGCGCGAGATGGACAGAGATACCCCGGCGGAGGTCACCGCGTACGTGAAGGCCGTCTCCCGGGATGCTGCGAAAAATAAGTGAAAAATCAACATTTCGCTCGTGCGCCGTTTGCGCGCGTGTGTGAGAGGGAGAGAGCTGTGAGTAGGGTGCTAATATACTGTTAATACCTATTTTTTTTCCAAAACTATTCAAAACAAAAATCAAATCAAATTTGCTGATTTTGTAGTAACGGCTCCTCTGTTCTAAGTGTGGCCAGAATACGGTCGTAAATTTATGTGTGTTAATATTTGTAGCGTGGCAATGTTGCCATACGCACATCACTCATATTCCCCCCAATCAATCAATTGCATAGATGTTTTTTCTTTGTATTAGAAAATATTTTGCATAAAACCTAATGAAATAATAATAATAATAATTGATATTAATAATAAATTATAACCCAGAGAGCATATTAGCCATTTCACGCAAAAACTAATATAAATACCGTTTAAACGACCTAGTGACAAAGTGGTTTAAGTTTCGGCTTCCAAACCGACTCATGCTTACAGACTTGCGAGGTGCTTTCTGCTGTACCTAACGGTCTTTGAACATTAACTAAAGCGACCTCTGCAGTCAAGACTTAATCTCTAAGACTAAGACGTGTCAAATGTTTCTTGATTTAACTTTGATCGGCGAACAAACAACTCATTTTTCTGAACACTTGACGTTGACAAGAGATTTGACTTTAACTTTAGCAATAACGTTTGTCGAAACAACCAGCTGTAAGTCTAAGGGCCGAAATTTCAGTCCTTGCTTAAAGTCGTTCTTAGTTAGGATCAACTTAACTTTTAACCATGACCTAAAATGAATTGTGTATTTCAGTTACTTTTTAAGTTCGATTTTGTTAATAATATGTTTTCGCTACTCGCCGCTATGGTTTGTGTATACAATATCTATCGCCACTGTCGCATAACTTTTGACATATGAAGTGTCATCTGACATTTTGAGCTTATGTTGTCAGCTGTAGGATTACTAGGATTTTGTCATGCGTGTTTGCTTCAATTGAAGATATTCAAAATATGGTAATCCAGTCAATTTTAATTAGTTAGAAAATATGAAATCAAGTACGAGACGAAAACCACAGATGGCAATACAATCGCACACGGGTCCGGTGACTGTAGCGCCGTTAATGTACTGAAATCGCTCCTAGCAGCGTATTTTAACACTGACTTAAGTTTGACTTAAGGCTAAGTAGTAGTTGTTTTGATTCTTAGCTAAGGCGGATTTTTATGATCGACTTAACGCTAAGAGTGAGTTGAAATACGATGTTTATCGGTTAAGTCTAACTTAAAATTTAGGTTAGTCTTAAGTAGGACATGAAATTTCGGCCCTAAGACTTAGTCATAATTACCTATTAATTTACATTAGTTTTCCATAAAAAATATGATTATTTCATTTATCCGTTGAATCGAAAAAAAAGCTTAATCTGAATATAAAGGATAGTGGTAAAGTTTTAACAAGAAAAAGATTTTTTTAATTAATAGACAGAATGTCTTCCTTAGAACAGGCGATAGCCGAGTTAGGTAAGATATTTTGCATTATAACCTTATTTTTATAACAGTAACAAGAATTAAATAAATAAATAATAGCTGTAGGGATCTGCTAGTGATAGTTATGCGCCAGAGCGATTTACGACCACTCCAAGTACACTCCGTGTCAGAAGCATAGACTAGCCGGTGTTGCAAATAAAGTATAATTTATATCTCGTTGTGACCAGAGGGTAAATGAAAATTGTATGTTCAGTTTTTAGCAAAAATACGAGTATATTAATTTGGTTTAAAATCGAAATAAAAAAAAAACAAGGAGACTTCAAAAGTGAAGTTCGGTTAATCCGAATAAAGATAAGTTATAGTATTACTGTATACTGTATACTGAAAGATTAATAGCTTATTATTGTGTAATTGTTATAAATATTAAGAGTCATGAAATGGGTGTGTGAGAGAAGCACGAATAACTGTGAGATAAGTGAGTGTGAATGAAGTGTGAGAGAGAAGTGTGTAGGTATGAGAGTGGAATGGGATGTTGATATATTAGGATGAGTGACAAGCGTACATCGCAAAGTAAAATATATATTTACGATTTCAGAAAGAGAAGGTGGCATATCGTACTAAATAATATCAATGCTTTGAAACTTTTTATTTTAAGTGTTCTGAATTCTACTTATTAAGCACGGCATTCTGTGCGTCCACTGAGAAAAAATCCTGGACGCTCTACAAGAAATTGTGTAGATATAGATATAGTGACAGATAATCGTTTTTCTATTTCAATTTCAATTTTTTTAAAGTTATTTATTCGCACAAATGAACGAGTTTTGTAACCTTACTATTTTGTTACCGTTACTAACGCCTTTTAGTATGCTCAACCAACGTTTATTACGCCTAGCTGAATTCGTGTACACGCCGAACTGTTCGGTAGAAAAACTAAATGGTGGAATTTTCGAGAAGCGCGAGACGTGTTTGCGAGTCTACTACTGATTGTTTGGTTGACGTAACAAAACAGTCTTGGAACTTGTACGTAACTTTTCATTTGAATTTCATCTACGAGATGGTTTGCTACAGGTTACAATGTGCCCCTAAAGATGTTTCACCGCAAAAAGAAGAAGTCGAATTTTAGAATTGAAGTTTATTTTTTTCTTACCGATCATGTTCAGCGGTCCAAAGACGCTCGGGTCCTGGCTGGTGGAACAGTTCCACCTTCTGTTGAGGAACTGGAACTTGCACTCGTCGATGGCCTGCCTCGCTCCCAGGCTCACGGCCGGTATGTGATCCACGTACTCGCGACAGACGCCGCGCTGGCCTGGACTCAGGCCGACCACCTGGTCGCAGAACGAGGTCTCCTCCAGGTCGCTGGACCGTTTCGTGTGGAAGGACGCCTCCTGAAGTCCGAGATTACTGCGGGAAACAATCATTTGAGACGTATAGAATCAAAAGCAGAAAAATTAATAAAAATTTACATCTAAAATAAGTTAATGTCATCAATATTTTTTAATTTCATTTTGTACACCTGCAAAATTGCTTGTTATACAGTTCTCATGTCCAGTTTAACTGAAAGTTTTCTATTGACGTCAAAGGCAACAGACTTAATTAGTTCCTAATTAGTTGCAAATTCCTAATTGAAAGTCACAAGCATTTGCTTTGTTTGGAAAAATGCTAAGTTGCATTTCACACGATGTGAAGTTAAATCAGACCGCTCTGAGATAAGTTATAAATTCCTTTCTGACGGTTTAGTTTTCATAATCGAAGACTTTTCAGTCTTTACTCACCGCGCTCCCGGACTGGACAGTCTATAGAAGCAGTTGATTGGGGTTACCTGGCCATAAACAGTATGTATCGGTTAACGCGTAACAAATGTCTTTGATATTTATCTTCGCTTGAATATTGGTGATTAGTAACTTTCTGACCACCCATGAAACTACGAGTATCTCCTAGCTCGGAAAAAAAAGAGCTCATCTGCCCTTTATCTCAATATGGCTCTTAAGGCCATCCTAAACGACATCTCATTTCGAATCGATTCGTCACAGATAAAGTCGTCCTTATGTGAAATGGATACACGGCACGAAATCGTTTGACAGGTTACAAATGTTGACTTAGTTGATAAAGTATTTTCGATTGGTTAGAGCCTTCATTTGTACAGTGTAATTTATTAACATTGCATAGTTTGTGAACAGACAATAATATAACAAATTCTGTATGGTGTACATATTAATTATATGATAATAAAGAAAAAAATATTAAAATTTAATAAATAAATTAAATAAAATACGCGTTTGACATCCCAATGAATCTTGTTTGTTTCATTTTTAGACCAATTTGTTTTGTGTAAACAATATTCATACTAATTTTTATTTTTTTTTAATTTTAAAAAAATAAGACGTATTGCAAAATACCTTAATCATTATAATTACACCGAATTGTCTATTGTGCAAATAGTATTTAGGGAAATTAATGTATCTTATAGATCTACGAGTATATCTAGCAATTGATGCAAGGAGGTTTTGATATGTTTAAGTATATTTTTAAAAAAGTTGTTAATCCCACTAACTGGGATAAATAAAAATATCTTCTATAATATTTCATGTATAAATGTTTCCGTTTATTTTTTACAATTTCTTTTTACATTTAGCTTCAATAATAACTAATTATTAATAATAATCAGTTTGCTCAGTGAAGGCAATTTTACTTATTTCGAACGCGCTCTATATGGATAGTTTATACCTACGTTCTTTGAAATATTAAATTTTAAGTAAAACTATTTAATTCTATTGGAAAAGATTTTATAATTACAGATATTGTTATAGGGTGAACTTTTTCTCACGCACGATTCCTGAGATATTATTTATTTTGTATGGATAAAAATATATCTAAATTAAGAAAACTTCTAGAACGAAACATGTTCAGTTTGGTGTATAGAATAACCACATAAAAGGATGTGCATGGTCAATAGTTCACCTGTATATTTCCCCATCTAAATACAATCATTTCTACTTTATAATTCCTATTCAGAGACAAACCGCTGGTTGAATTATTTCTAGTATATTTATTATTTGCGTTTATTTCGAAGGACCGATGCATGGCTTGTGTGGCCTAGCTGTGGGATCTATGAGTCTTATAGTCTAATATTTGATTTCTACTTAAGCGCACACATTTTGAAAAGGGCATTACGGCGCTTTGAGATATAAAACTATTTTTATTTCTTTCTGTAAATCATTTTGGCCTGTCCTCACCATTAGCTCAAAAACCTTTTAGTGGTATATCACAAACCTTCGTGGGTATCCGTATATGGTATCAGTTTTAGGAGCCCTTTATTGGTCGCTTCAACGTTATCTACCTAATAAATTGTCCACACCTACTGTTTTTCGTCTGTCTCCACACAAGACACGTCTAACTCGTACGAGCTACTAATATTCCAATATCAATTTTATTTCTAATAATATCTTAATATTACCTAATATTTTATCTCTTCAAATACATTATTATTATTATTTTATAATACAATATATCATATTTATTATTTTATCTTTATGATTATGATCATTATTTTTATTAAATCTGTCCAATATAATAATATTATTATTATTTTATCTCCACATTTATAAAAAGATTTTTTATAAATTAGATCAAATACAATAATTTTGGGCCTAGTCAAATGTGCCTGTGCCAGAGGCAGGGGATGGTAAAATGGGGGGGGGGTAAAATGGCGGTAAAAACGTTAAAAATGGTATGACCATGCGCGGATTCGAACACGAGACCTGCCGGTCAACAGTCCAACGCCTTTACCACTAGTCTATCACGATCTTATGATCAAATCCAGTCTAAAACCTGTTTCGGGACGATTCAAAGAAATATGACCAAATATTAGTGAGCCATCATTTATTAAAAGAACACTTAACATATACATATGATACCTCACTGCTAATATAATAAAATATGTCATAAAAATATAATTATAATTAAAAATATATATATGACTAATTGAGAGAACGGTCGTTTTATTAAATTCTGTTTCAGACCTACTAGAAGTACAGACGCTCAATTAAACAGTATCGACCTTTTTAGTGAAATAAGTAACCTGAAATATGGCAGCACATATCACTAAGAGTGAACGAATTAGAAAAAAAATAAATGGAAGTCGAAAATAGGCTCAATATTCTTTATTTATTTAGAGTTTATATTATTTTAATTGTTGTTGGTTTTACAAATATAATTCTAATATAAATATATCTACTTAACATCTCTCCTTTGACACAAATAACATTATAAAAGGTTTACGCCGCGACTTAACAAAAGTATGAAAGCCTGACAGTGAAATGTACAAATTTCGAATCGACTTATGAATACTTTTACAGAAATGGAAATTTTCCAAACAAATTATAAAGCCAGAATTTTTAATAAAAAATTAATTGAAACGCACAGTAGTTGCACGCTGGTTTAAATTCAGGCCCGTATTTTATGAAAACTTTCTCTCACTTTCACTGTTTGTGCGTCTTATGCAATACAGTCAAACTTTCAGTTTAGTAGCAAAAATATTTAAAAAGAAAAAAAAACGGTGAAAATATAATGGATTATGATGTGCGCGTTTAATGAATGAGAGTGATGAGTGAAATTAATATTTTAATGAAAATTTAAATTTATGTTTTGTGACGGTTTTTTTTTCACACATTTCTCCTGATTGTTTGAGTGATTTTAAATATTTCCTATTTTGCATATAATAGGAAACTTCTCAAGGCTGGTCCAATTTAAATATAAAATACATTGTATGTGCTTTAATTATAACATTTTTTTTATTTTTATCAACATTGTACGCATTTAAACCCAATACTTTTATTTTAATCACGTATTCATTATTCTCATATTTTATACTTCAATATCGTACTTATTTTATTTCATTTTAATAAATAGATAAATAATATTTGACAATATTTCATACTAAACAGGACGAATGAGAGTTAAAAATGCTTTATGCCGTTAATGCCTTATGTGAGTTAAAAATACCGTAACAATGAAGCACGGTGACGAGTTCAGCAACAAATCAGTCAGTTATTTTGTGGCCGTTTAAGTATTAGGCTATTTTAAAATCGCGTATACCGTAACCTCAGTTATATGATTATCACGTTAACGCCCACTACTAGTAAGATCCTAATGTTAAACCGTAAGTAAGTACTATATTAGCTTGTTATCAATTGCCAGTAACAACTACTCCAGATAACTAATTAAAACGGATATGTAATTTACGATTGTTTGTTGCACAATTGACGGGAAATAAACAATTGAAAATGATTAAAGGTATATAAAGGTTTCTTTGTGCACTGGCTTACTGCACTACTCCTCAAAGCCGCGTACTGAAGATGGCGCTGTTATTAAACGTACTTTTGTTAGTGTGCCTGGTGTCTGTGGTGCTGTGCCAAAGCCATCACTTCGAAATGGGCCAAAAGTGGAGGGGCGATAGGCAGCTGCACTACGAAATAGTTCGGAAACGCAGTCAGCCGCTGAGGAAAGTCACCAAGGACGTTCAGTTTCCCCCGAAGGGCTCCGTTCCCGGTGCGAGGATCCATTATGTGAAGGCGCTCGATCAGTACACCGACGACAGTGGGGGGTACGTCACCATCATCGAAGGCGGGCTCAATCAGACGTCCATAACTCTCCACTTCAAGTCGAAGAGAGGCCACGGTTTCAACTTCTTATTGGAGGTTTGGGGCCAGTAAACGTACCTGGATCTAGTGTCCGGCCGAAAATGACTTACATACGAGTATTGTTTTTTTCTTAGCCAACTCAATCTAGCTATAGTATAATGTATACATAATAATTATGTATCGTTTATTATAAAATGTGGAATTTTTAAAATCAGACTTAGAACTTTAAAGGCCTAAAACTAATTATAATAAATAACTAATTTGTTTCAATTACCTTGTTTGTTTAACTATTTTGTTTTTTTTAATTTTAAATTCTTGACTTTAAGCTATCAATTACAAATTAAGACTTATGGATTTAGGGAGTTAATAACAATAATTATAAAAAATATTGAACTAATGACTAATGAACAAAAGGAGGCAAGAATGCGAAAAGCAACTTATTGAAACTGTTACTTGAGTCCACTTTTGATTTCACATTTACTTTTTGTACATTATATAAATATATATATATTATATATATTATTCTGATGTAAAATATTATTTTAGGTATATAGAAATTTTACATTTATTAAGAATATTGTATTATTATCATTAACTAAAATTGATAATTGTGTTTTGAATTAAAGTATGTTTCTAAAGAAGTAAAGTAAAGCAAAGTATGTAGTGTGTGTGTATATGTATTCAATGTATTTATCTATATATATGTATATTTCACAAAAACCATATGTCAGATCTCTAATATAGACCTCGCACTCTTATTATCTCCTTACTTATATATATCAAATAGTAAACACCTCGATACAGGCATTTGCCTAGTGAGGTATTACTAATCCATACAAACTGTACGTTTCTTCTCTTGAAAATCAATAAAATATAACAAAGTAATACATATGTAATAAGATTGATTGTATATTGGATATTTTAATAAATAAATAAATGGAAAAAAGTTAGTAGCTGTAATCAAAATTAAATAGCCTTATACTGTAAAATAAAAATAAAAGCTTTTCGGCATTCTCGCCCGCGAGCCCGCGACCTGTGTCAACGAACGAACCTTCGGTCGGTCACTACCTGGAACTAAGACAAATCAGTTAGTGTGGGTACGCCCAACACCTTCTATAAGGAAGTGTTGGTACACCGGCCGCATCAGAAGTGATACCTACTTCTGTTAGGAAGTTCATTAAATTCACGATTAAATTTGTCGTCAACTGAATAATAATTTATGAATCGATATTTCAAAATTGTCACTTTCGAGTACTACATTCCACAACGTTTTCAAATGCCTATTTATACTATAAGAAGAAAATCAACATGACAGATAACTAAACATCAACGTGACAGCTGGGCGCACCGGGAACGAGCGTGTCGCAATTAGATTCATATACTGTTCAATAAATTACTGTTAAATAGTTTTAAAAAATACCTAAAATCTAAAAAACATCCAAGTTTTGGATTGGTTTTTTTGGCGTAAATTCCCCTTTTGTATTTCGCTCTTTCGTTTGCTCGCTCGTGTTCGGCCAAGGCCGGTCAATGATCCGGCGCGGCGCCGTTCGCAAGCGGAGGAACTTATGACAAGAGCAATTAAGAGACGTCAAAACAAGTCATATTTGAAATCGCAGGGACAATTAACTGGATTTTTCATTGGAAATGGTCTTGAGACACGGTGTATATGAATAGACACAAGATATCTACGGAGTCTTAAGGCACATAGACCACGTAAAGATGTTTTTATCTTAATATTTATTTACGTTTTTCCGTGATCTAATTTATTAGAATATTAATAGATAAAATTGCGCAACTCTAAGTACCCGCCAGTGACTCATAACGACTCATCTTTCGTCTGCATCTTATCCTAATCGAAACGTTCGCAGCATCTTGATTCCCCGTCAAGATTAGGCGCTGAAACATCGTAAACACATCGACGCATAGAAGATCTACATAGCCGATAGGCGAAAAATGTCCCCATATAAAGATATCGCTCCAGCATTTGCCCAACAGTCGCCCGATCAAATCGAAAACGACGCCTTTAAAAAATTACAAAAAATAAAACATGTATTCGCCTCAGAGAATCGTAGTGTTTTTTGCGTGTTTGTCAATAGTGCACAGTCAAAGTCATCACTTCGATTACGGAACAAAGCTTTCGGGAGATAGGCAGCTTCATTATGAAATAGTGCAGAAATCCGCCAAACCCCTCGTTAAGGTCACCAAGGATATCGAGTTTCCGGCTAAGGGCACCACCAGCGCGGCTAAAGTCCACTATTTAATGGCATACGACCAGTACACGAACGACGACGGGGGATATGTCAGCTTATTGGAAGGAGGACTTAACATGACTTACGTGACTCTTCACTTCAAGTCCAAGCGAGGCCATGGATTCAACTTCATTCTGGAAATATGGGGACAGTAACCACACCACCACCTTTATTTATACCACCAGTAAACCGGCCGCGGATCACTGAAGAATTTTGCACCAAGCGCGCCATGTCATTTGCCCTCTGCGAATGTCTTCAAACTAAGGACGGTACTACACCCACCAGTCACACCACCCATCAGTTCATTTTCACAACACAAGGAACAAAGATAATTTCAAAACACTACTGCATATCCGTTTAATTAAAAAAAATGTGTAAGAATTTAAACAGTTATAATTTATAGGAAGAAATGTTATTTGTCATTTATTTTTCATATCAATTTTAATAAGCATAATTTATAAAACTAGTTATTTACAATTTATATCTTTTAACTCTAAGTATGATGTAGCATATATCGATGTAATTTTATTATGTAAATTTTTATGACCAATTGAAAATTGACATATTTATGCATACGATTGCTCTCGGAAATAAACTTTTACTTTACTTAATTAGTTTGTGAGATGATATAATTAAATTATCATAAAGTAAGCGATATTTTAATCAGCAATTATAGATACTCGTACATTATGATACTCTTGGACAACTCACAAAATACTTTTAATGTGTTTCTATTAAACGATTTTGTGATTTCAGTCTACACACAATAAACAAAGAAAATTGCTATTTTTTCTGATTAGCGTTCTTGAAGCAAATTATATTGAATTCAAAAAGTTTTTAAAATATAAAATGTTTAATTATTTTTAATTTTATGCAATTGTTACATTCGCATGTCATACATTTTAATGCTTCGAGGAAACATGAACTTTTTAGAAAGTTGTTCAATCTTTTTTAAAAAAATACATTAATTTAAATTATTTATAAAAACCTACATAAAATGGGATGTACCGATAATATATTAACAGTAATATCAGCAATTTGAAAAAGCACACTTTAAATGTTACAAAATTAATTTAACTTACGCACCAGATCAGAAAGTTACAAAGTAAAAAGATGATTAAAAATTATATTTAAAATAATGTTTATAACGTTTCTAGTTGCTAAGGTATTTGAATTATGGCATAGGGGTCGCGAGTTCAAATCCGCTCATAATAGAATTTAATTTAAGTGTGTCCAAAGTAATAACATATTGATTGACATAGGTTCATGACAATTATTATTCATAAAAAATGTTTTAATTAAATTATTATAATAAAATTATAAGATTATAATAGAATGATTATAAAGTTCAATTGTAGATATAATATAAGTGCACAAACACAATCACAAACTATAAAAATGAATATACCAAGTATTCAGTAATGGCAGTCACAGTTCTTGATGATATTGCCAATTATAGTATTTTTGTTGATGATTTTTGCCATTGGCGAAAACGCTCATGGGACAGATATAATACTGGGTAAAATAGGCCATAATGACACTCCTCACCAGAGCCGGATTTAGGAATTTTTCGCCCGTAGGTACTATTCTTACAGCCGCCCCATTTAAAAAATTGCTTACACATTAAGATGTTTTCATAATAATTATGTTGAATAATACATTAAGGCCATACGGTGTCCAGAACACGACTCTGTAGGTCTGTGAATGAACGCGATTTCGTCACCGCTATGAGCCAGCTACCGTAAGTCGGCTATTCGTTGCGCTAAAATAATAGGGTGATTTAAACGGTGTCGTTTTATAACGTGTAAAGTGCCTAGTTAGAAAAAATCAGCATTGCAAAACATACTTTTTCAACTAATCTTGCCAACCTTGTTTCGTGATATCGCGTGACATACCATGATTTTCGGGATGGAGTGATTTGCGATTTGTAACGTTCGTGACTTTACGAGCGTACACGATACGAGATGATGTGCCCGAAAGGAAACTTTTATTCAATTACGAAGTAATCGTCATTTATCATCTAAATAGGGCCACTAATCATCAGCCATCATTTTAATTGCGGAATATTGGTATTTATTACTTCATAAATGACATTCATTAATTGGAATCAAAATAATTGTTTTTTTTATGAAATGAAATTTTATTTAATTTAAATTTTCAATCCTCCCATTACATTCACAAAAGAAGGCTGATATTTACACATACTTTTTATTATACATATGATGTCATTGTAATGTACTTACAGTTATATTGTAATGAATAACCTTCATGTCATGAAAGGTACATGTGACTTTATCTATATCAATTAAATAACACAAGATTATCGTACAAAAATAAATTAAAATATCAGTACATTTTAATCTGTTTATCATAGACTGTGATTTTCGTGTTGATAACAATTTTGACATAAATATCTGTAAATGATTAAGATATCAATGTGCGTGAAGATAAACTTAGTTTATTATTTTTTGTCAGAAATAATTAAGCATTTCTAGGTGTCCCAGGAGATTGTAGAAGGTATCATTTGCACCAAAAAAAATTGAGTCAATGAGTGGTTGCTTCTCATCAATTTTAGAGTTATAATTGTCTTTTTTTATATTTCTTGGAGATGGTGCTCTTCATGGATAATGCAATTACCATACCATACCACTTGGTCATACCATTTTTAAAGCTTCATCGCCACCATCTCCCCCGACTCTAAGACAGGCACGATTGGCCTAGTTGAGTAGGGCCCAAAATAATTGTATATGACCTAGGTCTTATTACCTAGTAATGATATTATCAAACTAAAAAAATTATAATCTAGCTATACCGTTTTATAATTTATTTGTTCCTTTGTCTTGCCAGTAATAAACTATGCATTTTTGAACATAGCTACATTTTAACTTTCCAAAAAATAATAATAAAAATTCAAATTTTGTTGGAAATTATTCTACGTACTACCCCAAAGTTTCACCCACTATTTTTATTTATTTATTATTGCAAATCTTATAAAAATAATGTTAAAATGCAAAATGTCTTGCCTAATTAGGCTATCGCCTGTACTAAAGAATATATTCTTTCTGTAAAAATCTGAAAAATACACATATATAACTATCACAAATTCATGGAATATATCTGAGTGTATACAAACTAATATATATACTAATACACTATATACTAATACGATTCCATATAGGAAATAAATATCTATATATACAAAAGAAAGTCGGGTTAGATAACCCGACTAAAGATAGTCGGGATTTGTAACTCAAGAACGGTTAGACCGATTTTTATGATGTTTGATTTGTTGGATTTGTCTCCATCCCGGATAGCTGAGTAACTATTAAAACATCGGATATGTTAACGAAAAAAAAATAATAATGAAAATTCATTTTCTCATACATTTGGTAAAGAACGGCTTGTATTCTGTGGAATTCTATTCGAAAACGGTAAGTTACCTTCGAAGACGTTCACTTTGTGAGGTTATCACATTTGTCATTGTGCGCGCATTGATAATTAAAATATATATCATTTTGTGTTTTGTAAATTTATTGAACTTCATTCATTTTGAATATTCTTAATATTCTTAATTATTTTTTGATTGTAAAATTCTACTAAGCTATAAAAATGTATATAATTAATGTGTATATGTATATTTTAAAGGACGTGTAAAATATAGAACAAAATAATATGAACAAGTTTCACAATTATCAATATCTGTATTTTACACACCTGGTTTCCAGCAGATAAGCCTTGGGCTTGGCTGGTACATAAAAGAATGATATTGTAAATTTGTTGAATAAACTAAATAAATAAATAAAAAAATTGAATTTAATTCAGCTAATAAATTATACAACATTTATTTAATTATTTTATTTATTGATTCTGAGGCGGTACGAAGTTCGTCGGGTCAGCTTGTTATATATAAAAATTACATACGAATATACTGTTCACTCTGTATTATGTACGTATGCATAATAATTACAATCTATGGTAATTACCATTTTTACCTAAACGCGTGGATAATAAAATCTAAACACGAGATTTAACGGTAAATATTTTTACAGTACGTTATAAACGGTTTGACCTGTAATGTGCGGATTCGAACCCGCAACCGCCGGGCCAAAAATCGAACGCCCTTACTTGGCTACCACCACCTTCGTACACATCAAATTAGCGGGGGGTAGTTTTGAGCGAGGGGCATATAAATAAATAAATACACTATCGTCGGTATGGGGGGGGGGGAGGGGAGGGTGAGGTAAAAGACACCGCTCCCCGACGAATCGTTCGCTTGAAACAATTTGGTCGCTAATGATCAAAAAAAAGTTAAAAAACCGTCTTTCGGATCGCGCCAAAGGCTCAAAATCATTCCGAACCGGTCTCAGAAGAAATGGTGCACGCAAAGGAATGGCGACGATACAAGTGACCAATGGACACATGCTATTGTCGACATTTTTCAAAAATAATAATAACTTTGATGAATTATTTTTATCCGATAAAAAATCCATCTAATTGGCCCTACGATTTTAAATAATATTATTTAATAAAACAAAAAAAAAAATGTGCACCTCCTATTGTTCTTTGTTTATTAACAGCAACAACTGCATATTTTATATTAAATTATGTTTTGTTATTATTTTTATTTGATAATTTATTGGCTTATTGGCGATTGGCTTATTGTCGTTTTTATAATGCGAGACAGGTGAACAACATTTCGCAGTGCCGTTGAATATTCTCAGCGGCGAAACCTGACCGTATTAGACCCAACAGGAATTCGAACCCGGGACCTTTGGATTCATAAACTGCGCCACCAGGTCGCGGAGACTTTTGATAACTTAAATAATATAAAATATATAAATAAATAAAACAATATATTACAATGCTACAAGCTACAAATACGAGTATATTGCAAGCTTAGTTTGCGTTTTCTACCATTCAGTTTTTCTTACATTTTCGTATATACCAATAATGTTTCACTTTTTTTTTTTTTTAAATAATATAATGCACGTTTAGCGTAAAAATAAATACTGATTTACTGAAGGCTAATCATATATTAAACAGGCATGTGAAAAAAAAATGTCAATGCTCTGTGTTCACTGAGACTGTCAATTATAATTTAGGATGAAGGAGGTCGAAAATTCCGTGTTTTTTGGGCCGCCAATTATGTGTACACCAACACTTCCATAGACCGTCTCTTAATATTATAATTATATTTTGTTTCTTTTTAGAGTATTATTTCAATATATATTTAATCTGAAAATTTACGTTGACGTTTATGAATTTATTATTTATTATTTATTTATTTTCGAACCGCTATCAATTGTTTTCGAACCGATGTCAAAAAGCAGTCCAGACGAACGTAAACAGTGTTAATTTTATGATTACAAACAGATCAAGTCATGACATTAAATATAATTTATGTATACAAATAATAATAATGTATAATAATATGTATAATTTATGTATGTATGTGTTTAAATATAAGTTATGTATGTGTACAAAGTATAATATAAATTGCATATTGGGTATTTTTATAATAATTTGTAATGGCCGATCTGAGAACGATTGTTGATTTATATCTCTTGGGGCCCTTTTTGAAGCCTTCTACACTACCTATCCTTTTTTCTTCACCTTTCAGCTAGGCCCTGGTGGCGCCTTCGGCACTTCATTTAAAATTAGCCAAATCGGCCCAGCCGTTTTCGAGTCATGTGCTTACTGGCGGACAGCAAGCATTTCATTTTTATTTATATACAATATTTGTAAAATCTGTTTTTAATTTGTTTTGATTTTAACACACATTGCACAATATTAAAACACTGCCATCTAAAATGTCAGATAACTCTTCCAAAAAGTAAATGCTATTAATACGTTTTTTCCCATTATGTGAGTGAACGGTAAAAGCTATTATGATAAATGGTTTATACTTAATCTTGGGTTGGTAATCTTTGGACATCATTGTCATTTTAATTTTCTTTCCTTTGACCTCTGACTATTTTTAAAACCAACTATTATTTCAAAATAATATATGTTAAAAAATATATATTCATATATTTATCTGTATTTAGAGTGCTAATGCGAGTGTAATTTAATTTAATTTTAATCTTTATATGTATCTCTGTACTTTAGCGTAACCCTGTCATCAGTCAATTTTACACACAATTATATGTACCATTAATTTTTTATATATTGTACTGTTGGTTTTCCGAATAAACGATAAATAAATAGACAAATAAATAAATACACTGCGCCAATTCATCATATTTTCTGAGAAAAAAATGTAATCTTTACGTGATAATATTAAATCGTTCAAATCATCTGTCGAACCGGGTCATTGACCGGCTTTGGCCGAGCGCGAGCGAGCAAACGTGAGAGCGAAACACAAAAAGATAATTCATACGAGCTCATTGATGTCATTAATAAATTTAACCATGAATTATTATGGTCTCGGGACAACTTGTATATATTGGAAAATCTTATGTAAACTTATATGCAAAATATATTATAAATGCGTCGCGAATCGTAGTTTGAAGCTTCTGTCATTCTATCGATATCATATTATGGGTATGAAAGCGATTAAATTCACTTATGAACAGTAAAAACAGCAATCATTTAAATCCAGTAGTAAGCTTGCATAGTATCATGATAACAACTGAAGCATGTAAATATTGGTGCATATTTCAGTTGGTTGTTTGTGTGATCGTGAACGCCAGAGCTGTTCACGAAGATGTTCACGTTTTGAAGCCCAGCGCCGAATATGGTATTAAAGCTTATGTAATATTTATATATCTTTCTTTATTTATTATTTTCAAAAAAATAATATATTTCATTTTACATCACCTTTTTAGCGTGTACCGTTCTTCTAAGGTGAAGTAATCGCCTAATTAAACATTGACCTTCAGCTGATAAATTATAAAACAAAAGATCAACATTTTCATAACAAAAAATAAAATGTGCAACTGAAGATTTAACATTTTAGACATTTTAACACCTTTTAACAAAATGATCGCGGTTTAAGCTTTTTCACGGTGTTTTTTTTTTATAGACCTTATTATTTGTTAAGAGTACACTAAATTTTAAATTTTTGTTATGTATAGTCCCTAAACCCTCCTACTTACCATTTCTCAATCCCAATATCGTTCCCAAATGCATTTTTCATTCTCTAACTTTAGAGTAAACTATTATTGGCTTTATGTTCTGATTGTGTTATTATAATTTTATTTATGTAATAGCTGTGTAGTTCCTGAACAAATATATATTTGTTTCAGGAACTAGGGCAGGGATTTGTTAAGAAAAATAAATTTATTACAGACTTATAATTGATTACTCTAAGAAATTCTCATATAAAGACATTACAGATCATTTTTTCAGACTCGTTTATGTCTTTATCGATTAACTACTGGTTTTTTTCCATATCTTTTGTATATCTAGGTGTATTGAGTTCCATTGTCAAATAATACTGTTTTTCAGTTATGTAAATAGCTCAAACTGTATGTTCAGTAAACAAAATGTGTCCATTATAGACTAGACGTGTGCGTTATAAGACGACACCTTTAAATCACCCTATTATTCCAGCGCAACGAATAGCCGCGTTACTTTCACAGCTACAGAGTCGCGTTACTGAAGCTACAAATTCACAGCTACAGAGTCGCGTTCAACAAAATCGCTCCGCTTGCCATCTATTGCCCATTACCTGGCTTAAAGTTACACAAACCCCTTATTTATAAGTAGAAGTGACAAAAAAATGTTTTTATTCTAAGTTTTTTAGGTTTTAGATTAATTTTGGATTAGGTCAAATCTTGCGAGCTGAGCTCTTATTTGTTTATTTATTTATTCTTTATTGAAAAATCCAAAAGTATTATTTTTTATAATCACAAACAAAACTTATTGCTAGTATATAAAACCAATTATGGATTTCGGACATTTTGCATATTAACATTAGCATAAAAAAAATGGAACAGTGTTCTTAATATATATATATATATATATAGATTATGAATATTATATACGTATATGTATAGTAGAATTTTTTGATGTATTGTTTGCGGTAGTTGTGAGTGTATGTGATTTGTATGTCTATGTTAAGATAAAGTTATAAATTAAGTATGGTTTTAGTATGTATTAAAATAATTTATGATGAAGGTAATATAAATATAATATGTATGTATATTCTATATGTAATTACAATTACAAGTACTTGTATGTTATAATTAACCATTAACAACATAACAATCTAACAATACAATTAGGTTTTATT
This sequence comes from Neomicropteryx cornuta, assembly GCA_020383195.1. Taxonomy (NCBI): domain Eukaryota; kingdom Metazoa; phylum Arthropoda; class Insecta; order Lepidoptera; family Micropterigidae; genus Neomicropteryx; species Neomicropteryx cornuta. The sequence continues at coordinate 3,487,341 of JAHKQU010000024.1, forward strand.
TGTCTTTACTATTAATGATATTGGAAATCTCTTATCATTCAGTTCAGTTACGATAACGATTTTTACGGTAAGCATGACCCAATTCTACACTCAGGGTTGGCTCCAGATGGAGACACTCCTCAAAGGTCAACAGCACGACTTTTATATATGCATTCAAGCACTTAAAATAAAAGCTTGTTTTTAAAAATATTTTCTTAATATTTTTATTTATATTGTCACTTGGATTGCTATTTTTTCCAATTTCACAGATAAAAATGCTCTACCTCACTCTGTCCCTATGATCATAGACAGCGCGCTGGTGACTGATCAAAATTATCAGCTGGATGACAAAATTATTAAGAAAATATACGAAGTCAATGAAACTACCCGTTTATTCTACGTATTCGACTACCATTTGGGCAGAAGATTAAATGGTTAGCTATTTTGCTATAGTTCATTTACCGCATCAGCTCAAAAACTTGAGGACTTGACTATTTCTCCGTCTTCCCCATACCGACTGTTCGAGTCGAGCGAGAAGGGTCACAGACATTAGACGGAAACAATTAAACATAAAAACCGGAAGGTACTAAACCATGTACCACACCCACCACACCACAGCCTAATAGCCATATAATTACTACCATCGGTAATAGACGGCGTTTAATAGGTATTGGAACACATTACATTTACTCTAAAAGTAACCAATGCTGATAGGATTCTATCAATGTCCCCTGGAGCTTTTTACGAACAAGCTTTTGTTACTCTTTGATGTGTAAACATCTATACCGGGTCGCAGAAGTTTTGGGGCCCATTGCGATTTGGTAAAAGTTTGCCCTTTGCACCTATTTGGAAATAGAGTTCTTTATGATAATATTATAATCGATTGATACACTTGTCATGTAGTTTGGACTTAAACCGCTAGAGAGCGCTAGTATTTTTTTAAATTATTTACACTTCATATCCAATTTCAATTCAATTCAATTTCAATGTTCCAGAAGCAACTTTTATTAATCAATTGTATACAATTACAATGTATAGATCCAGCTAAGACATTGTATTATCTGCCGGTTTCTTAATCATAACTAAAAATAATTTATTTTAAACATGCATAAAATATAATACAAAGTACATAAAAATTAAGATAACGTAACTCATGTGATTTACAAACAAAATAAATTTAATTTAACTAAAACCTAAATAATTTTTAATATGTTTTTTAATCCGTGAGTCCCGACATTTTTTTTTTGGCTAGCGCTGTACGACGTTTAAATTTTAATTTGAAATACGTATTTTTTGATGAAATAACAATATTATTCGTTTATTCAAAGGAAATTTATGGTTGACATATTGATTTCTTTAAACATTGTTGTGATTTTTATGGTGCTAGGTAATTTATTTTTTTTACGTTCAGAATGTTGTAATATAGATTTCCAATTATTTTTAGAGTGGGTTTGGTCTTTACTTACAAATTTATGCATAATATGTCTGAACATACTAAAAAAATATTTTTAATATGTATAGGGGACGAGGAAATCATAAGTGATGCCAAAGGATTCGTATTTCCGAAACAAAATGCATCTATAACCATAACATACCCGCCAAAGGTACGTACCATCAACGGCCATACACGGTGTTCCAAAACCATTTCTGTTAAAAAATCCATCCTATTGGCCCTACGATTTCAAAAATAATTTGATTTGACCTCATTCATCGTGGTTTCCGAGTAAAAAAAATTTAAACTTTATGGGATTTATCTTGTCGGTCGGTAGCGAGTACAAAAAGGGAATTTACACGAGCGCTTTGAAAAAATTAATAAATTTGGGCATGAATTATTTTCGCCTTTTATATAATTTCTTACGCGTAATGCGGAACATAAACAGCCCCTTAAGTCTTCGGAAATGCTCTTAGGACACCCTGTATATATTTTGAGAAATGTAAATATACTATTAATCTATGTATAAATTAATATGTGAAGGGAAAATTTTGTACCCCTTTTTAAGCATATTGCGCGCACGGAGGGGTGTAACATTGACACAGTTATATTGAGAAGAAGTGAAGAAAGCTAAAATTTATCTATAATTAAATAAAATGTGCATACTACTGACAACTGATTGTGTGATTACAAATGTTTCTTTTACAGTAGTCTATGGCAATGTAGTAATGTGAAGCAAATAATACTTAGAGATATTGGTTTCTTTATTCCGGACCGTTTTACTAGAGCGCGGAAGCACACGTTATTTAGGCGGTTAGCGTGTCGTACGATTGGGAGAGCAGTCGGTTTCTGCGGAGATTAATATCTTTGTCTGTTCGCCCAATAAGATAAAAAAATCTGCTTTCTATTAGACCTTTGTGAGATCAGCATGAATTATTTAATCGTTAATGTTTGCTTGAAGGCATTATTTTAATTTTTTAACACAGTATGTTTCATGATTAGTTCTAGTTATATTTTGTTTTTTATATTGTGATTGTTTTTGGTTTTTCATGTTGTTTGTTTTTCTTTTAGTAGTTTTTTTTTACTTTAATTATAATGGGGAAACCTGTTAAATAAATAAATAAAAATAATTGTCAGGGCAATGAATGTCAAATCTCATTTTTACACGAAAAAATTAAAACTGACAATGAACTTTATCAACACCGTGTGTATGAGTCGTTTTATCACCATCTAATCGCTTCTGAATTTCCAACTTTTCCATTTCAGCGTTAAATAATATAAATGTTCACAACATTTCAGGGTTCCGCATTCGAGGAGAATATTGTCATGACTTACGTTCAAGTGATCATCTGGCAAACGAGCAATGTTAGCAAAGGTTTCATTACTAAGGGTAAAATATACACGTCAATGGCGTCATTCATATTTAAAGCTTACAATTGCGACTGTATGAGCTATGCTCTTAAGATATATGGAATTAGATCAGATGTCTATGACTTGATGGCGTCGATGAACAAATCGAAATAAAAACTAATTAACATTTTCCTTCTTTTATTTATTATCACTATTATCGCGAATCTCTTATTTGTAGACATAGAGGAAAAATAAATTTAATTTATAAATGTTTAAAAATTCTTAAAAGGTTAAAAAAAACCTAAAGGTTAGTAAGGTCGCCATTGCCATTACCTACTATAATTAATGCCATAAAAAGAATGTCGCGGCACACTCGACGATAACTTCAGGAGGAGGTTAGTTAGATAATTAAAAATAAAGTTTTGTATATTTGTATGTAATGTGATAATTGTAAGTAGGCAAGTAAAAAAAATATGCTTACTTAGATACGTCATACCTCACACTTTAATATGTTTATGCCCAATGTATATATAACTACTTTACTATATATAAATATATGTTACTATACTATATGTAGTATAGTAACATTATTTTTATATTGAATATTTATTTATTTATATCGAATATTTATTTACCTATATATTTAATAACTGTTGATTCATTTCATTTATTTGTTAATTTTTTAATTATTTCTTCATTTATAAAGTGTTAACTAGTAGACACTTAAATTGTATGTGTATATTTGTGCCTTAGTTATTTTTTATATTTTCATAGGGTTTTGCGCTGATCTCTTGTATGCTCACTGTAACACTTCATATATAACCTTCCTTAGAACAGGTAATTCTTACCTAGTTAGGAAGGTTATAGACTTGTACTCATCGGCCAACATGTTTTCTGAATAATATATATATATATATATATATATATATATATATATATATATATATATATATATATATATATAACACGTGAATTCTCGACACATGTTTAAAAAGAAATACACATTTAAAAACTAGCTTTTATTTAAGTACTTGAACACACTTAAGTACTTTATTTAAGTACTTGAGTACTTATACACAGTATTGTGTTTGTGTGTTGACCGCTGAGGAGTTCCTTCTTCTGGAGCCATTCCTGGGCATGGAATCAGCAAACATTCCAAGCTAAATAAAAGCTAGTAATAATATTGGATAGCGTTTTATCTCATAGTTATATGGGCTTTAAATTAAAATTAAAGTTTAGACCAGACCGATCATTATACTTCCATACATTTTATCAAAACTTGACTTAAATTGACTTAACGTTTTACGCTGCAATATTTTATTTAGAAAGCGTGTTTTATGCCTGTTTTACATACTTAAAAGTTGTTTTAATCGCCGTGGGATAATGTGCTTTTCAAACAGTTTGTTTCGTAGTATTTTCGGAGAAAATCGTGTGACATTAGACGTAGCATATTTTTGAAGTAAAACTTCTTAACCCCGCACACTTTTAGACGGGCAGCGAATGAATCTAAAGCGACACGCTCTTCGGGGAAATCGCTGAAATTGCATTGCGTGCGTTTTCTTTTTATATATGTATATATATATATTAAATTGTGAAGAGAAAACTTTCTACCCATTTTTAAGAGTGTAAGATTTGGCATGGTTAACAGGATTGACAGGATGAGTTACGAGCTGTGAATTTTGTGTGATTTCAAATGTTCCTTTTTCAATAGTAGGTCAATGTCAAGGTAGTAATAATTTAAGGCAAAAAGCTTAATTAATAAGTTTCAAAAAGTGAGTACAATTTAATATTTAGATTAAACCCTGTCCAATCTTAGTTTAAGTAATTTTATTTTATATGTTATATTATTTTTTACATTCTGATAGACTGACGGCTCGGAATGAGAGACAAAGAAGAAGGACATTTTTATATTTGCGTGAAGGTTGAAATAATAATAATACAAATGAAAATTTAAATATTGTAAATAGTATACAAAATTATTAAATTATTTTGAGAGATTCATTTAAATGCACACTGTAATTCCAAAAAAATTGAATACTTTTGATCGTGAATTAATTCATTTATAATGCAGTTTTGTAATGCAAAACATTTCGAATCTGAAGTCACTTTAGGTGCAACTTCATGTCATAAGGGTAAAGCAATATTACTGGCCTTAACTCAAAATTAATACTCTAAATCATTTTAGGGTGAATTTACATTACATGAACCTCCAATAAAAAGACTGTCAAAAAACTATTTTAAAATCGTTTATTAATAGAAGTCAGCATTCTGTAATAGTGTTTTTTTTTCAACTGTTACTAACATTAAATTTTAAGTTTAATTGGTATTGCGTGGATTTAAGGCAAACAACACACGCTAATGGCGTATTTGTAAACGCTCGCGGCTGACGTAAAAGAAAAAAAAATAAAAAAATGTATATTTAATGATTTTAGAGGTATACTCACCTTAAACATGTAACGAATTACGGTCGAATCTCGATCACTGGGCGACCACTAGTTTAAATAAATAAATAACTTTAATCTAATTTAATTTAAAAAATTGATGGTGCTATTACATACTTCGAGCAATATCTCGTTCACATTTTTACAACTGCATGTCGGTTTAGGTAAAATCTTGCAAGCTGAATTGAACCACTTCCTCTTATCCTACGGAGTTGAAATTTGACATGTTGGTTTAGTTCCGATGATAATGCATTTTTATGGTAAGCATGACCTGATTCTACAACCAGGAATGGCTCCAGTGAAGGAACTCCTCAACGGTCAACAGCACAGACACGAAATTTTGTATGCGCATTCAAGCACTTAAATAAAAGCTTGTTTTAAAAATATTTTTTACAGTGTATAACTGACTTCAGATAGACTTCGAAATGGACCAATACTTGTTTAATATGGTGTGTAGAATAACCCCATAAAAGGATGTGATGAGAAAAGGTTCACCCTGTATTCTTTTGCTCGCTGAATCCCTTTTGTGTGCTGTTTGTTATACAGCACCCAATTTGGTCCGATATTAAAGTAAAACCTATTATTAGTCGTAAGCAGAAAGAGGGGTGGTTGTACAACGGACTATACTGCGATACTCGATCCACCTCTACTGCGCAGTTAGCTATCTACTCGATCTGAGATTCCCAAACATTGCCGTTATTTACATAATTTTTTTAAATACATTGTGTATTAATTCTAATAAAACTCCAGAATTTAATTTACGTTCACGCTGGTTAAGTTAAAAGGTTCACTAAAACAATTAGAGACCGTGGTAGTCTAGTGGTTAAGGCGTTGGACTATTGACCCAAAGCTCTCGGGTTACAATCCGCACACATGTTGATACAATTGTTAACGCTTCATTACTACCATCTCTCCTGACTCTATTACTGGCACATTTGCCCTAGTTAAGTTGGCCCAAAATAATTGTATATGACCGAGATAATAGCATTTTTTTAATAAAAAAAAATTATACTGTTTACAAAGTTTGCCAACCGAATTATCAACCAACTAAACTGCGCGCGTACGCAACTTAAACGTATCGAAGTTTTCAATGTTTTAATTAAGTTCTGAAATTAAAAAAGTAAAGTTTAAAAATCATTTGATCTAACCGCAAAATTTCATTGCATTGTTCATCTCTTTACCTTCGGATAGAGAGAAAACTGCCAACAAGGTGCGGCATTACCCCTCTAAAACCGACGCACGAAAGAGGGGGCAAATTTGGCAGACGTAAAAAATAACTCGCAGTCCAAGAACGTCAGAACGTCATTTTGAACGTCAGATTGTGCAAGTAAGAGTCTCTAAGACAAATCGAATCTCTTCAAAATGACACCCGCTTATAATATAACTAATAATAACCAAAGCTCAATCCATAAATTAACCTCGAATAACTTTATTAGGATTATGTGAGTCGTATTGAATTAAAAACTGTAATCTGCCAAAATTATCATTATATGGTTTTATATCGATTTTGAAACTTCTTCACATTTACCACAAATTGAAGAGTAAAAAATAATAATCTAAAACTGAAATCTGACCCTCTAACGCGTGTTTAAAATATTAGATTTGGAATCAAAACCAGCAATATGCAGCCACGTTCGAAAGACATGTCACTGATATTAAAATATGATATGATATTACCTCTGTGATTTAAAAAACAGCAATTTCCAAGGCTCAGTTTCAAAAAAATCAGAAATAAAAAAAATATTGATGATATTACTTATTCTAGATATAAATTATTTTTATTAAATTGTCACAAAACACATTTACTGTATATTGTTGTTTTTAATTCTATCATACGACTCATGTCGTGATCTATTTTATCAAAGGATTTCGATAAATCGAAAAAAATAGCATTCGTCTGTCTACTGAACAAGCAAGAGCAACTAATAATCATCAGACTTATTAACTGCATGACAAATCAAATTGGAATACAAATACTCACAACCAAGTGCTGTTGTACCAATCTTTCCGCTTTCCCGATTTAGAACCATTTCTGGCAATACATGGATTCGTCTCGAAGATTATCACCAAAATCAATTTGAAGAGTAGCATGTCATATTTCCACTTCATTTTTGAAGAGCACACCTTTTTTAACCTAGGCTTCAATTTATTGCCATATTTTTCCCATTTTATTATCCAAGATTTCACTGATCATTGATGACTTTTATTACTTCTAAAACTGAACCTGAAACAAGGAAAATATTAATAAGTATCGAATTGAACGTTAGTGGCATTAGAAGTAATGACTACGTCATAAGTTCTTGTTAGTGAATATTAGATATAATCTATATTAGATCTAATATTAGATCTATTTGTTTCTAATTTGTTATAGTTACGTGCCACTAATTCTAAGCTGTGATCTCTTCAGCGAATGCGAGATTTTAATAGTTCTTGTACACCGGAACTTGTAGATCAGATTATTGAATTTGAACTCATCCAGCAATTGGTTGCTGGGTAGGTATATTTATAATAATGTTTACCTACTTCTATCTAGTTTCACATTCAACGCTGAAAAAACTGCTTAAAAAAACGCTGGTATAAAGAAATAAAACATTATTATATCGTCAAAAAAAAAAAACGCACTTTCAACAATTTTCACATTTTCAAATCGTTTTTGAAAATATTTATGAAGGGTATTTTTTACTATTTTTTTTATAACGTGTTGAATATGAAAGCCTAACTAGGTCGCCGCAGTCGCTCGCATTTTGCTTCGCTGCAGCACATATTAGAGCGAAGCGATTTACTAAAATTTTCTAAATAAAATTTAGTCTGTGGCAATAACTTTTTAACGACGGGATAGATTTTGCGCGTGACTTTTTTATAATGGATATTCCCATAGACAATTTTCTTTTGACCCCAAAAATTTTATTTTTGACAATATTTAAAATCAAGCTCCGTCACGACCTTCACTTTTTCATGTAGATTCTCTCAAAATCAAAAATTTTTCAAATCGGTCAAGGAATGACCAAGTTAGCCCGTGACAAAGTTCTAATTGGAGTCTCCTTATGAGAGCTTCGCTCGCTACGCTCGCTTCGCTCTAATTATATTAAAGGTACTAAAGCGTTGATAGACTTTGAACGCAGGATGTCGTTTTAAATCCAGCACTGTGTTTTACTAAAAGGTATTTTTTACTTTTTCTTATTAGAAATATTATTTTTCTTAGGAGTGTAAGATAAAAATACGATTATTAATTTACAATCAAGTATCTAAATGAAAAACTATATATAACAAAAATAATCAATCAAAAGATTTATCAAAGGTATTTTTTTTAGGTTTTTTAATAACACGAAATGATATGAAAGCAAAATATTTTTTTTTTTTTATTTGAGTAATGCACCTTATACAACCCCACGAAGGCTGGTGCCTTTTCCGTAGGTATCTTAGCATACAAATTCAACAATTAAACGACTCAATATAATGATACATTGTTCTTATGACTATGGTGACACTTTTCACGACACATTAATTAAATTAAAATTAAAACACTGCGCGCTGACAGCAATCCCAAGTAAGCTATATGGGTACTAAAGAGTTCATAGACTTGTGAACGCAGGATGTCGTTTTGCACTCTAAATCCGGAACCGAGATTTACAAAGAGGTATTTTTTACTTTCACTTAGTATACGACCCATAATATGAATTAAGAAAATTTTATAATTAATTATCCAAATCAAACTTTTTTATCGCTCATAAAATCATCTCATTTACTCATTACCCTTTATCTTAATCACATATCCTTAATTCTTATTTTGATATTTATATGTACAAATCTATGTATTCCGATTACACTTAGAATATATATGTGTTTAGTATAGTATAACATTGCGTACATAGCATGATGATTAACAGTTATAGCTTAACACTCAAGTGGACAGATGTTTCTCTTCTATAGCTCAGCAAACAAACAAACAAACCTCTCTAGGCAGTGTCCAAGCTCAGCCTTAGTGGCACCTTAGCCTCAAGTTTCCTCATTAAGTAAGACTTTTATGAAGACTCTCTAACTCTACTGCTAACTCGTAGATAATAATGAAGGAGAGACTCGCTTTTAAGAATATTATTGGCGGTACTGTTTTTATTGCATGAGCGAGCGAAACTATTGAACGTCATAAATTGCAAGCAGTTTTATCCTGCGGCACTCAGAACGAGTCTCCTGCGGACCTTTGGCTCGTACCTACATCTTCCTAATACACCGTGTTCAAGGCCATTCCTGATAAACAATCTAGCTTAATTGGACCTGCGATTTCAAGAATGTTTGCTTTTGACCTCACATCAAAAGTAATCATGGTTTCGGAGTAATAAATTTGTACATTTTATGTGATAATATGAAATCGCTTTCATCATAAGTTCGGTCGCTGTGCTGGGTCATTGATCGGCCTTGCACCCGAGCACCTGCGAGAAAAAAGGAATTTACACGAGCGCTTTGATAAAATGAATAACTTTGGAATTCATTATTTTCGCATTTTTTAATAATATTTCCTACACGTAATAGGGAACATAAACACCCCTTTCGGCCACAGTCTTCGGAAATAGTGAACATCCTGTATATATTATTTATGAATACCATTTGAAGTTTAAGGTACCTATATGATTTTTCAAGCCATAGAGACTTTAACTTACCCTAAATTACCCTTATATCCGCCCTAATACATATCTACACATTACATATATATATATATATATATACGAGAGCCTATATTGATTAACGACTAGTCAACCGACTAAAGACTATTTATTATAAGGGCGTATTATTTAAATATTTAAAATAAATTATTTAATTAATTTAAATCTTCGCGTGATTTTCAAATAGTCTGTAATTCTACAAATAACATATCACTCTGATACCATTGAAGGTTTGTCTCTGTGTCCCTTAGTTTGTAAGCTAGGATTTAGGGAATAATTTACATCGTTCGTAGGCATACGAACAATATTAATAACTAGGTCTTATTGGTCAGTAAGCCCCCGGCTTACAAAAAGCCCGCCCATTAGCGGTCATGTATGTTTGCGTTTCGCCTTGAGTCCGACCTCATATCGAGCGCTTTGAATGGTGGTAGGGTTTGGCATGCATTGAGGTTTGTTAATGCGGCGTAAAGCCGCGTTTACACGGGATGTGCTAAATTAAAAAAATGAACGTGTATTTTACACTCCGCACTAAAAAGAAGTGAAACCATTTTAAGCACAATTCACAAATTAGAAAAAAGGTCAGATTTAGACGTAGGTTTCCACCATAGACTTATATTCTAAAAATATAAACATTATGATAACTATACTACTAACTTAATGTTGTGATTGTGATTTATCTAACTAAAAAGTGTCAATTTCACTTTCCATTTTAATATTGCGATTATTTTTTGTTCATTCAGCTAAGGTTTTCAGCATGACGGCGCTTTTATGCTTTTAGCACGCCCGGACTGTCTGTAACGATTGCTGCAGCGGTGCCTTGTCAAGGACCCACGCTAGCTCGAAGGCGCTGGAGTGGTGTGCAAAGTTTCGTTACACGTCCGATTGCAAGAAAATAAATCCAAGTAACGCCACTGTGCATTCAGAAGTTTCACAAAAAGTCGCAACATTTAGTGTGTTGGTGCCATTATTATTATAGTAAATTTCAGAATGTGACAATACCCTTCCATTAGTTGAACGGATTTTAGGGCGGTGAAAACCGCCCTAAAATTCGTTCAGTGGTACCTACTTGAGATTAGTCGGAACATAAATATGGAGAGATACCTACCAGCACTTTCTTCGCTATCTGTATAAAGAAAGACTCTTTTAAAGCGCTTGCATTGGCATATAAAAAGTTGGTTCGTCATAATTTACGCTTTGTAATGTGTTATAGCAAGCAGATTTCTAATCTGATTGAGTGAGGAGACGATTATGTCAATCTCAGCAGAAATGGAATTTAATAATTCGACTACACTCCCAGACGGATTATACTAACATATATGCATATTCAAGTAAAGAAATAATAATTTAAATGATTATGTATTGTCGTATTTCCAAATCGAATTTGAAACCTATTTCGTTTATTTAAAGTTAAAATATGCAAGTCCATGCTTTATTATCTCTCACGCGATGACACATTTCTTGTGTAATTCAATTTCACGGTAGGATTAGCTCTTACGGATAATCCGTGTAATCGTCATCTACTAAAAGGTCAGTTTGAAAGAAACTGTGGGAACTCCAGCGACCCTGTGACACTGTTTTTAATGTTAAATAAGAATTTAAAACCTTTTTAAATGAAAAAGATGAAAAGGGAGGTTATAACACTAAGTTAGTAATATGTTTATTCATTTTATATGGTCCCATTTAATGTCTTTTATGAACTTATACACTTTTTTAAATAAAATAAAATTTTCATGTAATCATTATGTACGAGTATAACATACTTAGATTTCATAAAACATTTATTATGTTTTAAAATATATTTCTACCTAAAAATTACATAGTTACAATTTTTGTTTCAAAAATAATGCTAATATTTTTAAATACATTTTGACCACCAAGAATAAGTTTTACAATATAACATGGTGATTTAAACTTTGGAATTAATTTTTTATAAAGAATTTCTGATTTCTTTAAATTATTCAGGAAATTAAATGAAAAAAAAAATATTATTCAAATTCGGTTTATATTTTAGAGAATTTCCAAGTTTTTTTTTATTAAGCACATACACCGTTTTTCTTAAATAAGCATTTTAGCAAACGCCCCTAACGCCATTCTTAATCGAGCTAAAAAAAAACCTCCCTAACTGATTATGTTAGTGTCATGTGTTTTTAAATCCGCACCTTAATGTCTTCAGCGACGCATCGTCGCTACCAAGTCGCTCTCTGGGCATCGGATCGTGTCGTAAAAGCGTAATAAACGCACAACTATCGGACAGATTACAGATTCAATTACAGGATTGATTGAATGTTCGAAGGTTCCTTCATCTTACCGATAAACTTCACCCTGAAGTGAAATCGAGCGAACCCTCAAGAAACGCGTTTTTTTTACAAACTAATAAAAACAGTGAAATTAAGAGTGAATTCAAAAAATATAACTATTTAAAATAAAGTGCTCCTTTACTTAATTTAAAACCTTTGTTATTAGTAAACATTTTTTTTATATACTACAGCCAACAGCATTATTACAAAATAAATATTAATGTTATAAGTTTAAAAAAAAACTGATACATCTTTGAAAGCTAAAACATTTTTAAAAATACTTAAACAAATAAATCTTCCAAATATTCTCCTCTAATATCTTTATGACTATAAATGTAATTTCGTAAATAAGGAAAAAGATGAAGCGCTTTGCATTTTTATTTTTTAATGACAATTTTTTATTTTTATTTTTAATGACATTTTAAACTGTTACATAGTGTATTGTAATTTTAAAATGAACTGCAAATTACTTTGGTATCTTTTCAAATAAAGCTAAATAAAAATATATATATACTATAATGTTCAATAGCAGATGGGCGAGCATACTGAAATTTTAATATTGCTATAGGTTTCCTATGTAAAAATTCGATGAGAAAGTAACCAAATTTTACAAATCTCTTATAGCGTTTAAAAAAAAACTTCAGCGTGGCAATCATGCAAGCAGCTCTTAATTTTGACAAGTATTTGTAATATTAATTAGTTTTAACTAGATATACATAGTTAGGATACTGAAAACATTACTATCGCCATTCTAAGAGTTTTAATACATTATTTATTTCACCACATGTTCTTGACAGGACATTTACAATGTTTTTTTTTTTAATTAATAAATAAAAAAAAAATATATTTTCATCTAAACATGCATTTAAACTTCCAAGATAAATAATATTCAATTATCACTTGTTTTATGGTAGATAGATTACTCGTAAATAGTTTATTTCCATAAATAAATATTTATTTTATGTGAATGACCTAATATGCAATTTATAATTATATATTTTATTTATTAATTTATTTATTAACAAGTAAGCATACAGCGTAATAATAGTATACACATTTTTCAAAAGGTTATAAATAAGGCCAATTAAAGCTTACAGCTATGTAAAAAAATATTTAGAACTAATGTGTATGTATATAAATAAGTCTAGCAGTTTAGCGGCATATAATAATACAATACAATCTTAGTATGTCAAATTAGAATATATCCTTATGGCGCAGTGATCGGGTTCAAACTCGGCCTGCTTATAATTCTTTTGTCAGCACCTTCGACTGAGTCGAGTAGGATAGGCTCACACGGTAGTTTTTTGATGTGTTGTCTACTTGTGATCGAATGCCTCGCGATATAGAGAAAACAACAAGGCTGTCGCAACTGATGCATTCATCTGCTAAGTCATCTAAATATGCAAATAGTAAAATATTAACTACTTACATATATTTAAGTCATGTCCATTTTTTAGTTTCACTATAAAAATTAAACTCGCAATATAGATTGAAACCTTTTTGATTTGATTTTACATTTTAATTGAATTATTTCCGCACATTCACGATTAAAATTAATATTAAATACTTTTTTAAAAAAGCTATGTTTTATTCGTTGAATACTTCGTTAGTCGGTTATATTTAAAAAAAATAAAAGTGTTATTCCGTGATATCAAAAAGACGAACAGAAGGGTTCGGTCCACTCGCACGCACCCCAGCGTCCGGCTGTGGGGTCGAGTTAAAACTGACTTGACTTGGTTGGTTCATCCAATCTCAGAAGTGCTCAAAAATATCGATCAAACAACGTACGATATTTTATGTATTATAATTATAATATCTAGTTATAAAAACATTTTCGTATTCGTATTATTAGCCACCTTTTTTTTCTGAAATCATTAATTATTTGCGATGTGATATTTGCGATGTGATACACACTTCTCTCATACTTCACTCACAATTATTCACGCTTCTCTCACACACTCATTTCATGACTTTTTAAATGTATAACAATTACACGAATAATCTGTTTATCTTGGAATTATATGTATATACTTGCTGGCCATATGTTATGTATAATATTAACTGTAAACATATACAATTTCGCCACGCTATACCAATTGTAAATAAACATGAGTTCTGGTTTTTAAATCTTTGCCACTAATTGCACGCTATGAATAAAAAGTCCCCCCAGTACTGTTAACCTTAGTATACCTACGATAATTGAAGGTAGATTACTTCAAACTATCATTGTATATATTTATCATATAAAATTGTAAACTGATTAATAGGTGTAATGAAATGTAAGGCATGTACTCAGAAAAGAATAAATAATAATAATAATAATTAATAATTAAATTAAAAGCAATAAAGCTTAGGTAATGACAAAAATGATATACCCCTAATAGCATATCAGCAAATAATGTTGTATGATCATGGTGGTCTAGTAGTTAAGGCGTTGGACTATTGACCCTAAAGTCTCGGGTTCGAATCCACACATGTTCATGCCATTTTTAACGATTTATTACCACCATCTAACACTATAGCACAGGTACATTTGACCTAGTTCATTAGGGCTTAAAATATTGTATAGGTTAAGCTAGAAAAATAGAATCTGTTTTGGTCTGTCAGGATTGTTAGACGTTTCTTATTTCTGTGGTTTCATCCTCCTTAGGTTTGGTCCGATATTGTAATGTAATAAAGATTAATTATAAAATAATCGTACGTGCCCCGATGAATATCGTACCAATGTCCACCCTAACCAATCCACGCTTAGCCGACTCGCGGGTCCAACGCAAGTTTATAACTTAACGCAGTTTAAGTTGATATGTACCGCGGCGGCGGCCGGCGCGGACCCCAGCTAACGCGCTCCTCAAACTTTATTATTATTTTATTTACCTAAAAGAATTATAAACAGAGAAATAGAACATGTTTCTAAACATATAGTTCTAAACAATATTACAGACAGCCTTAATAAATTAGTTACCGCTTAGATGTACCAGCGTACCAATATGTTCAATCAGTACCAGCCCATACATCTAAGTTCCAAAACAATTGCCAATACTTAGGTTTAAAATTTTTCAATGTTGCCTGCAAATCTAAAGAAAATTCATGATTGCAATACATTCAAAAGGTATCTAAAAAGGCATATTACAGTTTAAATGAATTCAGATAATTCTCTTATTGTTTCTTTGTTTTTTATTTTATTTATTTTTTATCAGTTTAATGTAATACAATCATTTATTTTCATTAATACAAAACCCATTTAGGAATGACAATACAATATTAAAAATTTATGACAAGCTAAACAAACAAATCATCAACAACAATAAATATTGATAAGAAAGTAAACCATAGAGCAAGCGATAATTTAAAATACAATCAATGTTACAATGGAAATAAATATTTAAATTTTGAATTTCTTGAATTTTATTCAGGTTTTGAATATTATTGACTAAACTGCCTCCCATGGTACGCAATCGTTTAGTTAGGGAGGCAGGTAACAACAGTACAGTGTAACAGTGGCTTGTCGTTGTAATTACAATATTTGTATATTTATAATATAGATATACTATTTATTTATTTATTTATCCAGGAACAAGTTTGGGATTAGGAATTGGGAGGGATTGGGGAATTACCAGAATACAAAATACAGCATAACTCTTTAACATATTAGATTTTACATACTCTACTACTCCAGGGCTACTAGCTGGAGCCTCTCTTGAATTCCGGGAAGGTACTATACGATTTCAACGCTGTATTATGATTATTCATTAAATATATGTTTATTTATCTATTTGATATTATTGTTTGATTTATTTCAAAGCAAAACTTTTGTGTTTTCATAAAGGTAGGATATATAGCCATATAGCAAAATAATTATAAAACTACTGAAAAGATCCTGTACTTGAGAGCACAGGATGTCGCTTTAAACCAAGCGCTGATTTAAAAAAAAATGCATTTTTAACTCTCTTCAGTGTAAAATACTGTCAAATATTATCTAGATGAAATTAGAAAAAGATAATAGATTAGAATATAAAACAATGCATGTGTGATTAGGATGGGATTATGGTTAAATAATTTTAGGATGGTTTTATGCACGACTGATGTACGGTCGAGGGCAAATGTAGGTCATCTACGCTCATGCTGAGATGCGAAAGCGGTGGTTCTCAAAGATTACAGTACACACACGCGTACTATCTCTTCTTTACAAGTTTCGAGTGCTTTGACTGTATGAAGTGTTTGAAAATATAAATTAATTTAAAAATTATCGTACATGGTAAATGTGCGTATTATTTATACCTACATGGCTTATATGCTTAAATTATATATTTTTTTACGGCGGTGATGTAGAAACAGTTTTTTCGCTCTAGTATTTCCAGAGACGATTTATTCAATATCAATAGTACCAATCGTGGTTTTAAAATTTGTTAAAGTTGAGATCGTGGTAGTTTAGTTAAGGATGTGAAAATGGAAATTAATTAAGTACACTATTGCAAATTTAGAAAAGATCTCTTGGAAAATCGTCGATAGTGACCACTTTCAACATACAATATATGGGAATCTATATGTAACCTGTGCTTTTTAATAAGTGCGTTTTAATATTTAACTTTTCACTCATCGCAACCTTGTTATAATAATTGTTCGCGTTACATGCCTAGGTTATGTTATTTGAAATGTTTGTTACTAAATTTGCGTTATTCAGACGAAAGTTTGTTGTTCGCTGGTTCTTCGGAAAAGATTGACTCGTGTATTAATATGGATTTCACGGTGCGTTATATTGGCATCTAACTCAATTAAACCTCAAAATTGTACAGCCATTGAAACTCTATAATATACCGTATCCGTTTTGCGCTGGCGGTGACTTTAAATACAGGGTGAACTTAAAGTCAGAAGTATCCTTTTCTGATTTTTGACATGATTCTGAACGAGTTTTCATATAAGTAACAATAAAAAATCCATATAAAAAATTAACTATCCGTTTGGAGCGCATAGTGTTGCGTTCCTGACTGATTTTTGCACGGGAGACTACCCGCTGTTCACAGTCGTCAATGCATTTGTAGGTACGGTGAAGTCAGTTGGTTACTGATATTTTATTAGATTAGTTATTTGCTTTATTTACAAAGTTGTTCAATTTTAGGCCCTGAATCACTCATTAAACGGATACTGCTGACTTTTAGTTTATCCTGTAAATTGTATAGATATTGTAGTAACCGTGTGGCCTGCGTTGACATGGAGGCACTAATATGCGACTGTAATATAAACTGTTTTCTTTTTATTATTGACCCAAATATCTTACTAGCATAATATCTACTTTTTTTTAATGTTATACCTTATTTCTCGATTTTCCTCGTGTGACCAGAAGCGAGTTTATCCTACTGAGACGGAGGATGACCTCTCGAAAATATCGCTGTCTCACCTAGCATTCCTCTCGCATCTCCCTCACACCGAATTACACTCAATCCTAGTCCTAAAATATTTCATTTCTCTATCTTTTTTTTTATTTTTATTTTTATTTCAAAAAAAGACATTTAATACATTAAATGGGTTCCAGCAACAACATGGTTTTGGCTGCCAGAAACTCAATTTGATGACAAGTCTTACAAACTATAAAAACTAAATATACATATTTTTTTATTTAGATAAAAAAGAACCAAAAAAAAATTGAAATGAATGAATGAATAAAAATGAATGAATGATGATCTGTTATGAAATAGCATGTTTTTTGACTAACGGTGATTACACGGTGACGGTGATTAAAGTCAGCAGGAAATTTCTACGCATAGTTTTTTTAGGAGTTTTTACTGTTAACCATATAATACAGAGTAATTTCAAAAGAAAATATAAAACACTAGTAGTTTCGTCGCTGGTTGGAAATGTTTACAAAGAAAACATGTTTAGCGATATGGCCGTTCTTCCGAGCGACTTTCACCCGATTAAAGAATTGTTAATTTATTGCAAAATTCTAATGCAACGCAACAGCAACTCTAATGCAACAGGGATGGGTAACCTTTACGTATCAACGTGCCATTTTTCTAAAGAAATGTTTAATGAGGTCATAGACGTGCCATCAAATAATTTTGACTTTGTGATTATTGGGAAAATAATAACAATAACGACTCAAAACATTTTGCAATGTTTCAATTATACGCGTAATTTAAATTAAAGTAAAATTAGTGTGACTTCTGTTGCAGATTAGATGACAAATAACATATTTTAGGGTTGTAAGATGTTACTTTTATAGAAATGGAGTCACCTGTCAAATGGTTGATGAAAATATTGTTAAAATAGCATGAGCCAGCTTCTTCAAACAATTAAATGTGTCTGGCAACGCATTCCATGTTTCCAAAATTTTGTTATTGGCATTTTCACTTATATTACTTGTCAATCTTTCTGTTTCAACTAATTCTAACTAATTTATTCATTTAATTAATTAATTCATTCATTGTAATTTTGTGACGTGCCCTAAATATTGTGTCGCGTGCCATTGGTTCGCCATCCCTGCACTAGAAGATGGCTGTACGGATTAATATGGCGGAAACAGTTATTTCGTTCTGATTCTAGATCATTCTAAAACGGTTAGGAGCTTGGGTTTAATTTATCAATAAAATGTGAAGTATATACAGAGGGACAGTAAATTGCAAATATTTGCTGTTGAATTTTAAGATTTACTTATTTGCTGTTTTTTTTTGTTTACATATTTCTTAGAATAATGAAGTATATAACGATGTCTAGCTGGGTATTTTTAACAATTATTTAATCGATTATTCAAAAGTTTAAGCACGGTAAAAATAATTCATTATAATTATAATATTCATTGAACTTATATATTTTCAGATTCATTTTATTTGCTTGCCACTTCCGTCATTTGATTCATGCTATGCCATGGTAATAAAAATAAAATAATATAATGTAATATTTTAAAGTAGTAACGATACATTTTATGTTTTACAAATTATATTTAAAAGGGTTTTATTTATCGGTTTTTTGATTATTTTTTCGTCAATTGTACCGAGTCCAGTCACTAATACGTTCGACAGAACCTCGAGAAATTAATTTGACTATACGTTGGTACAAATTGGTCAAATTATAAGTATGTACAAAATTATAAATAAGTGCACCAATTTATGTATTTAAACTCTGGAATATGCTATAATCAATATACATAAAGAAAAAGGATTAATAAATCGGTGCAAGTCGAGTTAAAATTGCAGAAAAACATATATGTGTATTTTTTTTATCGTTAATATCGTGTATTTAATTTATAAATTACATGAATATAATTGTGACGTAAATAATAAATAAGTTCAAATCTATCGCTCTCTGCTGGTGGAGCGCTCAGCAGTGTAACCAACTAGTTAAGTGGTAAAAATACGGTTTGAAGGGTGCCTCACTTCTGCTCGCCAAATTCAATTGTCCTCAATAAAGTTTTTTTTTTTATTTTTATTTTTTATTTATTCTTTATTGAAAAATCCAACAGTATTCATTTTTATCATTACAAAAAAACTCATTACTAGTATACAAAACCAATTATGGATTTCGGACATTTTACAATATTAACATTAGCATAAAAAAAATTGTGATAGTGTTCTTAAAATATACATAGATTATGAATATTATATACGTATACAGTAGAATTTTTTGATGTGTTATGTGTAATTTGTGAGTGATGTTGTATGTATGTTTGATAGTGGATGTGGGGGGTTTGCCCCCCTTTGTACCGCGTCCTTTGCAGAACTATTGTACTTCTAAATCCACTTAAAGTTCGCCCTCTAGTCCCGTACTGTATATAAAGTTGAGTATCTTTTTAGGTGCGATGGTTCTTATCTCCTAAGGCTTGAGGAGATAGTTGCCTAGAAGCTGGTACCTTTTGTTCATGAGGGGCCCACATTCTCCCAGTAGGTGTAACGGAGTTTCTGGGCTCCCTTGGCAGAGCCTGCACCTGTCGTCAGACGATATGCTTGATTTGTGCAGGTGTTTGTTCAGCTTGCAGTGTCCAGTTAGGGTTCTGGTTATGATCCTTATTTGGTCTCGGCTTAACTTCAGTAGCTCCGAGAGTCTTTTTTGCGAGAATCCTACTATGAGTTCTTTGGCTTGCTTTTGTCCGGGCAATTCCTGCCAGTATTTTTGGCTTTGTTTCCAAGCCCAGATTTTCAGCAGTCTGCTGGTGGTGCTTTTAGCTATGCCGCAGGCCGGTTCCGGGCCTATCATAGTCATGCTCGCACCCTTCTTTGCCAGATCGTCTGCTTTCTCATTGCCATCAATGCCTGAGTGTCCCGGTACCCACATAAGTGTGACCCTGTTGTGTGATGCTAAGGTGTTGAGTATATGTACACAGTTTAGCACTAGCTTTGATTTGATGGCATTCGAGTTGATAGCCTTCAGAGCCGCTTGGCTGTCTGAAAGTATGTATATGTTTTTATTTTTGTAGGATCTTTCGATGCTTTCATGCGCAGTCTCAATGATGGCATATAGCTCCGCCTGGAATATAGTGGAGTGCAACCCTAGGTTGATTGATTTCTCAAGTCTGGGTATCGCCCCATATATGCCTGATCCTATATTGTTTCCATTCTTGGAGCCATCGGTATACCATACAATTGCTTCATTTTCGAAGTTGGGTCCTTCACTGTCCCATATGGTTCTATCTGGTATATCCGTGGTGAAGGTTCTGACAAAGTTATATTCAGTTGTCATGTTGTCTGAGGTCATTTCCATTACTGGGTTAAGCATTGTTTGTTTCCTGAGCCTTTTGATAGTACTCGAAAGCCAATTTTTTGTACCGTTCGACGTGTTAGCTCGCACCATGCCGGCCATTGCCTCTTTTTCCACCTGTATGTGGAGCGGCGTCAGGTTCAGCAGGGCTGTGAGTGATGTTTGTGGTAGTCGTGAGTGTGTGTGATTTGTATGTATATTTTCAAATAAAGTAATAAATTAGGTATGGTTTTAGTATGTATAAAAATAATTTATGGTGAAGGTAATATAAATGTAATATGTATGTATATTCTATATGTAATTGCAATAACGCATATATAATGCATAACAATAATGCAGTTTCTGATTTATTCGGTCCTCAATAAAGTAATAACTATATTACAACCATTAAAACCAACAAACGGATACGTTTGGCCTGAAATTATATAATGAACGTCTTAAAAAACAAACTGTGTTTATATTTGACGTAAATTATCATTTTATACTGTTACATTGTGCATTATCTCATAATAATTAACATTAAAAGACAAACGAAATAAAATTATTCGATTAAAAACTGCGAAAACGATTTGCACCAATTCATGTATTTAAGCTCTGGAATATGCTATAATCAAAATACATTAAGAAAAAGGATTAACGATTAAAAAAAAATACACATAAATGTTTTTCTGCAATTTTAACTCGACTTGCACCGATTTTACTAGCATTTTTAGCATATATTGGTAAAATATGTATGGCGCTAAAAGTATTAATATTGTGTATTTAATTTATAAATTACATGAATATAATGCAATATTGTGACGTAAATAATAAATAAGTTCAAATGAATAATCTATCACTCTCTGCTGGTGGGTGGCGGTAGCGCTCAGCAGTGTAACCGACTAGTTAAAGTTAAGTATTTAAGTGATAAAAATTCGGTTTGAAGGGTGCCTCACTTCTGCTCGCCAAATTCATTTGTCCTCAATAAAGTTGCTGATTTGTTCGGTCCTCAATAAAGTAATAACGCTATTACAACCATTAAAACCAACAAACGGATAAGCTTGGCCTGAAACGAGAAAAAAATAACTTATACATTTTTAAATGTGATGGAAATAAGGAATCGTATCGTATCTTATTTCAATATTTCAAACGATTCAAAACATAATAACTTTAACAAACTCATATTTTTATCATTTAAATATGCAAAACTGAACTATTTTATTTAAGTTTCTCATTTATTTTCTGTTTAATGTAATCAGCTCCAGGTGAACTACCATTCAATTCAAGTTTTTAATAGTGGATTTATGTAATTGGCCAAATGAATATCTATATATTTATAAATTATATTGCGCTGAATGTTTCCCTAAAATATATTTAATTAAATAGACCACTAAAAATACCTAGAGTGATGCACTCGTATTAATTCGTTTTACTAATGTAAATAGTACGGATAACGCTAGATGTCATCCTAAGTAAAATCGAGATGCTAATAAAATTTCAATGGTACAATATTGCAATATTGCATAAAAAAAGATTACTGTGATTTAACGGGATGACATAATATTCAAGTAAACATTCATTTATTATATTTCTCGAAATAATGTTTTCCGTAACTAAAATATAAATATTTTTGTGTAATGTTTTTGGATAATCTTAATTCTATCGAATAAGAACCACTCAACCAAAACCTAATAATCCATTTTTGGTCTTTTTTTTTTTGTGACTCATTATCAGGTAGAGCCAATCCGAGGCGAAGCCTGGGTCGGCTAGCAGTATTTCCCCACGTGATCTAGCACCCAGAGAGAAAGACAAAGATGGGGGATCTCGGGTTCTACTCGTTCTGGGCCCGCGGCTGGTGTCCCGTGTTCAAGTCCTTCAAGTTCATCTCGCTTGCACTCCACAGGCTTGAGCGCTTTCCTCTTTCTTCGTATGGTTTTTCTCATTTACCAGCTTGTAAAGCAGAAATACCGCCGTTTTAAGTTACTCAGTATTTAGCCAATTACTATATAGCCAAAATATTACTCTTTAATTTTATACAAACCCAGTTGGCTAGCTTTGCGTCCAAGTTTTCTGACATATGGGCATGGGGCTACATACCATGCTAGCTTTCATACAAATGAGAGCAAAACGTAGATATACACTATAGGCTAAGTTAGGCGACTCATCTCGAGTGCCGAATGCACTAAAGAAACGTCTTGAAAAACAAACTGTGTTATATCTGACGTAAATTATCATTTTATACTGTTACATTGTGCATTATCTCATAATAATTAACATTAAAACACAAGCGAAATAAAATTATTCGAATAAAAACTGCGTAAACGATTGATGCCCATTTTTTTTATATTATCAAGCGTATAAATTCCCTTTTTGCTCGCGAGCGCTTCGCCGGTAAATGACACGGCATCGGCCCGCACTTACGACAAGAGCGATGTCATACTATCGCGTACAGTTTACAAATGTACACCATGATAAATTTTGATATGAGTTCGAAACAAATCTTGTTTGAAATTCCAGGCCAATAAGCTGGATTTTTTATCGGGAATGGTCTCGGAACACTGTTAATTATAGGGATAGAGTTTTAGAGGCAGACAGTGCCAAATTGCAGTGGTTAAGGCTATGAGTTAAATAGCTGATGATCAGTCTGTGAAATTTATTCCGCTCACACACACGCGCGCGTTTTCAAAACAAATACCTACGTTTGAGTGTGTTTGTCGCACATGGGACGTCATTGGAAATTAACATAATGTGATACACAGTATATAATATATACTCGCAAATGTATATATTCCGCGTAGTGCGGGCTTGTAACTTGCGTACAAGTATTCAAGTACCTACTACATACTTGAGCGCTAAGATCAAGCACAGTGGTCATCCGGTTAATTCCATTTTATTATTTTAAAGTAACAAAAACATTCAATATTTGTGTGAGGCTAATAATCTTTGGTAGAGTACTTAAAACGTAGAGTAATTTTGTACAGAATTTAATATAGAACTATACTAAGAATTTTGTCCGTGGTTTTGTGCATTGGTATAGTATTTGAAGACAGAGTTGCGAAACTTTTGCAGAGTTGTTAAAAAAGATCAGTTTTGTGGAGAGTAGTATTAAATAAATCACACATTCAGAAGTGGGAGAGTTGGGTTCATTGCTAGCGGCGTGTCAAAATCTACAAAAAATAATTAAAACATAAATAATTAATGACGCCTAGCTGTAAGACGCCAGGTTCTTAAACAATTTATACAACAGTTGATATTAGGTGATAGCTGCAGATGCCATTCTAGTTTTATTTATTTTTTGATATGACACTCTTCGTTGTTTATGGAATTATACTGATTCGCAATTTTTTTTTTTAATTTAATATAATTTTTAATTTGCGCTTTTAAATAAAGCAAGTATCAATATATCGTTATTTTGAATAATTCTTTGTATTTTTATATTCAATATTCAGAATAATAGTAATAGAATATTATTTATGTAATAAATAAAATGTAGAAAAACAACTAATACACGAAATGATAAGGAAACATACAGATAATATCGGAAACTTATTTACACTTAATAAAAAAAAAAACTATTATATGATAACCGCTACTATAAGATAAAGTATTTAAAATATTTTTTTTAGGATGTTACCGTACAAAAAAACTTGTATATAAATTGATTGGCCGGGGCGATGTAAATTTAATTGTTGACAAACTAAATCATATTTAATAGATTGATTCGATTAATTTCCAACTGTTCAAAGCGACTTTGAGCCATAGATAACATTTTAGACAAAAGAGCCCATTTAAGAATGAAATAAACTTTATACGATATCGATAGACTTATTTAAATACAAAAAAATACGAAATACAATTACATCAAGTTAGTGTAAATAAATAAAAAATATATATATTTATAATAACAGATATAATAATATAAAAGAATATAACTAACTTTTCAATGCGAAAAATTATCACAAGGAAATGTTATTTCGTCGAAATTAATATTTCTTCTTATCAACTAATTACAAAAAAGCACCTGAAACATAGTTATGTAAATCACTTAATCCGAAACATCTATTCATTAGGGGAGGGATAGTGTGGGGTCCCAAATAAACACCCCCTATACATTTTCCTAATTTTGTTTTTTTTTTGTCGTACATCTGATCTTATATGATTTAACGGATACATTATTACCTATAAAATGGTTCAAGTTGCAGGCTATGAGTAAAGGTAAACATAACCATAATGTTTCGATTTAATAGAAATGAAGGTATTCGCACAATGTTTCATGATATTAAAATAAAATAGAGCACGTTAATAGCGATATTGACTGCAAATCGAAATTAACAATGGCGGTAGATAAACTTTCAAAGATAATGTCGATTGTCTGTGAATTATAATCTATTGTGGTATCATAAGTGTGGCAGATAAACCTCATATATATACTCAAAATTCCACAAAAACAAATCTTAAAGCCACTAATTGGCTAAGAGCCGAAATTTCAGTACTTGCTTAAAGTCGTTTTTAGTTAGGATCTACTTAATTTTTAAGAATGACCTAAATTGAATTGTGTATTTCAGTTACTTTTTAAGTTCGACTTTGTTAAGAATACGTTTTCGCACTCGCCGCTATGGTTTGTGTATACAATATCTGTTTTGACATATGACGAGTCATCTGACATTTTGAAGTTATGTTGTCAGCTGTAGGATTACTAGGATTCTGCCATGCATGTTTGCTTGAATTGAAGATGTTCAAAATATGCAAATCCAGTCAATTTTAATTAGAAAATATAAAATCAAGTACGAGACGAAAACCACAGATGGCAATTCACGGCGACTGTAGCGCCGTTTATGTACTGAAATCGCTCCTAGCAGGGTATTTTAACACTGACTTAAGTTTAACTTGAGGTTAAGTCGAGGTTGTTTTGATTCTTAGCTAAAACGGACTTTTATGTTCAACTTAACGTTAAAAATGAGTCGAAATACAATGTTTATCGGTTAAGTATGACTTAAAATTTAGGTTAGTCTTAAGTAGGACCTGAAATTTAGGTTAGTCTTAAGTAGGACCTGAAATTTCGGGCCTAAGTATTTTAAACACGTATATTTGATTTGATAATATTTTAAGTCGTATTTTATGTTTGATAAATTAATTTCGATGTATTATTTATTGAATCCTGGTTAAGTTCAATAGTAGTTGGTTGCGCCGAGGGTTGATTTTTAGTGGACTGTAGGCGGGTTGACATAACCATAAATGGGGGGCGGTGCGGGGTTTTAACCTTTGGGAAACAAATGAAGGAGATGTGCAGACTTACCAGATTCGCTCTCGGCGCGGGTGTAATTAGGTATAATGTTCGAAGACTCCTCTGGGGTTCGGCACTCACTTATTCACTTGTTCTTAAAGATTAATGTTTTTATAATTGCGGTGTTTATTACACTGTCTAACGCGGGTTTTGTGTATTACTTCTTCGACAATACAGCGGTGCGGGTCGCACAGATAACGTTCGTTCGAAACTTGACACTTCCGCGCGCGAGCGGCGGTAGTAGCGGTGTGTAGTCTTCGCACGACAAGGGAGTTTGGGTAAAATATATGGGATTGGTTGTCGGTGGATTCACGTAAGGAACGTATTAGATGGACAATATAACACAAGGGAATTGTGATGTACATATATTCGTTGTCGCTCAACCATTCCCCCCGGCGTTAGAATATTTGATTCTAAAATCCCCTTATCGCGAAAGTTCTTGGTTTAAATGTATAGATAGATATTAACAATAAAATGCGGAAGCGGTTTAGTCAATTTGACCTAGTAACTAATGGTTTGAGAAGCGGTTTGATTAAAACTAAAACTTAAAACTAGCGGGTGAGTTTAATTTAATTTACTGTGTTGGTAATGGGCACAAACGGACGGCTGGTCGTTTATAAGAGCCGTGTTTTGTTCGCACCAAGGCGGCTCTTACGACTCCATCTTTTCCGGGAAAGATGTCTTCAATAACCCCTAGCGGCCATTGAAGTGGAGCGGGTTTATCCTCTTTGATGATGACAATCATGCCTTTCGTTATAGGATTGGATTGGGTATTCCATTTCTCGCGTGTTTGTAACGTGTGAAGATACTCCAAACTCCAACGTCGCCAAAACGACTGGACTAGATTGTCCAAAAGGGAATGCCTAGTGAGTCGATTTAAAGGCGTTGCCGTTACATCGGCAGCGGGTAAATGTTTTAGCGGGGTCAAGGTAAGAAAGTGTGCGGGGGTTAATGCACTGACATCAGGATCTGTACTTAAAACGCATAGAGGACGTGAGTTCAGCAGTGCCTCTATTTGGATTAAAACGGTGTTCAGCTCCTCATAGGTCAGTAGTTGATCACCCATTATTCTTCTTAAGTGCATTTTAACACTGCGGACGTTACTTTCCCACAAACCTCCATAATGACTGGCTCTAGGGACTATATTGCGCCATGTTATTCGCATGTCGGCTAGTTCTCGAGTGACAGATTCATTAAAAGATTCAGAAGCAATGAAATCATATAGATCCTTAAGATAGGATTTAGCACCGATGAAATTAGTGCCATTGTCGCTCATCATAATAGAGAAGGGTCCGCGGCGGGCGAGAAAGCGCTTGAAAGCGTCTAGAAAAGTAGGAGTGGATAAGTCGGATGCCACTTCTAAGTGCAAGCACTTTGTGCTCATGCATACGAATAGGCACAAGTACGCTTTTTGCACTCGAGCACCTCTATATCTAGACTTAAGTATAGATATCGGTCCTGCATAGTCAACTCCGGTGGTAGTAAACGCTTTTGCTTGTTGGACGCGGTATGCGGGTAAGTCAGCCATAAAAGGATAAGTAGGCTTTGGTTTAGTTCGAAAGCAAAGATTACACGACTGGACTACTTTTCGCACAAGTGATCGTGCAGAAAGTATCCAAAATTTCTGCCTCAGCAAACTGAGCAGCAGATGCGGGCCAGTATGGCAGTATTTACGGTGATAATATCGTACAATCAATTCTGCGACGTGATCCTTTTTCGGCAGAATCACAGGGTGCATTTGGTCATATTCAAGTTGTGCATTTGAAATACGACCTCCGACACGGATAAGAGATTTATCTAAAAAGGGATTCAGTTTGCGAAATCTCATACTGACACATTTTTGCCTTTTAAGAGCGGTTAATTCATTGGCAAAATGTACAGACTGAACTACCTCGAGAATTTTAACTTCTGTCAGGTCTAGGTCAGACGCGGTGACCTCACCTCGAGTTGGTAATTTCTTGAGGAACCTTAGCACGTAAGTCATAGAGCGCAGAAGCTTAGGCCATGAAGATACGCGTAAGGCCAGTTTATAAAACGGGTGGTCCGATGCGGAGCTGACAACTGGAAAAGAAAGAAGTTTGGCTTCGGGAATGTCATCAGTTTGCTCGATGAAAGGTGAAATTGGCCATTCGTTGCGGGGTTGGTTTAACCAAGGGGGTCCCGATGTCCACATATTGTGATCCATCAGTTGTTTTGGGGTAAGTCCTCTAGATAAACAATCTGCGGGGTTATCAATTCCTTGAATAAAGTGCCAATTCGAAGGCGGGGTGTTCTCTTGAATCTTCGAGACTCGGTTTGCAATGAAGGTTTTCCATCTGTGGGGAGACGAATGTATCCAATGGAGCGTTACCATTGAATCGGTAAAAGCGAAGAAGTTGTCAATGGATATGCGCGGTGAGTAGGTGTCTAAAACTAGACGAAGTAATTTTGACAACAAAACGGCACCACAGATTTCCAGGCGCGGGATGGATTCTATTTTTAGAGGGGCTACCGTGGACTTCGCACAAACGAGACTTGTATACGATTCACCACTTTTGTGAACGGTATGACAATATACCACTGCTCCGTATGCTTTACTTGAGGCATCACAGAAGCCTAATAAAGTGATAGAGCAGCCCTTGGCTACACCTATATGACGTGGTACGTGATAATTTTCTAAGAGAGGTAATTCGTTTTGAAATACACCCGCATGCATAACATCGTTTAGTGATAAGCCAGACGTTGTCTTTTGACTCGCGTCAAATACTACCCGAGTCTTGGTTGTTAAACTATCGGGGCGCAAAACGGCAAAATGAGGAATGATATAGTGCGGTTTTTCGTTAGGTTGTGCTTCTGGAACTGGAAACATGTAACCTTTGTTTAGATACTCCTTCATTACTTCGTTGTAATTTTTGCGAAGTGTTGAATCGGCATCTAATCTTTTTTCTAATGATAAAAAACGTCTTTTTGCTACTTGGAACGAATTGCCCAATGCAATAGGTTCCTGTTTGAAGGGAAGTGATACTACGTATCGGCCGGTACTATCACGTTTACAAGTGGATTGGAAATGATTCTCACACTCTTGCTCATCGGGACTTAGAAATGTTTGTGATGTAGCAGGTACATCTTCTAACTGCCAAAATTTCTCGAGGACGCCTTCTAAGGGTGTTTCAACAATAGTGCAAAACGTTTGCATATTTATTGTTTCGTTTTGATTAAAGGGTTGTATGGGCGCTTCACCTAATACTACATAACCTAAGGAGGTCTGCAAAGCTGTAGGCATGTTTGCGCTGCTCATTATTTTTCCTTGACCTATCAAGTGCGAACACATTTCGGCGCCTAATATTCCCGAAATGGCCCCTGGAGTGTGATAGCTATCATCGGCCAATTGCACCTGATTAAGATAGCTTAGAGCGGAGGTATCAACTGCAGTAGTTGGTAAGTTTTCACTGATCTTATCTATGACGAGCGCATTGATAGTATGTTGATCATTTTTGTTAAATCGGGACGTAAAAGTAAAATTAACTGTTCCTTTGACAGGACGCGAAGAGGCACCGAGCCCCATTACTGACGATTTAAAGCGGTTGATATGAAAACCATATTTTTTACACGTAGACTCTGTCAAAAAATTACACATGCTGCCTGTGTCCAAAAGAAACCGTTCAGATGAATGATCACCGGACGGAAGGCTGATATGTACTTTGACAGTGCTTAAAAGTACAGTACGGGTATTGGTGCGCGGTAAAGCTGTATTTAAGTTACACATTGCTACTGTGGAATTTGTTCCAGCTTGTGGCGATTCAGCACCTTCAGAAGCATTATTATAAAAATGCAATGACGAATGATGTCTGCGTTTGCAAGTCGAACAATTGTGTTTCGATTTACATTTGGCGGTTCTGTGCCGATCACTTAGACAATTCACACAGTATGAATTTTCTTTCACAAAATTGAAACGATTAGTTTGGGACATGTTAGAAAAGGCGGGACATTGATATAATAGATGAGCATCATTTGAACATATTTTGCAACATGGGATACTCGGTTTGTTTACCACAAAAGATTGCGGCTTCAAAAGTTTGTTAGGTACAGATTTTTGAGTACTAACAGCGGGGGTATTAGGTTTAGATCGCGCACGTTGTACGATTTTTAACTGTTCGTGCAGAAAATCACTTAATTGGTCGTAAGTAGGTAACTCTTCCTTACGATGAAGCGATTCAAAACTTTGCACAGTCTCTGTGTCTAACTTTCTCAATGCTATAAATAAAAGAATGAAATCCGTGAGGTCTTCAATTTCAAGCTCTTTTAAAGCTGACACAGCAGGCAAAAATTTATGCATAAAATTTTCCAACGACGTGAAGTAGCACGATGTAAGTGGTTTTAAATCAATAATCTGATCTAGATAAGACGTTGCAAGTGAGCGCTTATCTTGAAAACGCGTTACTAGTAACTTCCAAATTATTGGGTAATTTTTTCCAACTGGCGCAACGCCTTGACAAATAGCTAGAGCTTTTTGGGACAGTTTACCTAATAAATATTGAATTTTTTCGGTATCTGTCAAGTCGTGATTGTCATGTATGGCGGCTTTAAAAGATTCATAAAATACGGTCCACTGCGTAGGATCGCCGTTAAATGAAGGTAACTGCAACGGTGGAAGTTTGCTTGTATTTTTATGAGCGGGTGTTGAGTTATTTTTCAAAAGGTTGTCGCGAACTGCCATAACATAACAAGTCAAATCGTCAAATGCATCAAGAACTTCATAACTCGGTTCATAATTTGGGTTTTCGTTGAGCATTTGCGAATTATATTCGTCAATGACAGTTGAAAACTGTTGCCGAGTTTCTGATATCAAACTGGACTTAACAATGAAAGTATCGCGACTGATTTCAGTATCGAGGTTTTCTCGAATATCATAAAGTGACTGAACTTTACGAAATAAAAACTCTCGTTTTTTTATTAATTTTAAAATTTCATAGCTAACTGACTTTTTCACAGATTCAGTCGAGACGTTAGGGGGAGGGGGCGGTATTTGCGAACGTGTTTGAACAGAAGTCATTTTGAATTTTGTATGTACCTACTCGTAATTGATTTTATACAGACAATTTGTTGTGGAATTTACAAAATATTTTGCAGGAAATAATATTTAGATTTTAATAATTTGATAAATAAATTTCCGTTATTTTGTATTATTTTATTCATAAACCATGAAAAAACATAAAATTATTTTTTTTTGTATTCGCGGTAAAATGTTGGTGAAGTTAGCTGAATTTCATAATATAGCAAAGCGCTAAAAGAGAGGGTGAAACTAGCTAAACACAAAATGAATGAAGCTAACTTCCCACAAAAATTGATAACTTCACGTATATTTTTTGTTGATGAGTTCACTACGAAACGAAACTATGACAAACACAATTTTAGGTAGGTAGTTTTGAGAGAGGGCTGATACCAATGTTATTATTTGGGGAGAAGGAACACTTTTATGGTTGCGCCGAGGGTTGATTTTTAGTGGACTGTAGGCGGGTTGACATAACCATAAATGGGGGGCGGTGCGGGGTTTTAACCTTTGGGAAACAAATGAAGGAGATGTGCAGACTTACCAGATTCGCTCTCGGCGCGGGTGTAATTAGGTATAATGTTCGAAGACTCCTCTGGGGTTCGGCACTCACTTATTCACTTGTTCTTAAAGATTAATGTTTTTATAATTGCGGTGTTTATTACACTGTCTAACGCGGGTTTTGTGTATTACTTCTTCGACAATACAGCGGTGCGGGTCGCACAGATAACGTTCGTTCGAAACTTGACACTTCCGCGCGCGAGCGGCGGTAGTAGCGGTGTGTAGTCTTCGCACGACAAGGGAGTTTGGGTAAAATATATGGGATTGGTTGTCGGTGGATTCACGTAAGGAACGTATTAGATGGACAATATAACACAAGGGAATTGTGATGTACATATATTCGTTGTCGCTCAACCAGTAGTTATTGGGTGTAATTTTCTCCTCGTGTACCAGATTTTTAGCAGAACTATTGTACCTACTTTAACATTTATTTAGAGTTCGCCCTGTAGTACTGCAGTAGTAGTGATGAAGCTAAATATCTTTTTGGGCGCGATGGTTTGTATCCCTTCAGGGTTAAGAACATGATATCCTAGAAGCTGATACCTTTTGTCAATTAGAGATCTGCATTCACCTAGTAAGTGTGTAGGGATTTCTGAGTTGTTTTGGCAAACCTGCACCTGTCACTTGAAGAACTACTATTACAAATATGAACAAATATGGACTTGGTTTTAATTTAATTTAATATATATTCATAATCTATGTATATTTTAAGAACACTATCACAATTTTTTTTATGCTAATGTTAATATTGTAAAATGTCCGAAATCCATAATTGGTTTTGTATACTAGTAATAACTTTTTTTTGTAATGATAAAAATGAATACTGTTGGATTTTTCAATAAAGAATAAATAAATAAATAAATAAATATTTTGGGGAAACATACAGCGTAACTTAATTTATAAAACAGCAAATACATAGTTATTATTTGGATTAATTACATGAATTCACTGTTTAACAATTGAATTGAAAGGTAGGTTTACCTAGAATTGATTACATAAAAAAGAAAATAAATATAAACGTAAATAAAATAGTTTAATTTTTGCATATTTACACTAATACAGATATGAACATAAATATTGAGGGCTTTTACCTTCTATTTACCCGTATGAGACGTGTATATTTTAGTTAGCTTGTATTTGAATTAATTCAATGTATTATTAAAAATGTCTAATTCCGAAAGATGACTGTTATATTCTTGACATATTCTGTGAATTGTTTTGAGTATAGTTTGTGTTTATTTTATTCAATAAACAAAAGAGCTGTTTACCTAGTAGTTCGTTGGGGTACTCTAAAGTGAATCCTTTGTAGAAGCTCTGAACAGTCTATTAAATTCAATTAAATTTCCTTACCAGATTACAGACCAGATTATGTTAGTCTAGTCGTAATCAGTTTATCTAGTTTTATTTAAACTGGTCTAATATCAAATAGAGTAGACGTGGTTACTCATAACTGTAAATCTCTTATTTACACCGCTAAGCAAATAGTTTCTACGAAGGTCGGAAGGAAATCTACTTTATCGCTGGGCTGTAATGGTACAATAATTTAGAAATAGCAAATCATTAAGCATTAAGCTATTTAGACAGTGTCAAATAAATATAACAATGCATTCGGTAATGCGGTTATAAATAAACATTACATTGTGCTTTGAGTTATGTTATACCTGAATTATATTTATTTGGTCGTATTAATATATTATTAAATCTCATCGAGAGTTAATTACATTTTGAGAGAACATTACTTTCATTTCGGACATTAATATTGTTAGCTAATATTCAACGTAATTAAAAATAAAACTAACTGTAAATTATTGTATTTACTGTGAATTTTCATCTGCTTATACAATTTTATCTAATATAATATATAAATATTTCGTTCGTATTTTAAATTAGTCGATCAAAAGGGTTTTTACTGTTTTTTTCCCGAGTTGGAAAGAAAAAATATATAAAATGTAGACTACTTTTATATGATTTTTGTGTTTAATCTATTTCTTTGATATAAATACTGGAAACAATAAAGGATTTCATCGTACATTTTTTTTAAAATAATTTTTGGGCCCTATTCAACTAGACAAGGGAAATGGTGGTAATGAAGCGTTAAAAATGGTAAGACCGTGTGCGGATTTGAACACACGACCTTTGGGTCAATAATCAACCTCTGTGAATTAAAAGTGAGGGTAAATTCATACTAAAAATAACTTTTATTCCTGTTTTCCAGCTTATGTATGTGTGTATGTATGTAACCTAATCTACACAAAATTCCCATTAGTAATCAGGAACGTAAAAATCAATATAATTATTAATTGATTAGTGTTCTAAAAATATAAATTAATACATTCTAATGACTTTGTTAAATGGTAAGTACAGAACTACAAAAAATATTAAAGAATTTTTAACATTATTAGAAGTTGGGAACTCAGTGTCGGTTAAGTTTTAGCGGTTTTAATTCTAATTGCTCGTTTGATCGATTATTTATTTTGAGCTGTAATGATTTAGAACTACATTTACAGAGTTTGCATTCGCGGGTTTAGTAAATCCCCGCTAATAATAGATCTTATTTATCACAGATCTCTAATATAGACCTCGCGCTCTTATTATCTCCCACATATATATTTCAAATAGGTAACACCTCGAAACAGGCATTTGCCTAGTGAGGTGTTACTAATCCACACAAACTGTACTTTCCTTCTATGGAAAATCAATAAAATGCTACAAATTATTACACATTTAATCATATTAATTTGTCTGGATATTTTAATAAATAAGTAATTTAAAAACCCACGGTGCTTGGTCGCCGGCTACCGTAGTTTCACAATTGCGCCGACGGACGCGGCGCGTACTACACAGCTCCAGCCAGTACGTAGCGAGTAGCGAACGGACTGTGGC
The DNA here is from genome assembly GCA_020383195.1 of Neomicropteryx cornuta. NCBI lineage: Eukaryota > Metazoa > Arthropoda > Insecta > Lepidoptera > Micropterigidae > Neomicropteryx > Neomicropteryx cornuta. Next base: position 3,521,922 of record JAHKQU010000024.1, read on the forward strand.
AGTTAGCTATACAGCCATGCAGGCATGGGCATGGGTATGCATAGAGAGTGACGGGTCCCTCGGAGCGGCGGCGGCGGCGGCGGCACTGTCGCGGGCGCGCGCTCGCCCGCCGGTCGCGCCGCAACGTTCCGACCCGGGATGCCCCCAATCGATACGGCCCTGGCGGTCACGTGGCCCCTCCGCTCCGCAAAACTTTTCCGAGCGCGCCGCTCCAGTCGGTCGGCGACATTCGCGCCGTCGTCACGTGCCGGGTGGGGCGCCTCCAGTCGCGGCGAGGAGTTCGCGTCTTTTGACATTTGCGCCGCGAAGTTTGAATTTGTGTTTGGACTTGAAATGTGTCGAGTATGAGCACCCTGCCGGCGGCTATGGAGGCCGCGTTGCCCTGGGCGGCAGCGGCGCTGACGGAACTGCCACCGCCTGCCAAGAAGAGCAGAACCAGATCTGCGCCGTACCGACTCCATCGGCCGCACCTGTCGATCACCTCGAGCGAAGCGCCGCCCGAGGAGCTTCTGGCTTCCTCCCACGTGTCGCGCCTCTACCCGGAGCTCCTCGCGTTGATCTTCTCCAAGCTGGAAGTGAAGGATCGCGGGAGGGCCGCGCAGACCTGCTGCTCCTGGCGCGACGCCGCGTACCAGAAAAGCGTTTGGCGAGGCGTCGAAGCGAGGCTGCACCTCCGGCGCTCCAGTCCCGCCCTCTTCAACTCCCTCGTGCGCAGGGGCATCCGGCGCGTCCAGGTCCTCTCTCTGAGGAGGTCGCTGAGGGACGTCGTCGTCGGAGTGCCCGATTTAGTGTCCTTAAATCTCAGCGGTTGTTACAACGTGACGGACATTGGTTTATCGCACGCTTTCGTATCGGAATTACCGTGTTTAAAAATACTCAACCTCTCCCTGTGCAAACAGATCACCGACACTTCGCTGGGGAGGATAGCGCAGTACCTGAAGAACCTAGACACCCTGGAGCTGGGCGGCTGTTGCAATATAACCGACACGGGACTGCTGCTGATCGCGTGGGGCCTCAAGAAGCTTAAGCGTTTGAATCTGCGGTCGTGTTGGCACGTTAACGACCACGGAATCGGGCACCTCGCCGGCCTGGACAAGGAAACTGCCGAGGGAAATCTGTGCCTCGAACACCTCGGCCTGCAGGACTGCCAGCGGCTGACGGACGAAGCGCTCAAGCACGTCTCCACGGGCCTCGCCAGCCTGAAGAGCATCAACCTGTCATTCTGCGTGTCCATCACCGACGGCGGCCTCAAGTACCTGGCGAAGATGCCCGCGCTGCGCGAAATGAACCTGAGATCCTGCGACAACATCTCGGACATAGGCATGGCCTACCTGGCGGAGGGCGGCTCGAGGATCGCGTCGCTGGACGTGTCCTTTTGCGACAAGATGGGCGACCAGGCGCTCATCCACGTGTCGCAGGGTCTGTTCAACCTGAAGTCGCTGTCGCTGAGCGCCTGCCAGATCTCCGACGACGGCCTGGACCGGATATCGAAGTCGCTCCACGAGCTGGAGACGTTGAACATCGGCCAGTGCAGCCGCGTCACGGACCGCGGCCTGCAGAACATAGCGGAGCATTTGAAACACCTGAAGTGCATCGACTTGTACGGTTGCACGCGCATTACGACCGTAGGACTGGAAAAAATTATGAGGCTTCCTCACCTGAGCATACTCAACTTGGGACTCTGGCACGTGAGGTGATCCCGCGACTGTGATCTTTGTGTAATATTTTAGGTGACAATTTACGTTTTAGTTTCTATTCCGTTCAGTGTTAAGTTTTCTTTGCAGTGGCGTCGAGAACCAACTCCAACTCCATCTTATCTTTCCGTCTATTAAGTTTTATCTAATCTCTGTTGTCTCTTGTATATTGCGTTTTGTAAGCTATTTTTTTCTCATGCCGTTTGTTACGAATGTCGCGGTGGACCCGTCGGAACCGGCCGCATACCTGCAGGACGGACGCGCATGTATAGCAATCGTGTATAGTTCGCGCTCGGAACCGGTTCAGAGCGGGTCCCCGAATTCGACCGCAGCCGTGCCTTTGGTCACGTGGGTATGTCTTTTCTTTCATAGCGTCCAAGGCGGTGTTTATCATTCTAACCTTCGCTCTATTTTTACTATTTTTTTTGTTTGCGTACAGTCCTCTTGTGTACGAATATTGTGAATTAATTGTATAGACGAAAACATATTATTATATTAAAATACGAGTCATCGTTCTAAGTTGATAAACTGCTTTGTTTTATTTATTCATACTAAAACCACCCTCCTTTTAGTAATAACACAATAAAGATTCTCTATAAACATAGATGTTAAGTTAAATTGAAGTAATTCTTTCTTTTACACAGCAAAACGGAATTAATATTAAAATAAAAAAAATAAAATACCAAAAAAGTAAGCACATTAACAAATATTCTGTAAACTTACTTTTTGATTTATTTTTAAACATTTGACGTAACTTGACGGTACTAATATGGGATCATACATTGAGAAATTCCCTGTAATACGATAAATTATATTCAAAATCACTCGAATCACTGCGGTGTACGAAAAATAACCCTTCTCAATGGGTTTACAAATCAAATATTACCAGATAATATGGAGGTACACCGAATAAAAACCAAGTGACTCTAAAAAAAAATATAAATTAAACGAGAAAAAATCATACATTATTTTAAGTAAAACTGACCATTATGTTTGCCGATACCTTATTTTGTGTAATAAACATTTTAGATTTGATTTTAACTTCTCTAGAACCTAAGTATTTTGAACATAAGTATGTGGGTACACATAAGTTGCATGGTAACTAGGTACATCTAGTGACCAACTACTCCAGTGAAGATTATTTTTTAATTAACCGCTAAACGCGTAGACTTTAAGCAAAAAAAAAAACAAAAAAAACGATTTATTCTAAACGCATGCGACATAATATATGTATGCATATAAACACATAATATACAAATAAATAAATAAAAAATATCGACTAAATCTAGGACGAGCACATTCAGCTTAGTTGAGGGGCCCGAAATAATTGTATATGACATAAGTTATAGCAATTCCTTTAAATAAAATTGAACGTTCACATTTCTCAACTCACCTTTTTACGACAAATACACATACAAAAATATCCATACTAAACATACACACTCATTGTAATATATTTTACCATTTTTATATTATTAATACATTTCTGGCCATATGAATTTATCAAAATAAATAAATAATCGAGTATCAAACGATACTCGATACATGGCGATATCTATTTCATTCAAATAATGACTTTAGACTTACTAAATAATACTAATATTTTGATTTAGCGACTTTTCAAATGTTAGTATTGGAACTGTGCCCTAATGTTACAAAAAAAAATGCGGAACCCTCATATGTATATATTTTATATTACTTTCTTGTTGACACGATAACTGTGGTTATAACTTTTTTACTATATAATATATCGAATTTATTTAAATTTTATATTATTCCTTAGATACTACAACTACAAACCCCTACAACTTTACAAAGAAACTTTTTTGATATCACCAACCTAGGGGTGGGATAAATTGGTTTTTCGGGTGGTAGGGCGGGTTGAGGTGCGCGAGCTGCCGTGCGCAGAGTTCGCCTATTTTGATTCGGCGAAATCTACCTCCGCCTTCCAGCGTGCCGAAAGGGATTTTTATTTATTTAACAGAATCCAAATCTTTAAAAATTATATATGGTGATATTTATATCTGAAATCTCAGCATTTCAATATCAGTATTTGTTGATAGAGTGGCACATGCACATTTTGTATTTCTGTCAGGTAATTTGGTAAAATAACTAATTTATGTAAAGATAAGCCTTCGTAGCATTTGTGCTGGTATGTGAGCAAAAAAAACGCAATAAAAGTAACACCATTTATTTATTTACTATATTTGACAAATATACAATATACCAACAGAAGCTATCTTTAGAGGTACTCATCGTTCAAAATAAATGTGCTTGAATGCGTATAAAAAATTTCGTGTCTGTGCTGCTGACCGTTGAGGAGTTCCTTTGTCTGAAGCCATTCCTGGGTGTAGAACCAGGTCATGCTTACCATTGCAAGCTTGTAAAAAACCTCACCTATCTTCTTTAGACGTAAAACTACTGAGATAAAATAAGGAAAGGGCAACGAGCTAAAATATACAAATAACTGATCAAACTCAAAATGTACGGAAATAGCTTTGTGGATAAACGAGATGATTTTATTGGTAAAAAAAATGTTTTTTGTCAATTTTTTTTTTTTGGTGCATACTAAACCATAAGAGATACGCCAAATTAATTTAAAAGAAAATTGTAGATCTTAAAAGGGTTTACTTACGAAGATCGTTTGACCAACATAGTATTAATCCTCATAGGTATACTGGTTACCTAAAGCAATTAGCATAAATCACAAATACTTTTGGAGCTAGCACCATTAGCTCCTAAAATATTTGCATCAAACTCCCAAACACTGTATATGTTAAATGATCAACAAAATCTACGAAATGCACAATTTTCTTTTTAAATAAAACAAACAAAATATTTTTTCTTAAATACATAAAAACATTGTTTTAACTTATAATTCATAGCTTCTGAGATATAACCTGATTCTTTGCTTATAAGTTAATGTAAAAAAAAGTATTTGATATTAATTTGTTGCGTATGCGTGTGCTTTTTGCGAAAATATAATGTCATTATTATTTAGATATTTTATATCATATTGTATTGAAACATGCATATTAGAGTATTAGAAAAAAAAATGTTTTCAAATATACTACTTTCATTATTGTGTAAGTATATAATCGCTAGGTTTCGGTATTATTTTAGATAAGTTTAAAATCGTAAATATCTCCTAAACCGTAAAACCTTGTACTAAGGTAAGTATGCCTAAATATGTTCTAAATGACGTCTTCTATCAGATCCTAAAAGGTTTACACCGACCTCTTAAACACCTTGTATATATTATTCTACAATTGCATAATTGAGTTATAAAGGTATTTGATGAATGTTTTTTAATAGCGACAAATCGCATGAAAAGACAAATGACGCAATCATTGACAATATTGAAAAATTTATTAATTTTTCGATAAAGCGTAAAATAGCAAAATATTTATAAAGGTGCTAAAGAGGTAAATTTAAAGTAAAAGGTGTAAATTTAAAGCACAAAGTGTGCGTTTAAAATTGGGGCAAATCGTATATTTTTTTTTCTTGATCACCTTTGACCATTGATTATAACTTTCTGGTACTGACCCCAGATTGAGCGATCGGCATATGGATATCAGGTTTTCCTCGAAACAATGGATGTTTTTTTAAATCTCACAGCTCCCCTTCTGAAGTCCCCAATTAGTATTTGCTCTAACACTCTGACGTTATAGGATAATCTTAAAAAAAACATGTATTAAGAAAAAAACCTGTTAAATTTGCATTTCCGCAAAATCAACTATGCCTCTGTAGGTAGTTTTATTTTCTCGATTCTTGTTTTTGGTCAGTGAGATATATACGATAGTTTTTATAAAATGTATGGGAAAATACAGATTTTTCAAGGCTCTCAACCTAGAAATATAAAATTTTAATTCTAGGTAAGCCCATATAATAATGTGATAAAACAATGTCCAGATAAGACGTAAGGAATGCTTAGAAAATGATGGTTTTCGATATCAAAAATATATTAATAGCTAAGATTCTGTGTGAAAATTGGATTTCGCAATTCAATCTGCATGTGTGTTAGGTGGTTTTAATTAGGAAAGCTACCTATTGCAATGGGTGCCATGTCATGACTTCCGGGAAATTTCGACATATCTTTGCGTTTCACATCCCCTTAGAACCCAAAACCAGCCTCAGTTAAAAAGTTTATATATCTATCTATCTCTATCACTTTCTTGTGAACTCGTAGAGGCCGTAATTTTACACTAATCACTTTCAAATTGATACATAAAATTTTAGGGTATAAAATCTCGGTCATGTTCGTTAATGGTCAAAATCAGACCAAGGGATTTGAAAAGTGAAATTTTGCTATAAGTTTCTTAGTATATAAGATATCGAATTCATTTAAATTTTATATTATTCCTTATATAAGAGCCTAAAATTGATCTCAGGATACTTTTTTGATAGCACCCACCATTGGTCCTAGGGGTGGGATAAATTGGTTTTTCGAAATGTTAATAATACGCCTATAATTTCCCTACAACTTTTGTTTGAAACAATTTTTGATATGAGCAATCTTGACGGTAAGGTATGACCAAAATGCTTCACCAGTTTCATGTGGCGAAATCTACCTACGTCTCTCGCCGTGCGAAAGGATTTTTTTTAAATGTAAATTATTTACTCATTAACTGAAGTGATTTCGATGATTCTTTATGCAAATTATACCGGGCTGCTTAGAGTTTTTTCGTCGAAGTTTCATCGAGTTACTTCTAGTATAAGGTAGGTAAACATTTTAAAATACAACACTGTGAGTACCTACTATACGGCACTGTTTTATTTTCGGTATGAAGTTCTAATATACGATTAGAGAAACATTTAGCAAAAAGTATTGGACTTTTTTCGTTCCGGTTAAAACTGTATATACTTTTACCAGGACATTTACCAGGTAAGTACCAACACCGCCTGCTGGCAGCCTGACGCCCACACCTGCGTCCTTTTCGAGAACATCTGACAGCAGCTGTTTGCCGTCTATACTGCCGCTGTTACAATGCGATTACATCAACTTGAACTGTGACATCTACATTTCAAAATGTATAACTTATATTTAGGTATTTACTGTATATTTTTTATTTATTTTTTAATTCTTTTTTCCTTCTCCTTCATTTCTTAATTCGTCTGTCCGTTGCATTTATCATCTCGAAAAGTACAAATGCGAAAGAGTTAAATTTTTATATATAGAAAAATGAGACGTTTAGATCACATTAAAGCTGGTCGAAAAATATAGATATGACATTAAAGTCAATTAGTTTATAATACTAAAGAATGAAATGATAGGGCGCCAGCATCAAGATGCAAACAAAATAATATGACAGAACGACTGTTGGAATGTTTAATTTATTACTGGCCAGTTAGAATGAACATGACTTATAATTATTGTTAATTGCAATATAATGTCCGTTTCTACTTATTAATATATTTAGACCTAAATAGTAATAATATCAAAAGAATTTAAATAAAATCATGAACATGAAATACTCCAATATAAACTTTGCTAATTTATATATATTAAAAAAAAATAAAAGAAAAACTGAGTTAATACGGAACTAAACTAGGAATTTTGCTTGGGATATTCATTATTATGTATGGAAAAATATGTCAAAATTAAGAAAACTTGTAGAACAAACTCTTCAGACTTGTAGAATAACTCCATAGAAGAAAGTGCATGAGAAAAATTTATTTGAGATTGATTATAGGATTCCGGTCATTTCTATGGGACTTCAAAGTCTTAACAACCAAAATTTCTAATGAATCTGTTTTGATGAAAACTTTTGTTTTTGTTTCTTGAATTATGATGAATTTAATTTAATTAAAAAAGCGTTCCGTAAGAGTCAATTCAGTTTATATGGTAGCGTAATTAGCAACGGCGGTCAGATCGCAGTTAATTTCGCGAAAACGAAAGTCAACGTCGCGCGCTTCGAGTTATTTCGATCGCGTCATAAAAAGTTGGACGACGCTGCACTTTACGGGTTTCTAAGTAGGGGCACATTTTCTGCACACCAATCGTCCCGTCGCAGACCTTACCTTCCAACCTATCTTCCAACCCTTACAGCTTCTATACATTCATGTATGAGAAGCTACTATCCCCGTCTTTTGACCGTCTGTCCGTTGCAACTTTCAACTCGAAAACTACAAATGAGAAAGACTGCATGGGTAGCTGGTCGGAACACATTTTTCGTACTAGAGATTATAACATGACATATCGATATTTGTATCATATTCGAAGTATGACAGCACGGTTGGTGGGACCTATTATTTATTAGTGGTCAGTAAAAATTAAAATATAAGTTAATTTATGAACGCAAATAGAAGTATCTATTATATAAATATTAGAAAATTTCTATCTATTAGAAGTAATTATTATAAATTGAAATGTTATATCCGTGTTTATTTATTTATTTATGCTGGTTTCGCAACAGAAATTGTACACAAAACATGTAATGCGTAAAAAAGAATAATATTAAATTATTATTAATAATAAATAATAAAAACATAATATTAAATTTAACAAAAAAACATGAAATACACTAGTGTAAACTTTGATTATTTATATACATATAAAAAAAAACATTTTAATACGGAACTAAACTAGGAACTTTATCCATGATTTTATGCATTCGTATAGTATTTGTATTATAGTATATGAGCCCAAATAGAAATATGTAAAAAACTGTTCAGTACCACGTTATAATTATTATAAATTGAAATATGCTATCCGTGTTTCTTTATTTTTTTTTGTTATGGAATATAAATTGGTCGATGAGTATAAGTCTATAACCTTCCTAACTAGGTAATAGTTACCTGTTCTAAGGAAGGTTATATATGAAGTGATACAGTGCATAGCAGAGACCAGCGCAAAACCCTGAGAAAAATATAAAATATAAAAATTTATGTATATAATTACTAATTTATCGTGGTTACCCACCCATCAGAAATTGTATACAATACAGGTAATTAAAAAAAGAATAATATTAAAATATATTAAACGTATTAATATTATTAAATAAGAAAAAGCCGATTTAAAATAAAAAAAAACACAAAAAAACATTATATACACGAAATTAAGCTTTAATTGTTTATATATAAACAAAAAAAAAAACGATTTAATACGGAACTAAACTAGGAATATTGTCCGTGGTTGTAGTATTTTAGACCACAAATTCAGTAAATAATAATGGAGGAGGGGATAGGTTTTCATTACTAGCAGCGAGTTAAAATTTACAAAAAAAAAACAGAAATTATATTAAAATTTATGATAAATTGAAAGAATGTCATGATACCATTCCCTATGTTTTTTTATTTTTATCTACTCAGCCCTAAAAAATAAGCCACTGTCATCGCTATGGCCATTAAAAACGCACATCCAATGGGCTAAAAGTGCCGGAGGCACGAATGGAGATAGAAAATGAAGCAATCCATCACGAGTTGGTACCACAGGCGCGAGTAGTCTGTGTGGGAGATGCCTTTAAGGACGCCTGAAGGGCCTAGCTGTGGTACCAACTACTACTAAACAATTTATAGAAGTAGTTGATATTATATGATAGGTACAGGTTGTCATTTTTGTTTATTATTATGTGAAACAATCTTAGTTTATGTTTTCAATTTAAAACAAGAAAAAATCTGCAGACGTTTGTCTTATCAAACACAAAATCCGAGTTTGTGAAACTTAAAATGTTTGTTTCCACTTAGAAAGATTGGAATCCAGAAATGTTTTGCAATGTAAAGCGCTTACAATAAATTATATTGTAATTTATAACAATACGATCCGACTCATTCTACACAAGCTTGTTGCGAATGAATAGTGTAAAATGACTTTACAGTAAGGTTCTGCACTAAATATTGTGTTTGCTCTAATAAATAAAATATAATTCTAAATATTTTCAATTAATATTCCTTTATAAATAAGAAAGCTTTGATTTTACTATTTTCACGTAAAGTTTACATTTTTTTTCTCGGTAACATAAAAATAATACCAAATTGCGCGTAATGTATCAGATAGTATGGGTGAAAGGTGTCATTTTTTACATTAAAAACTGGCCTGCATTTCAAACCAACGCGCAATTTTTTTTCCATAATTTATTTTGAATGTTGCATCCCATAGACGAAACATTTAAATAAACTAATTCAGAAAAGTTAAAAAAAAACTCCCTCTCGAAAGTCACCTTTCAAGCAAAAAAAATTAAATTAAAATCGGTTCATCCGTTTGGGAGCTATGATGTCACAAACAGACACACATATACACTTGTTAAACTAACACCATTCTGCGTAGGGGTTAATAAAATAATATATAAATAAAAAAAAATGTAAAATACGGTGTAAGACGATTTTCTTAGCATATTTCAGTACCAGGGCAACACATCTCAAAACAGTCTGACATATTTGCGTTCTCGTAGTTTCTTAGATCTCTCCCTCGCGAGTTTTTTTTGCCGCTTTTATTTTATCAGCTTTGGAGTATATTTTTGATAACGAAATACACACGAGATAAGATTTGTTTTTATAGGAACTATTATCTGCACTCACGAGATTGTAGGTACAGCGACCCTATTATAAATCCGAGCGGGCGAACCGTTGTAACTTTTCGTCCTTTCTAAATAACGGAACCCACAGAGAATTTACCCAAAATTTTAAAGTAAAACTCTGAATCGATCCGTCATTAAATACTTGCAATATGTGGCCTATTAACTAGCATCACTTTGATGTGTAAATATTTATAGCGGGACCCCTAAGATTTTCCCGGTGGAGTGATATGCTATTTGGTGACATCGAGGCGTGTCTACTTACACTCCAAGCAGTTTCCCCCAATCAAGAAGATAAATTTCAAAGCTCCAACCGATCACTTTTCATACAAAGATGGTACAACCCAAAGCAGGTGATGGTACAACCTTCGGCGTCCCTAGCGCAGCCCTTCGGACTCGTTCGAGTAACAACTGAAAATATCGTAGTCGAATCGCCAGAGAGAAAGCAACCCAGTGGCGTCAGGCACTCGTTAGGCTATCTCTTTTTTTTTTACTATACTTATATATATATATTTTTTCTCATACACATTCTTTTACGGCGTCATTCTATACTTCGAACTGATTAACTTTTATTATACAAGTTTTTTAATATCTCAAAAAAAGACAATTTTTACAAACACATACACACATAAGACAGATTTTTATTTATTTTTATTTTATTAGGGAAAATGACAGCATATTAACATGGAATTCAAAGAAAAAACAGTAATACATAGGTACCTATTTTTGCTACAAAAATAACAATTGTTGAAACACAATTATTTTAGCTTCTACTCAACTAAGCTAAATTTGCTCGGGCTAAGGGGATATTATACTGTCAATATGTATTTTTATTATTTATGAGAGATCGAATTGCCGCACTCGGGCCCTGCGTAATTCGTTATATAAATAACGTATAACACTGACTTTCATACAAATGTGAAGTCATCGCCATTCTAGTGAGGGGAACACGAGGAGCTGATTAGTCCATCCGCTCCGTGGCGATAACGTTCGACGAGGGCCGAAGGTGCGAGATACTTGGCGCCGAGAGCGCATAGATTTAATATTGTTTAATAATACCAATATTCCTCAAAATATAGCATTCTAAGTGCATACTAGAGAGATACGGTTCGCGCATTAGCATTTTCGCTATTAAAGTCAGTGTTATATTCGTTACTGTAAATGTATGAAATCCGTCATATGTCCATTCACCAAAATTCCACATTTTTCCTCGTTTATATGTATATCTACTTATAGTCCAAAAAAACAACATATCAGTATAATTTCAGCGATAAAAAAAAAAAATTTGGGGTGAAATATTATCGCGTTTTTTTTATATAATTTTCTACTTATAAAACAACATATAAAGTCTTCGGGAATGGTCTCAGAATACCCTGTAACAATCACGTGGCGAGTAGTGTACGATCGAAAAACTTTTTCTCTATTTACACATTTCATTCGTGCAGGTGAGTGAGAGGGACGATAAAATGGGCTTGATAAGTAAGACATTGATGAATGAAATTAACTCATTCATAAGTATATAGGTAAGAAGCATAAGTAAATATAGGTATATAAGTATATAGGTAAGAAGCATAAGTAAATATACAAAATGCATTCAAGTAAAACAGCTTGTGTAAGAACTATATGTCATTTCAATGAATCCATATCGTTGTGACATAAGCTGTATGCGTATAATAATATTTTTTTTTATGAGCAAGAATTGCACCATCCTTCCATAATACACCCGCTACAACATTAACTTCATTATTTTGTTTTCCGAACGGCTTATAGGAGCAAAACGTTTTGACTTTATAGGATAATCTTGAAAAATTCTGGTATTAAGTCAATAAAATATTAACGATTAGGTTTTTGATAAAATTTATAAGTTTAGAAATAAACCCTGCATAGAAATGAACCGCAGATAATTATAAGGTAAAACAACATCGAGTATTATTTCTCTTCTTCATCTACAAACTTAGGTATGGAGAAATTACCGGTTTGCATCCAAGGCGATGCGTATTGACCTCCAAATATGGTGCTTGATTTTTATAGGGTGTCAGGTTTTACTCTCAGCGCGGTCAGTAAGCAAATATAGATATTAAAAAAAAAACGATTTTTTCTGATTTAGACCTTTCGTTTGCCTTTTAATTACAATTTTCCTACGGCTCTAATGTCGTTTATAAGAGAGCAATTCAACTAAAAAAGAACTATTAAATTTTTCAGAAATAAAATGGAATTTTAAAACTCTTCCTTTACTATGTTGATGACGTGAGATCAAGGTATCTTCTATGCGTATTTTTTTTATGATAAAAAAGCGTCTAAATGAATCGATATTAATATTTATTCATTAACTTCGCCTTAAGAGCGGATATTCAGTAGAAAAGCACAGTCAGTATATTGACAGTAACATGAATATTCTTGATACAAAATGTCCGTAGAGGCGGATTGTCCTTGACGCAGTGCCTTTCCATTTTGACCTTCGTTTGGCGCGGATGGACGAAAAAAATCGTCGAATGACTCAATGTCCAATGGGCGATATAAAATATAAATTATACTCACCTTTTAGACTTAAAATGCCTACCACCGATCGGACTATGGAAGTATAGTAAGTCAAAATAGTAGGCAAAACTTCACTTATATTATTATTACTTTGCCTTTTACTGCTCAGGCCGCGTGACTTTTCTATTCGGATTGAGTTTCCCATATGTTAGTTTACCCACAAAACTCTGGTTTCTAGTTTATAGTTGTTTATAATAATTATAAACAAAAAAGAAACATTATAATTTATTTATGTTTACTTCACGAATCTTCACGTATTATAATCAGACGAAAGTTGATAATATTTTTTTTTAATTCTTTACGTTTTGACCATTTTTCTAATGACACCAGCGTGAAGGGATGTCTGTGATATGAACCTGATAGTCTCTAAACAAACTAACGCAATTACTCTAAATTTAGTATTGAAGTTTATATATTTTATGCATTGGCAAAGGGAAGGTGAAAATTATAATGAATTCTAAAAACATCTGCTAAGAGCAGCGAAGTTTAGTAGGGCGGAATTGACGGAAGACGAAGTATGGAAAAAATCTACATTTTAGTTAGTTTTACAAGTAAGTAGAAGTTACCTATAACTTATAAATAACTTAAAATAAGTTTGGACTTTTAAAACATAGGGACACACAATTGAATACAAAAATAATTAAATAGGTTTGAAGTACATACGAGAATAATTCAATTTGAATGAAATAGATTAAGTATTGTGGATTGCAATCAGATTAATTAGTTTATTTTTTCAGTTTTTATGAATATCTATAGCCATTATAGTATAACACATTATCTATGGTTCAGCAACAGATTGCGTGTTCTAACGTTTATAACGTTTATACACGTTAAAAATTACGTTTTTAATTTAACTCATCTAAAGACTGACAGTCAGATGTCATACGTCAAATTGCAAAAGGAAGAAAAAAACGAATAGGTACTTGTTATAAAGAATGAAAAAGATTTTGTTTTATTTTATTTATATATATATATTTTTACATAAATTTTGATGTATATATAATTCAAACTTTATTAATTTTTTTCCGGCATTTTGGGGTGCTAGAACTAAATTTCGCCTTAAGGTTGGTATTTTTCTAATTTCAAAAATCGGACAAGTACTGTTAAGTTAAAAAATTGCTTTGGACATACGACCGCTTGCATCTCAGGTACATAAATATATGATTAAATTGAACTGTCAATTTCGATACTTAATTTAAAGGTAATGTCGCCTGAAAAAATAGCACTCGCGTATGACGTAAACAAGCGTAATTAAGACGTTATAGGTAAATAATTCAGCTATAGCTGGTAGGTTAGGTAGCTCGAAATATATATTTTTTTTGACAGTTATTTATATTCCTGGCGTTATTTTGGCCTGATATTATTGAAAGTGTGAAAGCGTTAGATAGCGTCTAGCAAAGAAATAACTTGTGCAAGCTTTGACCTGCACTTTCCTGGCATAATATCGATATTTAGGCGTATAGATACGTGCCGATACTTCGTCCTAACTCCGGGACGAAAGCTCGCCCCGTCATTCTATGACCTAACGCCGAGGTACCTCGGACTTATGAATATTCATAGCGTGTATAGCATATAAATATTCAAGGCAGTCTTGTGCTAGAGTTGCATGCTCGCGTGTCGGCCATATTATTATTGGGACAGGTTGCTGGGATAATAAAAAACCCGTGGAATATTAAAAAGTAAGCTTGCAATAAAACTATCGCGGTCACGCTATTGTTTTGTACTGTCGGCCGCAATTTACTAGACGCAGGCATTGAGATATTACGTTTCACGAGAAAAGCTACGTTGTGGAAATTCACCAGTTGAAACACGTCCTTAAAAAAGCGACGTTAGTCATACTCACCGCATATGTACCTACGTAGAGGATGTTCGAGGAACTCGTTAAGTACGTGCATGTGTGTCGTTATAATTTGCGAACGAGCGGTTTCGATTATGAGAACGGTCATGATCGACAAAACCTATTGCTGCCAAACGACCGCAACTGATAAGACATAATTTGAATTGTTTAAAGAGTGACGTCATATTTAATCGAGAAAAATATACATACCATTATAATAGCGACACTGTTTTCGCCACGTCATTCCATACAGTAATATACAAATACTCGACGGGTTTTTTTTTTCATTTATTTTTTGCGATTTTTATAAAGGTAAGAGGATTGTTTTTTGTATTATTTTGAAAACACTAATTCAATAACAACAATACGTAAATGGAAAATAATATGTTTGGATTAATATAAACCCAAATATTACATATTAACTATGGCTAATATAATTAGACATTCTTCGTAAAAAACATTTTTATAAGCTTGCAATGTTTGTTTGTCGATTTAGGCACAGTATAGAGAGATTCAAATCTTGTAAGCTGAATTAGAACCAGTTCCTCTTGTCCTACGGAATTGGTTCAGTTTCGACGACAATGATTTTTTTATGGTAAGCATGACCTGATTCTACACCCAGGAATGGTTCCAGACGAAGTAACTCCTCAACGGTCAGCAGCAGACACGAAATTTTGTGTACGCTTCAAGCAGTTAAATAAAAGCTTGTTTTAAAAATGTAATATTACTAATATATTTTAATGAACAATTTAAAATTATTATTTAAATAAAATCGTTAAAAGTGTGTAAATACGTGTTACAAATAGAACATAGAACTACTCGGAAGTACTGTCGCTGAACTTGTGTGGGCAACTGTAGTTAATAACAAACTTATCAACGCTTAGAGTGAGTTGATGTTTTTTTTTATATTTTTGGAAAAAATCACAATAAATAACTAAAAAAAATCATCACGGCTGAAGTGTCGTTCAAAAATGTATGACCGCCTCTTACAGGTTAAAACTCCCGTAAGCAGCTCGGCGGATTTGAATCAGATTAGGGTGGATGGAGGTCGTTGTTGAGGCGGGATGAATATTGCACGGACCAAATAATTGAACTTATGTGTTGTTGTCACTTAACATTAGGGGTAGTCATCTGTCGATTTCATAGACTATATAAACGACACTTCAACTATATAAACGTAGCTATACAGGCTGTCCCAAGACTATTTCCGAAGACTTAAGAGGGGTGTTCTGCGACCTATTATGAATAAGAAATGATACAGAAAAAATGCAAAAAAATCATCGCCAAATTTATCATGTCTCATGTATCATCATGTATCAGGGCAACAGAGTAAATATTTACCTCATCTACGTCATACGGAGATAACACACGTACTATCTCTTTTTATTTTACCTGTTTCATTTCAACTTTAAATGCTCTGGATAAAGCTCCGATGGCCTTTGACTGTTGCCACCTGAATCCGTTTGACCGTTTTCGACAAGTCGAAACTCAAAATAATTGTTGATAGTTATATTTAAAAAATAAGTGTAAATCCTTCTAGATTAAGTTCTGAAAGTATTGTGTATAGCAACGGTTTTTTTATGCACATTTATTTAAAAAATATTTTTTTCTTCATCCATCCCAATAGGTTAGTTTAACCGCATTTTTCATAGCAAAACCCAACGAAAGTCGTACCAGCGCATATAATAGCGATATTTAAGGCATCGCGTGTCAAAGATAACATCTGATTGGCTCTCCGTGCATACTTTACATGCATTTTTACCGCAGAAATTGCGCTATTTTAATAACACCGACTGCTCGTAATAACAGTGTACACTGTCCCTTATCTGTGGAGACACACACATAGAACATAGCACACACTACACCGAGTTCTAGACTTCGGCGCGAACGATATTACGCGAACGATCTATTTAATAACAGCTATCGGCCATTGAAACGGAAGTTGTCAATTTTATTGTAATTGTAAAAAGATCTGTGTGTAGAGATTTAAACGGACGTATTTTGAGGTTATCTCTGTACATGACTAAGGATTAAAAAAAAACTGTGTTTGTAGGTATGTTGAAATATCTTCAAAGATTCTTTAAATACACCATAGCCAAAATGGACACCTAATTGATTATTTACTAAAATTATAAATATGTCTACGCTAATAAATTAAACTAAATAATTATAATAGTATACGTAAATAAGTACTCTAATATTCTGGTAATATTTTAATTACAGCAAAACGTTTGACAGAATAAGATTATGGCCGAACTGAACAATTAAAAAATATATTCATAAATACATAAATAATCCAATCTAAAGTTATAACCCAGCAATGTTATGCTCAAATACCTACTGACTCCCTAACTTTTATATTGTAATTACTCCTTTTTTTTTAATTTGAGTAATGCACCCACGAAGGCTGGTGCCTTTTCCGTAGAATAGAAGCTTCCATATAAACTAACAGTAATTTAAAAAAAACATAATATATCACCATAATGTCACATTGCCTTATGACTACACTATGGTGTCACTTTTCGCGACACATTAATTAAATTAAAACACTGCGCACTAACAGAAATCCAATGTAATCTTTCTTCTATTTTAAATAATGCGTATACAAATGTACGAGTATATGTATGCTAAAGTTCAGTTGCACTAACCAATAGGGTATACCTATGTTAGTAAACCAATTAAATGAAACAAAGAAAAATACAATAATTAAATTAAAACATATACATACACATACATAATAATAAACGAACGTAATAATAAATTGGGTTTTGAATAACTTATACAATATATTGAATATAATAAAGACAAAATATATTTTTATAAATTATAATTACTATTACCATTACTATTACTATTATTACTATTTTTAAATTATTAAAAAATAAATGTAGGGGCTGTGCTAAAAACCAGCGCCTTCTTGTTTTTACAATAAGAAAAGCGGTCTATATATTGAGATACTATTATTGTATTCAAACTTTTGTAATGGATTTAAAATGCCTCAATAAATGAAATGAATTTGAACTTGACATACAGTACTGGCTAGTAGAAACGTCGGGTTTTTAAACTGTAATCAAATTCCATTGAATAAAACTTTTTAGTTCCTTTAATTTTATTATTATTATTGGCTACGATTTTAGAATATTTAGTATTAGGTATTAATTATTAAGTATTACGTGAATGTCACGTGATTTTCTTTTAGTAAAATCGCATATCCGCGCATATCGAACGCATTTAATAAATATTTACATAAATTGTTTTGACACTGTTCGCTAAAAAGCAATCCTTTCAGTCATCTGCCAAGGCACTACAATTATATGAATAATTAATATATATATTTAAACTGATTTATTATGTCATATATCATGTGAATTCAAGCCGTGTCAGTATTTTGATATGATTAAGAGTTAAAAGCATAATTTATTTATTTATTGACAGGTAAGCATACAGCGTAATAATATTATATACATTTTTCAAAGGGTTACAAAAATATTTAAAACTTTGTTGTTGAGTTAAACTCAATTTTAGAATGTGTATGTATGATGTGTACGATGTAAAAGTGTGTGTGAGGGTGTGTGGTTGTGTGTGTGTATGGCTGTATGTATGAACATCGAATATGTTGCGAATAGATAAATCAATTTTAATATTTAATTTAATTTATCTTTATTAGGGAAATAAACAGTTACACGATAAAATTATAAACCGACAGTACATGTACATGTACATGTAATATGCAACGCTTTCATTTTGAATCAGATTTTCATGAAATACTTCGGATTTTCGAAAGAAACTCGCCACGATTTAGGTCAAGTACATCAACCTCGCTGAATCTGGTGTTGTAGGTATTGAGTAAACGGTACAGAACAGAGTTCCTGGCGTAGTTTGCATTGCGCCTTGGCACCTGGAACAGAGTAGAAGAGCGCGTGGTGCGAGAAGGCACTCGCAGGTTGATACCTGATACCAGATATGGACTGTCTACTCTGTTATGTAATAGATCGTGAAGAAGTGCCATATCCGCTGTGGTACGTCGGTCCTCGAGAGTCTGCATATGAAAATAATTAGCCATCTCGTCATATGTGTTGAATTCCAGGTGCTCGCGGCGTGCGATATGTCTAATGAACCTTTTTTGAATGCGTTCCACTCTGTTCTTGTACACGTCATATTGCGGAGACCAGACAGGAGATGTCTCCGAACTATACATGTTTAGTTTCTAACTTTCCTTTTAATGTTTATATTAACAGTAGAAATCTTTGATTAGTTTTACAAATACTTTTTAAGAATGTAAACTTATATTTAATACCAATTGTATGTAAGACTGTTGACTTCTCTTAATAAAGAATAATGAAAATGTTTGATGAAATTCCTTTGAATCTGAGCACCTTAATATTTATTGAGTGATGCATTTTCTTATAAACATAGAAGGCATACTCGCATTTATGCATTTAAACAATTGAATGCTTCTATAGAAAAGTCTACTTTAGGACGGGCATTGCCTAGTTAGGTAGAACTTAGCATATATGTCAATTGTGTGTTTTGTTATTCTGTCAATAAATAAATTTTATAGTATTTCATATGATGGCTCAATGGGTGTGCTTGAAAGCACAACCAATGATTTCGCGTAGGTACGCACTGTATATTATAGTGGTCCATGCATGCGTACAGCAACCCTCCTGCGCAGGTACCAATAATATAACCGGAGATTCCGGCGAGATAAGAAGCAAAAAGAGGCTGTCATGTACCTGCGCCTCGCGCCTCGCGTCTCGCGTCTCGCAGCCTCCCGGATGCCGCGCACTCGAATCTCGTCCGAGCAGCGAGATTTCGGACGAGGAGGACGAGGCATATCTACCTACCCGCTTAAAAATATCTCCCAGCATTGTAAGTGGTCAGGTTTCAGTTAATACACACACACAGTGTGTATTATTTATTTAATTAATTATTTCTTAGCTTACAGCTTTACATAGAGACAGTTACATACAAATACATGAATGAAATCAACTTAAGCATCTCCAATTTAACATATACGTTTATCATAAGAACGATTTATCATATCATTTATCATTTATGTGATATGTATATAGAATGGTGTATACATGTGATGGCGACGAGAATACTAATAATATTATTTACGTACAAAGAGAGTTTCATTTATGTTGAGTGTAAAGTCACTTTTATGCAAATGAAAAATGTCTATATCGCTGAAATATCTTTTACCAGTACGGTTTATTATTGAATTCATTGCGTAATTCGTAATGCACATCGACCGTTGAGGAATGCCTAGATAAGCTTCAAAAAGATTTCAATAACCTCCAGCGATGGTCCCATGATAAAGGACTAATACTTAATGCCTCAAAAACTAAATTAATTCATATCCGTTCAAAACATACTCCCCTTATAAATTTACCATTAAAAAGCCACTCCCTGAACTGTCTGATTCAGCCAATTGTGATTGTGACCTTAAAGAGGTGGTTGATACCTCTAAATACTTGGGCCTTAAGATTGATGGTGCATTCCACTGGCGACCTAGTATGTAGTAAACTGCGTTTATGTTTGCAAAAATTTCACCATCTTCAGCACCATTTAAATTTTATTGTTTTGTTAACAGTTTACAAAGCGCTGGTGGAATCCATTATCAGTTATTTTATTTTTATTTATCTTTATTGGAGAACCCAACAATTTTCAAACACAAAAAAAAAATACATTTGATTTATCGATAAAAAAACTATGTAGAACTAAAAATAGGTTTCTACTAACAAAAAGTATTAAACTTAATAACAAAAATAACAAAACCATTTTATATATATATATACATATCTACTACACGAATTTAGAACAGTTATTTTTTACACAAAATATTATTACTGAACCCTTTAAATTGCGATTTATTCAAAGTCATGATAGTTGTGGGCTGATAGTTTACGGCAGACGGTTTAAAACCTACCTAAGTAAAATACAATCTCTACAGTTTCATCTACTTACAACAATTGTACCCAACAAAGTAAAAACGACGTAGGAGGACTCTTTGAATTCTGCAAGGTGATCACGGTATTTCAATTGTTTAATTATAAAATATTTATGGAGTATTTCTCACGTGAAGAATTCAAAGAGTCTTTTTCACATAACAAGGCAATTAGCATCACAAATACTTATTATACAGAAATTCAAAAATGCATATGGAGAAAGACAAATTAAAGTTGTGCTGGCACGATTGTTCAATAAGGTACCTCTAGAAATTAAGAATTTAAAAAAAATTAGTGATGTAAAAAAAGATCTAAAATTATACTTATATTCTTCAATTAATTCTTATTGTTAATGTAATGTTTTTATCACTAGGTTAAGGTATGTAATAATAAAAAAATAAAATAATAATAATAATAATTGCTGTTGCTAGATATAATGTCTATATGAGTGTGTATCTGGCAGACGAGTCGGCAGGCTCTTCCAGAATATGTAACCTGCATACTTAAAATATATGAAATAAAGGTCGCGAAAGCGACATTGAATTTGAATTAGAATTTGACATAGAGTTTGACTTGAAGGACACATGCACACAGTGTGTGTGTGTGTGTCCGTTTTTCACACAGTGTGGGGTAATATTTGTGGCCATATAATTTTCTAATGGCACTTTCTATGCTTCAGTTAGAGTATTTCATTTATCTTTAAGAAATCCCTTTTTTAAATACATATTTGTTTTCACATTTTATATTATTTTTGCGTGACCATAAGTAACATTATTGTCATAAAATATTAATAAATTATACCCCTGTAAAATAAACACTAGTTGGAAATAGATCGATTCTAAGAACGTACCCCCGGCGACTAGAGAAACAGGCGATGGCGAAAACCGTTAGAGAATCGATTGACCCGTAGGTACCGATTTACCTAACTAATCGTGATTATTCTTTGTACTGTGCCGTTTCAGGGGCGAATTCAGCGCTCGATTTATCGGCGGTAAAATATTTTATCTATATTTTGTACAGAATTTTATTGCATAAGGCGGAACATGCGACAAACGTGTGCGGATGAGATAGAAACATTGTAAGCATAAAATTCGACAAGTTTTTTGTGATTCCTTCGTAAAAATAGAAAATCCTAAGCAATTACAGCAATTATTGAGCCTCATGATTTCGCGCCCTTATGTTTCTATCTCCTCTGCATACGCTTGTCACGAGGAGCGACGATTCTCAAGGGGACTACATACGCGAACGAAGGACACCATTTGAATGATTCTGACTCACAAATTGTTGCACGACAAACGACCATTTTGTATGAAATATTGATAGCATTTAGTTGTTTTTTAAAATAGGGTATATGTTTTTAATCGATTTTTTTGCAAATAATAACACAAAAACATTCAATTTTCTAGAAACTTAAAAACTTTTAGCATAAATAATCATTTTTATATTAAAATACTAAAACAAAAATTTCGAATTTTATTCAAATTTTGTTATTTTATTTTCAAGTTGTTATACCATAATTCTCAAATCCACTTCCACTTTATTGTCACCATAAAATATATTTATTTTATGTGGGATGTTTCTGGTTTCATAAGCGGGTGACTTCAGAAAATGCTATTTCAAAAACATGGTGGTTTTGTTTTATATTTTTTGCATAATGTTTAAAGAACTTTTCTTAGGTTTTTTCCCTAGAATAATAAATTTTCTTTGATGTTAAGGCGCCCCGGGACGCCTTTGTCCTTGAGATTAGAAAGAGTAGGCTTTATTCGAACATTGACGTGTAGAAAAGAGACGGATATACTCGCCGACTCATTTGGAATCGATGAAACATGTTTTTTGTATTTAAATAATTATTATCATTTGAAAAAAATGTTTTTTTTAAAGTAATGTCCTAGATTATTATATTGTCTATCTTTAGAAAGAAAAATTAGGTTCGCGTCACTTACACAACTTCAAAGAAAATCGTTGCAAGAAAAAAACAACACTTTCTTATTTATTTATTTTCATTACTATAATAAGGTGTATTTCGTTTTTTTTTTAAGCAAAGGACTAAATTAATATATGTAGAATATTGTGGTATTTTTAGTTTTAGCCATTTGTTGGGAATAACTTCAACAAAATGCACCAAAATACGTTACAAAACACGTTTTAGGGACTGGTGGCGCCTTAATAAACCAGATTACTCTTATATCTTGTGGATATCTCACCTAACGTCTTTGAAAACCTGTAAAATTCGTATTTTGTAGCATTCAGGTATGTAGGCGCCTTAAAATGCTAGGTTTCACGCGCGATGCCTCTTTACAGTGAATAGTGAAATAGACAAGTGAAAACGGGGCTTTACTGATTCCAAAGAAGCGCCCCTGTCGGTTAAATGGTACGCTGGTCTGACTAAGCGATACGCTCTGATAAGCCGCCCGGTGGGCAGGAGGGTACGGTCGCCGCATCTAGCCATCTAACACATCTTGCAGTTCACAGTTCCGTGGTTTTTATAATTAGCTTGCACCACTCAACATTGCACTTGCATAGAGTGTATCTTTTTTTATTAATAATCCAAAATTCATCATGGTTACCGAGAAAAAAAATGAAAAAATTTCGATTGAAAATAGAAAAAAAACATGCATTTTTTTGTGAGCGCACAGCTGTCGCCGTAAAATAGCTGTTAAAAAATATAATAAATTTGAAATTGTTTTTTTTTTCACATTTTTATAATATTTTTTCACTCAA
Source organism: Neomicropteryx cornuta (assembly GCA_020383195.1). Classification (NCBI taxonomy): domain Eukaryota; kingdom Metazoa; phylum Arthropoda; class Insecta; order Lepidoptera; family Micropterigidae; genus Neomicropteryx; species Neomicropteryx cornuta. The sequence continues at coordinate 3,545,179 of JAHKQU010000024.1, forward strand.
AATTGATTACTAGGACAGGTAAAAAAACACCTGTGCTTATAATACAATAATATTATAAAGAATAAAAAATCACTCTAGAGAAAAAAGGCACATAGCGCTTTAGAGTAGGCACTAATTACAAATTAAGGTAATAATTTTGGCATTTTTTGATTATAGATTTTTAGATCGAAACTTAACACATTCACAAAGAAATATATATTTTGATCACTTATATAATTATACAATTTATATTATTACATATGTATTACTTTGTAATATTTTATTGATTTTCAAGACGCGAAAAAAAGTGCAGTTTGTGTGGATCAGTGCCTGTGTCATTTATTTTAGGCACTGTACCAGGCACTGTACCAAAAAAAGGTTTCAAAAGTTGTATATTAGAATTCTGTAAAAGTAAAAATAAAAAAAATATATATATTGGCCCCATACCATGAGTTAAAGTGATCAAAATATTTATTTCTTTGTGAGTGTCGTAAGTTTTGATCTAAAAATCTATAATCAAAAAATGCCCAAATTATTACCTTCATTTGTAATTAGTGCCTACTCTAAAGCGCTATGTGCCTTTTTTCTCTGGAGTGATTTTTTATTCTTTATAATATTATTGTGTTATAAGCACAAGTGTTTTTTTACCTGTCATGTCAGTTATATGTCAAGTTATAAATTATATTTAACAAAAAAAAAAACACCCGAATTGTCTCAACTTTAAGAGGTGGTAATACAGAATCTAATTGTGAGGTTAAATACGGGATATCCCAAGACCATTCCCAAAGACTTAAGCGGGGTATTGTGTAACCTATTACGACTAAGAAGATTACTCAATAACGTTTCGAAGCCAACCTTGTGCCTTTCTAAAACGAATTTTATATAAAAAAAAACTAAATTTATAAATTAGTTTCGGGCCTATATATATATTATAAATTCCTTCAGACATGAACGGTCGGAATGTAGGTAGGTATGTGGGTACACCCACGCCCCCTTCATCAACGGATATACACCCCTTTCATTTCGTGAATAAGCCCTTCGCCCCAGTGCTCGCCATCGCTCGGTTCAGACCGGTAAAATACACCCTTCCACGGATAGTTAACATTAATAAATTTTTGCTAGAAGCAAAAAACAATATTCACTGATATTATCACACGTTAGTCAATAATGACATACATACATTGTTAAACATATAGTAACATTTTAAAATGTATTTCTTAAATACCATACTTAGATGTTTTTTTACGTTTTAATAGGCAAACGCCGTATGATTACATAATATGAAAGTCTGACAGTATATTGACATTTGGGAAATTCGAATTCTTTTTAATATTTTTACAGATTGAAATTTTTCAAAAAAGTCATATAGCTTTAAAAGGCAAATCAATACCGAAACGCATAGAATGTTGCATCGCTTGAGTTAATGCACGCTCTCACCTATCCATCTGTACGCTTATGAAATACGGTTAAACTTTCATCAAAGTAGTAAAAAATATATTTAAAAGGAAACAATGATAATGAAAAACGGTAAAAACGTACTCAAAGTATTTAATGTTAAAAAGTTATCTTGTGTGGATATTTTCAATTTAAATTTATTTAATTTCTATGAGTAACTATATACCCCTGTTTTTTTTTTATTTTTTAAATCTATACACAACGCGAAAACTTTGTACCCATTTTAAAGCAAATTGCGCGCACGGACGAGTGTGAGATTTGGCATAGTTAAAGTTTACATGGAGAAGGAGTGCAGAAAGTTTAAATTTATTTATAATTTGTGTTACAAATACATTAAATTTAACTAAATATTTGTTTGTGTGATTTCATATGTTACTTTTTCAATAGTCTGTCAATGTAGTAATGTTAAGGCAAAATAGTGTAATATTATTTTTTATTTAATTCCGATATGTCTCGACATAGAACACTGACGGGTCGGAGTAAGGGATAAAGAAGGGATACATGCGCTTGAAAATCGAAATGATAATAAACCAAATACAAATTTAAAACGTGTAAATAGGATACAATTATTTTTTTTTTTTGATGGATACATTTAAATGCGCACTGAATGCCATTCCAAGAAATTTTAAAACTTTGACTTTACTACTTAATACTGAAAGAACTGTTAAATTAAAAATATATAAAATAATATAGACTACATTTACCTTAAAACGAGATATGTTGTCGTCACCAAGTTATTAACTTTTAGAGAAGCGTCCTTTATTATTGTGCGAGTGAAACTTGAAATACGTTTTCGTGACGTGTCCGATATATTTTCACGACATTCCACTTTCATGCTTGTATTAATGTCATATATTCCCACAAATAAATCCTAATAAAAAAAATTAAATAATAATAATAATAAAAAAAAACAATAATACCTAAGGAAATTACCGTTATTAAGGAAAGATTTATTTTCGTTAATGATAAATATTACCAAAATACATACAAAAATTATATAAAAATTTTAGTAATATCACAACTACAATAATAGACAATTTATTTAGGTTCACAATCATTTTGACAATATAGTAAGGCAATTAAAAATAATGGAACAGTAAATTCGCACAAGCGATTGACCCTACTATACTCTGTTTCCTGCTCCCTAAACTATTGTCTATGCATCAGTCCTTTTCAAGTTTTGAATGATACGCGATACACCGGTTACTGTTTTTGTTTTCAAGAAAGTTTATGTGAGTAATTATAGTATTAGTTTTACTTTATTTACGTACGTTAATTAGAACACAGAAAAAATAGCGCATTCAATCTGTAAAATTTAAATTGTATTATCTAAGATACACTATATTTAGTTCAAATTTTCATTTTTACTAGTAAACCAAACATATTTTGTATGATGAATATCATACAAATTTTAGATAAGTACTTCATTGTTCCGAGGTGATAAATATAAAAAATATATGAATATGCGTTCCGGTCTAAACCGAGCATAGCCCTGTTGTAACCCTTTCCTGAACCAACCTATGCATCAAGGCAGTTTCGCATATGGCTTATACGTATACCAAATATCTCGAGGCTCGTCAAGGCTAACTTCTCAAAATGTATACGGGGAAGGGTTGAGAATATTCACGAGGGAGAACAACTTAAGAATACTTCCAGATGAGGAAATTTAGTTTTGGTCCAGTGGTTTGATGGCAGAGAAGCCTGAGACGCCTGATTATTATTTTAGAGTTTTAGTGGGTGAGTGAGGTGTGAGTGATGCACATCTCATTTAGGGTATTTTTTTTTGTGCGTGTCCTCTCCTTCCGGGGGAATTTTGATACTTCTCCAGAGCTTGTTCTGGTCGTCAAATATGGGGTATTATCGACTGTTAAGTTAAAATATAATTTATTATATTTTTTTTGTTTGTATTTTTTTAGCGATCCTAGTTTATACTAGGAGCTCTTAATAACTGTTATTAGTTATAAGATTAGTGTTTTGTTTTGTCTCAAATAATGAATAAATGATGGCTTACCTTTGTTTCGGGCAGACATAGCTATACTATGCATTAAAACTGCCACAATAGTGACTGGTTTAAATAAATAAATAAATGCTATTATTGCAATGTTATAGGTATTAAGATTGTTAAAACTCAGCAAGAAGAAATGAGTCCTAAAACACTGTTTTAGGCTATTTTTGAGTGTTTTAGACCCTAGAAAAAATATTTGTAACAGTGTTTTTATTTCCCAACTCGGCGTGAAAATCCCCAATTCTCAATATTGGTGTTTGTGAGTGATCTATATAAAAAATAAGAAATTAATCCGAAAAATATATTAGAAAAATGTTTTCCAATTAAGAGATAAACGAATTCAAAATTTCATAGAAATAGTTTTTAACTACACTGAAATATTCTGAAAGAAGACATTTTTCAGATTGTAAATTAAATTTAATTTTAATGAAAATCTATCTCAATAATTTTATAAAGAAACCAAGGCATGTGGCCTTTGCTAAAAAAAGGAAAAATATTCATTTCCATTCTAGACCGTTTTTTCTATCACTGGTATTTGATAACCATTAGTTATTTAATCTTATAAAAAATATGTTTAAATACCTTGACCTTATGGCTTCGACATAGTAAAGGAAGATTGCTAAAATTCAATTCTATTTATGAGAAATTTAATAAATAATAAACTCCTAATAGTTCTCTTTTAGTCGAATTCCTCTCTTATAAAAGACATTAGAAACTTAGGATAAATATAAATTGAAAGGCAAATTAAGGGTCTAAAATATAAAAAAGTTTGTTTTTTTAATTTCTATATTATGAAGCTGAAATTAAATAAAAACCAACAATTGCTTACTGACCACTAATAAAATGTAGGTTCATATACACACAATAATCACACAAACATTTCCATGCCACAAATAAAGGCACCACACACTGTAGGCATACTTCACAATACACATTGTTTTATTATATTGATGTTTTCAACCATATTTATAGTTTGTGCATTTTTGTGGTCATATAAATGTAAATTATTTTATTGTATCTCTATTTTCTACGTTTATAAATAAATAAATAAATAAATATTTTTTTTATTATTCTTAAGAAAAGTTTTATGTATATTTTTTATTTAAGCGTGCTACAGTTACGCGCCACTTTCTGACTGTAATAGTTGGTTAATAGTTGTAGATTTTAATAGTTCTGTTCAAGAACCGTCTCATCACTCGCGGAGATCTGCGACAGAAGGATTGGCGTATGATCAATCAATCGTAAGGTGCTTAATAAAAATGCTTAGAAGTGATTTATTTCATATCTCCCCTAGCGAGTGAGTTCCTTACCTCCGGCACGATGCAAGTGCGCGCCGGTGCCAGGCGCGACTTGTCGGCTGGCACGCAAGTGCACTCACGAAAAAAACGCGCGCCGCGCGCAGGGCCGCCAGTGGAGAGCGGGCAGAAAGCGCAGGGGTGCCCCAACTAGACTTGACGTTATTTATGGCCGTAGAATTGGCGGGTTCGAACAAAAAGTGTTCATACTTAGTCATTTTAATTTTACTTATAAGTAAATGCAGGTGTTTAAATTTACCATATAAACATAATATTCTAATGTGCATCGCATCTGACGTCTTTATAATACCCTACATAGAGATAGTCGCATTGATATTTTCTATTATTGACTTCAAAAAATTCAAAAGGCATATTCTTGAATTGCTTCCGAAATAATAAAAATATAAAAGTACATATTTATACATTGTATTTATATACATTTATAGTATATCTATATTTATGTGTAATTATATAATATCCATATTTGTAGTGTATGCATTAAGGCGCCCCGGGACGCATTTGTCCTTGAGATTTGAAAGAGTAGGCTTTATTCGATCATTGACGTGTAGAAAAGAGACGGATATACTCGCCGACCGCGAATTCGTTACATTTGGAATCGATGAAACATGTTTTATTTATTTAAATAATTATTAACATTTGAAAAAAATGTTTTTTTTAAAGTAATGTCCTAGATTATTATAATGTCTATCTTTAGAAAGAAAAAATAGGTTCGCGTCACTTACACAACTTAAAAGAAAATCGTTGCAAGAAAAAAACAACACTCTTATTTATTTATTTTCATTACTATAATAAGGTGTATTTCGTTTTTTTTTAAGCAAAGTACTAAATTAATATATGTAGAATATTGTGGTATTTTTAGTTTTAGCCATTTTTTGGGAATAACTTCAACAAAATGCACCAAAATACGTTACAAAACACGTTTTAGGAACTGGTGGCGCCTTAAATAATATATAATTTATTTTTTTCTATTTAGTATAATCTGTGTTTTATCGTTCATATGGTGTTTCTCTTTTTATTGTAATATTGATAAGGTTGTTTTTTACTTTATTGTCTAGTAGTTAACATGTTATGTATTTTAATATTTTGTTAGAATATAATAAATAATAAATAAATAAATATATATAGAAAAAGTTACCTCCTTGAAAGTTATTAGACATTTAAAAAGTAGCTTTTGGTTAAATTTAAGTTATTTTTCGAATGTAGGTATTTCATTACCAGTCGCTATTTGTAGAAAAATATTTCTATACAGTATGCTCCAAGACCATTCCCAAAGACTTAAGGGGATATTTACGTTCTCTATTACGTGTAAGAAATTGTAATAAAAAAAAACGAAAATAATTAATTCAAGAAATTCCCTTTTTGCTCCCAGGCGCTCGACCAAGGCCGATTAATGATCCGGCGCGGCGTAGCCTCGCTATCGATCGAATTTCATATTATCACGTAAAGTTTACAATTTTTTTACTCGAAAACCATAATGAATTTTGATATGACGTTCAAACAAATCATGTTTGAAATCGCAGGGTCAATACGCTGTTTTTTTGTTTGGGGAATGGTCATAGTGGAATGGAACCCCGTATAATTAGATGAATTTACATAAAGATTGTGAAAAAACAACTGGTTAGTGGTCACTTGTATGCTAGCGGTGTACTAACGCGTTTTTGCATAAGGCCACATTAAAAATCTTTATAAAAAATATTTTATTTATAATACGCATTCATTTTAAGCTGCACACTGTGTCCTAAGAAGATTATCGATAAAAAAAACACCCCAGCGAATTGATGCTGCGATTTCAAGCATTATTTGTGAAGATTGTGTATTCAAAATTATCATGGAACTTTACGTGCCTTTAACAGGGGTACCTTCAATGGCTGTGTCCAACGTCGCGATAAGCTCGTTGATAAAAAAGACTGCTAATTTACACCTTCTAGTTAAAATATAATAATTTGACCAACTATTTTTCCCGTTGAGTATTATTATTAGGTAGTTACAACATTTAGGAGCTAGCTCCGGGGATACTGTTCAGTTTAGTAAGCGAGGAAAAAAATAATGGTTAACAAGTCGCAGCCTACGCTTAAAAACAGCCTTGGAACTAGGAAGTGGGTCCAACACTGACCTATGAAGAGTATTCCACTGGCGAATTGATCTGGAAAAAAAGAATTGAACCCAATCTTCCGTTTTCTCAAGATAGGTTTTATCTCGGAAGGTTACGCCAATATACGAAGGCTTAGGGAGTTGGGATCTTAAAGCAGGCCAGGCAGGTTCATTCGTCACAGTCTAAATATAACTAGATAATCTGAATTCAAAACGCCTTCTAGTTAGTGGCTCCCAATTAGGAGTTAAAATTAATTCAAATGAACTATCATATCGATTAAAACGCCTAAAGACATGTCTGCTTGCTTTCCTCTGAACTGCCTCTGCCATTAGGGAAATGTCTTGGGACACCTTTCAACTTTTACTGTGTTTAGAATATTAGAATATCTACTCTGAATTTCCATATCCATAGAATTCTAGGAAAATACTCTTATTTTCAAAGTAGACTCCAGAGATTGTGATATTGTTCATAATTGACCACATTCATCGAATTTATCCTAGTGAACTGACGTTATATAATTATTCTCCACTTGATATGTTATCTGAAGAAAGATTAATACATAGAATAAATATATAAAACAAGGTATTTATTATATATTTAGATATATAGAAACCTTTTTACATTTTGCTAGGCTCTTCGGATCCAAAAGTAACTCGTATTAAAAAATAAAATAAAATTTAACAAAATAAAACAATAAACTTGTTATTTTCAATCTGCCATTAGGGGAATGTCTTGGGACACCTTTCAACTTTTACTGTGTTTAGAATATTAGAATATCTACTCTGAATTTCCATATCCATAGAATTCTAGGAAAATACTCTTATTTTCAAAGTAGACTCCAGAGATTGTGATATTGTTCATAATTGACCACATTCATCGAATTTATCCTAGTGAACTGACGTTATATAATTATTCTCCACTTGATATGTTATCTGAAGAAAGATTAATACATAGAATAAATATATAAAACAAGGTATTTATTATATATTTAGATATATAGAAACCTTTTTACATTTTGCTAGGCTCTTCGGATCCAAAAGTAACTCGTATTAAAAAATAAAATAAAATTTAACAAAATAAAACAATAAACTTGTTATTTTCAATCTGCCATTAGGGGAATGTCTTGGGACACCTTTCAACTTTTACTGTGTTTAGAATATTAGAATATCTACTCTGAATTTCCATATCCATAGAATTCTAGGAAAATACTCTTATTTTCAAAGTAGACTCCAGAGATTGTGATATTGTTCATAATTGACCATATTCATCGAATTTATCCTAGTGAACTGACGTTATATAATTATTCTCCACTTGATATGTTATCTGAAGAAAGATTAATATATAGAATAAATATATAAAACAAGGTATTTATTATATATTAAATATATAGAAACCCTTTTACATTTTGCTAGGCTCTTCGGATCCAAAAGTAACTCGTATTAAAAAATAAAATAAAATTTAACAAAATAAAACTATAAACTTTTTATTTTTAATCAACAATAAAAAAAAACCCTTTCGGTTCTTGGTCACCGTATGGTTCGGCTAAAACCCGGTAAAAAGATGCCTTAGAATCTTCGCAAAATTACCAAAATCGTCTGGTTGGATTGTATAACATATCAGCTCTTTTGCGATATTACGCAAGTCCAGACCATATCCGATTAAAAAAAACAGCTAATTGAACCTGGGATTTTTACTGTTATTTGTTAAAAAAATATATCTTAATTCTTCACGGTTAGCGAAAAAAATATAAACTTCAACAGAAAAATAGTATAATAGGATAATAATTAAGAATAGTAGTTGTAATAATTTGTAATAAATCTTTGTTGTTAGCGTTCAGCTGTCGCCGCACGCTGTAATGGTGTCAAGGTCATAAGGTTAAAGAAACATTATAAATTTGGGGACACAACACCTCCCAACCCGGTGTTTTGCGAAATTACTGGGGGATTTTGCAAAAAAATGTATTATTCATAGTTCCGGCGACAAATACATTGCGATCATCAGTAATCATATCAAATATAATATGCGTGAAGTAATATTGGAACACAGAGTTTACGAATATCTTATCGATTAACCACTTAGTAAATGTTTTAAGCACCTAAGCTGGCCGTTCCTCACGGCGCCGCACTCTAGCTTAACGGCGGACGAGTGGAGTGCTACGCTCCGTTAGAAGTCGCGACCGAGGTGCGTTCAAACGAACTTTTCTTTTCGGAAGTGTCAAGACCGATCGGTCGTCGCCGTCCGGCGCCGGGGCTACAAAGGCAGGGGTCCCCAACCTGCGGACGCGATTCGTCGCGGAGTTCCTCGCCGTCGCTTGGGGTGTGACGTGACTCACGTCTCACGGGCCGGTGCGGGTTAAAAAATACCCCCAGAAGGGCGACCAAAGCGAACTTTCTACGACTGCTGCGGACAATGAATTTAGAACGGACACCGTGGGGGGGGGGGAGGGGGGAATAATCAAATTTAATTGATTTTATTTGGTATATATATACAATCATCGAACAAAAGGTTTATCTAAAAACAGTAATAAGATTTTGATGATTTTTACAAATGTTCATAGTTCAAGTTTGAAAAAATAGGGTGCGGTTGAGGTTGAGGGTGTCAATCGCAAATAAGTACCTGAGGGATGTCTTTTAAATTAAATATTAGCTCATAAACAAATTTATTTATTTATCTTTATTTGGGAAATAAAACGGTTACAAAACCAAGAAATCATATTCAGGTAGTATTTTTTATTTATGCCATTAGCCTCAATGTTTAGTTTAATCATAAATAAATAAATAAATACAACACAATGACACGTGTATAAGGGAATACACCATTTTCACCTAGTCGCATATAAAGAACCTTATCGGAGGCGTCGATAATCTTTTAAGTATAATTTGATTGCTAATAATAATTATTTTCTAATTTATAGCAATAGATGTTTAGAAAAAAAAATACCTCAGTTATAAGGCACTTAGAGAGTCATGTTTGGTGGAATTTAATTTTTTTTGCACGTGTAAGTATTTTATAACAAAATTGTTACAAAGCGGTTTTGATCCGTTTCGCCTAACTAAATGTCTCACCTGCCAGACGCATCGTTTAGGCTCGTAACCTTATCGCAATTCACTCTAATCGTGAAAACTCCTGGGTTCCGCTATAAATGTTTACGCTTCAAACAAATACAGAAAATAAAATTTAAAAGTGAGCATTTTAAACTACATACACTGAAAAAAATATAGTATTGGCAAACATAAAGTACGGTTGATATAGTAACAGCAATATTTTTTGTTGGAGTTACACATCGATTATTATTAACCTTACTTGATTTTTTACCTTACCATCATTTTCTAACATATTTATTAATTTAAGTACCATAAATGTTGGTTGCCTATAACATAATATGTAGCTTTCGGTATAATTAACAACAGCTTGCTGTAAATTCCACTGTCAGCTGTTCAGTCAGACCGCCATCTTGATTTGATACAAGATGGCTACTAAATTTTCAGGTAACGTCACGTTTTGTAATCACAGCAAAATGTCTCTGCTAAAATATTTTTAACTATATCTCTTGCTGCAATAGCAAGATAGTAAATCTAGCCAAAAATTATTAAACAATAACCAGTGCGGGTGCAAATTTTTAAACAACCAAACGTTATGCTAAATTATTTTCTTCGGCGAAGTCGTGCTACTCTTCCCTATCGGCTTCGCGCGCGCGAGAAAGGGATGGCGTATTGTGTCATACTTTCGTCGCGGCGAAATATTTAACGTCGCTTCGGCGATGACCTACATTTTAAAATGGCGCCTGATTTCCCTCTATTTATATTCCACTTCAGAAATCGGAATATTTGATAGGACATACCTACAGGCCACAGCCACCTACGGCGCATGGCGATAAAAAAAATATAGCCGGTTATGCAACGAAAACGCACAAACTTAAGTTTGAACCTAAAAAATAATACATTTTATAAATTAAAAAAACAAGCTTTTATTTAAATCCTATGAAAAATCCCTTTCGGCACGCCGGAAGGAGGAGATATAGGAAATTAGGGGATAGGCGAACTCCAATTGTACGAACTTTTACGAACCTCGCAAATCCCAACTCGCACAGCAAGAGTGCGTATCCTGAATCCCTCTATTCTGTGCTGTAAGGGTTGCTCATATTAAAGATTGTTTCAAACAGAAGTCGTAGGGAGTTCCTTCGTCAAATTTAACCCTTCCCCCACTTTTTCGAGAAATATTTTGGGGTCACCTGAATCCGTACGTGTGTGTGTATGTCTGTGAGCAAGATTTATATATGCCTCAATAAAAAGCCATATTAATATAGATGAATTCTAAAATCAGGGGTCTGAGCATTGTTTTTTAATTTATTGTATGAATTATTTGTTTAATTTATTGATTTTTTTACTTTGTCGGAAATTTCAATTTAGTTCGATTCGCTTTGGTGAAAAAGTATTACAACGAAACACACACAGTAATAATTAATATTTTTTTAATGTTGCTCATCGTTCTCTAACTTTCTATCCTATTTATTTATCCATCATGATATAAGTACAAATAAAAAAAAAAATTGTTATGACCTAGGTCATAAACCATTATTTTGAACTCAACTAAACTAAACAAAATGTGCTTTTGCTGGAGTATGAGGAGATGGTGGCAATAAAGAGTTAAAATGGTATGACTATAATGTGAGGATTTGAACCCGCAACCGCAGGAGCCTTAACCACTAGATTATAATGTACAAAAAATAGCTTTTACCTAACTAGGCTCCTACCTATTCCAATGTTTACTATATTTTACAAATTAGGTTATAGATACAAACCAAAATATATAAATGCAATACATAATATGGCGCATATGCCAAAGCTATTAAAAATTATTTTTGACATTCACTTTTATAATGTTGGGGAAAATTTCGATATATATTTACAAACAAACGTAATCTCTACCATACTACTTATTGTTTGGTCATGTACTGCAATGTTTTCAATAACAATAATCTATGGGTTCACCATCAAAGTTCTAGAAAAAGTACTCGAGTCCAATATAAATGTTTAAGATTAAACTTTTTTAAAATTTTAAAGCCTTTCAAAACACAGCGATGCAATGCTAAGCATGTTATTGAATACAATATATAATTAAATAAATGTGAAGTGAAGTGGAAAAAAAACTATGTAGATTAAATTCAGAAAGGTTTGTCGGTAGCAATAAGATTGCTTTGGATTTCAAAAAATGGAGGTTTTTAATTCAATCTGTAAGATTTTTTTTTAATGTATGGTTCCAAAATGGCTTCAATGCTTTCCATATTTTTTTTTACATATGAAAGGGAGTTTCTAAGGGTGGTCGCATTATAGTTTCATTAAAGTTACGTCAAACGTTTTCCGTTCAAAATGTTTTCATGTCGAATTTGTAAATTGTAGCGAAATTCTTGGAATTAATTTCATCGAAGTTTCAATAAATTACTTCAAATTAACTGAAAGTTTTTAAATTTAAAAAAACTACAATCAAAAACAGTAAATCTCTCAATTGAAGTCGTCGGAGGATATGGTTTATACTGAAGCGTTTTTTTTTTAATTTGAACTTACTGACAGAACTCAAAACTCAAACCGCAGAGTGAAGATAGCTACAGTGCTGCAAGAATATCGGTAAAACTACGCGCGTCGAAGCATCCTACTCTACTCGAAAAACAGCTGCGCTATCAATATAGTATGGGTACGGGCGTACAGCTCGACTATTTATGTGGTATGTAGTATGCGGCGTGAGTAGGTATATCTGCTATGCGTGAGTATGGCTGGAATTGGGTGCAGCTCGCGAGATTGCCAACTCGTTCGTGTCTCAAGCGGGTTATATTTTTATAGTTTTTCACTTAGTCATAGTCTAATCTGTAATCATATAGAGACGCTATATAAATAACATAATTAATATATATTTTGTTGGACTAACCCAGAGAGTTATAATTTCATGTCGACAAGATAAAAGTAGCTAAACATAAAATGTAGATATTCACGATTTAAATCACCGTTTAGACACCCCCGTTTAAAATCACACTATTATTCTAGCGCAACGAATAGCCGTGTTACCGAAGCTAGTTCATTCATAGCCATGGCTTTAGACTCGCGAATTGCATTCGCGTAACAAAAAAAAAAAATCACAAAAAAAGTTTAATATTATAAGTAAGTAGTATTTTTTCTCAGTAACCAGTAAAGATTTTTTATTAAAATACTGTATATTTACCGTCTTCACAAATAATACTTAACAATCGCAGGAGTTTATATCGGAAATCGGCTCGTGAGTCTTAATAAAAATTTGTTTTTTTTTTTCAAATTTCAGATAATTTTCAAAATAATATGCAATATAATTAAATACACTAATAAATTAATTTGAACAAAGTTGTTATAAATGATGACTCAAAACCATTCGCGAAGACTTAAGGGGGCGCTTAAGTTCCCTATTACGTTATGAAATTGCATAAAAAATATGCGAAAATAATTCATGCACAGATTTATTAATTTTATCAAAGCGCTCGTGTAATTTCCCTTTTAGCATTTCGCTCTCCTGTTTTTTTTATATCGGGAACGGTCTCTGACATGTTGTATTTATAAAATACTCCAGATTTTATAAAGTACCGTCTGATATCCGTTTTCAGATTATTTCGCCAGCGGACCATTGTGTTGTAGACACATATAACTGCGTAGCGCATAATGCTTAATGCAAATGCGCTTGAATCGTATTTCCAATATACCAACCCATAGACAAACGCAGTGACAGTGGGTGGCAAACAGCTTTCCGCCAAAAAGGCAGTCCCATCGATTTTGTCTATGGCGTTGGGCAGGCGTCGTTTTGAAACAAAATAATTACTAGATTTTCTCGACTCGATACTTCTAATTGGTGACACATTTGTTAAGAAATTATATCAACATTCATCATGGTTACCGAGAAAAAAAAAATGTAAATTTTTCGTGAAAACAGCAAAAGGATCGTGTAATAATGTCTTCGTTGTGAGCGCTCAGTTGTCGCCGAACGCCGTAACGGTGTCAAGGCCATTATCGATCAGCGCGGTATCGAAATTCGCACGCTGACCGAATTTACACCATCTCTTAAAAAATATAATAAATTTGGGATGTTTTTTTTTCGCATATTTTAATATCATTTCTTACTCATATAGGTTGCACAAACCCACAAACCCAGCTTGGCAAATGGTCTTGGGACACTTTGTATATTTCACTATAGGTATATATTTTATTTCGAATTTTCACTACACCATTTCGGTAGATTTATATTTCAGAAAAAAATGGCTCATAAGCATCTTGCACCTTTGTTTTTATATATATTATTTATTATTGTTGCCTAGAGAATCTATATAACACTCGATGGGATAATTTTTAAGCAGTGTGGGAGTGTGAGACTTGGCATGGTTAAAGCTAATATAAAGAAGTGAAGAACACTAAAATTATCACCTATAAATACATTAAATAAATAAAATAAACATTCATACTACTGACAGCTGTGAATTTTGTGTGATTTGTAATGTTCCTTTTTCAATAAACTGTCAATGTCAATAAAGTAATGTCAATGCGTGTAGCTGCTAATATATGGACTGATTATAGAGGTATAAGTACCTTAATAACGCTAATAACTTAAAAAATAATGAATTTTAGTCGAATTTCGACCACTGTGCATATAAATATTTAAACATATAGTATTTATTTCTTAAAATATCTTTCATATCTTCTTTCATCTAATATTATGTTGTTTTAACCATATCATTATTAAAGGCCGTTGTTCGCAGAAATACAGATATAAAATCATTAGCATGTCAACAAAAAAAATTTTTAGGTAACATACAACAAATAAAAAAATGTATTATTATTATTATCTAACAAAAACACGTCAATTGTACTTTCCGATTAAGCTCAACGTCGCTAAGGCGCGTTGCACGTTCAGTCACATTAATCCAAGTCCGTCTAGCGTGCTAAAGAAGTTTCACTATAAAAACTCTCGATACAAACATAGTTTTGTTCCCACGGAGTTGAAATTTGTCATGTGGGTTCAGTTCCGATGACAGTGCATTTTTATGGTAAGCATGAGCTGATACCCCCAGGATTGGCACCAGATAAAGGAACTCCTCAGTGGACATCAGCACCGATACGAAACGCATTCAAGCACTTATATAAAAGCTTGTTTTTTAAATATTATATATACGCATACAAACACTTAAATAAATGCTTATTTTTACTATTAATTTTTTATCTACGTTTCTGTAAAATTAAAATTGTAAAAAATTTACATTCTCCAAAAATTAAGTTTCTCGGAAAGTCGTCTGTATTTGTCCTATACATTTTATCAAAAGTTTAGACACATTGACTGAATGCATGAACCGAGAAAATATAACCACAGACGCATAGTTGACTTTATAAAGATGCAAATATACATTTTTTAAATTAAAAAAAATAATAAAAATACATTTAACCAATTACGGCACAGAGTGTTTCAGTTTTTAACGTTTGTATTAGACGAGATAGAAAAAGTGTATTATAACAAGAATCCAGAACGTAGCTTTTTCGTTAAAAAAATGTAGGTTTAATATATATCAATTTTGAAATATTGAAAAAAAATCCGCTAAAAAAAGGACCATCGTCTGCCGGCCAAACCCAATATGGGTTCCAGGTTTAATTGAGAAGAAGCAAGGATAATTTATGAAAATAATCATTTTTCACTGTCATATTGTATAAAATGCCGAATGTGTGTAAATTTCGATATGTTTAATGTTATCGACTGTAGCCAACCTTGAAAATAAATCGAATCATAGGTATCAGACAAATGCATCAGAAAAAAATAAGTGATACGAAAAAAAAAACACCACGTCTCCCACGTCACCACCAAGTGCCAATTGGACACTTGGATATCACACAGTTGAAGTGAAACTTGTTTAAACACGGTAGTCACTTAAATTCATTATAATTTTTAGATTGCTCAATTCTTTGGCATTCTTCAAGAATCGGTGTCAATTTCTTGAAGAAATTAATAACGACCCTTCAGTATTTAAAGCACAATGCATGAATGTATCTTACTGAAAAAGCACACATTTTCATTATTTTAATGCTGAATGGAAATATAGTCCGAAAGTTTAAACTGCATATTAATTAATTGATAAACATCGCCAACGAAATGTTATAATATGATTATTATTTCATCGGTATAGAAAAAGCGCCATCTACATCTCGGCATCATTTCTTGGACGCCATATTAATTGTATGAGGTTAGAATGTCTAAAAACCACTATCTTAACGAAAAGCTGCATCCCCTTTTCTCTGCGCCGTCGAGATAGAGAGAGGCATCGCTGCAGCAATTATTAGCATAAACTGTTTTCAATTTTTCTTCATTATTCTTCATTTTTTATTTATTAAATTTATTTAATTTATTAACGCATTGATAATATCTAAATTACATAAAACAAACAGTAAGTAAAGTGATAGTAAGAACGAATAACACAACCTAACACAACTAGATACCGTAAGAATGAGGAAATTGTACTAGGGCAGACATTGTGCGCATAATGAAAAATGACCTGATTCTACACCCAGGAATGGCTCCAGATGAAGGAACTCCTCAGTGGACATCAGCACCGATACGAAACGCATTCAAGCACTTATATAAAAGCTTGTTTTTTAATATTAATTTGTTTATTCACAGACTCCCTGTATTTATACAATTTCTGTGTACAACGGACGCTTTATTGGACGTAGTCGCGGTGCAAAAAACCCTAGAAAAAACTTCCACCGAGATTGTGTCGGTCCGCAGGATTAGAACATGTGTTCCCTGAATGGGTTTGAGATCAAAACGAAGTTTTTTCCACATCCTGTGGGCCTCGAACGCAAAATTCGTCTAAATTCCAAGTTATGGTAAAATCGTACCATTCTGTATTTAGACAAGCGTATTGCTTCAAGTTCTGTGATCCTTGTAGCTGGGAGGGGAGATAAACCCCCTCCACCCCTCCCCTAACGCTCCGTAAACCTTCGTCCCAAAAATATCAAAGATTTAATCAAACGAGTTTTTAGGTGACACCAAAACGGTCGAGTTTCAAACGCCTAAGACACTACTGAACCGTGTACAAGGGGAGGAAGCGTTTGTCGGAGGGGAGAGGGGAGAACTTGGTCCAGCGAAGAGTCGATAATTTCAAATCTACACAGCCCAAGACTTCGAGCAGCTACAACGCTGGTTTTGGTCTCGGCAAATATTCAGGAAAAGACTACAATTAGATTTTATGTGATTTTGGGCTCAAGACTTTTGACTTCTACTAATTACTGAGTGGGCACTAAACCAATATGCAATATTAGACCTGTCGCTATAGCTGGTAGTTTTATTCCATCTCCGGCCAGTAGCTGGTATGCCAGTTAAAACGATAAGCTAACTCGGCCGAGTGGGAGAAAGAGACAGCATATGTTGCCATCTACCGCCGAATATGACGTCATCTTTTATCACTGCATCGCCGGGGATTCGAACGCTGCTACTCCAGATCGTTGAATCTTACAATTTCTTGGTATGTACTAGAATTGCTAGATTTGACAGTTGAGCGAAGCGTTCGCGATCTGGCCCGAGTCCAAGTGCAGCCCTGCTGCGGGCAGAATGATGGACTCCCCTCACGAATGGAGTAACAGCGAACTCTTCGAACCATGAACGCATGAAAAAAAAACGGAAATAAAGAAGAATTCAAACAGTTCTGGCTATTTTCACTCATACGGGAATGCCCGTCATACATGGGGGGTCAGTAAGCTTTCATTTAATTACAGCTTCATAATATAGATATTAATAAAATAAACTTTACTATATTTTAAACCCTTCATTTGCTTTCCAATTTCTATTTTCCGAATGGCTCGAATGTCCTTTATAAGAATTGAATTTAGAAATCTGCCTTTGCCATGTTGACATAAGATAAATGTATCTAAACATATTTTTTTATGATTAAATATCCAATATTTACCAAAAGCCTCCATAGAAAAAAGAATCTAAATTAAACGAAATTAATATTTATCCCTTGGATTCTCCTTAAATCTTGACGTAATAACACGGTGCGCATTGCGGCCACTCGCGACAGCAACTCGAGGATTCTCCGAGCGGCTGGTCTCCACCTTCCCAGGAGTCTGCGCCTACCTAGAATCCTCGGATCGCGTGAAAAAAATGCCAAGATGGCACCGAAACTCTTTATGCCGTCAGACCTTCGTCAGGCGGCCTTCCAGGTATCGGCGTCTCCCGACGGCCGACGGCCGACTCTACAAAAGTGGCTATTTCGACTTTTTTTTTTGCTCCGAATGTGTGTGCGACTATGCACGCCGACGCGCCTCCGAGCGCCAGCGGGCACGAACCTTTTTTTTCCCTAATAATATTAATTAACTTAATTAATCTTAATTTTAACGTGAAAACGTTTTAAAAACGCTCTCACACTAAGGTTTTGCCAGTTAGCGCAACGCTTTTGTTGTCGCCAAATATACAGGGCGTATTTTTTTTTTAATAACTAATTACAATATTTAGGAGTCATCTCCGGATATACTGTTGGGTTTAGTAGAAAAATTAATGCTTAATAACTCGCAGCATCGCTTAAAACAGCCTTGGAACAAGGAAATTGGTTAAATACTAACAAACAACGGAAAATAGTTAAAACTATTTTAAATAACTGTTAATGTGACTGTGACGAATGTGCCTGCCTGGTCAGCTTTAAGATCCCAACTCTCTAAGCCCCTTATATTGGCCGTAATGACCATCCTTCCAAGATAAAACCTACCTTGAGAAAACGGAACATTGGGTCAATTCTTTTCTTTCCAGAACAATTCGCCATAGGTCCACTATGAGGAGAATTCCGTTGGCGAATTGTTCTCCGAAGAAAGTTGTTATAATTTTATTTATTTAATACCAAAATACATTAATTTAGGTACAGGTCAATCAGTAGTAATAGTTCAATGATTATAACCAACAAGCGACCGGCACCTAATCCAATGATGTTTCCTGCCTTCTTAACTAGGCGCCGTCTATACGAAATGAGGCAGTGACCGTCGTTTTTAGGGGTCGGTACCTCAAAAGCCTGCAAGCAAAATGCATCGGTACCCGACCAAAAGGTCGACCTCCTGCTAAATGAGTTGAAAATATTTCGAAAGTTTTCTTTGCTAGGCAAGTTACTATGAAAAATGCCAACACAAATGGGAATCTCTTCGTAAAACATCTACACCTAACGTCACACACAATCCAAATTAAATAAATGACTAAGTATCGATATTATACTAAGTATATATAGCCATTATCATATTCCAAATTTTCCTATATTTATAAAGATACTAATTTAATTTTTCCACTTTTAGTTAACCACTGCCATCTAGCGGTGTTTATTGTAATGTGAAATTTGTGATAGTTTCGTTTGACCTAAACTTATTGAAACAGACATACTAATTATACATAAGACTTTATATATTCGTAAATTTACGAGTATATCTATATATATTTTTAATCATATAATATCCATATTTGTAGTGTAAAACATAATTTATATTGTTTCTTCTAATATATTCTGTGTTTTATCTTTCATATGCATGTAGTGTTCCTATTTTATTTAAATATTGATAAGGGTTTTTTTTTACTTTAGTATCTAAGATTAATGTTAACATGTTATGCATTTCAATATTTTGTTATAGAACCATCTTAAAAATAAATATATAAATAAATATTCCTCGCGTCACTAAAGCGATACGTCTGGTTATGTTAAAGTGATATAAGAGACATCTTTTGGGGGGGGGGGACATCTAGCCAATTTTAAACATAATGGTCCTCAAAATGCTCAAATCAAAAATGCTGTCTCGAATCGACGGTTGACGACCCCGCCTGACAAACTATGCATTTGCTTGATCTTACCGAACTGACTGCATCCAGATATCGGAGAGTTCAAAAACTACCGCGCTTTAGGCTCGCTTTACTTGATCTCACTGACGTTTTTCTTCAGTAAAAATAAGAGAAAGTATTATTCTAATGCTATGAAAATAACATAGAAGTATTAATTGCCTATATAAATGTCGGTAACTAGATTTAGAAGAAACGAAAAAAATAATATTAGCATCTGGTATTAATACTAGGTAAAATATTTCCATCTCTTAGATGGTAGGTATTTGAGTATATATGTATTTTTTTTTGTGTAATAATTTTTTATTACTAGCAATAAATCACCAGTTGGATTTTCATCACATATTTAGTTTTTTTGCCCGTTTAAAAATTACTTTGACTTTATAACAATTTGTTTTGCGTTAGTTTTTTCAGTTTATTTATTTTCATTACATTTTCATAAACACAGAATGTATGTAAGGACATACACATTTACATTTTACGTGTTTAGATTACATAAGATAAATAAATTTTAGAATAGCATTAACAGCCTTATTAAGTTAAGTAAATAACCTATTGCAGTGAATTGTATGTTCCTGTTGTAATTATTTTTGAACCGTTTTATTTTTTGTCAACATAAATACGATTTACCTAATATTATCACGCGGAAATTATTTATTATGCCAAAACATCTACAGTTATATAATTACTTCTTTGTTCAGAAAATAACTTTTAGAATTGTATCTATTTTAAATTAATTTTATCAAAAATTAAATAATATATTAATTTCTAATAGCATTATGTATTAAGCAGTCCCTTTTTTTCTGGTTCTGGTATTTTTTTTGTATTCATGTATTTGTATTTTAAAATTTTAGTAATGTAAATATTGGCATGAGTTGGCACAAATAACGTATTTTTGGGTACGGATATGGCTTAGTTTTATATTAATAAATTAATTGATTAATTGTTTGATTTACATATTCCCTTTACCCCTCCTTTATTTAAATCGTAATACTTTTAGTTAACTTTATTTTTATTTAAACTAAACCACTTGTAGGTACACTATTGATATTGATATTGTATATAAAATGCACCTATATATACCCTATTCAATACAACCATACAACAGAAACCACCCAAATATTTTTTTTAATCGTTCTGGTGATGTATTTTCTATAACAATGGGTAATATCTATTTATTACTTTGAGTGTATATATGTGTATTATTACTATATTATATTTTTATAATAAATAAATTATTCCTAAAATTATGTATTAGTTATTAACGTTACATGTATGTATTATTATTTATATATTATGTATTATAGTATACAATTCTATTCAAATAATTGTAATTGTATGTTGCGCAGTGAGACGATTATACTTATAAGAACGATGCTTCTAGGAAAGTCTACTTTAGTACGGGCATTGCCTAGTTAGGTAGTACTTTGCATAGTGTGAATTTATTATTAAGTTACTGTCAATAAATAAATAAATTCTTACACAGAAAAAACAAAAAAAATCCTCGGTTAAACTCCAGTAAAAGTTTCAAAACCGTAGTCGAGTCCTGTTCTCAAACCGTGTCGCTGATGCCGTGACGTCCGCGAGGAGTGAATTTCGAATTCAAGTTTGAATTTTCGAATTTCTGCGTTCGATATTCGAAACGAGCCTTTCGGGCTCACCCGCCCCTCCCCCCCCCGCGTTTCTTACCTGGACTTGCTCCTTTTCGGGACGGACTGTACTCCGATGACACCCGCGTTCTCAAACTGTAAACAATCCAAAACAATTTGTCAGTTGCATAAAGACTAATATATCATTAAAAAATCCTAGAAGTCGAGGATAGATTGATTTTTATCTATTTTCGACTATTAACACATATTGCACACAAATATTACAAATATATCCTTTTCATTGCGAGTTGCGAAAAACCTTAAATGCAAAAAAGAGACTAAATTAGCAAAACAAAAAAAATAAAAAAATAAAAAAATAATAATAAAATAGTATTTTTTGGACAACATTTTCAGTTTCTTTTCTTTGGCCTCTGACTATTTTTAAAACATACCATAATTTCAAAATATTGTTTCTAAATTAAAATGTATTTAGAGTGCTAATGCGAGTGTAATTTAATTTAATTTTAATCTTTACATGTATCTCCGTAGTTTTGCGAAAACCTGACATCAGTTAATTTTACAAACAACTGTATGTACTATTTTTTCATATTATACTGTTGGTTTCCCAAATAAACGATAAATATATAAATAAATATTTGTAATGACATAGTATTAATAAAATACGACAATGTCGCGGTCCCAGTAATAATATAATTGAAATAATTAAAGAAATATGTAAGTCAAGTTTGTATTCGGGCACTAAAATATTAAGCTTAAAGTTTTGATAATTTTTTTGATAAATACTTATTTTTCGAGCCTCTCAACTTTTAGACAAAGCGGAAACGTAACTTTTTAACTCTAATTTTAATTTAATTCTAATTACCTAATACAATATCTAGTATATTTTTTCTTGTAATTTGACGAATTAGATCGAGCATATTTATAAATAAATATGTTCGTTTATCGCGTTTTAGGTAGATTTCATTAGAAATTCTACCTGTTGCAATGGGTAGCAATGGGTAGAAGCCAAAATTTATCTATCTATCGATATCACTTTCTTGCGGACACAATAACTACCGTAATTATACACCAATCACTTTTAAATTTTTACATAAAATTTAAGGGCACAAAATATCGGTCAAGTTCGTTAATTGGGGGGGAGGTGGGGGGGGGGGGGTCAAAAGTGAAATTTTGCGATAACTTTATTAGTATATACGATATTGAATTCATTTAATTTTGTTTTATTCCCTAGATAAGGACGTAAAAATCTAGGTAAACTTTTTTGATAGCACCAACAATAATTGGTCCTAGGGGCGGGAAAAAGTGGTTTTTCAAAATTCAAAAAAATCTCAACATGCACAGGATCGAATCTGTTTAAAAAATGAATGACACAATTCGTACAATTGGAATTCGCCTATACGATGAAATCCCCCCCACTGTGATACGATGAAATCTACGTCCGCCTTCCGGCGTGCTGAAAGGGATTTTTATAACGGAGGTTTGTTTAACATGGTGTAACTATAAGTGTTTTAAAAGATATTTTTCACCGTATTAACGTGGAAAAAAATCATTGAACATCAAAATATTTATTTGAATATTCTTTAAACTCGTACAGTTTGAGAATTCTTATCCAGCCCATCGTCAGTGGTACCAACCTTTTCTTAGTCCTTCGGGAATGCAGGTACTGTACGGTAATAATAATAATATCGTTCACAAAATACCGGTTTCGACAAAAGCGAACACGGGATATGTTATTATCGTATCCCTAGGATAGACCCTAAATAGATCCCAAATTTCGGGGCCTAAAAACCCTAATTCGAGGAAAGGTTTTGCAACGGCCACCATTGTATATATAATTTTAGGCCATATTAGACGTGCATATATAAATGAATCTATATACTATGTGATTAATACCGTTCAAACCCAATGACTCTTAAGCACAATAAAAAACAAGTTCAAAGTCTTTATACTGTGACTAAGTCCAAATACGTGTGAGCGAGAGGTTCGTCGGAGTGAGTAGGTCATATATATGATATATGCCATATATATAGGGTGATGATTTTAGAGGTGTGGTTTTCAAGAAGAGATAAAACGCATATAATTTGATGTTATGGCTAAGAATTTAGTTTTATTATAAAGATAAGGGTTTGCCATTATGTTTTAAAAATGATTTCGGGTAAGTGGCCGCCGCGGCTGACTCGAACAAATTCCAGCCGAGAGGCCCAATTTTCAACCACTTTTTGCAGCAAGTTGGGCCGTATGTCAGCAATAACGCGCCGAATATTCTCTTCCAAGGCGTTAATCGTGTCCGGCTTATCTGCGTAGACAAGCGACTTCACATAACCCCACAATAAATAGTCCAGCGGTGTTAAATCGCACGATCTTGGAGGCCACGCCACGTTGTTCAGGAGTAAGTCTATTCATTATGAAATGGCAAACCAAACTGAGCATAAATCAAGTGACAGCTGTCAAAAACACCAACTACGAAAAAAGTAGTGCCAGATTGAAAACCACGCCTCTAAAAAAAACATCCTATATAAGGTCATATACATATATACTAAAAACATACTTTCGGCACGCCGTAGGCGGAGGTAAATTTCACAGGATCAAAGTGGTGAAGCATTTTGGTTATCCCTTACCGTAAGGGTTGCTTATATCAAAAATTGTTTCAAACAAAAGTTGCAGGGAAACTTTGAACAGGTTTGATTATGCGCCAATTAAGGAAGATATGATTTTTTAAATTTTGAAAAACCATTTTTTCCCTCTTCGGAACTAATGGTTGGCGCTATCAAAAAAGTTTACTGAGATAAGTTTTAGGCCCGTATCTAAGGAATAATCTAAAATTTAAATGAATTCGATATTTTATAAACTAATAAAGTTATAGGAAAATTTCACTCTTATGAAAAAAATACCCCCAATTCCCACCCTCCTGGTCTAATTTTGCCCATTAACATTATTTTTATCGGCCAAAGTTATGTAACTTATTAACATTTCATGTGATTCATATGATTCAATGATTCATATGATTTAATAACAAATCTGTATGTTTCACTCAGCTGGCATGTATTCTGTTATGGTTACATAATTAACAACAATAATAAATTTTCGCGTTTATTTAAATATTTTAATACTCCTAATAGGGAGCATGAATACGGTGGCGGTACTTTTATAGAAGCCGAAAAGCCGGGCTTGCCTGGATTTTTACGAAAAAATCGCAAATTTAATATATTTGCGGTTAATATAATAAATTATTTTAGAAAATTATAAACAATATAATTATAACAGCCGCCCAAGCACCCCCTTCGAAAAAAAGTCTTCGGAAATGGTCTCGCGACATACTGTACATATAATATAAAAAGTATTTTAATTACTCAATAAAAACAAACTTTATAACTTACGCAATAAAAACAAGTCAATAATTAATTAATATTAACTAGTTTAAATATACTTTCGCTATGTTTATGGTTTTGTTTCGAAAGTATTATAATCTTATGAAACATTGACCGACCAAATGCCAACCCTGCTGACGCGGGTTAGAATTAAGCAGTTCTCAACGCTTCATCACCACCACCTCTTCGGATTTCAATACAAACTATTTACCAAAAACAAATTGTGTAGGTTAGAGTCATTATTAACATTTTCATTGATTGATTCCTTTAAAACACAATAATTAGAGCATTCTTTTTTTTTGACCAATTAAAAACAATAATTGTACTAAGTATATAAAATTAATATTTTACTTCAAAAGGCGAGAATCGTGTCTGTGATTGGCGTACACTAGTGTGTGTGTCTAGACAGATGGTGGCCAATACCATCGCAACGCTATGTCTGCGAGTACAGGATGTCCTGAAAAAAACAATCAATTTTTAATTCAATTTATCAACAGCAATCTGCCAAAATGTTAACATTTTGGCAAGTTTTTTATCGATTTGGATATCTTCGTCTTTACCGCCAATTGAAGCAATAAATAATAACCTAAAACAGCGGTCTGACGCTATAAAACGTGTTTAAAATATTAGGTTGTAATCAAAACAAGCAATCTGCAGCCATGTTAGAATTACTTATGTTACTGATATTATATTGGATTACTTACCTAAACCCCTTTATTTTATTGCGACATCATTAGCAACATGTTAGAAACAAAAAAACAGCAATTTGCAAGATACAGTTTCAAAAACGGCAATAAAAAACTACAGGAATTAAAAAAACACATTTACTGCAGATTGCCGCTTTTGACTCTATGCGACTCATGGTATTAGGCATTATCTAAGGTAATTACAATATTTAGGAGCTAGCTCCGGTGATACTGTTAAGATCCTTAGTTTCGGCTTAACTTTAATAGCTCCGAGAGTCTTTTTTGCGAGAATTCTACTATGAGTTCTTTGGCTCGCTTTTGTCCGGATAGTTCTTGCCAGTATTTTTGGCTTTGTTTCCAAGCCCAGATTTTTAGCAGTCTGCTGGTAGTGCTTTTAGCTATGCCGCAGGCCAGTCTGGGCCTATCATAGTCATGATATCACCTTTCTTGGCCAGTTTGTCTGCTTTCTCGTTGCCAGCTCCGGTGATAATGTTGGATTTAGTAGGAGAGGAAACAAAAATATTGCTTAACTCGCAGCCTACGCTTAAAAACAGCCTTGGAACCAGGAAAAAGATCAAATACTGACCTATGAAGAGAATTCCACTAGCGGATAGTTCTAGAAAGAAACGAATTGAACCCAATGTTCCGTTTTCTCAAGATAGGTTTTATCTCGGAAGGTTGGTCATTACGGCCAATATAAGGAGGCTTAGAGAGTTGGGAGCTTAAAGCAAGCCAAGCAGGTTCATTCGTCACAGTCTAAACATAAACTAGTTAATCTAAATTCAAAACGCCTTCTACTTAGTGGCTCCCAATTAAGAATTGAAATTAATTCAGATGAACTATCATATCTACTAAAACGCCTAAAGACATACCGGCTTGCTTTTCCCTGAACTGCTACTAATTCGTCTTTAAGTCATTGAGTGTAAGGATCCCATACTGATGAGCAGCATTCGAGGGTAGGACGAACCAACTTTTCATAAGCCAATGCTCGCGCTTTAAAATCAGCACCTTTAAGACTTCGTATAACAAACTGTAATTGTCTGAGCTTTTTTCACTACATCATCAACATGAGTTCCCCAATGGAGAATAGATGACAGGGTAATTCCAAGATGCTTCGTGGTAGAGGATTTAGATAAAGTAAATATAAGGAATGCATTTTAAGTATTACTTGTAACAGGCTACTAAAAATTCATGTCTTGGTAGAATTTCGTGTTTCGTGGTATTTTAAAATTGAGAAAACCCTCATGTCCAGTTTAATTTTCTGTGTGTTCAGTTTAATAAAAAAACCAAATTATAGCTGAAAAAGTTTGTAGCGCTGATTGATCGAGTAGGTAATTAAAATTGTTATTTATTCGCATAATTATTAATTTAATTGTTACTTAAGTTTGTTTATTAAGTTTGTTATGTATGTACAGTTAGTAATTATAGGGATTTAAGGATTAAGCCGCTTTAAGAAAAACATAATTCCAATTTGAGTTTCTGCCAGATGAGTCCTTCAGGCTCTGGCAGGACCAGATATATTTTATCTGATGAAAAATAAACGTGACTTATGGTGGCATTGAACTTGAACTTGACTCTCATTGTTTTTGTTTACAACGTTATTGTTTAAAACCACCTCAATCCTTCTTCCAAACCAACTAAAAAAAAATATTTTTTATAATGTTGATTTTTTTTTATCGTAATATTTCAACTTTACAATGCGAAAATTGCTTTTTTACGTTCGGTCGACGTTTAATTTTGACTTTTATTATGTTTGTTTGACATATTTGTTGTTCATCAATATTTTGTAGGTTGGTTTTCCTTCCCAACCAAAGTCAGAAAAGTGAAAATTAATATTTCATTAGGTTTTTTTGGAACAGTCCGTACCTCGGAGCAACCTGCTTGCAAGTACGGAGCAGCTAGCTATGTCGTATCGTTGCCATTTCTACGCGGCTATCGCCCTCTCTGTCGCAATACAGGGGAAATATTGCGTCTCGCTCGCGCCGTCTTGGCTCCTTGCTCTGTTCCCAAAAGGGAAGTACAGTCGATGGCGTCATACATTTTTAATTGAATATTATTAATAATATAAATATACTTATATAATGTGGTTATTTTAACTTATAACTAACCTAACGAGGTATGTTTTCGAGGTTGTCTGACAAATCCATCAGCATCGAACACACTCGAGTTTAGGTGACAAATCGATATAATGTTTTAATTTTTATAAGGTTATTCACAGTTTCATCGAGACTCCCGTAATACTTTGTTCCGGCCCGTTTTACTAGAGCGCGGAAGCACACGTTATTTAGGCGGTTAGCGTGTCGTACCGACGTATACAGGTATAGTCCAATTGGGAGAGCAGTCGAATTATTAAATTCCATTTCCGCGGAGATTGATATATTCGTCTGTTCGCCCAATGGGGGTAAAAATCTGCTTTCTATTACACCGTTGTAAGATCAGCGTGAATTATTTATTTGTTAATGTTTGCCTGGAGGCACTATTTAAATTTTTAACATAGTATGTTTCATGATTAGTTCTAGATATATTTTGTTTTTTTTTTATTATTGTTGTTGGTTTTTGTTTTTGATGTTATTTGTTTTTCTTCTAGTAGTTTAATTTTTTTTACTTTAATTATAATGTGTACCTGTTAAAAAATAAATAAATAAATGAACAAAATCAAGAAAATCAGCAATACTGATGAAACTACATTGTCTATTAACTATTTTGCGGAATCTAACAAAAGCAGTTTTTGTATTTACCACTAATTATAACCAATTTGTTTAATGTCACAGATATTTTCACACTATGAAAGTGGGTACCTTTATATTTACATACTATTAAACAATGACTATATTTTTCTATGTTTTTTATTATAATTTTTATATGTTAAAATATATGAAAAAATGCGAATGTAATTGATGCTCAAATTTATAATTTTTTACGTGTTGGTGTAAATTACCACTCATTATGAACACTGCAAAGTTGTGACGGCGTTTCGTTCGACGATATCAACAACAAACAGCTGATGACCTTAACCTCGAATGAACTGGGCAGATGAGAGCATCGCAGCAACTCCGCTTCCTCTCAATCCACCTATCTATCGTGACGTGAATATGTAATGCTTAAAGCTATTACAGGAACCGGTTAATATTATCACGTAAAGTTTATATTTTATTTTTCTCATAAACCAAAAACAATTTTAACAAATAATACTTAGGATCAATTAGCTGGATTTTTAAAGGGAATGGTCTTGAGGCACGGTGTATACAGGTTGTATTTAAATGCCCTGATATAGATCAACCCACTTGAAGGACATCAGTGAAATTAAATACACCTTAATGTTTAAATTTAAACTATTTTTAAAGTGTTATTTTATCAAAGTTCACTACTTTTAGAAATAACAAAAGTTTTCGACATATTTTTTACGGTTCCTTCGTAAAAAACATAATCCTACGGTCGTTATGGTAATAATCGAGCCTCCGATTATATTCTTACAAATCTCACCAGTACACGCTTGTCGCAAATCTCCGCCTGCTTTTATGCCGCTTCCAGTGCGGAATTCACTTCTTAGAGATAGTAGCGCCCTTAATATAATCTCTAATATAATATAATCTAGATCTCTAATATAGACCTCGCGCTCTTATTATCTCCTTACTTATATATATATCGCATAGCTAACACCTAGACACAGGCATTTGCCTAGTGAGGTATTCTAATCCACACAAACTCTACTTTTATTCTCTATAAAAGCAATAAAATGCGACATAGAATAAATAAATAATTTAATAAATAAATAATAACTTTTTACGAGGACATTAGAGGCACTTTTTTATTAGTTACACCAACTTAAAATAGCCTTGCAACTTTAAACTCAATAAAAACAATATTTAAACTATTTATTTAAAAAAAAATTCTTTCGGCACGCCAAAAGTCGGAGGGGAGGCAGTTTTTACCGGTTCAAAGTGGTTTTCAACGGTTCAATAGGTGAACTCTAACTGTACCAACTTTTTATTTCAAGCTAAAATAGTAAGCATATAAAGACTGTATACTCGTAGATATATATTTTTTTTTTAACAGAGGGATTTTGGGCTCAAGAGGATGTTAAAAATAAAAAAAAAACACCAATGAGTGCAAAATTAAGTATTGTGCCCAACTAAAAATGCTCCACTAAAAATGGTGCCCGACTAAGTAAAAACTTGTTCTAGGGCAGACTTTATATGCATATATTTAGCACGTGTACGGTTGTATCATATGCCTTAGATCAGGGGTGCTCAAACGGTCGATCGCGATCGACTGGTCGATCGCGAGTGCTTTTTGAGTAGATCTCGAGAAGAAAAAAATTTTTAATAAGTAGGTAGGTAACTAAACTACAAAAATGTATTTCGTAATAAAATAACACTGCTTGCGGCAAAAGGTGGCTTTATCAACTGGTATATGTAACTCTTTTGTTTTGTAACAACCAATAAACTCGCAATTTTGAATAACTATGAGTTTTTTCATTGATATTGTAGAGAAGAACCTAACTAAACCTAACCCAAACCTTGACTAAAATAATGTACCTATATTGTGCAGAAAGCTAATATCTATATATGCTACGGTACGCCCTACCTAGGTAGGTAGGGTGTATCGTGTATGTACGACAACCCTGCATCACACACACTTGCAGTCTCTCAGAGTCGATCGTAAGTAGTCTAAAAATATTGAGGTAGATCGCCAGCAGTTCAAGTTTGAGCACCACTGCCTTAGATTATTTACCTGACTAATATGATACATACATATTATATTTATATTATCTTCAATCCCCGATCACCCCGTCAATCGAATGTTTTTTATTCTCCTCGTTGCTTTCCGAACGAATTTAATAAATACATAAATTATTTTGTCCAGCAGCCACCATTAAGGCTACCACTAAGCAATACAATTATATGAATAATTAATACACATATTTTAAACGATTTATTATTCCATATATCATGTGATTTCAAGCCATGTCAGCATTTTGACATGATTAAGAGTTAAGAGCATAATTTAACTATACATGTTTAGTTTCTAACTTAGTTTTTAGTGTTTATATTAACAGTAGAATCTTTGATTAGTTTTACAAATACTTTTTAAGAATGTAAACTTATCATTAATACCAATTGTTTGTAAGACTGTTGATTACTTTTAATAAAGAATAAAGAATCATAAATTATTTTTATACATACTAAAACTATACTTAGTTTATTACTTTATTTTAACATATACATACATTAATGACTCACAAATTACACATAACATATCAAGAAATTCTTATATTTTAATAACACTGTTCCAAATTTCTTATGCTAATGTTAATATTTAAAAATGTCCGAAATCCATCATTGGTTTTATATACTAGTGTGGGGTCAGCATAGGTCAGCTTGGATCTGACGTACATGTTGAGCTTCGACTGCCTTGTCTTGATGGGGACGCTCTCCGCCTTCAGCAAGGGCCTCAGCAGGTGGCGCGTTGACTTGGCGCCGGGGCCCCGTGGTAGGCTCGACCTCCGCTCTTATAGACTGCGCTGGAGGGGAAACCCTCTACCTCGGACGTGATGCATTAGGCGCGGCCGTTTGACGTCATGCTCGACCTGCTGACTGCGGACGGGTGGCGTGATGCGATGTGGCGTGATGCCGCGC
Source organism: Neomicropteryx cornuta (assembly GCA_020383195.1). NCBI lineage: Eukaryota > Metazoa > Arthropoda > Insecta > Lepidoptera > Micropterigidae > Neomicropteryx > Neomicropteryx cornuta. The sequence continues at coordinate 3,576,190 of JAHKQU010000024.1, forward strand.
GCTGCTGATGACAGCAAACCTGGGCGTGGACGGCATGTGACCTTGTGACTCCCACACTAGTAATATGTTTTGTTTGTAATTATGAAAATTAATACTGTTGGATTTTCAATAAAAAATAAATAAATAAATAAGAAACCTACAACCAAGACATTAACCAAACAATAAAACAAGCATAATAAATATAACATAAAAGAAACAAACCTAAATAAACACAAAACAATAATAAATTTAACAAATGGAAATAATTAAATAATACTTAATTAGCGCGTCGACTATACGAAGCGGGGAGCCCACACGCAACTCCCATACACACTCGAGGTAAGCGCGAATGGGTGTGTATGCGTGCCTAAGTGTGTGCAGGATATATATATATATATATATATATATACATATATATTTGTAGTTAAGCACGTCGCATAGCACAAGGTACGGAGTACGGAGGCTTTCACAAGTTTTATCTATAAAATGGGAAATAAAATCGACTCCTTTATTTTCCATTCATAAGCGACCCGCGGCGCGTAAATTCGTTCACCGCGTTCAAACTCCGTATTATAAAGTTATTTAAGTTCACTAATGTTCTTTTGGGGGGGAGGGGGGGAGTTGATCAATAACAACAAACAAACCAAAAATGTTTCCCAATTACGAGAAAAAACGAATTTACAATTTTGACGAAATCGTTTTAATGTTTGAGAACGCGGTTTGCGCATCCTTTTGTGGGGTCATTCTATACTTCAAACTGATCAACCTCAGTTCGGCGAATTTTTCAAAATGTCAAAAAAAAAGTAAGTAAAAAACGGTAGAAAACATAATCCTATCGGCGTTTAACGTATAGTTACTCTCTCTGACCGGGGCGGCCGCTGAGCGATCTCGACCTGCGCGCGTCGTTTGGTTTGCTCGCGTAGTATAGGGTGTTTTTTTTAGAGGCGTGGTTTTCAAGAAGAGATAAAACGCATATAATTTGATGTTATGGCTAAGAATTTAGTTTTATTATAAAGATAAGGGTTTGCCATTATGTTTTAAAAATGATTTCGGGTAAGTGGCCGCCGCGGCTGACTCGAACAAATTCCAGCCGAGAGGCCCAATTTTCAACCACTTTTTGCAGCAAGTTGGGCCGTATGTCAGCAATAACGCGCCGAATATTCTCTTCCAAGGCGTTAATCGTGTCCGGCTTATCTGCGTAGACAAGCGACTTCACATAACCCCACAAAAAATAGTCCAGCGGTGTTAAATCGCACGATCTTGGAGGCCACGCCACAGGCCCACGACGCGATTTTTACTTTATTTTAGAGTGATTTTTTCTAAATTTGCACTATTTGCAAACATTGTTCAGGAGTAAGTCTATTCATTATGAAGTGGCAAACCAAACTGAGCATAAATCAAGTGACAGCTGTCAAAAACACCAACTACGAAAAAAGTAGTGCCAGATTGAAAACCACGCCTCTAAAAAAAACACCCTAGTTTCATTTGTCCTCGACCGTACAATGTTATACATAATATATATTTATTTTTATTTCAGGAAACAACAGCTTACATAGTAAAATTACAATAAACAAAAAAAACAATTACAACACAAAGCCAATGACAGTTTCATCCAAACTTAAAAAAATTGAAATAATTCGGGTGCGAGGGGAATCCAGACAATTACCAGAATTTATTTATTTATTATGGTACAATAAGAAGTTACAACAATAAATGATATAATAACACTGAACAAGGGGTTAAATTATTATAATATAGAAAAATTAAAAAGCAGTCATTTATTGTTACTCTGAAGCAACATAACTACTCTAAAAACCTGTTCCAAGGTTGCACAAAAAAAAAATACAATACTTATTAAGTACATGAGATGTTACTATTAAAAAAAGGATCATGGGATAAATATCATAAATACAAAACATAATACATTCAATAAATAGTGCATATTATTGTCTTTATAATATTATATACAGTATACATTTATTAAATATATAATTCTAATAAGTGTGTTACCTATAATTTATATACTAAATATACAGAAAAAACTAAACATAAAGAAAATATATACTTATAGTCTATATTTGTTAGCTTTTTTATTGCAACACACTGCTCAGCATCTTTTCATCCTTGCAGCCATGATGCTTTTTTAATCTGCTCATCTGCACTGTTAGAAGTTTAGGTCAAAAGTGGTATTCAATTTTGGCAGTACCATATTTCCTCGTAACCTTGATCGAGTTACAATAATTGAAGGATTTAAATTATCTAAGGGTTGTTGCTTAAGAATGACGTTTTTAATAAAGATTAGTCAGATGTCAATGACTATGTAGTCAGAAAATAAGACGTCGGAACTATAACGAAAAGGTTTCCGATTTATAACTCGGAGAACTGCCTTTTGGCACTTTATTAGGGCACTTTTTATTTAGTACAATATAATATAAATTCTACTCAATTCTACTCAAGGGCTAGAATAGACACTCTCTTGTATACCGGCAAATATATGGATGTCACTTAACATGCTGTTGTAAAGCTTACCGTATATGAATTCTGTGCATAATTCGTACTAAATCGTGACAGATGGAATGTGTCACTGGCGAGTGGGTCTGGTGGGAGATGGAACCCTCAAATCTATCAGAGCAGTCGATGTGAGCTTGACAGTTTTATATAATAGCAACATATCAGCTCGCGACCTTCTGAGCTCAAGACTCTATGGTCTATATAGTTTGGCACATTGAGTATAGTAAAGAAAATTCAAATAATACCAAAAATTTAAATTTTTAAGAAATAAATTACGCTCAATACGATCGATGTAATCTTTATAGTGCGGTGACCAGACGTCCAAATGACTCCGGACGTAAGAAAAATATAAAGTGGCTTCCCTATTCGTGATTATTCGTGATCTACCTATTTTATTTTTAGTAGATACCGAAAACATTAAACCTAAACTACCTCATTTTTCAAATTTACAGAAATAAATTTTTAAATAACATCGCGTAACCTCAAAAAATCAGTTCGTAAAATCTAAGACATTTTGAATACTTCCGAAAATGATGCATCTAATCAATTTTAAAAAAAAGTCCCTTTTCGCATTGATGATATTTTTGCTTCCAAACGTCCGTACTAAAATTATTATATTTTTTTTTTGACAAAATTAAGTAAAAATTTTTGCAGCTCACTTATACAGAGTGATTTGTTTCGATGTCATATCAAAATTCATCATGGTTTCGGAGAAAAAAATTTGCAAACATGAAATCTTTCTTTTTATAAGTTCGGCCGCGCCGTGCTGCGAGCAAAAAGGGAATTTACACGAGCGCTTTGATAAAATGAATAAATTTGGGCGTGAATTATTTTCGCATTTTTATACAATTTCTCACACGTAATGGGGAACATAAATACCGGGAATGGTCTTGGGGTCGACTGAGCGAGCGTTCGGATATCTTCTCGTACGGAACCCCGTAAAGCGCCCGCGTCAAATTGATTGTTGCTCGTCGCGGAGGCCTCAAACGACTTAAGCGTCGCCATTGAGGTCAATTGACTTCATCCCGCCAAGTGGTCGACCGGCGAGCGACCGGATCAAAGGTCACCCCACTGCTCAGCCCGAGTGGGCTTTGCGCGCTGACCTTGACTCCTTTGCCGGAGCGCTTTTTAGTTGGGCCAGCAATTAGAGATCGCTTAAATGCGACACTCCCATTCGGCGAAACTCGCGAGGACGCTAGGAGGTGATGTGTTCACGTGATTACGTTCCCGACGTCTATCAACACGTTCTGCAATCATCACAGTTCCAGTGTCTTTCAACTTTCTAGTTGCAGGTCAAATAGCAAGAGATTCGAAAAATGTTTGCCCTGCATGTTTTTAATGTTATACGATAAATACACATAAAATAAAAATAGTAAAAATATTTTTTAAAAAACAAGCTTTTATCTAAGTGCTCGAATGCGTATACAAAATTTCGTGTCTGTGCTGTTGACCGTTGAGGAGTTCCTTCGTGTGGAGCCATTCCTGGACGTAGAGTCAGGTCATGCTTACCATAAAAATGCTCTGTCATGGGAACTGGACCAGCATGTCAAATTTCAACTCCGTAGGATAAGGGGAAGTGGTTCAAATTCAGCTTGCAAGATTTGACCTAATCCGACATACAAACATTGCAACCTAAATAAAAACTTGTAACAGGTTTGATTTTTGGTTTCCTTCTTATAGAAATATAGGTTTAATCCATGCATACTATACAGAATTTTACTCATAACGTGCATGGTGTAGTGACCACGCACACAGATTGAATTTTACCCATAAAAATAGCTCTTTTTCTAATTACTAAACATCTTTATTACCATAAAAAAATATAGACGTCATGCGTGTTCAAGTTGCAGATTTTTAGATTCCAGACCCCAAGTGTAAATTATTATAAGCAGTATTGTTTTCAGTCGAAACATGACTTATATACTTTTTCGACAATTGCTCGCGTTTTCAGGTCCGCTGAATCCATTAGAAACTATTTATTTATATATTTTAGTGAAACATACAGCGTAACTTAATTTATAAAACAGTAAATAAATTGGACCAATAACATGAATCCACTGTTTGACAATTGAATTGAAAGGTAGGTTCACCTAGAACTGATTACATATAATAATACTTACCCATTAATTTACTCATGCTAATAATTACTCATAATAATTTAAGGCGCCCCGGGACGCCTTTGTCCTTGAGATTAGAAAGAGTAGGCTTTATTCGAACATTGACGCGTAGAAAAGAGACGGATATACTCGCCGACTCATTTGGAATCGATGAAACATGTTTTTTGTATATAAATAATTATTATCATTTGAAAAAAATGTTTTTTTTAAAGTAATGTCCTAGATTATTATATTGTCTATCTTTAGAAAGAAAAAATAGGTTCGCGTCACTTACACAACTTAAAAGAAAATCGTTGCAAGAAAAAAACAACACTTTCTTATTTATTTATTTTCATTACTATACTAAGTTGTATTTCGTTTTTTTTTAAGCAAAGTACTAAATTAATATATGTAGAATATTGTGGTATTTTTAGTTTTAGCCATTTGTTGGGAATAACTTCAACAAAATGAACCAAAATCCGTTACAAAACACGTTTTAGGGACTGGTGGCGCCTTAATTAAAATATGGGATAGTTTGAAATATTGAAATAAGATACGCTACCTTATTTCAATCGCATGTATAAGATTTTTTTTTTAACACGTGCATTTTTAACTATGTTTTTAGGGTTATTACCTTAAAAAGAATAAATATGTCACGTCAGTCTATGGTAAACGTTTTTCTCGAAAATAATATGACGCAAGCATACAAAATTTACTCCTAACTAGGAATTTCTTCAGAGTTTCATTGCCCCTACTATAAACCATTAGAAAATAAATTAATACCACCAACAAACTGATTTAAGAAGTCAAAACTGTCACCTAATTATGTCTGCCGTGAGAAGGAACATTATTTTAATAGCAAATAATAATTATTAAAGTTATTATAGTTATATATGTATTACGTTACATTAATAGAGTAGGTGGTACTAGTTTCAATATTCCCCATATCCTTGATCTTACCTTTCTATGTTAAAACATTATTTCGAGAAAAATATTTATTAAATTTATATTAAAACAAATTACAATTGCTATTTTAGACAATTCTAGACAGCTTCTATAGACAATTTTTTTATGTATATAAAGCTACTATCCTCGTCCTTTGGCCCCCTGTAAGTCCGTTGCAACTTTTAACTCGAAAAGTATAAATGCGAAAGAGTTGAATTTTTGTGTGTAGATTGATGCTCTCGAAAGACAACCATAGCCGTTTAGATCACATCGAAAGCTGGTCGGACAATATAGATATTTAACATTAAAGTCCACACATTTTTCCTACTGAAGATTGAAACTTGACATGTCGATAGGGCGTTCAAATATCATATTCGAATTTCAAAAATATGACAGCACGGCTGTTGGAACGTATTAATTATTAATTAAACTAAAATATGTTAAAATTTATCATGAATGGCATACCATTGTATTGTTCTACGCAGACCTCAAAATAACCCACTATCCAAAACGCACATGGACGCAAGTAGATAAGAAGTCAGGTTCTGGTTGAATAATTCACTACTACTGAACAATATATAGGAGCAGTTGATATTATATGATAGCTACAGGGCACCGTAGCCATTCTATTTATTTATTTATTAACATGTATTTATTAGCATACAGCGTACTAATACTATATACATTTTTCAAGAGGTTAATAATAAGGCCAATTAGCTTACGCCTTTGTACAAAATATTTTGAGCTTAACGCTATTTTAGAAGGTGTATGTGTGTACGGCGTAAAAGTGTCAGTGAGGGTGTGTGGTTGTGTGTGTGCATGTTTGTATGTATGATAATAATTAATTTCAATCCGCGCGTTCCAAATTCAAATTTCTTATTAAAAATAGTGCGTTCTATTTGACAACCAATAACTTGTGCCGTTGCGTCGCTGCATTATTATACAATGATATAATGTTAAACGCCGGTCGCCGCGGAGTTCCAAATTCAAATTGCTCACAGCAAATGGCGTTCCATTTGACGTTTGATATTTTCAAAGCGTCGAAAGTCGAAGGAGCCCAGCCAGGCCAGCCAGGCCGGGTCCAAAAGAGAGAGAGTCTGAAAAAGGCCGAAGCGACCCACGAGAGAGAGGGAAAGAGAAATATACGCGCGAGCATTTTGTACGTATACACGTAGTGGATGCAAAAAAACTGTTCAAAAAGTTACTGTTATCTTGGCATATCCTCTCCAGGAAATGCCCCCAAAAAGTGACGCGTTTCTCGGCGCCGGCTCCGCGTAGAGCGCTTTCTGCTACTTCATCGGGCGAGATTCTCCCCTCAGGGCTATTGTTACGAAGTAACGAGAAAGTATCGCAACGCCGCGCGCAGAGGTTTCCATCTCTGGCTTCTCGGAAACATGAATAAATCTCCGCAATCCTCCAACCGAACGCTGCGAAATTATGGTATGTTTACAAATAAAAAATGGCGGTTTTTTTAATGTTCGCACCGAGTCTGTGCGTCGCGTCCGCGCGAAGATATCCTCGTTCGCATTTTGAGCGTATTCCACCTCTGGCGGCCATTTTAAATGCGCTACATTATGGGGCGGCCGGCCCATCAAGTGTTGGATTTCTCGCGGGCCGTAGCGCGGTAAGAGAAACTGCGCACTTGCCAAGTCCCCGAGCAACCCTTCGTCTTATAGTCCGTCCCGCTCGCTCCCATAGAACGTCTCGCGTATATCATATATCTTAAGCCTGCACCGGGTACGTCCGTCTCGCTCGCTCTCGTTGCGAGCTATTTGCCTTTTCTAACGTATACACACTTGGTGCGCTGCACGTACGCATCTATATACTTGCTTTTAGTTTTCCCTTACTTGCTCCGCGCCGAGTGGTTGGATGTCAAAGAGTGGAATCGCCACTTTTTACCACATTATATTTAATATTATTTTATTTTATTAGAAGTATATTAGATGTTCGATCCATGGCGTCTCTCGGGGTCAGAATTTGAAGCCCTAAATGACCTGTGATGGCTTGAGGACCTTACCTCTGGAAGTCGAGTGGGAATTGACTTTAAAACGCATTCTATGCCCAAATATTCAATCTAATGTCGACCTTAATTCCTTAACCGTAAAAGTGTTGATCGATAGTTGCCGTGGCGTGCGTGCGAGTGATGATTTACGGCCTCATCGAAATATATTATGTCTGAACTAACATGAATTTTGACCTGAACACATAAATCTGGACATATTATATTCTGTGGCTATTGTATTATATGTATTTATTATTTGTAATATATTTTTAGCATCTATACAGTATGAAAATAAATATCTTTTGTAATAGTATGTATTTAGAATGTTATTTAAATCTGCTATAATTTCTAAGCATCAAATAGTAATATATATAACATTACGCAATAAATAAATATGCATATAGTATATGTTTATATATATTTATGTATATATTTATATGTATATGTATATGTGTATATATGTATACACTAGAGCACCTCCAAATAAAATATCGAGTGCCTCGAATATTTATCACTTCGATACAGGCATTATACCTAGTGAAGTGATTAAAATCTAATATGCCTGAACCTCTTTTCTATAGCTAATTTTATTATACCTTGAAATTTAAATAAAAAAAAGGGATTATGTACTTATGAACTATGAACTTATGTACTTGAAATTATGAACTTTGTGAATACTGTATTGTACTACTATGGATAAATAAATAAACTTTTAGTAACTTTTAATTATCTCTATTAATATACAAACAATATGCACTATTTTTCGTGTAAATCGTATCGAACGCGAAGCGCAAAATAAAAGTGAACACATTTTTTTATTTAATTTATACTTGGCTACGCAATAGATGAGAATAAACAAACAGGCTATAATTTGAAGCATGAGGCACCTCTATATAGCTCCGAAACGTCTGGTATTCACTTTTTAAGCCTTATATAATTAATTTATATCGCTCGCGGTTATATAGTACCTAAAAAAATATTACAGATCGTAGATCGTGAATATCAAACGTAAAAAAAATCGCACAAGAAAATCATAGTGTCTAATCAATTAAGGCACCTACATACCTGAATGTTATCAAAATGCGAATTTTGCAGGTTTTCAATGCATGTTGCGTTCTTGTTTAGAAGAAATGCCGCTAATCTACATTATTTATATTAAAGATCATTTATCTATGGAAATAATTGTAGAAAATTTCTTTAAACATTGTCAATAAAATCATAAAAAAAAAAACAAATCTACCATGTTTTTGAAACATCATTTTTTTGATGCACCCCGCCTCTGAATCCAGAAACATCTCATATATAATAAAAATATTTTTTTGAAGAGAATCGAGTCGCGGAGGGAAGTAGCTAAGCGAATATTTGATATATGGTATTACAATTTAGAAATAAAATACCAAAGTTGGCCTAAAATGGGTGATTTTTGATGACATTAAAATAACATGGCCTAAAATGGGTGATTTTTTATGACATTAAAATGACATGATTTTATTTATTTTATTTAAGTTCTTTATTTATAAACAAAGTACATATTTTATTTGTTTGTTCACTAAACCCTTACGGGTCCCTAAACCCTTATTAAAACATTACAAAAACCCTTATTAAAACATTATAAAAATTAAGTACGAACTGTTTCGGTGCTATTCTGAAAAATCTTCGGTTCGATGTCATGAACGTTATTTTGACGAAATATCTTCAAAAAATGGCATCTACAAAAAAAAATATTTATAAACCCCGTTTAATATTTATTTATATTTATTTTTAAAACGAGATAAAAATCACGATATTGAATAAATAATATTATCATGACAATCAACTATTGAGGCCGATTATTCGTATAAAATAAACATTGTTAAATATTTTTTTGAAGACTGCAAACTTCCAAATAGAGTTTGAAGATTAAGAATCTCATAGAAATATTCCACAAATTGGTCGGAAATGACAAATTTGTCCTGTACTTTCCTCACAACTTTCCTGTAGAAGCGATTTCGTGATTGTAATATTTACAAATGTAGCGACCATCTACAAGTACCGCTGGCAAATTAAAATAATTCAATTTGAATGAAAGTACAGCGATCTGTCGCGATACTGGAATAACGCAGGACAGTTTCAATGCGAATTTAGTAGGATCCTTGAAGACTTAAGGACCATTTTCTAAGATGATGTAAAATGACCACTTAAATCAAAGGTTATTTTAATGTTCTGGCCATTTGATAAATAGACTTGAAGCTAGAGAAAGATTTTGAAAGAGATTAAATCGTCGATCGTAAAGATTTCAATTTTAGCGATTTGAGTAACTTATTTAGAAATTAGAAATCGAGGGTTTTCTCTCAAAATACCTTACATTTAACAATTTAAATTTTTTCAGACGCGTATTTCGAAATACTCCTACCTGAAAATATTTGTTGAGTTTTATCAAAATCTTTTTATTATTTTATTTTTATATCTCCGATCGGGGCAAGGCAAACTTACTTCACAAAGTAAGTTTGTCTTAATCAATAGTTGAAAGTTGAGAAGCTAAATTATTATAAAAAATTTGTGCAGTTTTTTCAAATATACAAATTTTTTGATAATCACATATCGGCGAAACTAACACAACAAAAATGTAAGTGTTCCAAAGCAGACTGCTTTAAACGCAACGAAGATTCAAACAGCTCATTAATTTATACGAAAATATATATTATATCTTCAAACCTCAAATATTTAGCTTGGTAACTACACTACGGAGCACACTAGATATAGCAAATTATATACACAATGTCCGAAGACCATCCTAGTGGGGTAGGAAGACCTAATGGGGGTTTGTGTTCCCTATTATGAGTAAGAAAATACATACTGTGTCCCAAGGCCATTCCAGATATAAAATCCAGCTAATTAGCCCTGCGATTTCAAATATGAATGTGTTGATGTCATATGAAAATTCTTTATGTTAGATGGCTGCTCACAACAAAGACGTTATTACAATATCCGTTTAATATTATTTAATTAATAAACTGCCAATAGTTCTTTTATAGTTGAATTGCTTTTTTATTTAAATTATTTAACTTATACTTAATCTAAAATTCGAACACAAATTATTTACAGCTCGATTTAAAAGACACGGCTTCAGATTGAAATTTTCGAAATTTACAGGAAGTGAAAAATATCTACATTAGTTTTGAAAATATTTTCGCATTTCTTATATTAAAAATGGAGAGAATACAGTCTCACTGGCGGTCGGCCTCTCGGGGCGGGATTTCAAAAAATCTTGACAGCTCCCGGGGCATAGAATAACACACGGCCATCTCCACTTTTGACGAGGTGATGATATATATTTTTAAGCTCCTCCAGCGAATATTAGGATTAACAGTGCTGTGGTGGAGGAGGGGGGGGGGGGGGTGTTAGTAAGCGTAAACTGTAAAAATCTTTTAAAAATATAGAAAATCTCTAAAAAACCGTATTTTTACATATACAAGTGAACTTCTGTTGAATAATGCATTTTTTTGTGGGTTTTTCTTAAAATTTGCAAGTTTATCTAAATAAATGAATGAATAATCAAAAATATTAGATAGAATAACACTACCTACATGAATTTAAACTCCACTTCTATAGGTACTTTCTGAAAGGCTGCTAAGTAGCAGTTCCGAGGTATTTCGATAGAAATTTAAGTAGTTGAGTAGTTGCCCTAGTTGAGTAGGGCACAAAATAATTGTTCATTATGACCTAGATCTAGCAGTTCTCTATGTAAAAAAAAGATAGATAACGTAGTCTTCATTGACAATAGCTATAATTGTTTTCAGCTAAGGATTTATCTTTCCCCTTTCTATATACTATAATACTTTCTATATGCTGTGGATACTGCAACTATGCGCCACATTGTTATAATATCTACATCTATTTACGTTCTATATCTATCTACCTATAGCAAAAAAGAGTATTTTTGCCTAAACCATTTTTTGTCTTTTAATTTAAAATACATGTATTATTACTAATAATACATCGTGGAGTTCAAATGAAAATAAATATATATATATTTTAAATTTTCCTAACGATGGGTTTGACAACATTGCGTGCATGCCACACTCAAATGATGAATATTTTACCTACAAAATGTACAACTATACTATTTATATATTTATTTGTTAAACATGTGTTCTCAAGTGCCTACGTTTTCATTTTGTATAACATTTCCTTCTTGCAATGAAAATAATACAAGCTATTGTATATTGTATTGTATTGTATTGCTAAATAAAAACAAAGAATGGCTAGCATTTCGTATCTATTGGCTATATAATTATATAAAAAATATTTTTAGATACCTTGATCTTATATATTCAACATAGTAAAGGCAGATACTTAAAATTTAAATCTATTTCTGAGATATTTAATAAATGATAAACTGCTAATAGTTTTTTATACTGACAAGTTGCTTCAAATAACGCTCTCGGACGACAAAGGTGTGGATAGAAAACGGATATTTATTCCTATCGGCGAGAAAGAAATCTTTAGAAATACTTATAAGTATGCAAAAGAGACCCGTTTAAGCAAAACTACCCAAGACAGTAGTCTTGACACAGAGTCTGAGTCTGAGTCTGAGTCTGAGTAGTCTGAGTACAGACGGCATTAAATATTTATGTTTATGAATTTTCGATGGTTTAGTCAAAATAACGAATATATACCAATGGATATAAAAAATAAATTCCGACTAAAACCGTCACAGGGGTTACACATGCAGATATTTTTGGTTTTGAATAAGAATCGCTATGACCTACTAAATTGAACTAAATGTGCTTGTGCTAGTCAGCGGAGATGGTGGTGATGAAGCGTTAAAAGTGGTTTTACTGACTACGAATCCGAACCCGCGACCGCTGGTTTAATAGTCACGCACCTTAGCCACTAGACTATCACGACCGCGTATGCCGCTCTACTCTAGTTAGATCAACTATAGGAACGTGCTCAAAATCAACCTGAACATCTTTAACTTTTCTCAATCGCAATACATCGTAGAACTATAGTCATAGCGTTTTCTGGGTTTTTTATTTTGTATGGAAAAAACACGACAAATTTAAGAAAAGTTATAAAACAAACGTTGTCCAGTTTGAAGTTAAGAATAACCCATAAAAAATGCATTATTCATCAAAAATTCACTTGTATATGTAAAAATACGGTTTTTAGAGATTTTCTATATTTTTTTAAAGATCTTTACGGTTTACGCTTACTAACACCTCCCCTCTCCCCACCACACCCAATAAAATATAATTAAAATTTCACTCTTTTTCTTTAAAAGTTTAACGTGTCTGGGTGTCTGTGGCATCGTAGCTCCCAAACGGACGATCCGATTAAGTATATATATATATATATATATATATATATATATATTTTTTTTTGAAAGGTGACTTGATCGAGACTCTTCTTAGCTATGATTCAAATTTGTGTATCGGGGGGTTTTTTAATTTTTCTGAATTTGTTTTTTATACATAAAACGTACCACTTAAACTACTTTAGTATACACGTTATTTTTAATTTAAACTATTTTTCAAAAAATCTCAGTGCAATTACTTACATTTGAATAATTATTAAAATTAATTATTCAACAAGGGGTTTCGAAAAAGTGAAATTTTGCTATAACCTTCTTAGTATATAGGATATTGAATTCATTTAAATTTTATAATATTCCTTAGATAAAGGCTAAAAATTTATCTCATTAGACTATTATAGTAATATATTATAATTTAACGATTAAATATAAAATAATATGTAGTCCCCTTAGCTTGTGTCAAAATGCTCGACTATTACAAATTCATTACAGGTGATTACAAAATACAATAATGTAGAGTGCATGTAAACGACGATATAAATAAATAAGTAAATGAAATACAGGGTGGTTAAGTGCATCGCTAAATTAAACTTTCACAGTCCTAAGGCGTAGATGATTCGAAATGTTGTAAATCGCTTGGTTACAAAAGTCACTTCGTAAATCTTCAATCGTGCTGTCAAAACGCAAACAAGTAAGTGTGCACTGGAACTAGGCGAAACTGTCCCGAATGCAAAACAAGCAAATCGCACTCCATTTGCCGGCAAAAGTTGGTGGAAACTTTGCGTTGCCAGCAAAAGAAAAATAATATCAAAGGACCACTCGGAGAAAAAAGCGCGCGACGACAGCGGCACCTGGCGGCGGCGCCGAGGAACTAACGCGACGACCGAGAAGTTCGCATTGGTTTCGAAAGGTGGCAGTACTACTTGCGAAGCGTGACTCATCCCACACCGAATCTCAAATTGTCAACGCCTAAAATATTAAATTCCCCCCCCCCCCCACGGCTACGCCTAATTTTATTATTTTAATAATAATTAAATTAATGAAATCTTAGAAACTGGTCTCACGCACACGCGATAAAAAATAATTTAGTTTTGATACTATCACCGTTAAAAACCTGTTCTAAGAGTATTTAGTAGTAATTGAAATTTAGTGGCCACTTTACAATCAGCAAAGATAAACTGTTTTTTTTAAATGTTGTCTATAACAGTTTTGGACCGATTTAAATTTTAAAGATTTTTTTGCCAGACTTACCTACGGACCACTATCTCCAAGTCCTTGGTATGCGTACGTTCGCGCTAATTCGGCAATCAAAAGATGGATATTAATGGTATTTTTAAAATCTTAGAGAGCTTTGTTCGATGCGGTTTAGGTTAATTAACATGAATCTATATCTATATAGACATTTTTTTAAGATTATAAAAAATATCCATGATCGAAGGCAGTACGGGGAGATGGCTATGAATAGAATAAATTATACCATATTTAACCGAGCCAGTATTGTTTGCAGAGTTGATGTGTATAACCGAAATATAGTAGGCACTCCCATATTTTGAGTTACTGATGGAGATTAAAAAAAAAAATATTTGTATATGGTCTCAAACTTTTATAATTAACATATTTAGGAAATATTAAAACTCATTTTAATTTCATTTAAGTCTTGCGGCCCCTTAGGCATATAGAGCTGTTTTGGCCTGGTTTATAGCATACACAATGTCGAACATCAAAACAAAATTCTATGGAAACAATGTTACTTTTAAATATTGGGCAGTTGATATTATACGATAGCTCTTGTTTGTACTGTGATAAAGTTAGCGATACATTTCCCCCCCCCCCCCCCGGTAAACCTAAAGGTATCATGTAATATTAATATTGTATTACATAAACGTTGTTATGTAACATTTATAAAAAAAAACTATCCACACTATATTTATGCAATATAATAAAATAATGTTACCCTGCAAACTCTTTATTTAGTCTAAAATCCATAAAAACCATAAGTAATCCAGAGTGACGTTTTTTGCCCCTCGAGGTGCAAAATTGAAGAAATGGGCGAGTCTACATTTTACGATTTATTTCCGATTATCTTTGAAATGAACCGATTCGAATGATGTATTGATTATTTGTCTATATTTTTCTCAATACCCGATGTGGCAACTAAATAACACTGATCAAAAATCAGCCAATGGCATTTTCCGCACATTTGCGGGTCGGGGAGTCGACGTAACAATTAGGGTCCCGCATGTATGCGGGTTGGGCAAATGTCAGGTTAAAGGTAAAATTGATGAACACATGGTTCAAATAAATATCATTTTATTGCTAAAAATCGAATACGAAACCCATACAAATGGTTGCAAAAATAAAAATTTTATTATATAATAAAAAATAATAATTTATTATATATAAAAAAGTGAAAAATGTAGTAAGGTACATTGACTACATTGATAAAAATAAAATGCATGTGAGGACATATGAACATATAAATAACATATTGCATTAGTACTAGATTTAAGATTAGGTTGGATTTTCGAATCACAGAAACTAAATCAAAACGAGAAAAATAACATGTTTTGAATTTCTTATACGGCAATTAATTAATATAGCAATTTTTAAGAGCGTTCGTGTCATAGATCGACCCATAGAAGCGTTTTCATATTACTTTCATGTCGAGTTTAATATTTTTTGTTGAATTTAATACACTCAGCGCCGATAACGGTATATCCCGCAATCACGTATACGACAGGTGCCATTTCCGGGTAGAACCGTTGCCGTCGTAATAATGCATTTCTATTAATATTTGAAAACGTAGTATGTCTTGTATACCTGAATTCATGACAGGAATAGACTAATCGTCGTTTGATTGTTTGAGAGATTTGGCGGTAATTACTTCGAGTTTTATTTACAAAAGCTACATCACTATAATATTAAATATAAATAACATTTTCATAGTTTTATACATTTCGTTGACAATTATAAGAAATCAAACTTAAAAAATTTAAATATAACTAAAAAACGGTGCCAAAGTACTTCGCCGATGAGGCGGCAACGCGTCGCCGTGCGTGTGACGTATGACGCGAAATGTGTTGAGCTATTTCTTGAGTGCAAATATTTTATTACGACGCTATTTTTTGAAGAATTTTACTATACTTCGAACGAAATTATAAGATGACGAAAAATAAAACGTTTTGACATGTTAGAGACCTCAGTCTCTGTAGAAATTATTGAGCCTCACAATTTTGTGCTTACAATGTTTCCATCTCATTCGCGCACGCTTGTCACGAGTCTCCGCGTCGCGAAATAGTCCATCACAGGAGCGCTCTCAAGCAAGGGTATTGGTATATTAAAGCACTTTTTGGAAGGTACTAGCTTACCGGTACCGAAAAATACTTTCGATACAATATTCATATTTACCCATGAAACACCGCCAAAATGTTTTAATGGGACCTAAAAAAATTTAAAACAGTCAACATAAAAACAAACCTGTTTTATACACTAAAGACAAACATATACAAGTATTTGATATACATTACAACTAGGTATAATAATACTTTATATAACAAGTTATAGACGCAATAAAAGCACAGGATAGTCAACAAAATATAACAAAATAAATATAGACACCAGGAATGGGATTTGAACTTGTGATTTGCATAATTCCCGTATTTATTTATTTGAGAAATCAACAGTTTTATAAATTTAGATAATTTATTTTGATTTTTTGGGATGTACAAGGGGTTATTTTTTGCCAACGAAATATTAACAATATTTTGTTATTACTATTTGATTGGTAGATAGCCTAGACGCAAACCGCATAGAAATATAAACGTTTACAGTTTAGATAAGCTATTTTTTTAAGTCACAGATGGCGCTCTTTTGTAAATAATTTATGAAATTGTGTGAATTTTTCAATAAATTACGATGTTTTATGGATATTTGAGACTTGTTGCGACATCTGCATCGTGTTATTGTTACTATAAGAGTGGTAGTTTAATCATTCTAAACAGTTGGTTGGTTGGTAAATAAAAATTGAGCGGACTCTAGACTCTAGTCTTAAACAAAATAACACCGCTTTACTTCTTACGTCAATTTAGTTACAGGTAATACAGCCATACAATCATATCAATAAAAAAAAAATCCTGCAAATTATCTGCGGTAAAAATCATTTACAACTAACTGTTTAGACAATTAACCGTTTAGTGAAAAATTTAGTTTTGAAATCTCATTAGAAATTAAATTTTGAGATTCATAGGTTTGCATAACAGTTACGGTTAAAATCTAGGGAAACTCATCAATCGGTACTGATAGTAAATGAAGTATCAAAAGTTCAAATCCTACTCCGGTCAAGAAGTTACTAATTTCACAATAATCCATATTAATTTCCAGTATTTAATTGTATCGTACAATACATGACAATTATGTTAAATTACACTATCAATCGACATTATATTATTCATATAGTAAGAAGGCAGTAAGGAAAATATACACATCTAAACATATAAGATCTAAAGGCAGTAGGCGTACGGTTGTTGCACAACACTGCCATCTACAGGCCATTTGCGTCACAGATAACCAGTGAAAACTTTGTCGCTTTATTTTCTTGATTCTTGTACCAAGTCAATAAGATTTTTACGCCTTAAGTTTTGATAAAACTTAAGGGAAAAATACAAAATTTTTGAGACTTGACTTTTAGAGAATGTAGAAATTTACCTATTTCTTATCTGGATTAATACCAGATAACTATGAGATCAAACTATATCCACTATTATTTTTCTTCTATATCTACAAAAAAGAGTCACAACACTATAGCTTTGTATGGAGAAATACTGTTATTAAAAAATGCCAATTTTACAGGTTTTCAAAGGCATTAGAAGAGATATCCAAGAGAGTTATAAGTAATCTAGTTTATTTATATTAAGGATAACTTATTATTCTAGGGAATAACCTAAATGCTATCAATAATTCATACGATATGGTAGGCCGCGGTTTGTGTTAAAAGCGCCGTTCATGCCCGCCATAGAGTTAACACCTTTCATGGTACAAGGCTTCTTTTTGCAGGTAAAGATTTGTAGGTCAAAATCGTTCAAAGGGTATTCTTCGTTCACGAATCTAGAGGCCTTAAAAGAGATTTATGACACGGCATGCTCACTATTATAGTATCTGAAATATTCTTTATAGAAAACTGCTAAAATATATAACTGCTGGTTATCTGTGAAACAACCAATGATTAAGTAATTGAAACCGGTTCTAAAGATAAAAAGTTTTTAGATCTATAGATAAGGCAACTTTTTTTTCTAATTCTCCGATAGAATTGGCACTAGGGAAATAAATCAACCTAGAGCCAGATATTAATTACAGCCTAGTTATTTTAGGTTACCTATAGATATATATGTACAGGTGTATAATTATTACAAACATAGTTATTATATAATATTACTTAAACTAATTAAATACATAAGCCCGAACTAGGCGCTGCCAAATAAAAAAATTTGGTTATTGCAACTAAGTAGTATGCAAAGTCCAAAGAATGATGATTAATAAAATTAATCTAAAATTAAAGTAATCTAGAAAATAATAGTTTTTATTTTATTTTTACACCTCTAACAAAGACGAACAGTTTTAAAGCGCTGGCGAATGCTGCTCTGTCATCTCGCACCGCTAGTCCAGTATGAGTTGGGGACCGGATACGCGACGTAAGCAATTGTGACGTCATCGCCTAACGTCCAATACAACAGAACGCCCCAATTTGAGACTAATCATAACTTTGAGGCTAACGCGTTTGCCACAGCGAGGCGGAAGGAGTGTGAAGTGTTAACAAATGTAAGGGAATCTACCGGTGCAGCGTTTGGTGTGGCGTAACTGGCGATCAGCGGCGCAGTGAGCGGAATAAACAAATGGTTAAGAAGCATCGGCCCTCAGTAAAATGTTTGCTTTAGAAAAACTGTGTATTTTGTGTTGATAACCTGCACTATTTTGAATAGTCTATGAAATTCTCTAGAATATGGATTATTACTAGCTATACAAAATATTTATATTTCTATAAAATAAATGAATGTTGCAAATTTTTTAATCAAAATTTCATTTTGATACTCAATATAAAAAATTCAAAGCAACACCATTTTTTACTATTGTTCCTAGATATCATAGAAAATTCTAGAAATTATAAGCAATATATATTTAACATGAACAGAAAATTAAAAAAATATATACATTCTTGTTGATACCTTGGTATCAATATTCTGGTCCATACCATTTTATTATATGATGACTATCCGATTTAATTTTTATTATTCAATTATAAGTTATTCTACATATTTATTTCTTTTTTTATTCAAATAAAAAAGTGGAATGGCGAACCGTGTCTCAAAGTATAATTTATTTTGAATGTTGTTTTTTTTAGAATTGTTATAATATATCATCACACGAAATATAACTAATTAGCGGAAGTCATTGATAAGATTTAATTTTTTCAGATAAACATATTATTTTCAAAATCCTTTGGCAAAACACAATGCGAAATTGCCGCAAACGCGAGGCGTTACCTATTGACATTTTACATTGTTATCAAATTATAATTTTGGTAGACATATTAGATAACCTATGGGATTCACGATAAAATTGTTTGCGATATACTATCATTGCACGATTTTACATCTAAATATGTAATATGTATTTATGTATTCGACAATTCAAACATGGCGGACCGCACCTTCATTTTTCGGCGAGAACTGAAATATTTTTTTTTCAATTTCTATGGCCTTTCGATGCAAATAAACATAACACAATACTAGTACAATACTATCACAATATATACAATACAAGATACAAGATAGTGTGATACAATACTATCACACTAAATCTAGGTATTATAGAAAAATAATAACGTGTAATCACTGTATTTTAATTTAAAATCCACAAGAGACGCTCTTACCGAGGCGATAAAGTTAGGAGAAATGGATGAGTCTACTTATTAATATTTTTTTTCAATATAAGCGATGTACTGATGAACCGATTCGAATGACGTATGATATAATTGTTTTTTTTCGTCTATGTTATCGACCCAAGACCCGATACGGCAACAATTTCATATTTATTAATTAAACACTTAATGGCCGTCCTCGCGCTGATGGGAGGTGGGCCATTGATGTTATAAATAATCTATTTTATTTAAGATACAAATAATAAAAGGGTTTTATAAAGCGCTTCTTACAATAAGGATGTTATTTATAAAATCCTTTTAACATATATACAATGACAATAACACATAAGTTATTTCCGTGAATTCCTTTTGAGACATATATTTATAAAGAATCCTTTTATAATAACAAAAATAATATGGTAGCATCACAAAATCACGCTGCCAGCACTGTCTCGCTGACTTGCTTCACAGTGGAGAACACGTCAACGTTCAATTTTAATATATCAAAAACATGATTTCACTATTGTTATCGTAATTTTTGGAAGTTTAACTACTAGCTAGCTCAACTGGTTGAGAATTTAAAATGTGCCATAAAAAGTGTGCCATTAATTTTTTTGTTGCAGGCATATGCGATAAAAAAAAAAAATCCTTAGAATTATTGCGATCATACAGTATGCCTAAGGTTAGCACTATCTCTTTTCAATCGGGTTGAATAAAGTGCATACTGATCGATTAACGATCAAACAAAATGGCGGGGAAGCGATCTCTGTTGCTCACCAAAAATTTACAGCCCGCGGCTATCCGGTAGTTAGCTTAAAATAGAACTTACACTAATATAAATTACCGCTTACAAAATAGAAAAACATAATATTTACATTTCTGAATTCTCAGACGCTGCCCATTTCAATTGGGGATTTTCCAAATTTACGGATAACACACGTTTAAAACTTATTTTTGAATTCATGGGACATATTTAAAATGGCAGTCATACCTTTTAAGATATTTTAATGATAAAAATGTCTACCTAACTTATATTAGTATTTTTTAAAATTAACATATTATCTAGAGGAGCTATTTACATACAATAAATATGATTATTTTACATGTTTTCTATTCGCTGAATACTTCTAAGAGGGCAGTATAACAACCGAGTATACATAGGGCATTCGTCAACCTATCCAATAAATTTCCACCAGGGCTAATTTGTATTCAATAACATATTTTGCCCATATTCATCGTTGCTTTGTTCTTAAATTTTTCACACCCTTTTTTTGAGTTATTTATATACAGGTATACAGTACTACGCATACTTCTTTGTAGTACTGTTACCTTATTTACGTTAATTACAAGTTACCGGTATTGCTCTGATTGACAAGAGTGGTAGACATAGCAATGAAATCCGTAAGCTAAATATATATAAGTCATTTAAATGTCTTTTAAGCCAACTACAGTTTGAAAGACTAAGAAAATGTACCTTCCTGAAGATCTTAATACAGCAGTCATTAAAGTTTCTTATGAAACTTATAGAACAATATTCAATATCTCATTTGGATATCCTCACACTGATACAAAAAGCTCCTGCGATGAATTTGTTAAAAAATATATATATCTGAAGGCTAAAAACGACCACGACGAACTAAAAAAACTCACTGATTTGAATAATCTTCACAAGATGAAAGCACGAGCTTTCTACGGTGAAAAGCGTAATGCTCGTAAAAAATCAATGAAAAATGCAGAGTTTAAGGCTATTTCTATGGACTTCCAAAAGAATTCTTTACAAATGATGTTTTTTTATAAACTACAGCTTTTTATGTAGATATCAGTCGTATTTTTATGCATACTCCGAAGTCAATGGTGATAATGATTCGGATGAAGTAACGTCGTTTCTGTACGATTATAAAGTATATCGCATGAACAAGAAAGTCAAGCAAGCGCACATCTTTTGCAATTCATGCGAAGGGTAAAACAATAATTACAAGATTAATTCATATGCTGTAGGCAAATTAAAATTGCTCAATGACATTATGGTAAAGTATCCTGTATGTGGTCTCTTATCTAGAATGTGATTAAAATATGGGTATAATTAACTTAAAGCAGCACATAGACGTGACCAATGAGTGGTACGATGCTTAAAGAACGGCCCGTATTAAGCCATGCCCTTTTAATGTAAATAATTTGATTGCTGCGTTTAAATGCTATTGTGTTTACGGACGTAGACACGTATATATGGACGTCATTTAAAAAATGGCTTCAGACAACCCCAAACCGTGAACATCTGTCTAAAATGTGGGGGTATGTTGCACCGAGTCTTAAACGTTGATAAAACATTGTAATTTACTGGAAAAGCATACAGTTTCATAATATTAATGACAGATAGTAATGCTTCTATGCGGTTTGCGTCTAGGCTATCTACCGATGAAATATTAATGAGAAAGTTTTGTCGGCAAAAAAAATAGCGCCATCTACATGGCAGAATAATTTCTTGTGTGCCTACCAATATTAAGAGGTTAATTTATGTAAAAACCACTAAGTAATCAGTGCTACGGGGTTCAGAAAGTAAGGTTTTTCCACAAATCGTCGGTAAATGTAAGTCAGGTAGGTCGACGGACACATTGTATACTCTGCATTGTTCCTATCTCTACTAAATTTATTTACATAAATAACAGGGTGCTTAGCAAAGTGCACTTTTAGTCGGCAGCGTCTAAGATGGGAACTTCTTCTCCAACACGACAATGTGGAGATAGACTTCAGCCCTTATCTGTGGATGCAAAAGGAGCTGTCACTTTTTAGGGCTGTCACTGTAAACAATCTACAAGATGATCATTCTATTTGAAGATTCACATTGTGGTAGTCTAAACACAAGCATTGCACGCACTAGTCGGTGGATCTGTGACGCAGATCATGAGATAAATGTGGTAACCATTCATCTTGTATTCTGAAAAATCACAAACCCCCCATCTTGCTAATAACACATTTTCAACTTCTTAATAGGGCAGACCACTTTTAGATTATCGGAAACAGTTTTAGCACTATATTATTTCGGCACTTTAATTTTTTTTCAGAGGTAAATTTTAGTAACAATATAATTATATTATTGGTACTTTCCCACAATATTGGTTCATTTTTGAGAAGTATGAATATTGGAAGAAAAACATGCACTATCAAACAAACACGCACGCAATCACGTGTCAGTGTCAGTTGTTTAGTGACGGGTTGTCGTTGATAGTATTTTCCGAGTAGAATCTTACTTCATATTTCATAATTGTATATTCTAAAGTAATCGTCCGATCGTCGCTGCCTTCACGGTAGGAGCGCATAGCTCAAACGTCATCCTCGGTGAAGGCGAACGGATCGGGGGTCTTTGATCAGGCCCTCGCGTCGCACGATTCCACATCGCTCGAGCTGGTGGTCGTCGTCGACACCGGTGACTTCTTCGGCTTGTATTCCGTTATCATCACGGTCACGCTGTTCACGGTCACCTCTCGTGTTTGCGCCGATGACCTGAAATTAATTTTGGGCTGTTATAAAATTGTTCACTGACTAAAATTGTTAAATGACCCGTTCATTTCTCCATACAAAAGTTGTAACTTTTGTTTGGAAAATCATACTGTACATAGTTTTATCGGCATATTATTCGCTCATAGAGTCGCATCTAAGATACGGCATACTGGTCTTGGGTACTGCTCCGTATATTTACGATATATTTAAATTACAAAAAAAGGCAGTAAGAGCTATTTTAGCGTTAAATGAAAGCGTATCATGCAAACCATATTTTAAAAGATTAGGCTTATTGATTGGCTTATTATGGGCTGTATATATTAGAAGCAACATTCACGAACATTGAAGAAATATATTACTGAGCAAAAACATTTATAGCTTTAATGAATTTAAATAGTTCTCATTCGTGGTGGTTATGTCAAAAATATACTAATTTTAAATCGTTTTAATTAAATATTATCTACCTTCGTAAATATTATGTTCAAACTGCCTTTTAGGTTTATCACATTCTACAAAGGATTAAGGAACTAATTAAATTAATTTAATTCTTAAAGTTTAAAGGGTGTTTTTATTGTCGAATCATAAAGAGTTTCAACTTGCATTGGATAAATGTGCTCATTTGATTAAAATAAATTACACTTTTTAAAACATACTTCGTAATTAAATTTATATTAATATTTAAAACTTTGTGATCATATTTTTAATCAATGATTCTTTCTGTTAATGTAAAATTTAATATTGCTGCATTACATTGTATTCTAATTTTTTATTGTATTTTAGGTATTGTATTGTAAAGACATTCCTATACATTTATACATGTGATGGAAATAAAGATTCTTATCTTATCTTATCTAACTAGACGAATCTTTACTACGTTATCTACGTGTATCTATAATATGTTACTAGTTTATATATGTACCTATACCTTTGCTAATGCTTTTTCACATATTTTAACCGCTGTACTGTTTTCAATTGAAAATGTCATTCCTATACAATTTATGTTTGTTTTTGGAAATAAATTATCTTATCTTATCTTATCACGTACCAAGTACCAAGAAATTTATGCAAGGGATATTTACTTTTTGTTAGTTATATTTTTACTTATTATTAAACAAAAAATTTTTTTTTTATGTTAAATAAATATATAATAATGTACTTAACTTAAATGGTGCCGACAAATTTCGTTTCGAGACTATAACCTTGCCAAGTCATAAATGGCGACTGTCATCTATTCGCATTTGTAAACGATATGCAGTTTAAACTTATAGAATATATTTACATCTATCATTAAAATGACAAAACTGTGTGCATTTACGATGTTTATGACTTGGTGCGTAATCTGCATTGTGTTTTAGTTACTAAAGAGTGGTTGTCTAAAGAGACTTAAGGGGGTGTTTATGTACACGTGTGAGAAATTGTATAAAAATAATCATACCCAAATTTATTAATTTTTTCAAAGCGCTCGTGTAAATTCTCCTTTTGCTCGCAGACGCTCGGTCGAGGTCGATCAATAACCCAGCGCGGCTCGACCTCTCTAGCGACCGAACTTATGACAAGAGCGATTTCATAATATCACGTAAAGTTTACATTTTTTTACTCGGAAACCATGATGAATTTTGATGTGAGGTCAAAACAAATCATGTTTCAAATTGCAGGGCCAAAAAACTGTTTTTTTTTTTATCGGGAATGGTCTCGGAACACCATTAAATGTAATCATTAAATTTACATATTGATAATTAAATATACCTATTTTATAAATCAAATTACCAGAGGTTGCAACATAGAGGAAGAGACTGCGGAACACGTAATCTGACACTGTCCAACTCTCACCACAAAAAGAAAGTATAGATACTTAAAAAATGGTTACACAGCATACGGTCTAGTTCCAGCATGCACCATTATTGTCTTCGTTTCATTGCATGGCTTGTGTTTTTTGGGGAGGCGCTATGAACCAGTTTCGATTACCTTAATAGATTTATGAAAGAAATTCCTACCTATCAACGTTGGAGAGCCTGGGAGGTCTCCTCGGTCGTTTCCTCTGCCTTCTCGAGAGCTGTCCCCTCTGTCGGTGCGAGGAGTCCTTGCTTCGACGCTCCGTATTGTTGTTCACCTGATTGCCGACGGCCGAGTTGCCCGCCTGCTGCGCAGCGATTGCAGGGTTAATGCGGGGTTTACGTGTCGACGTGCCTGTAATATCAATTGTATTGCATTTATTCAGATTCAGACGTAAAAGAGCCGGGTGACATTCCAGATAATCTGTCAGCCTTAGGAATATTGTCATCCCACCTACAACCACCTATCTGATATGAAAATTATTTGAATAAATAAGCTGGAATATAGGAGGGTATTATCGAAGGCACGAGATAGTATTTCTTTAAAAAAAAATATGATTAAGCATGCTACGAATATGACAACAATATCACTATATTACTATTTAGGTATGTTTATAAACCTGTAATATAATAAAATAGGTTTTACTGAAAATATACCTATCTTACTGTGAAACCTAAATTAAGTATGGATATAATTATGTATTGTTAGGGAACAGTTTAGGTTATAATACAAGTGTTAATTATCTCTTTTTAAATATAATTTTTTGTGCATATAAATTCGAATTGTTCATTTTTCTTGAATGGTAAATAAATAAATCCTGTTGCACCGAGTAGACCTTATGGCCCTAAAATAATTCATCATCTGATTCGACTTGCGTTTCAGTAATTCTTCTTGGTCATTGCCAAGAATCTGGTCACTGAGGATTGTGATCTTCCTGGCATCTTGATGTTTTCACAACTTTCCTCACATTTTCAACGATGCAGTCAGGTGCGTGGTTATGGCAGCGTCTAGGGTAGGACCATATTCCTTCGGTTGGCAACTCACTTAGATATTTTGGAGCTCCCTTTTATTTGAAAATGTGAATACCTAATTACTTGTCTCTCCCAGTAGATTAAGGTTTCTTCGAGCGCAGCAGTTAGTGATGAGCAATATAGGAAGACTGAGGCCACCAGGTATGTCATATTCCTGTCTCCGCGTTAGTGGGAGATTCCATTGTCTGGGTGTTCGCCGTGCCTTTGAAATATGACAAGTCATCGTTTTGTTTAGGATCAGTCGTGAGAGATGTACGTTTTTGCAGGGCTGATTTATAGCCTCAAGCTTTATGTGTCGGAGAATTGTTTCCACTCTGACTGTTGCTTATTGCAGTCGGTAATTCTAATATCATAGACTTGCGGTTCTTATGAGGCCAATCAAAATGCGATTGTTACAAGATGCCAGACATCGAGCAGTGATTTGCATGGCAGCTTCGCATTTACCACTTGCCGGTAGAAACCAAAAGGTTTCTACCGGCAAGTGGCATCTTGACCAAAAGGTCAAGATGCCGAAAATCTACTGTTTTGGCTGTTCTTATATTTCTGAACACTGTCATAAATTTACTATTTGACAGATCAGCCTATTTGTGTTTTTGTACCAATACTTGACTGATTATTAACGATACTAATTTACTAATATTTGTTTAAGTAAATATATACTTTTCTTTAAATTTCGTAATATTCTGAGTTATTCTTTGGCTCATAATGCTAATGCTATGTGAAATAAATAATAAAATAGTGCATAATATGAAATAGGTATCCACATTGTGCATGTGAAGTGAGGTTGTTGACATTTGACTTTATTGGGTTATTTGAGATAAGCAGTTAATTCTGCCTTACATGGAGTATATAGGTATGA
This sequence comes from Neomicropteryx cornuta, assembly GCA_020383195.1. Classification (NCBI taxonomy): domain Eukaryota; kingdom Metazoa; phylum Arthropoda; class Insecta; order Lepidoptera; family Micropterigidae; genus Neomicropteryx; species Neomicropteryx cornuta. The sequence goes on from JAHKQU010000024.1 coordinate 3,603,153, forward strand.
AACCATTATGTTTGCACTTGTACATTATGTAGTACGTTTAGAAGTTGGTGTTTTGAGTATGGGTAGTGCATAGAACAGGTTAACCATTAACTATGGTGTAGTGTTGGATGTTTGTGGATACAATTAGTTGAAGTAATACATAACAAAACGATACTACAAACATGTTTATTAAACTATCTTGCATAGCAAGAAAAATATAAACAAAATAAAAATGTTCTCAGGAATATCGATCTACGTACACAAAACTATAGCAATAAGCAACGATTTACCTTTTCTTACGTCGCACATCAAACACTTGAACGCTTCGGCTGTATTTCTGTATGTGCAAACGCTGCAGTCCCAATAATTCTCCTCTAGTACTTTCGCTTGTCTTTTGGCCCGTCGAATGGCATTTTTTTTGTCCATTTTCGAAGAAATTTCGTCTCGCATTTGGAAATGATGTATGATAAATATTTCAACACGATAATTAAAATAGCATTCGCCTCTGAGTCGATAATTCACAAATTCCAAACAATGAATCCGAAAATAATTGACAATTGGACGATCGCTGTCTTCAGTGTTCTCATACTGCTCACCTAGCCACTAGGGCCAGCCCACTCCCCACTGTCTAACAAGCAAGATAACAAAACAAAACTTTGTCAACTTCTTCTACAATTAATGGCATTAATGGCTTTTAGTTACAGAAACAAACGTATTATTACAATCTAACAAAACAACACAGTTTTTGATAACCTTAGCTAATTAAAAATATTTCTCCATTACGAGTGATAAACAAAACCATTCTGAAAGAACTTTAAACATTTCTAAAGAAATAAATTTATTTATAAGGTATTTTACTGAAGAAGTGTTACGCGCTTTCGATGCCCGAACATCAATAATTCCCATACAATCTTCATCCCCTATTTCACCCTCATAAAGGTTTTGGTTTTAAAAAAAAAACATGCCAGCTGCAAATATTTTTTGCAAAACTTTTTTTAAAAACATATGTTTTTAAAAAAAGGTTTAAAAGTATTTTATCACAATATTTTTTTTCAAAAAATAGTGTCAGAAAATGTGGCGATTGTGAATTTTGTTGCGGCAAAACTACTTTGGGCAAATTGGTTGGCAAGTTCGTAGCTAATGACGCAATTTTGCTATCTGTTGATAGAGCGCGCTCGCCACAAAATGATACAAAATGTGACACAAAATGATAAGTTATTTACATAACACAAACATTTCACATTTAAATTATTATTTTTAAAAATAAATAAACATTAGATTCACATTTTATTCAGATAATACCGATAATCGTTTGTGTAAAATTTTTTATTGTAGTAAAAAGTATTTTTGCGTCTTGTAGCAATTGTATGGTATACAGATGGATCCAAAAATGGTAACAAGATATGATCAATGTGAGGCGAAACCCAGGTTCAAGAAAACAAACAACCTGAGAAAGCACTTCACCATATTCCAAGCGGAGCTATTTGACATTATTGAAACCGTGTATGAAATCATCAAGTGATCCTATAGAAACAAACAACTCGTATTTACATACTCTCAGGCAGCCAAGCAGCTCTGTGCAGCTGTTCAACAATTTCGCAGCACACAACAGAGTTACACTTATGTGGGTACCAGGTCATTTAGGTATTGATGGCAACGAAAAAGCGCATGCGTTGGCCAGGAAATGTCCTACCATGCCCATCATCGGCCAAGAACCGACCTGTGGCATTCCAAAAAGTACTACCAGCAGTTTCATAAAAATCTGCGCTAGAAACCAAATCTTCTAGGAAATCATCTTCTTAACCCTGAAGAGTCAGAAACCATTGCACCCAAAATATACTTAACTTTATTTACAGTACAGAGCTAGGGCGAACTATAAGTGCGCGGTACACGGGAGGAAAATAATACCCCATATTCATCATCGAATATAATATAACATACAATACTTAACATATATGGTGCAATGTTAGTATTATCATCAGATATAATATAAAAAAATCAGAAGATGCAAATGAACTGTCACTTGTTGACATGTGAAGGACCAGAAATCGAACGTGGATTTGCGGATTCCAAATTGGTGGAAACAGACTATGTAGCATTTGTTCATTAGGTCATTGTAAATATAAACAAAATTTATCGAAGTTAGTATAAATTATTATTCCAAAGGTGCCTGGAAAGAAATCCCTTTACTGCTTCTTAAAATAAAGAATTTAAATATTTCTCCTCAGAGAGCTTTCTTATACCAACGTCCATACACTAAGTTATAGATACTGTGGTAATGGTAACCGTGATTCGTCTCTATACTTTATTTACACTAAAATATAATCGACATGTTTACAAGCGCAAGTGATATAGATTTTGTTTTACGATTTTATGTGTTTTGTTAGATTCAGTACTTTTCAAATGATGTAAAATAACAATCTCTTTTATCGATTATATTATCATTGATATTTTTATTAATAAAATCTTTGCAAATATATGCTTATATGTTATATGTTAAGAAATATGCCATTCTCCGTCAACTATACGAATCAGTCATGTGGGATAATGGTATAGAATAGTTTGCTAGTAACATACCTAGTAACATACCTAGGAACTTCTAGGTATAAATTATACATCTAAAAATTATGTACATTTATGATACTCAACGAAGTATTTCCCGTTTATTATTTTGTTAAAATAATATTTTATAAATTTTCTGACATAAGATTTAGATTTGTGATGTCACATTGAGGTCGTAGTCAAAATAAAATCACTAGGTTAATATATTGAATTTTAATTTACTCATAATTTTAATTTTAATATCAACATCATTAAATTTATCTTTAAAAAGTTTTCAAACATTGCTTAAATATTAAGTGAGATAAAAATAGAGAATTAAGTCTGATAATAATAGTTAATTAAGTCTGATAACAATACATTAGTCATTATTTAAGGCTGATATTAAAAGTACACTTATGACAAATAAAATTCTTTTTACCTACAAATTTGAAATTAATATTTATTAGTTAAACACAATTTTTACGATTTTAGTCATGCTGATATAATTTGCATTAAAACCCTAATTTTTAGGCCCTAATGATGTCATTACCATTACATAGCTAGAATGTTCTTATACATTCTGTGAAAATATCATTTTAGTACCCACCACTTGCAGTGAGTACCTAATTTTGAGGACCTAATGATGTCTTTAGCATTGCGTAGCTAGAATATACCAAGTTCATGCAACTTTGAAACATATTTAAAGTCAACAAGGCCATCTTCCCTATTGTTAAATGTATCGGTTTCGATGACATCAATAGTATGAAACTTAAAATCTGTCGATCTTTTGGAGTGACATTGTACCAGTTTGTCATGTAGATCGATTTTGACAGAGTCTCACCTTCGTCGGTAAGAGTTTGACTACTATAACAATATAAGAAAATCATTAACAATTTATTTATTAAGATTATCTTAAGCACGTTATCAGGCACAACAAGTGAGAGGCAGAGTGTCATCATTATGAAGAGTACTTCTAGTGTGAGTATATTTTGATATAAATAGCTTATCTTTGCAGTCATATTAATTGTAATATTATGATTATCAACAAAGATTTTCAAATTTTCTATTTTTAATGTTTTCCTTGGAAGATCATCGTGAAAATAGCTGAGTTTGGTGTGATTCATAACAAAATACTTGTCTTTGAGACTTTTATTTATTTTCATTTTCGGGTTAATATCTTCATCCACGTTGACTAAACGTTCCACCATTAAATTGAGAATTTTTATCTGTGCTCGGCAATGACCCAATAATGATAAAAATAATATCATGAATGCGCCCTTGCAAGCGATAATTGAGAAAGAAATATATATAGCAAAAAAATTGATAATTTGTCTGTTTGGACTTTCCTCCTGGGGTTCCAGACCTGTGGAATCAAATATGTACATAAATTGTTGTAAATGATAATGTATCTAAATTGAAAGTAGGCTAAAGTGGGCAGTAACAGATCAATTTGACCTTCAATAAACTTTGACCTTGGTTGATTGCACCTCCTCGCTACTTCCTTCTCATCCCTTACCGCTTTATTATCCCGCCTCTAACTTTATACTGGTTAGGTGGTTTCTTAAGGCAAAGCATATTGACTGTCCACCTTTAAATTCGGTGCTTTATTTTTATATACTCTTTGCGCAGTTAGTAAGCAATTGTTGGTGTTTATTTAATTATAGCTTCATAATATAGTCATTAAAAAAACAATTTTTTCTATGTTTTAGAGTTTTAGACTCTTCATTGGCCTTTCTATTGCTGTTTTTCTTAAGGCGCTAATGTCTTTTATAAGAGAGCAATTCAAACAAAATATAATTATTAGCAAGTTTATCATTTATTAAATTTCTCATAAATATAATTTTATTTTTATTTTTATTTATTTATTTGTTGACAGTATTTTAACATCAATTACATATAATGCAAAGTACTACCTAACTAGGCAATGCCCGTACTAAAGTAGACTTTATTAAAAGCATCGTTCTTATAAGCATAACCGTCACACTGCGCAACATACAATTACAATTATTAGAATTGAATTGTATGAAATAATACATAATATATAAATAATAATATGTTGTTTTGAATTGAATTTTAAAAATCTGCCTTTACCATGTTAAATACATAAGAGAACGGTATCTAAACATATTTTTTTTTATGATTAAATATGATTAAATACCCAATTGTTACCAAATGCCGAAATTAATCGAAATTAATATTTATCATTTGGCTTCGGCATTTCGACCATTGCTAGCCGCCTTTTAAGTGATTGCGTTTATTTATCCACCTATGCTCGACGACGGTTTAGACCTGCATTGAATGCAGGTCTAAACCGTTTTGTTTATTTATCTCGATGCACTCGAAAGGGTCATGTCGCTTCTGATGAATTCTCACTGACAGCCCTAATTGATGGTATCGATTTTTCGAAAATACCCCAGATAAAAGATAAGTTAACATGCTTGCTATATTATAAACCTTCCTTTATCACCACGTTGTCTTGACAGTGGAAATATGCCACCCTTTAAAACCCGATGCACTTTAAGCAATGCCGGATTTCTAACTAGGCATTTGCCTAAGTAATAACAAATAAAAATAAAAAACTGTAACTGAATTGTTTGTATTTTCATTAACCGACAATACAAATCATGTTATAACTGTTATTAAGAAAACATTTTCAAATTTTGGTCTGACGAGGGTGTGGTGTCTTAAGTGATCTAAACAAACGACCTATCACCAAATATGGTACGGCATGCAGTAATCATTTTACCAACATTTTTATAAAAAACATTTATAAATAATAGTATGTAGGTATTATAAAAAAAAGGCTGTAAAAATAGTGCTAGGGGCGGAAAATTGTTAAATCCTGCCCTGACCGAGTACTGTCGATTTCGATCGCCAAATATGAAACTGCATTTTAGCATTTCGTGGGTATAAAAATTGAATAAGATTTTAATTTTGTCAAAAAATATGCAATTCATATTTTCTAAATTACTAAATCATTTATTTTATTTCTTCTATTATTCATTTATTTTTTCTAAAGCATTTAATACTAAAAAATACGTTTTTCTTATCGTTTATATAATAATAAATAGGGTTCTAAATAATTACCAGTGATTAAATTTTATTTAAACTTTGTATAATTGAATATTTTAAAAATAAAATCCATTGAATAATTGAAATGCAAAAATATAAAAATTAAAAGCAACAGGATTAGAGCGCGTAAATAATTATTTAATTTAGTTAAAAAAGTGTTCAACTTCTTAAAACTATCTAAATTTTTAATTTTAATTGTAAATTATGTGATTTATTTTTTCATGCGTGATCTGCTACTAAAATATATTTTTTATTTAAAATAATGCATATAACAACAATATTATTTATTTTTTTTATATAGAATAAAGGAAATGTATCTTTATAAGCATATAAAAATTAAACACAGGATTAGTGTGTGTATATATAGATACCTACAATGCTAGATTTCTGTATATGGCACTAACTTACCGAATAAATAAGAATTCCTTAACAATCCACCTTTTTCTTCGATCAAAACAGTTACGTTTAACATCAACATAGACACAATTCTGACAATGATTATTTTTAATGTCAATCCTTTTACATCTCTCATAGTTTCGTAGTTTATCAATTGATATTCTGAATTCTTGGTTAACAATATTTGGTTTTGGGCATCACTTATAATTTCCAACAGGTCTTTCCTGAATAATCCACATCGGTTTAATAGTAGCACATTGGAATAAGCATATAAAACGAAAGGGTATTTAAAAACAAATATTATGACGTGTTGACGTTTTTAATGTTTAAAAATAACATGTTTTTTAGAAAGCATAGTTTATTCGGGGGAAGAAGGTCAAAAGTGTTTTTGAAAAAGGTCAAAAAATCAAACCAGCCGAAATTTCCTCCTTTCCTCGTATAAAGCAAGGGACTTAACCGGCGCCAATGGCATTGCATTCCGAGCGAGAAAAATATAATTCAATTTTGTGTAGAATCAAGTACTGCGGTCAATTTAGCTGTGTTATATCAAATTTGGGAAAAATGCAACGCATCGAAATTAAAAAATCCCTTTCGGCACGCCGGTGGGCGGGGGTAGATTTCACCGGATCAAAGTAGTGGATAGGCGAACTCCAATTGTACGAACTTGTATGAAACATTGCGCCCGCCCTGCCACCTCAACCCGCCGTACCCATGCGCAGCGAGAGTGCGCATACTGAATCCCTCTATATACTGCGCCGTAAGGGTTGCTCATATTAAAAATTGTTTCAAATAAAAATTGAAGGTAAATTATAGTCCTACAATTTAAAGTGATTTGATCCTGTGTGTAAGGGAAGTATGTTTTTTTTTGAATTTTGAAAAACCAATCTCTCGACTGTCATAGTAAAATCGCTTTTATTCTTTAAAGCTGTTTATCTGGAATTGTTATTTCGACGATTTTACTAGCGAATAATGTTAAATCTTTAAAGTGAATGTTATTATTTGTGAGGGGGGGGGGGGGTATCACAAAAAAACTTTTAAATTCGTCAAATACTGATATTTATTCTGACCATTTTGACATAATCATTCTGACATCAAGAGAACATTTTCGCTGAACTTTGGATGACGCTAGGGAGTTTATTTAATTTAGACCGTAAAACAAACGAAATTTGTTTAAATAAATAACGTCATTACCTATTAAGGACGAGCCAAACCAAATTGATAATGTCATTGACAATTCCAACTGTTAGCACTGCTACATTGCCAATTTCGTTAATTGATATGTTGTCGTTTACAATGACATATGCCACAAATCCTATCAAGCAAACGTAGATTTGTACCGCCATATACAGCGCCATCAAGAAACCATCAATGCTAAGTCTGAATCCTTGGAAAATATAATGTCATTATTGTGAAGCTGCTTAAAAATATAAAGATTTATATTTTTGGACGCGTTTAAGTCTCATGACTTTTTCTTAGAGGATAAAGAAGAAAAATAATATTGGATATCGTTATCTCATAATTATCTGGATTGAAATCGAATAAAAAATGTAAATTTCTACTTTATCTAAAATTTAAGAGCATCGTATGAGTTTTTCTACTTATTTTATTAAAATTTTGATGGTACTTTGATTTTGATGGTGATTTTGGTGGACTTAGTTGATTGCATAAATTTATTGTTTTTCCATGACGTCACAGGCGTTTACTTTTCATCAGGCCGTTAGTTGAAATATATTGAATCAAGAACAAGCCAATGACCTAAAATGACATATTTCCTTTTTTGGGCATCATTTAAAACATAAAACCGTTTAAAAATAACTACACTATACACAGTCTGTAAAAATACATGTTACATTACGAAAACTTTATTCAATCGAGCTTCCAAATTAGTCAATAATGTGTCAATAATCGATCTGTTTAGATTTCATTTGAAAATATGTAGGCCCATGTGACAAACCAAAAGAATTCCAAAAATTCACCCACTATTTTACGAAAAACGTGATGTCACTAAGTAAAAATAATATTTGAAACATTTTATCATGCAAACGAGGTTATATTGATTCTCAACCGCGTTACTCTTTGTAAAAGAGAAGATTTTATCGATCGTATAGATTATCTTTTACAACACGAATGGAATGTACTTTTACTTGGTCTAACATCAAATATAATTTTGGTGAAAATTAGTAGCAAAGTGTGTTTCCTCCACTCCGTGAATCTCACCCTCATTACCAGTAAATAATAATCCAACATAACATTTAACTAATTAATGCGATTTGAATATAGGTACCAACCTTTCATCCAACGCTCGTTGAAAATATTACAACCTACAAAAGCAAAACCTTTCGATATGTACCACATTTGATTTCCGAGCGAACATTCTCCCAAAGTAGGCATATTCGACCATAAAATGTACGGGTTTAACAAAACGGATCTTTGTTCATTCAAACAAATTTAAAATTGAAATGTTAGTGTTGTTAAGAATTGAAATATTTCTTCTCAAAGAGCTTTCTTATACCAACGAGCATGGACTAAGTAGGTACCTAACCTTGATTCGTTTCTCCTCTGCTAAAAATATAATCGACATGCTCACAATCGTTAGGTGAATTTCTAACGATTGCCCTAATCTAGTTTTAATAATTAGTTATGATTTTATATATTTTGTTAGACTCACTATACTTTCAAATGATGCAAAATTACACTCTCCTTTAACGATTATATTATGTCTATACTCTATACGACACATGAATCAGTTTTTAGTCTACTGGGGTAGAATAGATTGCTATTAACTATGGCATAGGTACCTACTTATATACATCTAAAGGTTATTTACATTTATGATATTATCAAAGTATTATCCGTTTATTATTTTGAATAAAACATATTTTATAAGTTTTAAGAGATACGGTCTTTGAATTAAGATTTACGATGAATTTTGAGGTCGTTATCAAAATAAATTCAATAGATAATACGTTAAATTTTTATTTACTAACATTAAATTTATCTTAAAAAAGTCTTTTAAACATCGCTTAAATAAGTCTGATAATAACACAAAACTTTTGATTAGTTATTATTTAAGGCTGATACATCAATGATAAATAAAATACATTTTGAAATAAACGTAATTTTATGATTTAAGCACTACACACTTAAGACTTAAAGACGCTTTCACCATTACATAGCTAGAATATTCTTATACATTCTCTGAAAATATTATTTTAGTACCATTTGAAATAAGTACCTAATTTTGAGGCCCTAATGATGTCTTTACCATTGCGTAGCTAGAATATACCAAGTTCATGCAACTTTGAAACGTATTTAAAGTCAACAAGGCCATCTTCCCTATTGTTAAATGTATCGGTTTCGATGACATCAATAGTATGAAACTTAAAATCTGACGATCTTTTGGAGTGACATTGTACCAGTTTGTCATGTAGATCGATTTTGACAGAGTCTCACCTTCGTCGCTAAGAGCTTGACTACTATAACAATATAAGAAAATCATTAACAATTTATTTATTAAGATTATCTTAAGCACGTTATCAGGCGCAACGAGTGAGAGGCAGAGTGTCATCAGTATGAAGAATACTTCTAGTGCGAGTATATTTTGATATAAATAGCTTATCTTTGAAGTCATATTAATTGTAATATTATGATTATCAACAAAGATTTTCAAATTTTCTATTTTTAACGGGTTCCTTGTAGGACCATTGGGAACAACGCCGAGTTTCATAATTTTCGGATCTTCAATGTCTCGTTTTATACTGACATTTAATTTCATATTTTGAATAAAGTCTGCTTCCATTCTACTGACCAGGCGTCCCATCATCAGATTGAGTATTTTTAGCTGTGCTCGGCAATGACCCAAAAGTGATAAAAACAATACAATAAATGTCCCCTTGCAGGCGATTGCCGATATCGACATATATACTGCAAGAATATATCCTATTTGTTGATTCGGACTTTTGTCTTGAGGTTCCAGACCTGAGAAAACAAAAGATATTTAATATAATTTTACTCCTTAATTATCTAATGATATTTAGTAAGAATTGTAGGGTTTTCAATCAAAATTTCTAGAGTAAAAGAAAACCAAATTAACTTTAACAGATATCCAAATTGGTATTTTTTACTAGTAAAATGGTTGCTGAGGTTAAAAAATGATTTGTCCCTTCCATTTTATATAGTTTGTGTAATATTTAGGAGTAAGCTCCTTTGACTCTTTTGGGTTTAGTGGGTGAGGTAAAACTAATGTTTAAAAATAACTTTTGAATATGGTCAAACACCGATAGGCCAGTAAAAGTTATGTAATTAAGTAGCTTCTTTATTGTCATTCTTCCCTGGATCAAATATTTTGTGAATTTTAGTGAAAAGTAATAAAAAAAAATGCTCATTCAGTTGGATAAACAAAGCATATATATGTTTTGTAATGGAGATACTTTCGATTAAATTAAAATAATCGATAGTCTGAATTAAGGAGATTACATACGCGAACGAAGGAAACAGTTCGAACGATTCTAACCTACAAATTGTTGCCTGCGAAAAGAAGCCTTGCTCGATGAACGGAAAGGTGTAAACTGTACGACGGGCATAACGGCGCTTATAATACAAACCGCGGCCCACCAATTTATATGAAATATTGATAGTAATTAGTTGTTTTTTTAAAAAATAAGGGATACACTTTTTAAATCTACTTTTTTTTTAAAATAATAACCTAAAAACATATATTTTCTGAAAATTTAAAAACTTTTATCATAAATTATCATTTTCATATATAAACACTAAAACAAAAATTTCCAATTTTAGGCAAATTTTATTTCATTATCGATCTCAAATCGCCTAGGTAAATCCTTCCTCCCCTTTATTCTCATCATAAAACTATATTTATTTTATCTAGGATATTTTTGGTTTCATAACTGGTTGGTTTGGTTGGATGTGGTTGGTTGGTTTTTGGTACTTGAAAAAATGCTATTTCAAAAACACGGTTAAGTTTTATTGTTATATTTTGTGTATAATGTTTAAAGAAATTTTCTTAGGTAATTTCCCTAAAATATCAAATTATCTTAAATGTAAATTAACTAGATTACTTGTATTTCTTCGGGATATCTCTATTAACGCATTTCAAAATCTGTAAAATTCGCATTTTTGTAACATTCAGGTTAGTGTATTGGTAACGAAGGAGAACCCCAATCCCTTCCAATATAAGAAAAATGATGTTGACTATAAGATAACTGTAAATTTTTATAATATACTTGTCGGGATAATCGATCTTTCTACCCCGTTTTTATACCGCCTTACCACAGATCCTTTTTGATCAATTTGTAGCATTTTAAAGATAAGTGATTTTTGATGATCTTATTACATGCACTGCAATATTTATTCAATGCACAGATACGCCATAAAGGACAAATTATCGAACACAGAATGAGAATATTCCCTCAAATGTCGACGGACCCAAATGGGTATAAATGGTAAAATAATGATGAGATCTCACCGTACAAATATGATTTCGATAGTCCTCCCCGACCTTCGACGATCGCCGGTATAATGGTGATACCCAATATAGATAGAGTCAAAAATGCGTAGATTTTCAATGTCGTTGACTTGACAACTCTCATAGTTTCATAATTGGTCCGATGATCTTCGCAATTCGTCGATAGGAATTGTTCCTGGGCGCCTCTTATGATTTTCAACAGATCTTTTCTAAATTTGACAATGGTTTATAATTTATAAAGTAAGTAATCGAATTGGATTTGATTTTAATGATGTGTGCAATTGAAATAAATATACCACTCGAAACCAAAAATCACTAAATTCTAAATAAATATATATTACCTCAATATAAGTATTACTCTTTTTAAGATGTAGCATATCGTTACAAGGATAGAACTTAAATATTATATTTATTTTTAGCCAACCTTGTTCTAATAGTGAGATACGATTTTATTAATTTTCGGCTAGTAATGATGAAAAGAATGATAATATTAGACTTGATAAAGAAGACGCTAATGAATCAAATTAACCCCGAAACGATAGAGCGCTCCGTTACATATTAAAATCAAATAAAAAAAATCCTCTGCGATCATGCATTTAATAGGAAAAGCGCATTCGTTTTCGCGGTGTTGTTGTGGCATCGCAACCAAGTACAGTACTCGGTTTAGTTTCTAACTTCGCTCACAGATGACGCTGTCAGCATTTTGACTGAATGTATTATAATATATATACCGATAGAGGGAGCCCCTATATTATTAGGACGGGTTTATATTTATTTATTGACTGCGGAATTAGGAATTTAATCAAATAAATTAAATACTTACCTATACACAACGAGCCATATTAAATTCATAATATCATTGAGAAAGCTAACATACAATACGACGGTATCCACTATATCGCTTGTCGAAACACATTTTTTTACGAGGACATTTCCAATAATTCCTATCAACGCTGTATATATTTGTATTGCAAAATACAGGGCCATCTTGAAACCATCAATGCCAAGTCTGATTCCTTCGAAAAATAATAACTTGATTAGTAACAAAGTAAAAATTCACTAACCGAGAATGGAAAAATCTAAATATTATTATATGGGGGCCTTGTCCCTGGCAACGGTGACCTGCAGGGCATTGGACCGCGGTACGCGATAAAAGCAACTGAGTATTGTTGTGTTTCTGACCTATCCAATTGACCTGCATTACAATACCGCAGGAAACTACCCGTCGTTCCCTTATAGTCAATACATTTGTAGGTACGGTGCCGCGTGGTTACTGGTACGTGGTTTTGTTAGGTGACCATACTTTTAAATGTTTTTAGAACTGTTTCCTTTGTCATTTAGACCACTTTTTTCCATAGTTGTTCTCAGAGGGCTATCTGCTCTGTGTTAAAGTACATTATTATTTTTTGTCCAACATTAAGAATAACGCAGCCAGGGTTGACATACCAAAATTAAAATTAAAATTAATTAAAAGATTAAAATTACTCCTAGGGTCGGGTTAGGTTAGTAAGGAACGTTCTGTGAGTCTGCTTTCAAATTTACTTAAGACTGTTACAAATGAACCTGCGTGGTCCATAATTAGCTCCTAGGTAGCCAAACCTAATTAAGAATGATCAGCTCGTAGAAACCTCGTAAGATTTCGTAGAGAAAAATGTCGAAGTAAGGGGGAGGGGGGGGGGGGCGTTCTTTTATTCCTAGAAATCTATTCACGAATGTAATACCTTAACTATAATCTACGAGTATATTGAACCCCTTTCCTCAAACAAAGACTATGTGTAAACGTAGATTGGTAACTAAAAAACACAATTAGCTGCCAATACCAGCAATATCGAATGATATTGCTCTAAAATATTTTAATTATTAATATATTCTTAATACTGCGCCACGGAGGAGCGTGAGGTTTTCTATAGCTATTTGCCTAGAATAATAAATGATCTTTAATATAAATAAAGTAGATTAGTGGTATTTCTTCTGAATACGCACGCAACATACTTTGAAAACCTGCAAAATTCGCATTTTGATAACATTAAGGTATTTGATAACATTAAGGGAGCCTTAAAGTTCATATAGAGGAGTGCTGAAACCTAAGCTTTATCTGTAATGTGTGTTACAAATACATTAAGTTAAATAAAATAAAACGTTCGAACGCGAAAACAGAATGCGATTCGAACTGTGAATTTTGTGTGATTTCTAATGTCCCTTATTCAATAATCTCTCAATGTCACGCAAAAATAATTATTAATGCTATCTTATACTTCTATAAAAATCGAGTCTCATTTTTACATAAAAAAATATAACTGACAACGAATTGTATCAGAAAATTAATAGAAATACAAGTTGCAATTGTGCAACCCACGCTAATGACGTATTTGTATTTGTGTCGCAGCTGACGTTATAAAATAAAATTAAATAATAGAAGTATTCTCACTTCATTATAAAGGTCTAAGTACTAATAAGGTAACTGGTAAGATGTAACTAGTAATAATTATTATAAGATAAAAAGGAATACCTATGCATATATTAAATTCCTATATCGCCCCTTTTAATTATGCCAAATCGTTTAGATGCATTCTGTATGAAACCATGCTTACATTTAATTCGTCTAAAGGTACTTTTAAATTTGGGTACTAACCTTGCATCCAATGCTTGTTGAAAATATCAAAACCTATGAACGTTAGACCTTTCGACATGTACCACATTTGATTTCTGAGTGAACATTCTCCCAAATCAGGCATATTGGTACAACAAAAAAGATGCCAATTATATTACAAAACGGTTTATTTACAAAAAAAAAAATATTATTATTTAATTTGACCACAAAAGTAACGTTCCAGTCTGAAAAATTAATAATTTGAAAATGATTCATTATAATAAACACTCGTAGATTTGATTTCAGAAAGTATGCATTATTTTAGCAGATACTGAATTATTGAATTATTTAAATTATGCTTAGCTAATATGAATAGTCCGGTGAACGCTTGGGTTTACCCTTGTGTTGCGCATTCCGTAGATTTACTCAAAAGAGTCTTTACTACACTCACTCGCTTAGTACTAGATTACTTATTTATAATATTTTCCACATTATTTACAACTTAGCACGCATGTTTAAAAACATCAAAATGGAGTCCATACTATGTTTCCAATGATTATCGGTATGAAACAAAATAAGGACAAAAAAATCCTTGTGGCACGCCGGAAGGCGGAGTTAGAATTTACCGGATCAAATTGGCGAAACATTTTGGTCATCTCTTACCGTAAGGGTTGCTCATATCAAAAATAATTTCAAACAAAAGTTGTTAAAAATATGATTTTTGAATGTTGAAAAACCAAATTTTCCCACCCCTAGGACCAATGGTTGGTGCTATCAAAAAAGTTTACTTCCATAACTTTTAGGTCCCTTATCTAAGGAATAAAATAAAATTAAAATTAATTCGATATCTTATATACTAAAAAAGTTAGAGCAACATTTCACTTTTTCGAAAAAACCCCTCCATTCCCGTCCCCCTGGTCTGATTTTGACCATTAACGAATTCGACCGAGATTTTGTGCCCTTAAATTTTATCTATCGGTTTGAACGTGATTGGTGTAAAATTACGGCAGTTATCGTGTCCACAAGAAAGGGATATATATAGATAGATATATAATCTTTTAATCTGAGGATGGTTTCGGGTTCTAAGGGGGTTTGAAACGTCAAAAGATGATGTGGAAATTTTTCGGCCATATTCAAATAAGTTAAATTTGCTTGTCTAGAGTCAGGGGAAATGGAATAACTAGTAAGTACGCATTCGAACCCGCGACCGAAGAATCCATTTTTAAACGTCAACCACTAAACTACCACGATCGCAATAAAAGAACATAAATTATCCATCTTATTATTTAGCGCTTTGTTTTATTTAACAAGAATGAAAAGGCATTTCATCTACTTATCTAATACCGATACCGCACCATGATTCCATTATTCTTTTACTATTTTCATGTAAAGTTTACACTTTTTTTCGGTAAACATGATGAATTTTTATATAGCGTTTAAACATATCATACTAGGAATCGCAGGACCAATTTGCAGGGTTTTTTTTATCTGGAATATCGGGTCATGACACACGGCGTATAATTGTGTAGCCCAATATGATAGATTATATTAAAGGACTTTATTGTTTATATAATGTTTTTTATTCCAGCTAATAGATCGAGAAATACATTATAATAAGTGTCAAATTTGTCTCTCATGCCAGAGACAACTCATCAAATCATCTCATGATTTGTCTCCAGAGGACGATACGAGTATTAGCTTCACGAAATAAGGAAATAACATAAAAAAATATTATTTAATTAATTAATATTAAAATTAGTATTTTTGTTTTAATTACATTCAAACTACGACTTTCTTAAACCGACGACTATTGATTACTAATAATAATTTTCTTTGGAATCATTTCTCCAATCATTAGTTGTAATTGCCGAGTTCATTAATCAAGCTTTAATTATACAGTTAAAATGCGTTTGAATCATATTAGTCTACATTCTAAAATTATGTTTAAATGCTCCTAATTATATTTAACTGTTTCATTAAAAGCTTTCTGAACTAAATATATTATAAATTTAATGATTAACCATTTGGAATGCGAATAACAAAAGCACGGAATACTGATAAATTATGTGATTGGACAATACAGAAAACTCCTCATCGTACCTTATTACCAAAGCCTTCCAGCACATGACCCCACAGCTATTCCTCAATATATATAAAACATATGTGAGACCAATATTGGGGTTGGATTTCAAGTGTGGAGCCCATACTTTCAGAAGGACATTCATATGTTAGAAAGGGTACAAAGAAGAGCTACGAAAATAACTACTGGCCTAAAGAGTAAAGCCTATGAGAAGAGACTAAAAATTCTCAATCTACAGTCATTAAAAGAGAGGCGAGATAGAGGGGACCTCATTGAGACATACAAAATATTAAAGCCTCAGAGAAATATTCACCCTTGATAAAAACACCCAACTACGTGGGCACGGTATGAAGTTAGATAGGACGTCCTTTTCAAGCAATCTCAGGAAGAACTTCATCAGTAACAGAGTCGTGGAAGCATGGAATGGATTACCAGAAAGTGTCATAGAATCAAAGACAGTCAACCAATTCAAAAACAATCTAGATGAACATATAAGAAAAATAAAAACAAAGAAAAAATAATAACAATTTTGATATGGTATAAGATATAGGTTTATCAGCTATGCTGCCTGCCAATTACGAAATAATAATAATAATAATAATACGTATATCGAAAATCGGTCTTGTTTTGAGGTTCATTATTGGCTCCCTTGAATATCTTCATAATTTTTAAGCTTTGTCTTTCCGTAAACTTAAATGAAATAATAGGTAATAAAAACACAATAAACTTAGTTTACTATGTTTGCAACCAATGTAGTCGTATCTATAACAATTTGCGTCTGTTGTCTGTAGCTCGTTGGTCCGGCAATTTTATCCCGCTTGCACTGCAAAACGACCTACCGCAAAACTGTGATACGCATAGCTCATCTTTTAATACAGCTTCCCCTTTGTTTTGTTTATTTAGATGCAAGTCGTGTCAGGCAAATAAATATCCGAGAGTTTTAAACTAGGCTTTATTTTCGAAACTAATAAAAACAAACATGGATTTTTGTGAGCACGCTCTACCGAAAGATAAAAGAACTGCTTGCGACCGTATCTAATATTAACCTGTTCGCTTAAACGCGTTACCCAGAGCTTTTTGTGAATTATAGGCGAATTTAGGTGGTTTACAAAAACAGTCATTCTAATGAATCTAAAAATAAATGCGAATCTGTGCATATTAAGCCCCATTTAGTTACCGCGAGCGCGCTCTACCGTTGGATGGCGGAACCGCTTGCGAGTCGGCATTACTACTCATGAATTGAGCAACACCTGCACGATTCGCTTCGCCCTTCGGATCATTCCCCGAGAGAAGAAATCCCACCCTAGGGCGTACGCATCGAGGCTGACAGCCTTGAACTGCGGCACTTTCTACCACGGCTCCGGGGACTTTACACGGGAGGAAGCCGACCACAAGGGCCTCGTTTGTATTCCCGACAGCCGATAATGCCAGATTCGCGAGGTCTTGCAGCGACGTAATGATACTATTTCAATGGAGACGCTTTGATCCCGTAAATTTGGTAATTATTAGCAAAAGTTAAATTTCAATTTTTATTATTTTAATCAAAATATAATATTATAAATTATTATATTTTCATTTCAATATGTTAATATCAAATTATAATAATATTTAAAAAAATATAGTATTCTTATTTTTTGAAAGTACGTTATTAGATATTAAATGGTGATATTAGTGTTTTTTATATTATTTAAAAGCGTTTGAAATTAATAACAGATGATTACATTTTAAATGGACTAGTTCATCTAAATAAATAATAGTTAGATATTCCAGATAAGTGCTACGAGTATTTTAAGTCCTAAAGTGATTCCTATCGTTTATTATTGTATTCAATTCGTAATAAAATAAAGAGGCCATGGTATAAAACAACAATATCTTTGATTCCTCCTTAATATCTTTCCCATTGCCGATTTGCAATATTCATAGATTTTTATTTAAAATATTGGTATATTAACAAAATGTATTTACGATACTAATTACTAAACCGCCTTAGATGAAGTTTAGTAAAAATAATAGCTCACCAATCGAAAAAAAAACACAGTATTACAACTGCAGAATTATGTTCTATTACTGATATTAAAATCATGTGCAATATATTTCATATATATCATGTGTATATATGAAAATTACTTTTGGGCTATTAAAAAGTATTTCTCTATTCTAAATTTATTTTTAGTTTATAATAAATACCTTGTAGATTTATACTGATAGCTTTTTTAATATAAATACTTTTTTTTTATGTAAAAGCGACTTAAGTGATTAATGGATGCCTCTTTAAATTGCCCTGTTCAGCAAGCGGTTTTTTCAGAATAAATATACCATCTGAGTCTGACATAACTTCTGAGATTCCATTGATGGTTAATAATTATACCTTGAAATAGTATTCAAGTTGTCAGTCCACGTTGAGGTCTAGGTACAATCAGACAATGTGATTCGTCAATCACATGTTAAATTACAAGGAGAACAAATCCCTATAGACGTTTTAATGAGACGAGAACATGAGAGCTAATGTTTAGGCCGTATGCACATTTACAACTAAGCTTTTTATTATAAGTGTGATTTTTTTCAAAATTTTCATTCTGTAAATTCGGTGAGTCATGTGGTGTGAAAGGTTCACTTAGTCGAGTTCGTTTTTGAACGTATTCACGTCAATCCCTCGACTGTGCATCCCGCCACAGTCGGCCATTTCTTTTTATGGGTTCGCGGTACTGTAACCCCCTCAAGATTAAACAATTTTGAAATTTTTGTGGGAAGAAATGAATCAGGCAATTTTACAACGTTTTGTAAACTGTCACCCGGCACAAGTTCTGGACGGCTTTATTTTTAGACCACCTCAAGTTCTACACGAGGACGCGCATACAACTCATGTAACCTCTTCCGTTGCGGAATTAAGACTGATTTTTGGTCGCGCAGAGCGAATTTCGAGGCTCTTATCTGGGGGATTTGATGACGTAAGCTCGCTAACAAGCAACGGACAATGGTGTGTTTTTAGAATGTACACAACCCTTGGTTCAGGAGATATATTTGAATATTTGGCGACGACAAAGTCGCTTCATCGTTAACTCTGGCGGGACTTTATAGGAGGCCTTTTTAAAAACACTCCCCCACTTTATATGATTCATATTTAGTTTTAAAACTATTGATGGTATTAATAAAAACATTGTTCCATTATCCACTATGGATACGGTAATGCGCTCTTTTGACAGAACGATACATGACCTATAGAAGGAATTTTATAACGAGAAACCAGTCGTATTTCAGACTTCAAAGTATCTTGACAGATCTTCGAAATGGGTACGTATTTGTACGACGACTCTGAAACTACATTTTTCTTTTTATTTTCAAAATTATAGAGAGAAAAACAGTAAAAGGGTTATTTAATATTTTGCTAATTAACTTAAATGTCATAATTTATTTTTGATAATGATTTAGACATGACCTCAAATAGCAAAATCATTATAAACGTATCTGGGTACGTATTTAGATGTGTGAGTTTTTAAAAACTTATTTTAAACTTTTCAGGCAGAGTTTATATATATATATATATATATATATAGTAAAATAGTAAAATGTATTGTTTAAATACCGTTAATTAGATGATTTCTATGTTAAAATAGGTAAACACCTTTAGTTTAACATATATAAAAAAGTTTGACAGTACTGACATTTGGAAAATACGAATGCTTTTTAATATTTTAAGGATTGAAATTTTTTGCAAATAAAATATATAGCCAGAATGTTCAAAGAAAAATTAATACCGAAAGCACAGATAGTTGCATCGCTTGAGGTAATGCACGCTGGTTTAAATACAGGCCTGTATTTTATGAAAGTCTTTCACTCTCACCTACCTATCTGTGCGATATGCAATACGGTCAAACTTTCATTAAAGTAGTGAATAAATGATTTAAAAATTAAACAATAATTATGAAAAAAAGTGTGAAAATGTAACGAATATGACGTATAATGAATGAGAAGTGAATGGTTTAATGGATATTTACAAGAATAACTTACGTTCAACGTAGTTTATCTGAAAATGAATCGTTATGGTTAAAAATAAAAAGAAAAATGTAAAATATATGCACATTACGTGCAAATCGTTAAGATATAGTAAAATAGTAAAATGTATTGTTTAAATACCGTTAATTAGATGATTTCTATGTTAAAATAGGTAAACACCTTTAGTTTAACATATATAAAAAAGTTTGACAGTACTGACATTTGGAAAATACGAATGCTTTTTAATATTTTAAGGATTGAAATTTTTTGCAAATAAAATATATAGCCAGAATGTTCAAAGAAAAATTAATACCGAAAGCACAGATAGTTGCATCGCTTGAGGTAATGCACGCTGGTTTAAATACAGGCCTGTATTTTATGAAAGTCTTTCACTCTCACCTACCTATCTGTGCGATATGCAATACGGTCAAACTTTCATTAAAGTAGTGAATAAATGATTTAAAAATTAAACAATAATTATGAAAAAAAGTGTGAAAATGTAACGAATATGACGTATAATGAATGAGAAGTGAATGGTTTAATGGATATTTACAAGAATAACTTACGTTCAACGTAGTTTATCTGAAAATGAATCGTTATGGTTAAAAATAAAAAGAAAAATGTAAAATATATGCACATTACGTGCAAATCGTTAAGATATAGTAAAATAGTAAAATGTATTGTTTAAATACCGTTAATTAGATGATTTCTATGTTAAAATAGGTAAACACCTTTAGTTTAACATATATAAAAAAGTTTGACAGTACTGACATTTGGAAAATACGAATGCTTTTTAATATTTTAAGGATTGAAATTTTTTGCAAATAAAATATATAGCC
This sequence comes from Neomicropteryx cornuta, assembly GCA_020383195.1. Lineage (NCBI taxonomy): Eukaryota > Metazoa > Arthropoda > Insecta > Lepidoptera > Micropterigidae > Neomicropteryx > Neomicropteryx cornuta. The sequence goes on from JAHKQU010000024.1 coordinate 3,624,128, forward strand.
AGAATGTTCAAAGAAAAATTAATACCGAAAGCACAGATAGTTGCATCGCTTGAGGTAATGCACGCTGGTTTAAATACAGGCCTGTATTTTATGAAAGTCTTTCACTCTCACCTACCTATCTGTGCGATATGCAATACGGTCAAACTTTCATTAAAGTAGTGAATAAATGATTTAAAAATTAAACAATAATTATGAAAAATAGTGTGAAAATGTAACGAATATGACGTATAATGAATGAGAAGTGAATGGTTTAATGGATATTTACAAGAATAACTTACGTTCAACGTAGTTTATCTGAAAATGAATCGTTATGGTTAAAAATAAAAAGAAAAATGTAAAATATATGCACATTACGTGCAAATCGTTAAGATATAGTAAAATGTATTGTTTAAATACCGTTAATTAGATGATTTCTATGTTAAAATAGGTAAACACCTTTAGTTTAACATATATAAAAAAGTTTGACAGTACTGACATTTGGAAAATACGAATGCTTTTTAATATTTTAAGGATTGAAATTTTTTGCAAATAAAATATATAGCCAGAATGTTCAAAGAAAAATTAATACCGAAAGCACAGATAGTTGCATCGCTTGAGGTAATGCACGCTGGTTTAAATACAGGCCTGTATTTTATGAAAGTCTTTCACTCTCACCTACCTATCTGTGCGATATGCAATACGGTCAAACTTTCATTAAAGTAGTGAATAAATGATTTAAAAATTAAACAATAATTATGAAAAAAAGTGTGAAAATGTAACGAATATGACGTATAATGAATGAGAAGTGAATGGTTTAATGGATATTTACAAGAATAACTTACGTTCAACGTAGTTTATCTGAAAATGAATCGTTATGGTTAAAAATAAAAAGAAAAATGTAAAATATATGCACATTACGTGCAAATCGTTAAGATATAGTAAAATAGTAAAATGTATTGTTTAAATACCGTTAATTAGATGATTTCTATGTTAAAATAGGTAAACACCTTTAGTTTAACATATATAAAAAAGTTTGACAGTACTGACATTTGGAAAATACGAATGCTTTTTAATATTTTAAGGATTGAAATTTTTTGCAAATAAAATATATAGCCAGAATGTTCAAAGAAAAATTAATACCGAAAGCACAGATAGTTGCATCGCTTGAGGTAATGCACGCTGGTTTAAATACAGGCCTGTATTTTATGAAAGTCTTTCACTCTCACCTACCTATCTGTGCGATATGCAATACGGTCAAACTTTCATTAAAGTAGTGAATAAATGATTTAAAAATTAAACAATAATTATGAAAAAAAGTGTGAAAATGTAACGAATATGACGTATAATGAATGAGAAGTGAATGGTTTAATGGATATTTACAAGAATAACTTACGTTCAACGTAGTTTATCTGAAAATGAATCGTTATGGTTAAAAATAAAAAGAAAAATGTAAAATATATGCACATTACGTGCAAATCGTTAAGATATAGTAAAATAGTAAAATGTATTGTTTAAATACCGTTAATTAGATGATTTCTATGTTAAAATAGGTAAACACCTTTAGTTTAACATATATAAAAAAGTTTGACAGTACTGACATTTGGAAAATACGAATGCTTTTTAATATTTTAAGGATTGAAATTTTTTGCAAATAAAATATATAGCCAGAATGTTCAAAGAAAAATTAATACCGAAAGCACAGATAGTTGCATCGCTTGAGGTAATGCACGCTGGTTTAAATACAGGCCTGTATTTTATGAAAGTCTTTCACTCTCACCTACCTATCTGTGCGATATGCAATACGGTCAAACTTTCATTAAAGTAGTGAATAAATGATTTAAAAATTAAACAATAATTATGAAAAAAAGTGTGAAAATGTAACGAATATGACGTATAATGAATGAGAAGTGAATGGTTTAATGGATATTTACAAGAATAACTTACGTTCAACGTAGTTTATCTGAAAATGAATCGTTATGGTTAAAAATAAAAAGAAAAATGTAAAATATATGCACATTACGTGCAAATCGTTAAGATATAGTAAAATAGTAAAATGTATTGTTTAAATACCGTTAATTTTATATATGTTAAACTAAAGGTGTTTACCTATTTTAACATAGAAATCATCTAATTAACGGTATTTAAACAATACATTTTACTATTTTACTATATCTTAACGATTTGCACGTAATGTGCATATATTTTACATTTTTCTTTTTATTTTTAACCATAACGATTCATTTTCAGATAAACTACGTTGAACGTAAGTTATTCTTGTAAATATCCATTAAACCATTCACTTCTCATTCATTATACGTCATATTCGTTACATTTTCACACTTTTTTTCATAATTATTGTTTAATTTTTAAATCATTTATTCACTACTTTAATGAAAGTTTGACCGTATTGCATATCGCACAGATAGGTAGGTGAGAGTGAAAGACTTTCATAAAATACAGGCCTGTATTTAAACCAGCGTGCATTACCTCAAGCGATGCAACTATCTGTGCTTTCGGTATTAATTTTTCTTTGAACATTCTGGCTATATATTTTATTTGCAAAAAATTTCAATCCTTAAAATATTAAAAAACATTCGTATTTTCCAAATGTCAGTACTGTCAAACTTTTTTATATATGTTAAACTAAAGGTGTTTACCTATTTTAACATAGAAATCATCTAATTAACGGTATTTAAACAATACATTTTACTATTTTACTATATCTTAACGATTTGCACGTAATGTGCATATATTTTACATTTTTCTTTTTATTTTTAACCATAACGATTCATTTTCAGATAAACTACGTTGAACGTAAGTTATTCTTGTAAATATCCATTAAACCATTCACTTCTCATTCATTATACGTCATATTCGTTACATTTTCACACTTTTTTTCATAATTATTGTTTAATTTTTAAATCATTTATTCACTACTTTAATGAAAGTTTGACCGTATTGCATATCGCACAGATAGGTAGGTGAGAGTGAAAGACTTTCATAAAATACAGGCCTGTATTTAAACCAGCGTGCATTACCTCAAGCGATGCAACTATCTGTGCTTTCGGTATTAATTTTTCTTTGAACATTCTGGCTATATATTTTATTTGCAAAAAATTTCAATCCTTAAAATATTAAAAAGCATTCGTATTTTCCAAATGTCAGTACTGTCAAACTTTTTTATATATGTTAAACTAAAGGTGTTTACCTATTTTAACATAGAAATCATCTAATTAACGGTATTTAAACAATACATTTTACTATATCTTAACGATTTGCACGTAATGTGCATATATTTTACATTTTTCTTTTTATTTTTAACCATAACGATTCATTTTCAGATAAACTACGTTGAACGTAAGTTATTCTTGTAAATATCCATTAAACCATTCACTTCTCATTCATTATACGTCATATTCGTTACATTTTCACACTTTTTTTCATAATTATTGTTTAATTTTTAAATCATTTATTCACTACTTTAATGAAAGTTTGACCGTATTGCATATCGCACAGATAGGTAGGTGAGAGTGAAAGACTTTCATAAAATACAGGCCTGTATTTAAACCAGCGTGCATTACCTCAAGCGATGCAACTATCTGTGCTTTCGGTATTAATTTTTCTTTGAACATTCTGGCTATATATTTTATTTGCAAAAAATTTCAATCCTTAAAATATTAAAAAGCATTCGTATTTTCCAAATGTCAGTACTGTCAAACTTTTTTATATATGTTAAACTAAAGGTGTTTACCTATTTTAACATAGAAATCATCTAATTAACGGTATTTAAACAATACATTTTACTATTTTACTATATCTTAACGATTTGCACGTAATGTGCATATATTTTACATTTTTCTTTTTATTTTTAACCATAACGATTCATTTTCAGATAAACTACGTTGAACGTAAGTTATTCTTGTAAATATCCATTAAACCATTCACTTCTCATTCATTATACGTCATATTCGTTACATTTTCACACTTTTTTTCATAATTATTGTTTAATTTTTAAATCATTTATTCACTACTTTAATGAAAGTTTGACCGTATTGCATATCGCACAGATAGGTAGGTGAGAGTGAAAGACTTTCATAAAATACAGGCCTGTATTTAAACCAGCGTGCATTACCTCAAGCGATGCAACTATCTGTGCTTTCGGTATTAATTTTTCTTTGAACATTCTGGCTATATATTTTATTTGCAAAAAATTTCAATCCTTAAAATATTAAAAAGCATTCGTATTTTCCAAATGTCAGTACTGTCAAACTTTTTTATATATGTTAAACTAAAGGTGTTTACCTATTTTAACATAGAAATCATCTAATTAACGGTATTTAAACAATACATTTTACTATTTTACTATATCTTAACGATTTGCACGTAATGTGCATATATTTTACATTTTTCTTTTTATTTTTAACCATAACGATTCATTTTCAGATAAACTACGTTGAACGTAAGTTATTCTTGTAAATATCCATTAAACCATTCACTTCTCATTCATTATACGTCATATTCGTTACATTTTCACACTTTTTTTCATAATTATTGTTTAATTTTTAAATCATTTATTCACTACTTTAATGAAAGTTTGACCGTATTGCATATCGCACAGATAGGTAGGTGAGAGTGAAAGACTTTCATAAAATACAGGCCTGTATTTAAACCAGCGTGCATTACCTCAAGCGATGCAACTATCTGTGCTTTCGGTATTAATTTTTCTTTGAACATTCTGGCTATATATTTTATTTGCAAAAAATTTCAATCCTTAAAATATTAAAAAGCATTCGTATTTTCCAAATGTCAGTACTGTCAAACTTTTTTATATATGTTAAACTAAAGGTGTTTACCTATTTTAACATAGAAATCATCTAATTAACGGTATTTAAACAATACATTTTACTATTTTACTATATCTTAACGATTTGCACGTAATGTGCATATATTTTACATTTTTCTTTTTATTTTTAACCATAACGATTCATTTTCAGATAAACTACGTTGAACGTAAGTTATTCTTGTAAATATCCATTAAACCATTCACTTCTCATTCATTATACGTCATATTCGTTACATTTTCACACTTTTTTTCATAATTATTGTTTAATTTTTAAATCATTTATTCACTACTTTAATGAAAGTTTGACCGTATTGCATATCGCACAGATAGGTAGGTGAGAGTGAAAGACTTTCATAAAATACAGGCCTGTATTTAAACCAGCGTGCATTACCTCAAGCGATGCAACTATCTGTGCTTTCGGTATTAATTTTTCTTTGAACATTCTGGCTATATATTTTATTTGCAAAAAATTTCAATCCTTAAAATATTAAAAAGCATTCGTATTTTCCAAATGTCAGTACTGTCAAACTTTTTTATATATGTTAAACTAAAGGTGTTTACCTATTTTAACATAGAAATCATCTAATTAACGGTATTTAAACAATACATTTTACTATTTTACTATATCTTAACGATTTGCACGTAATGTGCATATATTTTACATTTTTCTTTTTATTTTTAACCATAACGATTCATTTTCAGATAAACTACGTTGAACGTAAGTTATTCTTGTAAATATCCATTAAACCATTCACTTCTCATTCATTATACGTCATATTCGTTACATTTTCACACTTTTTTTCATAATTATTGTTTAATTTTTAAATCATTTATTCACTACTTTAATGAAAGTTTGACCGTATTGCATATCGCACAGATAGGTAGGTGAGAGTGAAAGACTTTCATAAAATACAGGCCTGTATTTAAACCAGCGTGCATTACCTCAAGCGATGCAACTATCTGTGCTTTCGGTATTAATTTTTCTTTGAACATTCTGGCTATATATTTTATTTGCAAAAAATTTCAATCCTTAAAATATTAAAAAGCATTCGTATTTTCCAAATGTCAGTACTGTCAAACTTTTTTATATATGTTAAACTAAAGGTGTTTACCTATTTTAACATAGAAATCATCTAATTAACGGTATTTAAACAATACATTTTACTATTTTACTATATCTTAACGATTTGCACGTAATGTGCATATATTTTACATTTTTCTTTTTATTTTTAACCATAACGATTCATTTTCAGATAAACTACGTTGAACGTAAGTTATTCTTGTAAATATCCATTAAACCATTCACTTCTCATTCATTATACGTCATATTCGTTACATTTTCACACTTTTTTTCATAATTATTGTTTAATTTTTAAATCATTTATTCACTACTTTAATGAAAGTTTGACCGTATTGCATATCGCACAGATAGGTAGGTGAGAGTGAAAGACTTTCATAAAATACAGGCCTGTATTTAAACCAGCGTGCATTACCTCAAGCGATGCAACTATCTGTGCTTTCGGTATTAATTTTTCTTTGAACATTCTGGCTATATATTTTATTTGCAAAAAATTTCAATCCTTAAAATATTAAAAAGCATTCGTATTTTCCAAATGTCAGTACTGTCAAACTTTTTTATATATGTTAAACTAAAGGTGTTTACCTATTTTAACATAGAAATCATCTAATTAACGGTATTTAAACAATACATTTTACTATTTTACTATATCTTAACGATTTGCACGTAATGTGCATATATTTTACATTTTTCTTTTTATTTTTAACCATAACGATTCATTTTCAGATAAACTACGTTGAACGTAAGTTATTCTTGTAAATATCCATTAAACCATTCACTTCTCATTCATTATACGTCATATTCGTTACATTTTCACACTTTTTTTCATAATTATTGTTTAATTTTTAAATCATTTATTCACTACTTTAATGAAAGTTTGACCGTATTGCATATCGCACAGATAGGTAGGTGAGAGTGAAAGACTTTCATAAAATACAGGCCTGTATTTAAACCAGCGTGCATTACCTCAAGCGATGCAACTATCTGTGCTTTCGGTATTAATTTTTCTTTGAACATTCTGGCTATATATTTTATTTGCAAAAAATTTCAATCCTTAAAATATTAAAAAGCATTCGTATTTTCCAAATGTCAGTACTGTCAAACTTTTTTATATATGTTAAACTAAAGGTGTTTACCTATTTTAACATAGAAATCATCTAATTAACGGTATTTAAACAATACATTTTACTATTTTACTATATCTTAACGATTTGCACGTAATGTGCATATATTTTACATTTTTCTTTTTATTTTTAACCATAACGATTCATTTTCAGATAAACTACGTTGAACGTAAGTTATTCTTGTAAATATCCATTAAACCATTCACTTCTCATTCATTATACGTCATATTCGTTACATTTTCACACTTTTTTTCATAATTATTGTTTAATTTTTAAATCATTTATTCACTACTTTAATGAAAGTTTGACCGTATTGCATATCGCACAGATAGGTAGGTGAGAGTGAAAGACTTTCATAAAATACAGGCCTGTATTTAAACCAGCGTGCATTACCTCAAGCGATGCAACTATCTGTGCTTTCGGTATTAATTTTTCTTTGAACATTCTGGCTATATATTTTATTTGCAAAAAATTTCAATCCTTAAAATATTAAAAAGCATTCGTATTTTCCAAATGTCAGTACTGTCAAACTTTTTTATATATGTTAAACTAAAGGTGTTTACCTATTTTAACATAGAAATCATCTTATATATATATATATATATATATATATATATGATCGATAAAAATATACGAAAAATGCACATTTTTATCAGCTTATCCCCATAAAGAACGTTTTTTACTTTTTCGAAATAGTAGACAACTCATTTATTACGCCTGTAATACAATAAACATATTATTAGATATATTACTTACTACACAATTATTTTTTTGTACCTGGAGTTATGCCGAGTTCAAGGTCACTTTCTTATGAGGCGGTTTTTACGGTTTGAGTTTACTAGGTTTTCGAGTTGATACATATGGTGGAAAAGACTGACAAATGAACCTTTACAGTTTTCTAATAATTTTTGTGTAATTTTCACCAGACTGAAATTTTCTAGATTTTTCATATTTTTTAATTTATAGTTTCGGTGACAAACAAAAGAGGAGAGGGGGGGACACATTTTTCGGTACATTTTCATAGAAAAACCTACGAAACGGCCGTTAACATGAAAAATTAAATTTTATGATTATAAGAATTTATAAAATATAAGTTATCTGTAGGAATTTTAACAGTAGCATGTTTGGCCATTAAAAAGATAGTCCTGGGACAGATGGATAGGCGGACGATGAAAGCTGACCTGTTTCCCGTTTTTGACCATTGTGGTCCGGAACCCCAAAACGATAGTGAAAATGTCCCATAGCTCGCTTATATTTTTTTTGGCGCAGGACTTCAAGGAAAACCACAATCGAAACTCTTCGATGAGTACTTCAAATACATGTCGATGGCCATGATCATGAATATGATGTATCCGACTGTTACGAGAACCAGATTGAAGATCGGCGGAGTGCTCTTCGCGACACTGTACATCGGGAGTGGCACCGTCTTCTGCACGTGTTCCATGATCCACAGCATCCTTCAGATGGATATGTACAACGCAACCAGGCAGCTGTCGCTTGTCAATCCCACGTTTCTCATGACGATGAAGGTTTTTTACTAAATATCTTTCATGGAACGGTACCATGTCGTCACTTGCCTTTAATTGCTATTTTTTCTAAGGCTCTAATGTATTTTATAAGAGAGCAATTTAACTAAAAAAAGAACTCTTAGCAGTTTAACATTTATTAAATTTCTCAGAAAAAGAATTGAATTTTTAAAATCCGGTTTTTTTCTATGCTGAAGATCAAGGTATCTAAAAATATGTTTTTATAATTAAATATTCAATGATTAACAAATGTCAGCCTTAGAAAAATGAATCGAAATTAATATTTATCCTTAAATCTTTCCAATCCCGTTTCCTGCAAAATATTGTATCCCAAGAACAATCCCTAATATGCCACGTAGTCATAATATTTTCATTTATAAACCACAAATAGCGCCCCAAATTTTGGGAATACGACATTCTGTGCTGTGACAACATTCACATGCTTACTGCATTTTTATTTATTTATTTAACAGGTTTCCCGACGTACACGTTTCAATTCGTAACATACTCGTACAAGTTAAAAATAACAAGAACTAAATGAAAAAAAAAAACTAATTTAAAACCAAAGAGGTCTGTTCCAAGACCATTCCCGAAGACTTAAGCGAGGGATATCTCTCCTGATTCTAGCACTTGCAAAAGTAACAGTAGAATAGGGCTCAAATTAATTGTATTTATATCACATAGCTTATAGAAAATGTAACTGAAATACACCGAAAGAAATCTAAAAATAAATTAATATTAAAAATACATTTTTAAAAACAAACTTTTATATATGTGTTTGAATGCGTATACAATATTTCGTGTCGGTGCTATTGACCGTTGAGGAGTTCCTTCATTTGGAGCCAATCCTGGGTGTAAGATCAGGTCATGCTTACTATAAAAATGCATTGTCATCGAAAGTGAACCCACATGTTAAATTTCGACTCCGTAGGACAAGAGGAAGATTTGACCTCCGCCGACTAAGAAACATTGCAAGTTAAATAAAAGCTTTATACCTCTTGTATTGGAGTGCTTAAAGGATTGGCGTAATTGGTTTTAGAAAAGAGAAGGTCACATTTGGCGGATGTAAAAAAAACACCTAGCAGTAAATTTAACATCTTTTTCTAAATTCGTCGAATTGTGCGGTGATTATCTGCGTTTCAGAATTCCAAATTCTGTGTGAAAAACGTGTAAAAACTATTAGTTTAATAATTAATTATACAGTGAAGAGGTTGAAACTGGATGGGTCAAGTGCGTTGAACTGAACAAAAAAGTGCCATTTTTGAAGCGTAATATATTTTTACCTATAGCACACCGAGTCAATAAAACTTATTACGTCAGTTGCTAAAACGTTACATTACAAATTTGTTACATTATAAATTTGTTCCATTAGATGTTTGTTACATTAAAAATTTGTCACAGTATAAATATGTTACATTACTTATTTGTTACAGTACAAATATGTTACATTACAAATTTGTTATATTACAAATTTGTTACATTACAAATTTATTAAATTACAAATTTATTACATTATAAATTTCAGGTGATTCTAACGTTCTTTCAAACGAACGAGCTCCGATCATTCATCGATCAGCTGAACGAGCAGTACTCGAAACTGGATCAGATGAAGAGATACGAACGCGATGCTGTGTTGAGATCAATCCGCGAGGGCCAAACCAGCGAGAAGATCTGGATCGTGATGTCGATCATCGTCAGTATTGCATTTCCGTTGGTGGCCTTTTACGAAATGACCTACACGAACCTCCGCCAGAACTACACCAAGAGAGTTATGGTCTTCGAGTTCTTCGTGCCTTTCTTCGACGACTATAAATATGACTTCCCGCTGTTCCACCTCATCTTCGTTTATAGCATGATCATGGTGATCTTCTGCCTCACCAATTTCCTAGCCTTCGATGGCAGCTTCCTCGTCTTCATATCGTTCAGTCGTTGTCAAATTAGGTTAGTTGGGATGAGGCTCAGAGATACTATCCAGAGAATCACGGATACAGAGGAACTGAGGAAAGAAATCGTGGAAGTAATTAAAGTTCACCAGAGAACGCTTCGGTAGGTTATCTTAAACTTTACTGCTTCTGACGGCTATTTTATTCCTTTCAATCTTTCATTTTCCACTCAAATAGTACGAGGAAAAAGATGTTTTTTTTTCTTTATCTAGGTACTACCTACCCGCATTTAATACAACCCACTTCCTTGATACATTTAGGCAGTCATTATTACATTTTTTTATACCTTCTTCACAAATCTTTACCACAAACTTCATTAGTATAGGGAAATATGTTTTTTTTCTTTTCAATATATTTAACTGCATTTAACCATTGATTACATAGATAGCTAGTTTTAGATAGCGCAGACTCATACATTTAGCACGCGCCGAAAAAAATAATATTTCGTTGGCAAATAGCCTAAACGCAAACCTCATACAAACGTAAATGTTTCCAGTTTAGAAAAGCTTATCCTGCAAATACACAGATGGCGTACTGTCTTGTAAATAATTTTCGATATAAACCTAAAGAATATATGGCCATTTGTCAATAAAGTTATAAAATTTCGTGCTTTTTCTAATAAACTACGCTCTTTTATTGATGTTTGAGACATCTACATCTTGTTTTAGCAACCGAAGAGTGGTTTACTCGTATAATGTGTTCTTAGTAGTCTATACCGTGTCCAAGACCATTTCCGTTAAAAAATCTAACTAAATGACCCTGTAATTTCAAATATGATTTGTAAAGACGACGTTTGAAAATTCATCATGAAAAAAATGTAAACATCACGTGAAATAAGCTGATCGTCCACTCGCGATGCTGTGCATGACCAAGGCTACGAGATATCTATCGCGTGGCGTCATGCCAATGGTAGTTTACACTAGCTCTTTAGTAAAATTATTATATTTGGGGATGAATTATTTTGATTTTTTTTAATGTAATAGGGACTTACTCCTAATAGGGAACATAAACAACCCATTATGTTTTCGGGAATGGTCTTGGGTCTGCCTTTAGTTGTTATTTTACACATTTTTGCAATAATACGATTGTAATTATAAATATATGTAATATTATTTACAGATTTGTAAACAGACTCAATAAAGTATATAGTCCATACATGTTCGTGATATTTTGTATGTCATCAATTCAACTATGTGTCACTATGTACCAAATCACAGAAGTGAGTAACCATACATATACATATACATATATATATATATATATATAAAAAAGTAGTAGAAGATAGAGATTAGGTGAGTACCTCTGCTGGGCGTTTCGGAGCTCCGTGGCCCCTTCTTCAACAGCTAAGGCAGATGGAGAAAAAAAGTAGAAGAAGATAGACTTTTTTATCCATCTGTTGACTAACAATAATAAGTATATATATATAAAATACTTGTTATTGTTAGTCAACAGATGGAGAAAAAGTAGAAGATAGAGATTAGGTGAGTACCTCGGCTGGACGTTTCGGAGCTCCCTTCTTCAACAGCTAAACGAAGACTGGTCTAGGTACATCATCTGTCACCTGAAGTACCTACACGTTGGTTTCCTGTTAGTGGTCGTAGTGGGGAGGTGGAATTGATATAATATACATACAGTACATACCTATTTAATTAAAAGAATACGTTATTATCCCAGTATAGATGTCCGTAAATATTAAGAAATTTCTAAACCAAAATAATAATTATTACGCATAAAACATAAAACTAATTTAAAAAAAAATGGATTTGATTTTTTTTTTTTTTTTTTTTTTTTTTTTATTATTCCACGAAGGCTGGTGCCTTTTCCGTGGGTATCTTAGCTTACAATTCAACAATATAATTACACGTTTTTCTTATAACTATGGTGACACTTTTTAAGACACCTTAATTAAATTTAAGATAAAATTAAAACACTGCGCGCTGACACCAATCCCAAGTAATCCTTCCTTTATACAATATAATGTAAGTGTATACTAGAGACGTTGAGTAGTCACTCAATATAATAAACATACATAATAAGACAACAACATAAATTTTTTCAACATAAATAAATAAATTTATAATTTTGACATGAGTGTAATTTTGATGTGGTTTTTTATTGACTTCACGTTTTTAAATGTTTTAATGTCATTTTCTAGCTCATTAAAAAGTTTAGGGATTAAGTAACGTAAAGTACGTGATCCGTAGTAATTATTAATACGAGGAACATTCAATGTGTGTCTTTGTGCTTGCCTTGTGGTGTAAGCATGAACTACGGGATCCTTATATGAGGCGTCTGAGAAGTGGTCAATCAGGATTCAGTGTGCGTTCATTTGCTTCACTGGCAGAACATTGACAAATCTAAATAATTGAGGCTCGTTTTCTCTACTTTCGGCTCTAATTTCCGTTGGTACAATTTGTTTTAGAAGCCTCTTTTGTAAATTGCCGATTTTCGAGATGTAGGTATCAAAAGTGAGACCCCACACTCTTACCCCATATGCTAAAATAGAGTCAATGAGGGTTATATAAACAGTTTTCTTTATATTATATGGCAGAATGTTTTTGATGTAAAATAATATTTTAAGGAAGTACCTTAGTTTATCACTTAGTATTTCTATATGCGTCCCCCAATTGAAATGTTTGTCAAGTGTTAAACCAAGAAATTTATGATTATCGACAGTTTCTAGAAACGGACATACACAATGTTGAGTGTCAGAATCAAGACATGCGTATGTGTGGGCCTTGATTTTGACCTCACCTCTCCGTATGTAGGGAGAGGTCACATACAAGACTTTTGTTTTCTGGAGGTTTATTATAAGGCCATTGTCATGAGACCATCGCACTAGTTGAGAAAAATCAAAATTCATTTGATCAGTCGCAACCGAAAGGTCCTTATGAGATGCTACTAACGCAGTATCGTCTGCAAATTGGTGGAATGAACTGTATTTAAAGATTTTTGCCATTGAGTTACAATAAATAAGATAGAGAGTTGGTCCTATTATAGATCCCTGAGATGTGCCGCTGCTCAACTTCACATCATTGCTGGTGCAGTTGTTGGTTCGGACTTTCATCGTTCTATTTTTAGTATAGTTCTCTAGTAGTGCCTTATATCTATGTCTTATCCCCGCAATCTTTAGATTGAAGTTCTGCTACGGAAACCGGTTTTATTTTAATACATTTCCTCTTTCATATATTTAGTTCTTTTAATGTAGCTGTAACCTTTTCGAACACCCTGTATTATGTTTTGATTAAAAAATATTTTGGTATTAACTGCTGTATTAAAATGTATCTGTCATTTTTCCAGGCATTCAGAGACAAAAATCTAAAATTTGAATATTTAACATTTACACTGGGAACGGTGGGGCAAATATACCTACCCTGTTTTTACGGAAACCAGCTCACGGCAGCTGTAAGTAGCCATTGTCATTTTGTTTGTTTGTAAATTGAAATATTTTTTGAATTGGTTTTTTAATCATTTTAATTGGCGAAGGGAAGTTTGCTAGTGATTACTTACAGACGAACGCGGTTTTACATCCTAACCGTGAGTCCCGGCATCAGCGCATTTTTTTTAAGTATTTCGTTTACATTTCTCATGTAAAAGTATTATCAAAATATAAAGTAACACTTACTTTATCCAACTGCTACTTTCTCTCACACACATACACACATAAATACATTATTACAACATTCATACCTACTACACATCTTATAGTAATGATATACTATCTCTTGTAATATGTATTTAGTATTTAGGCTTGAGATTTTATGTCCATTACATGCATTTTTTTCTATTTTCAATTAGTCTTCCATTTAGGCTTTCTTAAATCATTTTGTTTTTAAACTGTCACATTAATGTTAGTTTTAAATGTGTAACTTATAATTGACCTTTTATCTTAATCTTTATTGTAACGCTGTGAGTTTACAGATGAATATAAATATCAAAAAAAAGAATTTCACGTCTATAAAAGTTCACGTATAAAAATAATGTCAAATTCTCGATATTATCGCGAAATAAGTAGATATAATATATTATTTTGTATTTTTACAAGCTTTTTGAAATGTTCGTTAGTCTATTTAGGTCAAATCTTTCAAGCTGAATTAAAACCACTTCCTCTTATCCTGCAGAGTTGAAATTTGACATGTTGGTTCAGTGCCGATTATAATGCACCTTTATGGTAAGCATGACCTGATTATACACCCAGGAATTGCTCCAAACGAAGGAACTCTTCAAGGCTAACAGCACCGACACGAAATTTTGTATATGCATTTAAAAGCTTGATTTAAAGTTGTTTTTTTTTACTATTAATTTATTTTAGTCAGAAGAACTTTCGACTTACGTATTCTGCAGCGGCTGGGAAGACATCCAGGATATGGGCCAACGGAAGGTCATAGCTATGATCATCATGAGAACTCAGAAGGCTGTTAGAGCCAGCGCATTGGGTATCATCAGCTTGGACATGGTCACTTTTATTTCGGTAGGATACTATACACAAAATGTTTATAAATAACTTGTAAGTTAAGCGTATTTATATAGCGTATTCTCATAATTAGCAAAGGATTAACTTCTACGTACTTGCTCGAATAATTCACGGCGATTAACGAAATAAATTTTACCCTAGAACAGACGTTTATATTTTGTTAGGTAAATATAGTACCAGCTTCCTTGATACACCTAGTGTGCTGAGTTCAGGTTAAATCTAAACATTTTATGGTGCCTTATAGGAAATTAGGTTTTAATATTAGAAAAATCTTTTTATTTTATGAGGAGAGGTGTTATTGAATTACCACGAAATTATATATTGTAATTAAATAAATAAACCTAAATCATACATGGCAGTTATACAGCGTGTGCCAAGTGCATTCCCTATAAAAAAATCTAGCTAATCGGCCCTGCGATATCAAATATTATTTGTATTAATCTGGAAAAAAGTAAAGTTTACGTGATTATAAAAAGCAGTTTATTGTCATACGTTGTTTGTTTGTTTGTGTGTTGTTTGTTTGTTTGTTATTTGTGACGGGTCATTGAACGACCGGGGCTTTGACCAAGCGTGGCCAAAGAGATTGACATCACTGCTATAATAATATTAATAAATTTGGAGATTAATTATTTTAGATGTTTTTAATATAAATACTTACTCGCAATCGAACATAAACACCCCCTTAAGTCTCTGGGAATGGTCTTGGAACATCCTGTATACAAATTCTATAGTTCTTGTTATATTTGTTTGTATTTGTATATGTTTCTAACTAGGATTTGTTTGTAAGAATCACAATGAAACTCCAGACATGAAATTGCCTTTTGTTGCTGTGAAAATTTTTATTTTATCGCACGTTCACTAACGTTAAATCGCGTAAAACCCCTAAATACAGGGTGTCTTGAGACCATTTCCGAACACTTAATGGGGGAGTGTTTATGTTCCCCATTACTAGTAAGATATTTGTATATGGAATTATATTATTAAAGCGCTTGTACTGAATTACCTTTGGGTTCGCGACCCACGAACGATAGTCTTAGTCTTTGACCGGAGCGTGCTCAATGACCCGGCGTCGCATGCTAACGATCAGCTGGCGAACGTATTACAACAACGGTTTGTTATTATCTGTTTCTCGAAAACCTTGATGAGTTTTGATATTTATTTTTAGCACATGATGGCATGGCTAATTTTCTGGATTTTTTATCGGAAATGTTCTTGGGACATCCTTTTTGCGTTATAATATTTATAAATTTTTAAATATTTTATCCTTTTTAATCCCTAATGCAATTAGCCGAAAGCGGAAATAATATAAGACTTTTCGGAGAAATGACACGCTTAAGAAAATTTGTAAAGTTAATAATAATAATTTATGCATTTAAACATGATTTCAATTTGTTTCAGATAATGAATACATCTTATTCATATTTCACATTGCTCCAATCTTCGAAGTGAAGAAAGATTTGAAAAGTTTTTTTAAATAATATTTTACTGAATTTCTTGTTTTTTGATTATTAAGAAAATTATATTTATTTGACAACAATTATATGATACTTTTATTGTGTTATAACAGATTCGTGTGCACGTATTAATAATTGTATTATATAAGTGAGCGTTTGGTACCACTTTGACCTCTGTTCGCTGCCTTCTTAACTAGACTAAATGTCTGCCTTAAAAAGAAGGCAGTTCAAATGTCCTTATTTTTTGATTAGTTACCAACAAAAAATAGACAAGCGTTCCTTCTCAGAGAAAAAAAAAAATACAAAAATATGAACTATATGATATGATTACATTTTAAAAAGTTATAATATAATAAACAGATAAATTAAGTTGATTGATAGTATGTAATCAAGTAGTACATATTAGAGGATTAACCTGGTGTAACCTCCAAATATAAAAATGTTTGTATATATAATATATAATAAAAATCTTTAATATATTCCTCTATTATTTGTATAAGTACAAAATACATTAGGTTTTATACAATAATATTTTGAAAATTGGATGCAATATGTTGTCCTTTCTCCAATAACCAATCGTTTAGCAATTATCCTAATATTTTTTTACCTATAATTGATCGCCATTATATTATTGTATGCTTTAGTACCTAAATATGAGCACGGAATGATATGAGTAACTTCTTTGTTACTTCAGCGAATACTTGCCAAGAATATTGACCAAAATGTTGAGTGGTTTTTTGCACTGACTGTACCACATGCAAACGATATTTTTAACTTTAATATAGTTACCAGCCGCACTTGTATATATCGGCTTTTAAAACTTTGCAAATAACAAATAATGGCAGATTCTGACCCTGAATCAGAGGTGTATTATTATAGAAAAAGATAAACTTAACGCATAGCTTCTCAAATGTTTGTAGACTTGATTTTACACGCACGAATATCGTATAGAGTGGGGTGTTTATTGCCGCAAGGCAATATTTACCAGCTAACACAGAGATTTCGTGTAAATTATTGTCTTATAGGCAAAAAAATAGGTCATCTAAAGTTCTAACCTATACGTATGCCATGTCTAAGCAGATACGTATATGATGGTGATTAGGGTAAAAACAAGTGTGAGTGCCAGGAGACGGGTAAGATGTGTAAACATCAACGTTTGTGAAAATGAAACAAAATGCGATGTTCTTTAGAAAACTTGATGTTTTTATTTATCGGAATGTCGTATCTATTTATTTATTTAGTTTATTCAACAAATTTACAATATCATTCTTTTATGTACCAGCCAAGCCCAAGGCTTATCTGCTGGAAACCAGGTGTGTAAAATACAGATATTAATAATTGTGAAACTTGTTCAAATTATTTGTTCTATATTTTACACGCCCTTTACCATACGATATACATCTTTATAGCTTAGTAGTATATTACAATCAATAAATAAGTATACTTATAATAACATTTTAAAATAATATTTAATACGCTAAGTCATTTTATCTACCAACATAGAGTGTTTTCGTGAGATGTCATAGCAAATATTTCTAACTTCTATTTATTTATTTTTAGTTTTAATATCACTTTAAATTAAAGATCTTGGCAGATTATTAAAAAAGAATGGTATAATGCTTGGTAAGTGAATCAATCTAATAATATCTAGAAATAAAATTACTAGCGCTCTCTAGCGGTTTAAGGGGACTACATACGTGAGCAAAGGACACCATTTGAACGATTCTGACCTACAAATCGTTGCCTGCGAAAAGAAGCCTTGCGCGATGAACGGAAAGGTGTAAACTCTATGACGGGCAAAACGGAGTTTATAACACAAACCGCGGTCTATGATTTTGTACGAAATATTGATAGATAGCATTTATTTAGTTGTGTTTTAAAAAAATAAGGGACATGTTTATTAAGTAAATTTTGTTTTTAATAATAGCACAAAAACATATTATTATATTATGAAAATTTATTTTTTTTTAGAATAAATTATCATTTTTATATTTAAAAACTAAAACAAAAATCCCCAATTTTAGGCAAATTTTGTTATTTTACCATATTTGTTTTGTTTTTTTAAAATATTTTTTGCATAATGTTAAGAATTTTACTTAGGTAATTCCTTAGAATAATGAATTACTGACACACGATTCACTGTCGCCGAACAGCAAATTACACTACCCCGAAAAATCCTAGGGGTCCCTGTATAAATGTTTTCACATCAAAAATAAGGAAGGCGTGAGTTGTGAACACCAACATTTTTCATCGGATACTGATTGAAGGAGAAGGCGTTGATACTGATACTGATAGAACAGCGTTGTAAAACGGAATCCAGATAACGAAGAATACTTCCCAACCTGCAGGGCTAGTCTCAAAACGCGAGCGCAATTTGCGAGGAGCTGCCAGTTTGACGTTTGTAAGTAATTTTAGATCGGCGAACCCTCCCCCCCCGCACCGCTGAAGGTTTCTCGAAGCGCGTTTTTCCCAACTTTACAGAAAACTGTACAAGATACATGAAAAATGCGTAGGAGCAAAATGATGCTTAATAAATTTGCTATAAACCCTTCATACATACAAATGTGATACTAATTATAGTTTCTGCACTGTCTTCAACTGAATCTGAACATTTATCAAATTTTATTACAAAAAGTTAAGTTTCCTTAAAATATTAACTATTACCGACTCGATATTTGTAACTAAAGTAAAGAATGGAATATCCATCTTAACGAGAGGTCTCTTTATTTTACTTCACTATGCTATTTTTAGTTATGTTTTCACCATTTCAAAATTTACTATATGGACCTTATTCATAAAAGAGATTGCAAATAAAAAGTTAACTTATCTTCCTTCATACGAATGTTATTTATTCATATACTTAACTGTTTATATTTTCATCCTATACTTTAAAAATCAACTTCCATGTCCATGTCTATTTCAACCGCATTCTAGCAACATTGGCCTCTACAATTATTACGCATAGTGGTAGATGTACCACTACCAGCCGGCTGGTGGTAAATCGGCTTTATTGCAATAAAAACGTTCAAACTGACAGTTCCTCTCGATCGTGTTTTGAGACTAGCCCTGATGGTCTTGTCTCTAAATTAAACCGTTACGAAATTCGCTATTAGCGATGAGCGAATTATTATTTTTATGAAACTACATTCAATTCTGTTTTTTTCGTATCTCGTATTAACATTTATCCAGCTAGGATTATCGTTATCTTAAACAAATCGAAATGATAATTTTTCAAACAATTGCGATATAAATATTTCTTTTGTTATTCATATTAAGTTTATGCTCAGGGATTTATTATCTGGTTGTTTATTATGTTTTATTTTAAGAGATTTATTATTATTACCATCAAATAAAATTATATATTAAAGGGCACTCAATATTCTTTGTGGTGAGATCTTCAACTAGCCGCGTTTTGGATTTTTTTGAAACTTATAACATATAAATGATCGCTTAAATATTTTACTTTTTTTTATTTACGTTAAATAAAAACGCAAATTCTGGAAATAACATTAATTAAAAAACCTAAGATTACGCTACGGCCTTCAGACACAACACAGTCAAGGTTTATAAAAACTTTATAACAAAAGAGACGCGTACATAATTATTTAATTGAATAATTTCATCTTAATATTATGTTTTCGGTTTGTGTACGATGAAACTTTTTTATGAAACTATTTTTTTTTAATATGGCATCATTTTGGCGCCCCCTACGGTCCTGCGAGCGCCCAGGGCATTCGCCATATTTGTCAGCCTCTAGATGCGGCCCTGGGTAAAAATTACACTGTTTTAAATTCCCATTTAGTAGCACTCTTGATTCCTAAGTAAGTATTTTTTTTAAAGTTATATCTGTACTACGAAACGAAAACACCACAACATTGTAAAATTCATTTGACGCTGAAATTTCAGCCATTGCAAGATTGGAAAAACGTGTCATTAGGAGACTTAATGCAGGCCTATCGATCTGGTAGGCTTTTGGTGAACGAAATTGCTTAGATGGCTGTAACTACAGAAAGTAACCTGTGTATAGCGTATCATTTAAAACTTGAAAAGGACGGAATACTGCCTTCTTTAAAACAAACGATAGTTTAGTTAAGAATGCAGGAACAAGAGTATAGTAGTGTTAATCGCTTCTACGAATTTACTATTTCATGTTTCTTAATTGCAATACAATATTGTCAGAATGTATTGAGAACTTAAATAAATAAGTTCCCTAAATTTGTAAGTGGTCTAATTTCTAGTGGTTGGGTTACGTAAATCTGCAATATATGAGAAAAATGTAAAAATATGAAAGCATCCTTTTATAATAGATAAAAGTTATAACATTAAACAATATTTGTTTAGATTTATCAATTTATTCTATGCGTCAAACTATTTCACAAAAGAAAACAAAAAAAATATTGTGCATTTCGGTGGATGCTGAGGGGCGGATGATATTACTCTAATAATTAAGGTAATCTCTGTCATATTTGTTGTATTTTCAAACAGAAAAGCTAAAACAGGAATGAGCAGAAGTATTTCTAAAATCATGAAAATATACGTTTTGTAAGAATGGTTTTTAATATTCATTTTCTATATCCTCTTTTCTAAGGGCGCTTTCCTGGTTTATATTTTAATGGCAATTTTTTTCTAAATTTTGGGAAAGCTTTCGACTGAGAAGATGACATTAAGAAATGCAGGGGCACTGACAGCATTTCAATAAATCTGATCGATACGAATACAAACTGGGTCTAGCGTATGTCAGTGGACTATATGTTTTCCTAGGCCTTTTCCATTCGACATTTCAATAACATTATTGGAAAATCACATTTTTTTATACGATAAAAACATTTAACAGCTCTGATAGGAAAGTAGAGCCATGCGATAACGATAACGTTATCTGTGAAAAATGTGAACTGAGTTCGCAAGTGACAGTGTATGTGCAGAGCGGTTTCTCTTCAGTGCGCGCGACAGTTGACAAAATTCGGCCATTTTGAAATGTTATAAACGTCACGATGACAGCTAGACTAAAGCTGCTTTTGTTTTACCTCGTCGCGTCTGTTGTGAAATGTGAGTTATAATGTTTGAATTTAGAAAGGCTTGTCAAAAGTTGATACCAGTTGAGTTCATAGGGTCAAGCGAAAAAAGACCCTCAAAAACCCTCAAAAAAAGAAACGAACGAGGTGGATCCCGGGATTGGAGAGAAGCTGGCATGCGCATTCACCACCTATTCTGCATAGCGAAACTATGCCAGACATATTTAGGTTTGACCTAGGTAGTAATAGGGGCTGAGATAAATCTTCAGACTACTATGCATTGGTTGGTCTATGGCTGAAACCTAATTGAAGTTGACAAATAATAGATCAAATACTAGACATTTAAGCATTTGGAATTTGACCCTTATTGGAATAAACCCAGAATCCAGTTAAGAGTACCACCAACTCGCATAGGCGTAACTAGCCATCTTACCGGTGGTGGGGGTGGGGGGGGGGTGGCTAGGGTCAACCGGCATTACGACTTGGGGTTTTTTAAAAAGCAATGAAAGACACCAGAATTTTTGATCAAAACGTTTAATATCTACGAAACAAAACATACAAAATATTTTTCTCTATACCTAAAAAGTATACAAATTATGTTTTTATCAATATCTTACCTTTTACTTACCAGTAAAAGTAGTACAAATAAAGTAAAAGTAGTACCTTTTTAAATAAATAGAAGCCTAAATAATTATAGGATAAACCAATACCTTGTATAATTTTTCTTCTAAATCTACAAATAGTCACAATATTACAGCGTTTGTATGGAGAAATGACCGGGTTGAGTCCTCTTAAGATCAATTATCCTAAGAATTATTTTTTATCCCAATAGTTACATATATTTTCAAAAATATAGTAAAATTGTATAATGTATTGCTTAAATACCGTATTTAGATTATTCCTAACGTTATAATAGTCTTTCGCCGTTAGTTTATATTACTTATATAAAAGTCTGACATTTGGAAAATTCGAATGATTTTTAATATTTGTACAGATTGAAAATTTTCAAATAAATTATATAGCCAGAATGTTGAAAGAAAAATTAATACCAAAAGCACAGATAGTTGCATCGCTTGAGGTAATGCACGCTGGTTTAAATACAGCGCTGTATTTTATGAAAGCTTTTCACTCTCACCTACCTATCTGTGCGTCAAGCAATACGGTCAAACTTTCATTGAAGTAGTAAAAAAATGATTTAAAAAAGAAACAATAATTATGACAAACGGTAAAAATTTAATGAATATGGCGTATAATGAATGAGAAGTGAATAGTTTAATGAATATCTACAAGAAGCACTTATGTTCAACGTAGGATATGCGAAAAAGAATCGTCATGGATAAAAATAAAAAGAAAAATGTAAAATAAATGCACATTACGTATAAATCGTTTAGATATAGTAAAATTGTATAATGTATTGCTTAAATAATAATATATTTTACTTGACAGATAAATACAACACCCAGTTCATAGATTGTAGTAGTTATTCATTGCTATTATTTCTGTTCCTCTCTTACATATACACACACATAAACATTTCCTGGTTATTTTTCACACTTTTTTAAGATGAGAAGTTCGATAATATTGGCCAAAAGGGAATTGTTTAAACATTGAAATTCAGTGCTTTATATTTATAGGTTGCGCGGTCAATAAGCAATTGTTGGTTTTTATTTAATTACAGCTCCATAATATAGAAATTAAAAAAACAATCTTTTATATATTTTTGACCCTTCATTTAACTTTCAATTACTATTTTTTCTAAGGCTCCAATTTCTTTCATAAGAGAGCAATTCAAATAAAAAACAACTATTAACAGTTTATCATTTATTAAATTTCTCAAAAATAGAAATGAATTTTTAAAATCTGCCTATACTATGTTGAAGATATAAGATTAGGATATCTAAAAATATTTTTTTTGTGGTTAAATATCCAATGGTTACCAAATGCCAGCTATCGGAAAAAGCGTCTAAATTAACCGAAATTAATATTTATGCTTTGGCTTAATTTACAACGTTGTTTGTTAAAAAATGGTATAAAATATTTCTTATTATGAAAGAGTTCATCAAAATCTATGTTTGTTGGAGAATAGATTTTCTTCAAAGGCTCTAAATCTTTTTATCGAACCTAAATTGACGCCCATTTGTGAGTAAATGTAGAAAAATAACTAATTCTAAAGAAACCTCCTTTGCACAGTCACACAAATAGAACGATGCTAAAATGGAAATTGTCGTTAAATTCAAAACGATTGTGACTACTCTGAATTCGCGCTTAGTTTGCCACGGCGTAGAAAAACTCATCTTTTATCTAAATACATATAAAACTGGGTTAAGTTTGAAATTTAAAGAGGTTCTGAAAATATGGATTCGTTTCGTATATTTATATCGTAAGCCAATGTCAAGCAGATAAGGGATAAAGTGATATCTGGGTATTAATGTAATTATCATCAGCCATTCGCTGGCTAGCATTGAAGCCGTTATTACATCAATCCAAATAAATGTTCCAAGACTTTGTCTATCTATATTCTATGAATCTGTAAATAGATATTACAAAACTGTTTATATGCTTTATGTTCTGATTATTTTATTGTAATCTTATCTATGTAATAGCGGTTGTTTCCTGAATTAAATAAAATATACATCACAAGATATTCTAAAGATATTGCAAGATTGAGGCGGTTCAGTTATTTGGCCAGAAAAGATTGAAAATGTAAGATTTTTGCAAAATATTCTTTCAACCTCGCGGTGGTATAGTGGTAGCGGTAGTCTAGTGGTTAAGGCGTTGGACTATTACCCTAAAGGTTTCGGATTCGAATTCGCACATAGTCATATCATTTTTAGAGATTTATTATTACCTTTTATTTATTTAAAAGAAAAAAATAACATTAAAAACAAAAAATAGCCAGAACTAATACAAAAAATAGAAAAATACAAAGTTAGGAATTTTAAAAATAACGCTCCCAGGCGAACAATAACAACTAAATAATTCACTCTGATCTTACAAAGGTGTAATAATCAATCTCCGCGGAAATGGAATTTAATAATTCGACTGCTCTCCCAATATTGCCATAATATGGGACTCTAGCACAGGCAAATTTGCCCTAGTTGAGTAGGGTCCATAATAATTGTATATGACGTAGGTTATTTACAAAAAAACCTCAGCCTTATAGTTAATTACAATCGGTGGTCGAACTATTAGAACCATAACACAGACAGAAAAGACTAGGTTCTATAGTATTTCATATTTACAGCAATATTTTATGTTAAATTATTAATTTTAAATTATTATTTCTTACACATATCGAACGTGTGCAATGTGCATGTATGCTATAGAAATATTCTGTTAACAACTCTAAGAGTCTAGGAATATTTGAAAGCCGCTAAAACATTATTTTTGAAAAAATCCTAATTGAGACCGGTATGGTTTTACTAGGTTATTTGTTATAACTTGGACTAAGGAACTTGTAACTAATAAACGAAAATTATTAAAAAAATAATGTTGCAATAAAATGCTGAAATTAAAATAAATTAACAGAAAACAACATCCATATTAAACTAACAACTATTCAAATTTAAAATAAACATTTTATGAATATTGATACCAAAAAATAAACGAAAAGAATATTACAACTATGATAAGTATATAAAACAACATAACCCTTTATCTTCCAGGCCATAGTAGCGAAACTGCGTTTGACGTTGAAAATGACAAAAATGATTTAGATCAGAATTTAGATTACTATGACGATTACGATCCAGCACTTGATAAAGTTGGTTTAAATAATGATACTAAAGCGGATGCTACAGAAAACGTCGAAATAATTGATCTTGATAATAAGGAAAAGTACGCGGTAGAAGAAAAAAATTTTGGGGAACTATATTCTAACAACACTACAACTGGTGGATTTGATGCCAACAATGGTTTAACTACTGAAGAACCACCAATTGATACCGATGTAAACCTCACGTTGGATGCGCTCCGAGTGACGACGATACAGTCTCCTGGTTATCCGGAGCCATACGAAAACAACGTCACGTGGGTTTGGAACTTCGTGAGCGGGTTGGGTTCAGGGTTGGAAATTAATGTCACGGATCTGTCGCTGAATATCCAAGCGAACGATCACCTCACAATTACCATTGGTAAGTTAATATTTATATTTTTTAAACCGAAGAACATTTTATTTTAGCTATAGAATAATAGATTTTGTATTACTTTTAAAAGGATTTAAAATTTTATTTATAATTTAGGCGTAAATTATATCTACGGCGGATCAATGTCCTTCTTTTTTTCAATTCAGGTCAATTGACCTCAAAAAAAAGGAGGAGATTTCTGTTCACTCAATTTATGTATCGATTGTATGTATTTAGCGATTTTGTATATTTATTTTACATTTTATAGGGAATTTCTAAGGGTTGGTATTATTTTAATGTTGGTCTTATTTGATCGCTGAATGTTTTGTCTCGATAAGTTTATTAAATTCATATTATTTTAGTATATTATATATATTAATACATTTATATTATTTATTGTTGTGTGTTAGGTTCCGTGTAATACCTACTACTTTGAATATATCTTATAATTCTCTCTGGTTTTTTTGTGACACACGTGTAGTGGATTATATTTTATTTATTTATTCATACATGTACATTAATCAGTGGTATTAACAATTACTTAATAGCTAATAACATAACAAATGCTACATATATATTCTATATATATAAGAATATTTCGTAGGTGAATAAGAAATACCAATTAGGCTGGTGCCCGTATGAGGATGAATTTATTGATACGTAGGTACTACTTAAGCACCGCTTGCTAAAACATAAATAAATTAATATAGATAAATATAAAATATACCATATAATAAATAATGTAATATATAATATATTATACATTAAAAATATTACACATTATTACACATTTAAAATATTTGAGTATTCATTTTATACACTCAAATAGACGTTATTAGAGGCGTTCACTGACTTCAGACTGTTAATAGAGGCGTGACTTCATAAAATATTATGATAGTTTGACAGTATTGTCATTAACAAATTTCTCATAATTTTTTAAATATTTTTATGCCTGATCATGAATACAGAGCCTTTTACTTGGTTTCGGTTTATCGATTTTAAGCAGTTCGACACCTCCTTTTTTATCGTCTTATATTTCTATAATCAAATTTCTAAATGTCTAATGTCCTCTTTGTCTATTTACCTATTGTTAAAAAGTATATGTTAAATATTTGTTTCGTTAGTTTTTAGTGTTTGCGAATTATTGTATTTTTAATATATAAAGGTTAAGATGATCTTTAATGTATGCTTTTCTATGTATGTACTAACTGTTTATTTGCCAAATAAAATAAATTAAAAAATATTGTAAACGCCTAACGGTCTACACATTTAAGTAGGGTCAAATGCGCTAGTATACACTATATTAGTTTTCATTTTTGGATAAGCGTTTTACTAACATTTTTAAAAAGTCATAATTTGTCTTAATCTTATTTTTTAAATTCAGGGGGCGATACGTACGATCCTCAGAAATTCGTGTTCACAGGATATTTGAAGGAACCGAGGCACTATCGTGTTCTAGACCACGATAGCTTTCGTGTGGAGTTTGTATCCAATGCAAAAAGTTCCAACAATACAGCGTTCAGAGGATTCGAATTATCTGCTAAGCATATCGGTAAGTATCTGTTTATATTTATACATTAGAGAAATTTAAAACTACTGAAGTTATAAATCACTAAGTATTTAAGATAGATGGATAACTCTCAGTAAAGTTTTATCATTTGTCAAGCGTATAAAAGTAATGCGATATCAATACGGCAACTTTAACAGGACATTCATTGAAAACATCTTTTTCTAGGAATAATGTTAGAAACCGAAGCAGAACCATTAAATCCATCACCCCTCTGGGTTGAGGAACCCCTGGAGAACATAACCATCTACCTCAGCGGGAAGAGCCCTTCGGAGTTCCTCGAGGTTGCCGTCGATTTTAAGGCAATACTTCAGGACATGGTATTCTTTTACATTGACTCCAACAATATTACCGTTGCGGAAAATCATACGGAGTAAGTACGCTCGATATTACTTAGGACCGAAATTTCAGTCCTTGCCTAAAGTCGTTCTTATTTAAGATCAACTTTACTTTTAGGCATGACTTAAATTGAATTGTGTATTTCAGTTACTTTTTAGGTTTGCCTTTGTAAAGAATATATTGTTTTAGCACTCGCATCACTTTTGACATTTGGCGGGGTCTAACGTTTTGAGGTTATGCTGTCAGCTGTAGGATTAATAGGGTGTTGTCATGTGTGTTTGATTGAAACAAAGATGTTCAAAAGATGCAAGTTCAGTCAATTTTAATTAGAAAAAACACACTCACACATGGATCACTTCGAATGTACTGAAATCACTCCTAGCAGCGTATTTTAACGCTGACTTAAGGCTTAAGTCGTGGTTGTTTTGATTCTTGGGGCCGAAATTTCATATCCTACTCAAGACTAACCTAAATTATAAGTTAGACTTAACCGATAAACATCGTATTTCAACTCACTATTAGCGTTAAATCGAACATAAGAGTCTACTTTAGCTAAGAATCAAAACAACCTCGACTTAAGCCTTAAGGCGAACTTAAGTGAGTATTAAAATACGCTGCTAGGAGCGATTTCAGTACATTTAACGGCGTTACTATCGCCGGGCGTGCAAATGCCAAATTTGGCGGCGGGAATGCGCGCCTATTTTATAATTTTGTTATTTTGTAATTCCAATTAGAGTAAAAGAAACAATAAAATAAATAAACCACAGAAAACACAAGATCAAAACAAGCATTATATGCGCGCGTCAAAATCCCACAGCTGACAGCATAACCTCAAAATGTCAGATCTCAAAAGTTATGCGACAGTGGCGACAGATATTGTATACACAAATCATAGCGGCGAGTAGCGAACTAATCACGAGTGCGAAAACATATTCTTAACAAAGTCAAACTTATAAACTGAAATACACGATTTCAATTTAGGTCATGCTTAAAGGTAAGTTGACTAAGAACGACTTTAAGCAAGGACTGAAATTTCGGCCCTTAGCTAAGGCGGTTTTTAAGTTCGACTTAACGCTAAAAATGAGTTGAGTAATCATTTATTTATTAAAAGAATTATAAACTTCGAAATTGAAAAAGTTTACAGTTAATATTATACATAACATATGGCCAAAAACAGATTACTATCGTGTAATCATTATACATTTAAGGATTGTGTGAGAGAAGCATGAATGTGAGATAAGTGAACGCGTGAATAAAGCGTGAAAGAAGTGTGTAGGTGGAATGTTGATATGTTAGGATGAGTGACAAGCACACATGAGAAGGTGGTATATAGTTCTAAGCAATATCACAGACAGTCTTAATAAATAATATTTTTTTTGTTTTAATTCTTATTGCCTACTTTCGAAGTCTACCTAACTAGTCTTAACCCAGCTAGGGATACCACATTCACTCATCTTAAATAACCATCAAATATAATTAAAAACCTGTCTTTCTGATCTACAAGAATATTATATATGAAGTACTTCATTAACATTAAAATAAAGACGATTAAAAATTACATGAGTGGGTAATAATATAAAGTTAAGGTTAAAGTACCCACAAGTTTAACAGCTGTAACAACTGAAGTAGGTATAACAGTAATAAAAAACCAAGAACAATAACCTAACTACCGCCAATTTCATTTAACTCACCGCGCAATAATACCAGAAACTGGTTTTATTATCAGTGACAGTGAGTAACGCACTAGGGTGCACATCCATTAATTAAAATAATGGGATCGAAGAAAGAAGGATTCGTATATGAAGTTAGAATTCCGTGATTGTGTAATGTACTTAGCAAGAAGCAGGTAAATAACACATTCACACACACATAAACACTGGAGATTCCAAATGCCTTGGTCTAAATAAAAAGTTATAGAGTCATTTTCTATCAATAGGCACATATTTCGTTATCAGGTTAGTCTAAAAGTTGTAGAAAATGATTACCTGCGACATCTCTATTTTATTGGATCATGACTGTCGGGACAATATGTATTAAGACAATCTAACAGCTAAACGATATATATTTTCCAGTCAAATAGCACAATAAGATGTTTTTCAATTTACCGCGTTTAACCAAGGTCTGAAAAAAAAATGATTTAACTTAAACTTAAATAACCTCTTAATGTAAGGTTTTTTAAAAATCATACATTATTTTCCCATTTTGTTTTTTTTATTTTACTGAACATTTATTTTAATAAATACTCTTCTAATTTTAATGGAAACTTGTTTTACCGATTATTTAAAATATATATACAATTAAAAAGGACGTTAAAAGTGGAGGTAAAATGATAGCCATGATAGCCCAATTAATTATCATGCGGTCCTAGATTATGGGTTAGATAAATAGTGAATAAGTGTAATTAGTAGGTATTCAAAGAAAAATGTAGTAATTAAATAAAACCATATATAGCTTCTTCAGTATATCTTGTATAGTACAGAAGCATATATACAAGTTGAAACTTATGGAAATTTCTTCCCAGTGACATTGGAGTCAAATACGACTTAGTGATCGCTTGCAATGTCAACTGGCCAGACACGGAGAATTGCATTGCCATAACATTCTCGGCGCCAGTTTACTTCAACGCTTCCACTGGTGAATACCAGCTGACAGCCGAGAACATGTCGAAGATGTGGAGTACCTTCAATCAGCTGGAAGAATACGCACAGAAATTTCGAAGTCTTGGGCTTGAGGTAAACGGGTAAAATCGTTTATAATTTTAAACTCTCTCATTGTGACATATCTTCACCTGCCACATCCCCTAGAACCCAAAACCACCCTCAGTTTAAAAGTTATATATCTATCTATACCAGTTTCTTACTGATACGATAACTGCCGTAATTTTACATCAATCATTTTTAAATTGATACATAAAATTTAAGGGCACAAATCTCGGTCAAGTTCGTTAATGGGCAATATCAGACCAGGGGGCGGAAATGGGGAGGTTTTTCGGAAAAGTGAAATATTGCTATAAGTTTCTTATTACATAAGATATCGAATTCGTTAACATTCATATATTATTTCTTGGATAAGGGTGTAAAACTTATCTAAGTATCAACTTTTGCGGCACAGTATAAAGAGGGATTCCGTATACGCACTATGCAAGGGTACGGCAGCTCGTGCACTGTTTGATACAAGTTCATACAATTGGAGTTCGCCTTTCCCCTACTTTAATCCGGTGAAATCTACCTCCCCTTCGAATTGATTGTGGAAATTATCTCATCTTAGTTCGTTTATATTTAAAATTATAATGCGTTAGGATTAAAAATGCTTTTAAATAAATAATAATTATTATGAGTTAGCTAGGAGCTCTTTATGTTTATTTATTTATTTATCCATAGTAGTACAATACAGTATGCACAAAGCTCATAATTCTAAGTTCATAGTTAATAAGTACATTTTTTTTTTAAAATATAAATTTCAAGGTATAATATAATTAGCTATACAAAAGAGATTCAGGCATATTGGATTATAATCACTTCACAGGCGTAATGCCTGTATCGAAGTGATAAATATTCGAGGCACTCAATATTTACATATATATACATATATATACATATTCATATGCATACAAATATATACATAAATATATATAAACATATATATACATATTTATTTATTGCGTAATGTTATATTACTATTTGATGCTTAGAAATTATAGCAGATTTGAATAACATACTACTACATACTATTACAAACTATTACTAGTGCAAAAGTATCAAAAGGCATTTATTTATTCCGTGTGAAATTAGCGAACCGACACACAGGCACACTTAAACACATCAGCGTTAGATTGTCAAAGCTTGGTATAAAAGCGATTGTCAAAGCTTGATACAAAAATGATTGTCAAAGCCTGATACAAAAATGATATGTTGATTTTCGACAGGTTTATCATTTCCCAAACGACAGTGCCATACTGACTCTGTGGATCGCCATATCTCTCGGCGTCATTTTGGGGCTTCTGGTCCTCATGTATATATTCTGGAGATTTAACTGCTTCGACGAATACGTCAGGTTGGTTTTTCCATATTTTCTTCCACCTCAGTTTGAAGTATTGTAAACACATACGACTGTGTCTAAAAAAGTCTCGACGTTTCGGAGATGCAAACACGAGGGTTCTATCACTGATGCGCTATTACGTTCAATTTATTTGTCTAAGTTTTAATAGGTTAAAAGGTTAAAAGAGTTCTTTTTGAGCTCATTTTAACTGAACCACTTTTCTATTTTTCTCTATATTTATCTAAATTTTATATGATTTGGAAAATTTTATTTATGTACAAACGTTTTAAAAACTACTGTGAAAAATACAAGGGTAGGCCCTGAGCTTGATTTTTTGATTTCATACATTGAAATTCTTTAGGTATTTGTTTGAATAATTGGGGTATTTTAACATCTAATTGCCTTTAATTGTTTTATGACAAATGGTTGACTTATTGTCGTCATTGAAGTTTATTTATTTATTTAACAGGTATTTAACATGTATCCCCGTGTACAAATTTCAATTCGTAACATACAAGCAAAAAATTAAAATACTTAAAAAAAAAAATAACATGAAAAACCAAAAATAACCATAACTAATCAGAAAAAAATACAAAGTTAACTACCTATAATCAAAAATAACTCTACCAGGCAAAATCAGGATGATATCCATACCTGTGGAGATAAAGGTATCTTAGGAACCTCCTCTGAGTAACCTTCAGAATATTACAGTAAGTAATTTGACTCCATGAGGACTCCAGATAATGGAAGTGATTTTATAAAGCTAGTAGACGCCTTAAGGCTTACAGCACGCCCACCATCTGTTATGTTTTCTGCGAACTGTTTCAGAATGTCCCGCTTCAGTGACACCGACAGCCAGATGTCCCACAAGAAAAGCGACGTCTCCATGTTTCCCACGCCGCACCAGACCATCCCGCCCCTCTTCGGCACGGAGGCTTACGATTGGATGGACGACTCCACGCTGCCCAACTACGAGGACTCCTACATAGGTTAGCTTGGGCATCTTTTGACACAGGTCCCATCAAACCCGAATGGCTGCTGGCAGATTCGGGGCCAGGGTCTAGTCTTCGTTCAAGTTCAAGTTTTTTTATTTCCGAAGATATTTTATAATGTACTTGTACAGGAATGTTTTACATGAACTAAATGTTGAACCCTGAATTTTTTACTTAATAATGTCTTTTAAAAAAAAACATAGTTTAATTTGTGAAATACCTTTAGATTCCAACCGTCAACATACATATACAATATATAATGTTGTCGCTTGGTCAAATACAAGCCACATAACTCATAGTACGATACTCGCAAAAAAGACTCTGAGCTAATGAAACTAAGCCGGAACCAAGTAAGGATTATAACCAGAACGCCACTACCACTACTTACCACTTACTTACCACGTACTTAATACTTACTACAAAATTATCACTGCAAGCTAAATAAAGCAATATTTGGTATATTAGCCAATGACATTGCAGGTTCTACCAAGAGAGACCAGAAACCCTTTTACATTTTAATTCACAAAAGCCACCAGCTTCTAGAAGCATAATGTATTTAATCATCACCTCAATGCAATCACCACCCTAATGTAATAAAAAACAAAATGTAATCAACAAATCTACGCAATCATCACGTGAAATTTATCATCACCTGAATGAAAACATAACCCGAATATAATCACCTCAATATAATCATCACCTCAACGCAATCACAACATTAATGTAATCATCAACCTAATATAATCAACAAATCTATGCAAACATCACCTTAAACTTATCATCACCTCAATAAAAACATAACCCGAATATAATCACCTCAATGCAATCATCACCCTAATGTAATCAAAACCTTAATGCAATCATCGTCCTCATGTAATCATCACCTCAACGCAGTTACCACATTACTGTAATCATCAACCTAATATAATCAACAAATCTATGCAATAATGCAACCTTGAAGTTATCATCACCTCAATAAAAACATAACCCGAATATAATCACATCAATACAATCATCACCCTAATGTAATCAAAACCTTAATGCAATCATCGTCCTCATGTAATCATCACCTCAACGCAGTTACCACATTACTGTAATCATCAACCTAATATAATCAACAAATCTATGCAATAATGCAACCTTGAAGTTATCATCACCTCAATAAAAACATAACCCGAATATAATCACATCAATGCAATCATCACCCTAATGTAATCAAAACCTTAATGCAATCATCGTCCTCATGTAATCATCACCTCAACGCAATCACCACATTAATGTAATCATCAACCTAATATAATCAACAAATCTATGCAATCATCACCTTGAAGTTATCATCACCTCAATAAAAACATAACCCGAATATAATCACATCAATGCAATCATCGTCCTAATGTAATATTCACAATAATGCAATCATCACCCAAATGTAATCATCATCTTAATGCAACCATCAGCGACCGGGTCAGGTGCCATGGCTGGTAGGCGGTACGACAACAAGACCCTGACTGGCAATGACAACATGTTCTTCGAGCTGGATTCCGACGAGGAAATCGTCATGTCGCTACCAGACAGCGTGACGGCAAAGGAAGAAAGGTAGTAATTTTATAAATAGAGTCATCTTTTTTTCATCTAATTTAGAATATTTAATAAAACACTAAGATATAATATCAATACAGTAAGCAAGACACGCCCCCCCCCCCCCTATTTCATTTGCTGATTAATGTTTGATTGTCGATATCGATCAACACCCTAAAATAGTGCTCTAAATTTAAAACAACCTGTATATCAGTTGCATTCATCATAACAAATTGCTATCAAAAGACACAAGATTATAAACTCAACATTTACGGAATCTCATCACGCGGTCTTTTATCTCGTATTCAAATCTCGCCTCAATGTCAAAGTAATCCCATAAATTAAAAATAGTATTTATTAAATGCAGGTTTTATTATTGCTCCATATTTCTGAAGAGATAGAATTCATTTAAAGTTTGTACTGTAGCGACACCAAGTGTGCTACAAAGGTGGAAGACCTGCGTGTGGCACTAACACACAGTTTGGGGAGGATGGCAATACCTCAGGCCGGCACCTGAGTGTATTGGCTAAAGGAAGAGGATTCATCTTGTCAGCCAACAGAAACCATCATGGCTGCACATGAATGATTTGTTTACCGAAAAGACGATCAGTGCAAGACTATCTTATATTTAATTCATGAAGCCTGCACATCATAAAATTAAATATAAAATAAATAATTGTTAAATTGAGACTACTATTTATACTTACCAGGACTGGGGAAGCCTGCACAACTCACAGTCTATTGCTTCTGATTTTTAAATTCATTGTGTTTATATTTTATTGTGTTTAGAAAATAATTATATTTATTCGTAATTTCTAATTATGTAAAATGGTATTACATTCACCGAGGCCATTAGGCAAAAGTAATATCAAAATACACTAACTTGAAATCGATATTCGGCAAGAGACATTTTGTTTACAAACTACCGTCAGTTCAAATTGACAAAATAAAAGGCAATCGAATGTGTTGGAAACATTCTAAAGGGGGATCGACTCTGCCTTTTATAAGCTCGGCTAGGCGACAAAACGCGAGAGAGGTGGAAATTTAATGTAACAATATGCTATGAAAATGTTCGTTAAATATTTAAATTTATTTAATAGCCAATAAAATTCATTTTAATAATAAATTAGTATTATATAAAGCGACCATTTTGGTTCTAATAAAGGAATAATAAATCAAGTATCATCGAAGCTCGACGTCACGCTGCTAGGGTTCCGTATCTCCAGCAGTCTATTTAATTCAGTTTAGAACACGCGATTAATTAATTAATTATTGAGTAATGTACACAGTATTGTATGTTATGTAAATAAATATTTAGAGACGGAAGTGAAAGTGTTTTCTTCGGTATCCATCATCGGACCTAAGGATCATATCACCTCCTAGACCTCCTTAGTGGCGACACGAAGGACGACCTCCTCTAAAGTACTTACAAATATTTTAAACCATCTTTTAATTCACCATATGGAATATCTGCAATATGATAATATTTTTTCGGTATAAGTAACTCAAAGCTCACCACAATTTGAAATTGATATATTGGCATTTTCGAAAAACAAACCTAATACTAGCTTTTTTGTTTCAGATCAAGAATACCAAATGAGTCGTCGTTCTAGAGATTTTACTATAACACAAAGGAGTATAATATTTTGAATTTTATTTTATAACTAAAAATGTCATAATTAATAATAATTATAATTTATCATATTAAAAAATGTAATATTTAAATAAACTTGTGTGTTATTTTTTATATTATTAATTTCTTAAAAATGCCAGCGAAAAATACATTTTATTACAAATATTTATTAGAAATGATAATACACCATAATTTATTATACTCACGACTACGTTTAAAAAACCTATAAAATTTATAAAAGTCGAAACACAAACGAACCAATTTTAAGTTGTTTATAAGACTCGTGTATAAACTACCTTTTTCTTATAGACCTAATTGAAATCTAAATTTCCATCAAACTAGTTTTCATTTCATCATCTCAAGCAGATTACAAGGCGTGTGCGATTTAAAATGGCACCGTTACGTGTTTTCACCCTCTGTTCATATTAGTGCGCTGATCAGCTAGGTACATTAGAATTCATTTAACCTATTTCCAAGGTATTTACAAACCTAAATACAAAATTTGGGGTGATTTCTTTGCAGCGTTAAGACGCTATTCATAGACAATACACCTACATGTATATATGCAGGCTACCTTAAAACATGAACATGTGTGAGGCCAACTATCGTCGGATAACAAATACCCTCCTTGCCTAAAGGGTTCAGAAAGTAAAAACACACCTAGGCTCGTGACCTCTGTGTGCCAACTTAAAGCCAGATTACATAGCTACCGTACGATATGATCTGATAAACATTGAAAGAATTAATTACCATGATATGTTTGTTTGACTTGATATCGTCGAGATAACGAAGAACGGAGCGGGATCACTGAATATAACCTTACAACCGCCGAGCACTCATTAACGTTACAATTTATTCTCCATCATATTCAAGTCATTTTAATTATCAATTATGATAACTAATAACGGTGAAGTTAATAGCGATGATTCTAAAGATGGTGAACCGATAACTATGTATATCGATGATGAAATAGACAAGGATGCTGTGAGGAGTTATACAAGCGAAACAGATGCGTTGATGTCTTCGGTGACCGATAGCAATGGAATCGGAAATCATGCGATTAGGCCTAGAACAATAGAAATACCGATCAAAGACGATACGATGGACCAAATAGGTATACGGGCGTTAGACGAGAAGAAGGCAATCGCGGAATCCAACTCGATGTGGCAACTCTCTGATAAAATTTCCTTCGACCTCAAGTGAGTACTTAATTTATTACTGAGTAAGTAAAAAAAAAATAATGACGTTTATTAAAATTATGTATGAGAGAAATTTCGAGAGTTTGTTTTCCGGTTCTACACCAACGACCAATTCAAACGATGGGCTAGAGAGCAAGCGAAAGGTGTTGATTTTTGTGGAGATTCAAACTTCATCGAGTGAGTAGCATTCATGTGTTCCTTAGCCAAACTCTGATTTCTATCTGAGTTCGGTTTATAGTAGAAATATCTGCGTGATTTGCCAGTATAGCTGTCGCTTGTACATATGAAAGATTACGCTTGGATTGCCCTAGGTTTGGTGCCTTTTGCGACGTAGGAAACCTTCGCGCACTCTTGTTTTATCTATTTCCAATCGCGTTTCATTTTCTTCGTTCAGAAATTGGTCTGTTTTCAAAATTATTTCAATTCGTCACTTATAGCTTCCACTTTTTGTGATTTTTGGACCAGCAAGTCGTTTTATTGAATGCAGTATTTTATTTTTTTTTGTTGTTTTCAATACCTAATTTTAGACATACAAGTATATATGATATAATTGGTTACTGTGTTGTTCAAGACCCGTAAATTAATGACATTTATTCACAGAAGTGCCACCAGTTCGATAAAGATTATTAACAAACGACCTAGAAGAACTGTACTCAAGTCTGGCGATGAAAATATTTCACAAAGGACCAATCCACAGAAAAGTTTAATCAAATACCTTAACGACGCTATTAATACTATGGTAAGTATACTTAAAATTAAATTTAAAAAAGTCCTCAATTAATGCCGAGCAACCTTTGGTTGGTGATTTAATCTTTCTTTATCTAATTAACAAAATTAAAGTAAAAATGTTGGATTTGTTCCCTCGTTCCGTCCACAAAATGATGTTTCCTAATTATATCGTCTGAGCGCATTCTATCATACAAGGGATTCTAGATTTCATCAATCTAATATCTCTCATTACATTCTGTTCAATTGTCTAATTCTTCCGCGATTTCATCTAAAATTGCGTATTAGCGAGTGAAAACTAAACCGCTTTGATTGTTGACGCTAATTTCAGATAGAATTCCGCTGGAGGTGGGTTATTTTCTGGTTTATCTTCTGTCACGTTCTGACGTGGTTCGTCTTCGCCGTTTTGTGGTACATTGGCTCTTTGGCGCACGGCGACTTCGACCTGATCAATCCACCGTTGCATCCGTGCATCGAGAAGAGTAAGACCTTCCTGGCCGTCTTTCTGATGTCGTTTGAGACGCAGGTGAACAAAATGATATCATTTTTAGAACCTAACCTTGGCGAGTAGGTATATTTAGTTCCGTTATCAAAAAATGTGTAATAACAAATAAATAAATAAATAATACCTATCCATCAGCTGATGGGCATTGCTGAATATGATATTCCATAGTCGTGACTGCAATTTCATAATATTTAACAAATTTCAAAAGTCCTCAAAGTTTGTTTGTGAAAATGACGTCCACATTTTGCGCCGAATATATTGAACGTGCCAAATTTATCTTTTATTGTTACTAAATTTTAAAAACAAAGATGAAAATAAGATACACGTTCGAATAAAACTTCATTCTTTTTAATAACAAATATGAAATATGTCACAGTATTTTATCTTTTTAATTTTCCAGACTTCGATTGGATTTGGAGACAGAGTCGTAAATGAACAGTGTCCAGAGGCAATATTCTTGATGATGATGCAGGTGACAATATATACGAGTACATACGTACACATACACACACACACTCGCCTGTATACAGGCTGTTTTTAAATTTAGGGCATACCTTTTAGGTTGTTGATCTATATGGATAACTAAACCGGGCTCTCGAAAAAAAGATATAATTTCGAATTAAAACATTTTCATACTAAAATAACTTTGTTGTTTAACTTTGTTCAACTGCACTCTCCAACATAAAAATGATTTATATTTAATATTGAAGTAATTGAGAAATATTTTTTGCTGATTGTGGAATATTGAGAACTCTCCTAAAAGGAGCGGCCTAAATTTAAAAACACCTTGTATAAAACGCCGAAACGTCTGGCATTCACTCCGTAAGCCCTCTCTATTTTTCTAACATCTGTATTAACAGTATATTACTACATTTTTACTATTATTAAAACAGTAAATTACCGTAAACATAACATGCACTACCAGAAACGTATAACAGCTTCTTGTGATGGTTTCATATTTGTGAAAGTACGACGCCATTAAACATTAGATTAATAATCATAGATTATCGTGTAACAAATTACTTTCCGCTTTACCCGTTCCAATTCACGCGAGAACTCACGGCGGGGATTTCGATGCTTGCTTTAACGTAAAAGTTTTGAAGTCTTTGCCCGCGGATATTTGGGTGTTGGGCGTTTGCAGGTTTGTAGGTCTAAATAGACAGAATTTAATTAACGTCGTTTAAAAAAAAAAACATTTTATAATACTGATTGGTTTATCTAGCAAATAATAATAATAATAATCATTATAATTATCATCAAATATTATGTCACTCTTAAATTAGATGTAATACATTTCAGCCATTTCGATAGTAATCTTTTATTCTGCAACAAAAAATGTACGTCTTTGCTCCTAGTAATTATTACAATTAATTGTATAAACATTAGAAGTACAATATAAAAATTAAACTAAATATTTATTTAAGAGTTGTGGAATTAATCATATTATATCAAAATTATCTAGATATTTGTACTGAACCCGTGAAAATACTATACATAATACAAAACAAAGCAGATACGATAACCTAAAATAGTAATTTAAACTTTTATTAAAATGATAAGATTACGCATAGTTTATAAAAGTAAGAAATATATTACTGACTTATAATAGTCTTTAAAGTAGTTTAATGATATCTCTAAGACGTATTTTTTAATGACTTTTTTGTACCATTTTTTGTAGGAATGTCATTTAGTACTGCGAACCCATATGATAAAATTCAAACAAATATTTATTATTCCCTTTTAGGTTAGGATTTTAAATGTAAACATATTCTAAGGAAAGTCGTAATTTACATCTAGAATTACCCCAAAAATTTTATATCTTAATATGATAAACCAATAAACAATTCCAGTTAGTTTTTGCTACCGGGATGATAGGAGTGATGACGTCGGTGATGCTGATGAAGATGACGGCCCCACAGAATCACAATCGAGAAGGGATTGGATTCAGCAAAAATGCCGTTGTATGTATATATTTTTTTATGATTGTATTATATACATATACAGGATGTTTAGGGGGTGTTTGTGTTCCCTATTACGAGTAAGAAATTATATCAAAGTATGCGAAAATAATCCATCCCCAAATTTACTATTTTTATTAAAGCTCTGGTGTGAATGGCCTTGTGCGTCGCGACTCGCGATTGATATTCGTGGCGTACGGTCAATGACTTGGTGTCGTAGAGGACGATCAGCTGGCGAACGTTTTATAACGGTTTAACCTAACCTAACCATGATGAATTTTGATGTCGTCTTTACAAATTATATTTGAAATCGCAGGGTTAATTTACCTC
This sequence comes from Neomicropteryx cornuta, assembly GCA_020383195.1. NCBI lineage: Eukaryota > Metazoa > Arthropoda > Insecta > Lepidoptera > Micropterigidae > Neomicropteryx > Neomicropteryx cornuta. The sequence goes on from JAHKQU010000024.1 coordinate 3,664,550, forward strand.
TTTTTCTTTTATCGGGAATAGTCTTGGGACACGGTGTATATTCCCATCTGTCATTAAAATTATGAAACTGAGTGCTTTTATGGATGTTTGAGACTTGGTGCGAGATTTGCATGGTTACTAAAGAATGGTTTCCAAGTTCTTCTTATCGGTTTCTTAGCATTCTTTTATCACTATAATCAATAGAATTCTAATGTTTTAAGGAGATCAAATATAAAGTGTTTTTTTTTTTAATTGTAGATTTGTATGCGAGATGGAAAACTATGCTTGATGTTTCGGGTATGGGATTTACAACAAAAGCATATAATCAGTACAGATATCAATGTGTATCTGCTGAGGAAAGTCAGGTTAGAATATTAAATATATATACAAATAACCTTTAGGCATATTAAATATATAAACATATTATTACACAAAGGTATTATACAAAAAAGTAAAAAGTCATTAGCAAACTATTACATTTAGCACATTAATTAGCAGCAGTAGTAATTAATACAATACATTAGTTTCGACATTGGCAGCACTGATTTTTATCCTAGTGCTGTCACTTTTTTTACAGTTAGACAGTCAGTCTAATTTGAGTAGCGTTTTGAGTAGCTTGAAATTAAATAAGAGAATTTGTTGTGGTCGGAATATCCGCTGACCCCTTCCTTTAAAAAACCCGTTCCTCTGTAGTTTGCCGTGAGCGAGTGATGCACCAGTGGAGACCAGCACAAAGTTAACGGCGCCTGGAGTAGCAGTCCCCAGAGAAGTTTAAGCTGGGATCGAACAAAACAGTTCGGTGGTTCGTTCCTTTGTTGTACCTATCCTAGCACACTTGTCAAATTCTGCACGCATTTGGCCAGGCTGTGATAACATACATATAATGTTATCAGTATAAATTAGATACTAGTTCGTTCTGTTAAAAGCATATGTTAAATTGGAGATGCCTGTAGTCGCCTTAAGTTGTTATTTATCTATTTCTATGTAACTGTCATTATGTATAAGCATTTCTTATACAAATAAATAAATAAATTGGAGAAAGCCTACATACACAACCCATTTGTGTTTGTCTCGTATTTAAACCATTCTCTTACCCATACTAAATCTAGACAAAAGAGGAAAAGGCTACACTTTACAATTTATCGGACGATTGGGTCAAGTTAGGTGGCCCAACCAACCGAAAATATTGAGTAATAGTAATTAAGTTAGACAACTAACCTACAGACGTTACAACTTATCAGTTTTGTCGGAAGTTGGATCCGACAAATTGTGTCGTCTGTAACGGCTACCAGAGAAACAATGTAATAAAAGTATTACCGAAAAAACAAGAGCAGCTATGACACCCTGTAGCTATCATATTATATCAACTGCCTCTATACATTGTTTAATAGTAGTAAATTATTAAACCAAAATCACACCTCTTATATCTCCCACGCAGACTACTCGCGCCTGCGGTACTAACTTCTGATGGGTTGCTTCATTTCCTATCTCCACTTGTGCCTGCGGAACTTTTAGTCCATTCGATGTGCGTTTTGGATGGCAATAGAGGCGACAGTGGGTTATTTTTTTTTTTAGGTCTGAATAGATTAAAATACAAAAAAATATTCAATTTTATCATGACATTATTTCAATTCATCATAAATTTTATTACCATTTAAGTAATGAAACACGGATAAAATATTTCAATTAAATAAATTAATCATAATGTCGCACTGGACTTTCTTTTACTTGTTTTTATTTACGCACATATATGTGTTTTAACTGGTTAGTAATAAATGATTACGTCATGTTTCCAATTAAACATTATTGTTAATTTATGATTCATTTATTAGCTAAAAATGTATTGATTTTAATATTATACATCTATGCTATCCGATCAGCTTCCTATGTTATTTAAACGGCTATGCTTGTGTTTGAAGAGCATCAATCTACACACAAAAAATCAACTCTTTCGCATTTGTACTTTTCGAGTTGCATGCAACGGACAGACGGTCAATGGACGGGGATAGTAGCTTCTTATATATGAATACATCATACATAAATCACCCATAAAATCATCTCATTTCACCATCATCCTTCATTGAAATCACATATCCATTATTTTTATATTTTATGTTAAAATATCATCCTTTCTAATTAGATGGTTACATAATATTCGACAATATTTTACACTAAAGAGGACAGGTGAGAGTTAAAAATGTATTTTTATAAAACTCAGCGCTGGGTTTAAACCGACATCCTGCGCTCTCAAGTACAGGACCTCTTTAGTACCTTTATAAATATTATGCTATCCAGCACTTTATCAAAAAATTAAAAAATTGTTCAAAATTTTTCAATATTGTCAAAGATTGTATCATTTATCTTTTCAGGCGATTTGCCGCTATTAAAAAACAATCATCAAATATAAGTCAAATAATTTTATGAATGTATGTATAAAAGCTAAAAAATAGCTAAAAAATATTGTCACTCACACTAAGATGAACCTATTCGCGTATAACTAACCCAGAGAGGGTAGCGTAAGAAGCATTTTCCTATTTTCAGGACAGCTGAAGGGGAAAACGTGGAAAACTACGCCACGCGCTTGAATCTGTTCAACAGAGGAGCATTTCTGATTTGGCCCATCACCGTAGTTCACGTGATCGACGAGACGAGTCCATTTTATGAATTATCTTCCGCAGATCTGCCGCATTGCAAGTATGCACCAGTTTTCATTCTCACACTATGAATCACCTACGCGATTATCATACAACTGAGGTTACGCTATACGCGATTTCAAAATAGCTTAACAGAAAAGCATTTGACATAGTCGATAACGATGTCGACTCGTTTGATTTCTCGATGGCTAATCTAAATTTTTCATATATCATTTGGGATACCAACAACAAATTACAAATACAAATAGTGTCGATTGGGTAATCGACACTCGACTATTTGTATTTGTAATTTGTCAGGGCGATTGTATATACGATGTTCAAACATGCACTCACACACACATACACACACCGTCACTCATACTTTCATATCATGCACATCGCATATACACCTAAAATATAGTTAAGCTCATCAAAGTATTAAATTTACATAGGCATAATCTCTAATTGGCCTTATTATTTATTTATATATTTTAGGGAAACATACAGCGTAATTTAATTTATAAAACAGTAAATACATAGTTATTAATTTGGCAAAATACATGAATTTACTGTTTAACAATTGAATTGAAAGGTAGATTCACCTAGAACTGGTTACATGAAAAACAAAATTATGAAAAACGTAATTTTTTCATATTTACACTAATAAAAATATGTATTCATTAGAATATGGGTTTTGCTAGACTTTTACCTTCTAATTGCGTGTATGATATGTGTATATTTTATTTATCTTGTTTTTGAATGAATTCAAAGTACAATTAAAAATGTATTAATTCCAAAAGTTTACTAACATATTCTGTGAAGTGTTAGGTTTTGCGCATAGATTGTGTTCGTTTTATTCAATAAAAAAAGATCTGTTGATCTAGCAATTCGTTGGGGTACTCTAAAGTGGATACTTTGTAGAGATAATTGTTAATAGATATTTTTTTAAATTATAAAATAATATTTAATACATTGAATTGAATTATTGAATTATTGAATTATTGAGTATTGAATTATTAATAATTTAAATAAAAATTAGCATGGCGCAAGAACGGTCAGTGACCCCCGAGCGCGCGGTTCGGGAAGCACTTCGAAGAAAAGCATAGTTTTTAATAATTTAATTACTTAGGGTGCTTTTTTTATATTTACCGATTAATAGTTCCTACGCAGACATCTCTAATTGAATCTATAAACGCGCTGTTTAAATATATGTTTGCATGTTGCATGTTGCATGCTGCATGTTGTGTTAAAGTTATCCATCGCTGATTATGGTTCTACGTGTCTGTTCGCAGGTTTGAGGTTGTGGTGTGCCTCAGTGGCGCTTCGGTAATTACTGCTTTGACCTCCCAGAGCCAGACGTCGTACCTGCCGAAAGAGATTTTTTGGGGTTTTCGGTTCAAAAACGTAATCAGGTAAAGTACCCTATATCAAATACCAGCTCAGAGGGAAAATTCGCTCTGCATTTATGTCTTATGGAATCATTGGTTGGGGGGTGTGATCTGTTCTCTATATTTAACCCGCTTAAAACGGATCTCCTAGTTGAAAACATAATTAGTTATCGTGAAATATAAAGAAAAATTCCAATATAGAAGAACTTACAAGTTACAAGTTTGATTATTATATAGTGGTTTTAGATTGCTCAATTCTTAAGTATAATTTGACAATCATTAAATTCTCCATAAAGAGAATTAACTATGTCTGAAAATATATCTACTCATTGAGCTTACGTTCACTAAACAGCCTTTAGATAAAATAGATTGATACATAACAACGCCCAATACACGCAACAACTCTTCGGGAAGAGGCTCTTTAAGCATTGTTATTCGCACAGGGCATAAGAAAAAGATACATACTGAATCGAAAAGAGAAAAAATCTTAATCTAATCTAATCTTAATTGAATCAACGAAAAAAGTATATTTTCTAGTTAATTATAATCCCGAATAGGTAAAATGAGGAAAACTCTAGTTTTTTATAAATTGTTTTAAATATACTACCGTGGCAAAAACAATTAAATATGTATTGTTTGGCAATCATTTTTTTTTTATTAATCTTGAGAATATTACATCAATTTTATTAATCTAAGATTTTCTTCTACCAATAAAAATATGAGAAACATAACAAAGCTTACTTTATTATGGGCAATCTTTTTCGTGGTATTATTATTCCATATCTTTTAACCAGGTTCTGTCCGTCGATTGGTTCCTACGCCATAGACATCGACTACCTCAACTCATTGGAACAGGTGAAAACTCCCCATCACAGCGCCAGAAGGGTGGATGATATCTTCGCGGAGGAGCTGGAGTCGAGGCGCCGGAGGCAGCATGCCGCCAGGCACAGGCCCCTCCACGCCTCCGCCTCGTTTCCCCTCTTGTCCCCGTACTCCAGGCCCAAGTGGCTGCCTTCGCTATCCTCGCCCCTGGAGGGGGGTCGCGACTGATGGCCAGTCTGGCGATTATTGACGCGCTTAAGGGGACTGAGGACATACGTGAACCAAGTACACCGTTCGAGCAATTCTGACCTAGAAATTGTTGCCTGCGAAAAGACGCCTTGCACGATGAACGGAAAGGTGTAAACTCTATGACGTATTATACACAAACCACGGAATACCATTTTGTATGAAATATCGATACCATTTAGAATTTTTTAAAAAAATAACAGATATGTTTTTAAAATCCATTTTTTTTTGAATAACCCAAAAACATTTATTTTCTGAAAATTTAAAAACTTTTAGCATATGTATCATTTTCATATTTAAAAAATAAATCAAAAATCTTCAATTTTAGGTTAAGTTTGGTATTTTATTTCTAAGTTGTTATACCATGTATCTCAAATCGCATAGGTAAATCCCTCCTTCACTTTATTCCCATCATATAACTATATTGTATATAGGATGTTCCTGGTTTCATAAGCAAAAAATGTCATTTCAAAAACATGGTGGTTTTCTTTTTTTACATAAGGTTTAAAGATTTTTTTTAGATAATTCCCTAGAATAATAAATTATGTTTAATGTAAATAAACTAGATTACTCACATCTCTTGTGAATATCTCTCTTAACGCCTTTGAAAACCTCTAAAATTATATTTATGTATATAAAATTGTATTATAATTATGTAGGCGCCTAGGAAGGCTTCGTCAGGCCTATGCAAAGGTCTTCTGGTTTAACATTTTTAGCGATATTCAAAGTTTCTCACTAAAATATTCAAATATTCGATATTCAAAGTTTCTCAAAGTATCAACTAAAATTTCTCATACGAATGTAAAATGTCCAATCACCTTGAAAGGGACCTTTACATAAAATCTGTTAAGATAATGATAGATCACAACAAAAAAGTACGTCATATTCGTTACATTTTCACCGTTTTTCCTAATTATTGTTTAATTTTTAAATCATTTTTTTACTACTTTAATGATTTTGACCATATTGCACATCGCACAGATAGGTGAGAGTGAAAAGCTTTCATAAAATACAGAGCTGTATTTAAACCAGCGTGCATTACCTCAAGCGATGCAACTATCTGTGCTTTCGGTATTAATTTTTCTTTGAGCATTCTGGCTATATAATTTGTTTGAAAATTTTCATTCTGTAAAAATATTAAAAAGCATTCGAATTTTCCAAATGTCAATACTGTCAGACTTTTATATAAGTAAGTAAACTAACGGCGAACGCCTCTTATATACAGATGCAATAATTAGAATATGGATTGTATAAAGTTATTATGATAAACATAAATATTTAGCACTTTTATCTCTAATTACCTATACATGTCTCAAATATTTTACTTTCCTTATTTTTGAATAAATTCAAAGTACAATTAAAAATGTCTAATTCCGAAAGATTACTATTATATTTATGACATATTCTGTGAGAGCCTATCAATATCTTCTTGCAATTTGAGGCAGTCATCGCCACTACTCAGTCGCATAAGAAGATGCGATATTCTAAAGTTCTTTACAATTTTTTGTTCATATTTTTTTTGGTAAGTAGGTAATTTTTGGTGGCTAAAATATGTGGTATTCATTTTACGCACCACATCTAAATTATTATAAACTACCCTGGTAATATGAAGATAATCAACTTTAGTATGTGTACTCGTATATGTATAAATATGGAACAATATCTTTTAAATAAGGTACGTGTAAATGCGAAAAAAGCCGCTCTGATGGAAATTGATAATTTTTATGACTGGCCTTCGTGCTGTTTTCAGTGGTTCAAGGTTTGTTTGTCACACAATTGCCCCATCCAATTAAACCATAGCCTGAGATCTTGACACAGAGCATGGGCTTTGGTTTAATATGTAAATTTTATACTTAAATGAGCTCCCTAACTCTACTCCATAAACCACTAACTTGCCTAATCATGCTTAAATTTTAATCTATTTATATTTCAAGATATTTTATACTCTTAAAATTTCTAATAGCATAGGGAAATCTATGTATGTATTTCCAACATTTATCAGACTTTTTTCATGGATGTGTTTATTAACGGTGGGTTCTCAATATTCTTAATTACCCTGATACTAAAGTGTATGTATCGTCTTGGTTCGAGTGTAGGATCAAGAAGTTTTCGTCGAGCCAATCTTTTACATTGACCAGCCCATTGCCAGTGTGAGAAGTATCATCAGCAAAGGATTTTATTGAGTTTATGCTAGTTTTTAAACAAAGATGATTAATACGTATATTAAAAATAGTACGGGACTTAGAGTATTGCCCTGTTGAACTCCAAATTGGAAGTTTTGCTTATGAGTATTATCTAATTTCGCACCTAGTTGAAGAAGCCAGTTTTAAAAATCTATGGCTTAAAACGCTTAGTTTTTAATTAACTTATATGAAAAGGTATCTCCTAGCGTAAAAAGATTTTTTTAATAAAGGTCTACTCTAGTTAATCAAGAGACTTTTTTTAAAAACTTGTCTTGTATTTGGTAAATTTCTTTAGGAAAGCTAAATATAAATTGGAGGCCTATAATTTTCCTACAACTTCCGTTTGAAAGAATTTTTGATATGAGCAACCCTTACGGTGCAATATAAAGAGGATTCAGTATACGCACTCTCGCTGCGCAAGGGTAGCGCTGGTTAAGGTGCGCTGCTGCGCGGGGAGTGGATTGCGCAATGCTTGATACGTGTTCGTACAATTGGAGTTTGTCTATCCCCTAATTTGATCCAGTGAAATCTACCTCCTTCTCCCGGAGGAGGTAGAAAAATCATATTTAGTTAAAATATGATTTTTAACCTATCAGTAGTTGCAGGTGCCCTACTCCAGTTCCTACACGTAGTTATGCCCCCAATCTTATATCAAATTAAATAACATCAAAATGAAACAAAAGATTTTTTTTTTTATATATTTAGAACAAGAAAATGTATAATTACAACCATCGAGGATATTAGATATCTTAATATCGTTATAGCTATTTTAATGAAAGTGTGACAAATATTTATATTAATTTTTTTTCTCATTTTTAATAAATTGCCTTTACATAATGAACGCCTCGCGTGCGCAATGTACACCAATCAATCATTGATACATAAATCATCAATCAATTAATATTTTGAGGAAAATCCGCAAAAATGATGAAAACCATTTAATACCTTCATAATGCGCGTAGAGCGCGTCGCGCTGTTAAACGTTGAAATAGATTAAATCGAGTTATATCTTTAACGAAACAGATTTGACTGTTACTTTCATACATTAATTCAACAAAGATACAATCGCGCCATGCTATTTCCTGAATTTAGAAACTCATCGGAATTAGAAATTACCGTGTTAGATTCACGTCTGGATTGGCGTGATTCAGAAAAAAATAACAGTATAAAATTCGCCAGAATTTAGGGAGATAAATCAACTTCATCGTTTAGAATGCACCGTTGAAATATTTACATTTTCGAAAAGCCAGAGGAACCCAGCGATCCTTTTAAATAACCAGTTCGTTCAACAAAATTGCAACCGCACCATTTGTAAATTGTGTTTGTTAGTTACGATGAACATTCGTCATGATGAACATGCGTTATTGTCATGAACTTCTCAACCGTATTTGAAAAATACCTTTCATGCGAAAATAGGTACATTATTTTGTATTTTGATTTTGATTTTGAATATAGTAAGTACTTATTAACACGATTAACTTGTTAAAGCCCATTTAAGTAACACCTAATTAAGGAATTAAGCACACATGACGGTTCTCAAATTTTAGACAGTTAACCAATTAGAATATCTGAATATCTGTTATGATTTTCTTACAAACTGGTATACATTAATTAAAATAATAATTCATCGGCATGCTCGTAAAATATTACGGTTTAATAAATTCTAGATAAGGCATTTCATACAAACGTTATTCTCATCAGCTGCTACACTGGCGACATCTCACCCGCCCCGAATCATAATTAAACCTACAATCATAATTAGCGTTTCACAATAGAACGTGAAAATACCAAAATACTTAATATTAAAAAAAAAAAAATTATAGTTGCAGATTGTTACAAAAAATATAATCGAAATGATGGGCAAATTGTAACCTATAAAGAATCGATTCCTATTTTTTTAACACCCCTACGGAAGCTTCTGCTAGTTATGATTGTGTCTATAATTCTCATCGATATCGATGGTATCGGTTGCAATTTTCGCAATTCTAAGAAGGTCTCGGCGTCCACATAACCTAAAATATATCGTGAATTACATTACACAACAAATATTTTCTAACCAGTACTTGTTAATAACCCGTCATCTAAGCATTATCGTACAAAGTATAAAACTCTTAATGTAACTTATACTCCTCGTATTTTTTTTTAATGTTGGAAGATCGTCCTTGTATATTTATTTATTATCAAACGAGCATCGAATATTTTTTGTATAATAATTTTATTTTGACTCCTACATAAGGGTCAAATTGTCAATGCCTTTGGTTTAATTTACATAATGTAAATATAAGTACATTATATAACAAAATCCTAATGCAATAAGATTTAACTTGAGATCATAATTTATAAAAGGCAATCAAAGTACTTTAGCTGGATGCGATGAAATTATGCAAAAAGTTATTGTAATTCTTTCGTTAAATCAGATGAATAGGTCATAAATCATATTGAACATACAAACTCCAAAAATATGTGATGGAATATTGTAAATTTCATCAGAAATATAATGTTGGTATAATTGTAGAATATTTGGGCAATGTTAGATATAAAAACACGTTACAATTGCATTCTATTTAGTTAAAAACACATTGATTTCCCTAACCAAAAACTCCTTAATACAAATTTCGATATTATTGTGCATAAGTGATCTTTTGAAAATATATTTTGAAAATATTTACGGTTTGTACTTATTTGGCAAAAAGGGAGTTTCGATTTAGGCTTATTGAATCGCAAATGTAACCTGCATTATCTTACTGATTATCTGTAAATATCTACTTGAGCGTTTCTCTACACTTTCAATTCTTATCAGCCAAACACTAGAGCGCTGCGCCAACTGTCCTAGAAATCTAAAGATTAATTTCAACTAGGTCTTCCTTTGAAAATTCTTGATTTAAGCATGTTCGATTACTATAGCCTACAATCCCTCCACAACAATAGTCTTCATTTCCACAGCACCACTCTCCGATTCACTTAACACTGACCGCAATTCTTATCATTAATTGTTAGGCACTGTTTTCGATTTAATATTTTTGTTTGAAACAACAACGCAAACTGTCGCAACTAACGAAAAGATTATTTTATACTTTTATGTGTACTTAATACAAAAATCGTCTCATCTTGACAGCTAACAATAAAGTGTGAGATAATCGTACGGATATTGCGACAATTACTACCTCTAATGTTGAAGTTTTATTATGGCGAAACAACAGAAGTTTCGAGTAATGATTTACTCTATTTTTTACGCTTTTCGCGTCTTATGTTAAATATATTTATTTTATGAGTACCAGGATTTAATATTAAACCCTTTATATAATCTTGTTTTACAAGGATGTGATCGGGTTGCTATAAAAATACAGTTTGCAGCGCTCTAAGTTTCTAAAAAAATATTAACACACATTAGGTAAATCTGATGAGTATATATATGTAGACGTTACTGAACTGGATATATTTTTTTTTGTTGCCCTTTCATAAGGCATTCTTAATTTTAGTTACAGAATCTGTGTAGCATTATGAATCTTAAATTGAAAAATAAATAATATTAGACAATGTTAAAAAAAAAATAATCAATGTACTTGGATAACTACCAAAAATATTTCCAGCTCATAGCATTCTATAGTACATAATACAATCATAAACATTATACTCATGTAAATGTTATATATTAATTTATAGCATGACAAAAAAACTACATGTCGATAAACGAGTAGCTATCCTAAAATGATTGCTTATAATAATGTCAACACTATTATTATTAATGTAGAGAGCGTTTTTTATATTTGCTTGATCACATTTGGAGATTGCTTTACAAGCGTCGGGAAGTCTTTCTTAATACCTTGATTTATATATATTCTAACGTACGGTGGGTGATTTTATATGGATACATCTTAGCCAGGGTGCCACTGCGACCTCATTGCTTATAAACCACCTTCCCTCAAGAGTGAGCATTTTTGTTTCACCCTAGGCATCTATTTGTACACATAACTCTTAAATACCTGTTTTTGAATTGTTTCAATCGTATGCATATTTGACTTAACGCTACTAAGCCTAGAAGTGATAAACAAACTATGGTCCGATTTCAAAAACAGACCGATTTCTCCTACGAAAAGAATACGAAAATCGGTTTGTACGATAAATCAAAAAATCGGTTTGTCACTGAAATTGCCCTTTCGGGACCAAATTGGGTACTGCTGGTCACTTTTAAGGCGAGTATCGTTCTAAGGGTTGTTATTTTTTTTTTCGAAAGATCTTCATATGTCTCGTTACTGTTTATCTTTCATAAGTTGTATAAACAAAAGTATATGCTTTTAAAATTTTTCAATAATTCCAGGTAATTAAGAGGGGGAGGGGAGCTATAACTATGTAGCTCACAGTGGCTTCCAAAAGTGTTTTCCTTAAAAACTAGTTACATCACTTTTTTTCATACTATTCAATTAATTACACTTTAATCGATGTTTTTTTCAGTACCACTGATTTTCAAGAACAAAAATATATATTATGCGATTTCAATTGGTATAAAATTTCTGATAATATATTACGAGAATCTATGATTAATTTGATCGCACATTCGAACCCTATTCTGTTTTCTGTAAAATATAAAGGTTATTAGGGTAAAGTTTAACAAATATTAGCATTTTTCATGAATAATAAAAATTACTCTAACATATATAAAATATTTATGTAATAAAAAATAAAATCAAAACCTTATTAGATTAACTCAACTTACCTTATGCAAAATATTCATAAAAAAATTGAGAGTACTATAGAAAAGCAACAAGCTTGTATTACGGATATTTAAATAATATATATTTATTAAATGGATTTCAGAGATAAGGCTTTGTTTTAAGTAAGAGCGTATAACGGCGGTTGAGGCAATAAATAAACAGAATAGGGTCAGAAAGGAAATATTAAAATTATTTTGCATTAGTGAGGGTTGTTTCATGATAGGATAGTCCCAAAACATAGATAAAAATGTAACTATTTAACCGATATTTTATCCTGCCTACTCGCATAATTCAACCATACTCAAGACACATATAAAATGTTGGTACAAGTTTATCCTTGATGTATAATTTCAAAAAATGGATATCAATATATCGTTTACTTCGACTGCAAAACAATCATATGGAATAATATTTTTATTACTTCATATCACATGAAGACACATAGAAGATTTATTGTAAAATGTTTGTTTTAGGTTGCTTTAGGTTTATTTTTCCTCCAAAATATAAACTTACTTAAATGTCTAGATTATTTTAGGATTGATTCATGTAAATTGAGACTTTAGAAGATTTCAATACATAAAACAATCTACATACTTACATCCATGTCGAACACCATAAAAGTCTTTGTAGGAATGATTGTGTTTGTATCGATGTACAAATTTGTACATATTAAACGTTCCTACATAAAATTATTATTATATTAATAATGGACTAGTTTAATTTAACGATTGCTTGTATCCCTAACTGACACTTGAGGTATACTTAATACTTATGGTCCATTAACTTTAGGTTAAAGTTTACGGTATTTCTGCGTATTTCATAGTGTCGGCCACGTTAAATTTTATTTATTTTTTGCTATCGTCACAGCCTCATTTTATCCTAATACATGAAATTCGACAGAATTTAAAATATCAATTGATTTCTGAATGCGATGCCACCAAAATATTGCCATGGTACGTCTAAATAACTCCAATATAATTAAAATACATCGATAGAATTTCGTAAGAATACAATGCAATAGAATAATTATTTGACCTAGAATATGCCTCATTTTTAATGGCTTTATAAATTAATATTTAGTTACTTAGATTACGGAAGTTTCAATTTTATTTTCTAACTCTCTGAACTGCAATACTTCATGGATTAGGGCTTTAAATTGCACTTCAATTCACTTCAATGGCAAAGCATTGTGCAAGGCGCTACAAACATAATAAGGACAAGAACATAAGATCTCACAGTACAACCGAGGCGATTTTAAGTAACAGAAAAACTTATATTAGTTCTTATTTCTTATGCTCAGGTTACAATTCAGTCTCTTTTGTGTGTATTTTTTTTTTTATTTGGCATGCCAAACATTCCGATGACCAAATCTTATCCTTAAAATGTGCCTAGCTTATATTTTTGGAAAATGATTTTAAGCGTCATCTTGGAATTCCTATACAAATTCTTAAATCGATAAATGATCTTTTGCAACTTATAATTATATTAGATTTATATACACGCACCGATATAGAAACAATTTCTAGATTAATCATTGCTAGGTGAGTACATTCGCACCGACATCCACCTATCGATGTTTTTATATCGATCAAAAGACGATAGAAATTTTTTAATTTTATTATTACACTGAGTTCGGTGGATGAATCCGGGCGAATGCTCTCGAAGCATCGAAGGAAAACATGAGTATTGGTCGTAGACCACGTTCATTGCACATTACTAATCTCATTATTTTCTTTCGTTTAAAAATACTTTCCTAAATTAGTATTTAATTAGATAATTATATATATTAGTGGATATTTTGTTTATTGCACTTTTTCTTCCATTCCGTTTGTAAATTTATTTGAGTATAAAGACATTTAGTGAAATTACCTACAACACGTATATTTTATATTTTATTATAGTGTTCGGATGGTGGTAACCGTAAGTTCGGGCGGAATACACGCTCGCACATATTTTCTCATTCACGCGAGTCCATCAATCTGCTTAATTAAATATAACCTCAGAGGGCCTCGACGAAACGACCATGTCGCGATCCTTATGCGCAATGCTTTAGAAACACATTATATCCATAACCTTAAACCTACCTGCAACCGACAAGAAGTTACCATTCCCTAGGATAAGAAGTAGATAAGTAGATATTGCTTAAAATTTTCCCTTATTCCTTAATATTTTAATTTTAAAGCAATTAGTACTGTTTATCAAAATGGCATTCGTTATGTACAAATATTCTCGTATCCTAATATCCAACTCGTACATTTTACAAGGAAGTACGTCGTTTTAAGTCGATATTTTTAGTCACTTATAAATATTTGATTTGATCACAGTTAGTTTTATTTATTATAGTACATAAAGTTATAGAGAGTATTTTTTTTATCTAAATCTAAAGTTTATAGCCAAGGGATCGGCTAATCTATGACGTATTCGCGTGTGGTTGTGCTATTTGTATTAACTATTCGTTTGCTTTGTCAACATTTTATTGATTTGTACATTTTCTTAATCCTATGCGCCGTGGGATTTATACGAGTGTCTGTTTTATTAACTATCACTAATAAGGAAAGTTTTGGATATCTATTTCGTTAGTTAATATTGACATCTATTGTCCATGTTATGCAGTCGTATCTATTATTATTAATTAATATTTTACACAACCTTTGTATAACCACAGCAGTTAATAATTAACCTGTATAGCTAATTAAACTTCTTGCCGAGTTCCCTCCGAGACAATCTCAATTTAACAATCCGTCACTATAACTCATTAATTTAACAATCCGTTACTATAAATCATTCTTACACACATTATTAGCTTAAGTTAAAACTATGTATTGCTGTTTTCAATCCAAACATGCGTCGCATTTTTGACTACTATCAAAATAAGACGTAATGTGGTATTAGCTGATTACTAAAATATTATTCTGAATTTCAAAAAATATCAAGGTTTTTTTTGAGTATTGTTAGCAAAAGTGATGATATACTAATCAAATTTTAATCGTTGCACATGTATTAAAATTTAAAAAAAAAAAAATTGTAATATATATTGGTGCAAAAGTGACTGCTCGTGCGCGCGCCCCCCGGAGATCAATGAACCCGTACCACAAACACACATACATTCACACAAAAACGCGCGTACAACACAGTTACCACCCCGTCTAAGTCTTAGGCCGTTTAGACTGACATTATTATATATCATATATATGTATATATATTTATATATGTAGTTTTTCTTTTTTTGCTGAGCAAGAATGTTTCATGAACTACTTTTAATGATAAAAACGTGAAATGTATTAAATTGAACCATCAATAATTAATAATAATTGAAAATCTCGAATGAATACAATAATTATAAATGTAAGAGCGGAATATCTTGTAGATAATAATATAATAAAGATGGGAATAATATTTATGGAGAGCTAGTTAAGAAAATGTAACGATGATTTGGCTAAAACTCCGTTAAATTATCATAAACAGGAAAAAGACAGCGGAATATTAATAAATCTGACACTTATAACCATCGAATAATAAGATAATTATTTGCCACTGATTATTTTAAACACTGATTAGATTACTGCATTTTAATAAACGATTATTTGGTAACAACATCCATTTCTAACGACTAGATTATTTAAAGAGAAGCAAAAATAACTATAATCATGAAAAACTGTGTGAATAGTTTTATCGATGCCTAAAAATAATTTACAATAATTAAACTTATACAAAAAATACACGCAAAGAGACATAGCTTGCTTCCACTATTGACCGAATAGCATTAGAAATTTGTGTTTTGACTAGTAATTTATCACGTTCAACATACTATCTAGCGGTCAATAGCTGCAGCATGCGATGCTTCTTCCAGTGACACTACGAGGCGCAGCCACTAAATTAGTACGTTTATCGAAATACTTAAAAGCCGTAGATTTTTCTAACTAATAATTAATAATGAATAAGTTAATGAATATAAAACGGTAGTACCGCACAGGCAACGGCCACACCAAAACACACGAAACTTACGAACACAAAGAATACAATAATAATAATAATAATAATAATAATAATTAATATAATTAAATATGTTAAATACAAAGAGCGACAATAAATAATGTTTACCTTCTACGATACTTAATGAGGAGGATCGAATGGCGCCAGGTATCTGGCGCCTTTGGAACTTTGTGCGAATTTTAGCCCGCGCCGTCTTCACGTCGATATCGATATCAATTGACGTGGGCTTCGATCACTAGTTGCGACTGTCGGCGTGACGTGACGTCTGTATCGAGCGAAAGCGATCCGAGATGACTAGATGGACAGAGTAGGGCAGCGCCGCTTAGATGGTCTTTATCTTGTTGGTCTTGAAGCTCACTTGCAGCACCCGGTTGCCGAGGGTGTAGCCGTTGAGGGACTGGATCGCCACGACGGCCTCGTCGTAGTTGGTCATCGTTATGAAGCCGTACCCTTTGCACTTGTTGGTCTGCAGATCCCTGATCACCTTGACGCTCTGCACGGCGCCGAACGGCCCGAACAGCTGCCAGAGAACGTTCTCCTCCGTCTCGGGAGCGAGGTTGTACACAAATATGCACCACTCCGAGCCCACGGCGCCCGGCAGAACGCCGCCGAGTAGTTCGCCGGCGAGCGGCGAGTACCGCTGCAGTCCTTTGTTGATAGCCAGCAGACTCTTTCCGGACGAGAAACGCCCAAGAGGCGTCGGGAAGCGCAGAGCTGCAGGGAGATAAGCTGCGAGGGGTGCTAGGGCCTTGCTGTTATTGCTCGGATTGTTGGCGAACTTCACCGTAATCGGTTCCGTGGCGCCTTTCGGAATGGTTCCGTTCAAATCCTGAATGGCCCGCTCGGCTTCGATGCGCTGATCGAATCTTATAAAGCCAACACCCTTCGAGATGATAGTCTCGCCGGCGGCGGCTCCCAGTGCGCGGAGACCCGTGTTGTGGTCGCAGAGTATCCTAGACGTGATGATGCGCCCGAACGAACTGAACATGGCCTCCAGTTCGGGCTGGCTCATCGATTTGGGCAGTCCGGATACGTACAGATTGGCGCCCTTGATGGCTTCGCTGCTCGGGCGCGCGAACGACACTTTGATGGTCTTGTTCTGGAGTCGCAGGCCGTTGAGAGTGGCGATGGCCTTCTCCGCGTCCTCGGCGCGATGGTAGTTGACGAAGGCGTAGCCCAGGCTCTGGCCGCCGTGCAGGGCGTGATTGAGCGCGTCGGGAAACGCGGCACCCTTGTTGCGGATGAGCTTGCACGACTCCACTTCGCCAATGCTGGAAAACAGCGATCGAATCTCCTCCTGCGTCATGCTCTGCGGAAGGTAGTTGATGATCAGATTGGTCTTGGATTCCTCCCCGCCGCCGTTCTGCTGTTCCATCTCGACGCCTTTCGACATGGTGATCGGGTTGCGCGGATGCGGTCGGCTTCCTGTATTGTGGTCGGTAAACGATTACGAAAACAAACGCGAAACTAAAGGTACGAACGAAATAAAAAACGGATTATACGGAAACGAAAAAAGTATAGACAACCTGCCCGGTCGTTGGCGCTGTTCACACTATGTGCCGGCGCCCTCGACAGGCGCGGCGGCGGGGGGTATTGATCGGGGCGGCAAGTGGGGTCGCGTGGACGGGGGCGCAGGGGCGCGGGGCCGCCGAGTGGGGCGCGCAGCGCGCAGGGGCGGTCACCCTCTGCGCAGCGACCGACCCCACCAGGAACTGCTACTGAGAGTTCCTATCCGCGCTCTCTACGTATACAATACACTCGCACTGATTTATCGCAACGCAATCCTTCAATAGCGTCCTAAATTTAGGACGTGACTTTTTTTATTTCATGTTGGGTCACAAGGCGATTATAAAAGGATTAAAAGATTTTTTCGACTTCCACGCCATATTAGCCAATACTTATCCGTATTTTTTTAATATTTTTATAAAGTGAGCCTACATTTGATTCTTTAAAATAATAATTAGATAAAAATAAAAAAAAATAACAAATAAGTTGGCTAATTATATAATAATGAGAATATATGTGCATTTTTATATTTTAACTACCTATTTGTCAGAAATATAAAGGCACAAAAAAAAATAGTTTTACTTTAACATTTGTAAAAGCCCAGCGGAGGGAAAAAATCAATGCAAATCCGTATCTAATTACCTAATAATGTGTTTCGCTTAAAAAACAACTCATTAATATATCTTACTAATTTGTATTCTTAATTTTATATGTATTCAATGAAATATTAAATTTATTTATTTTATAATTAATTCCAGATAATACATAAAACGTATTAATTTGTAATATATAAATTATTGATTGATGTGTAATATAAGATATATATATATATACTTAAAAAAAATGTGCGTAATAAAAGAATATCAGTTGAATCCATAAGTTTTGTAAATCGGTCAAGTATACGATATTTACTCGCAAAACTCTACACAAAATAAGGAGTGAAAAACATATTTACGATTAGGAAGCTTGTGTGTATGCGAGAAAGAGATAGTTTTGGGGGTGTGAGGGAGAATGCGTATGCGAATGTTTGTTTGTGAATGTATCAGTTATAAATATAAACTATACATAATGGAAACATTACATATTTACAAGATACAGTTTTCGTGTGTGAAATTTGCATTTTGACGCGTGCCACACGGGACAGCAAACATGCATGCATACTTAAACAGACGAAAATCCTGTCGGCCAGCCGTTCATTATCATTTTATAAAGTGCATTTATACATAACAATACCTCCGTGACTTTTGACCGATTTCAACTGTAAAACACGGAAAAAATGCAACATCTGTTTTATCATATTTAAATTTTGGACCCATTATTAAGGATCCCCTTTTACTTTCGTGCAACGCTTTGCATAGCCGCCCCATAGTTATTGTACGAGTAGGCCCAGAGCCAGGAACATACTTCTTTTACTGTGAGCGAATAAATGTCGCCGCTTAGTGGGAACTGCTGTGTGTAGTGTTCTGTAAGTCAAGTTCAAATTTAAATATATAAGCCTGTCAGTAAATAACGCACCTGCTTGGATTAAAAAAAAACTAAAATCATGACAAACCACGGGTAAAAAAAAAACATCAATACACGAGTAATATCATCGGAGCTAGCATGAAGTTTCCTTGACATCGGCGTTCGTCTGTGAATGTATTAAGAGGATTGAAAATTTGCAAATGCGGATGAAACAAAATGCGGTTTACTTAGAAAATTTGTCGTTTTTTATTCATCGAAATGGGTTTGTAATTAATGAAATAAGGTATCAGTCGACATTAGTCGTTAACGCAAATTAATGCACTCTCTAGTCGTTTAGGTCCAAGGTACATGGTGAGAAAAAAAATTACTAACGTTCTCTAGCGGTTTAAGTCCAAAATACATGGAGTACAAGTAAGGAGTTCATCTTTTTGCATCGCTTATAATGTTATTGACTTACTCTGACGTTACTAGCATCACTGACAAGCCTCACATGCATCAATGTCACCAAATAGCAAATCATTCCCCTCTGAAAAATTCTAGGATTCCCTCTATGAATCAAATCAAAAATCAATTTCCTTGTTGATGTTTAAACCATTTTTATTTGCACTACCCTCTAGTAGGTAAATTTATTATTTCTTAAAAACAACTGGTACAAAATATTGTTTTTATGTAATATATTGTTGGCTCTCGGTTTATTAAGTCAGGGTTGACCCCTTGAAAATAATTAGTTTCGCAGAATGATTTAAAGCTGTCTCTGACACACTTTTGGCTTAAAAATCCGTCCTAACTAGACTAGACCTACCTACCCGCGTTTATTATTTAAACAGCGTTAATGTATGATTAGCGACATTAAAACAAACAAAAAAAACGTCTGTTTCGCGGCATATTTTGCGAATGCGAAGCTGATATTTTTCAAACTGCAGCCGTTGAATCTTATAAACACTCGACCTTGCTTTTGCCTTGAGTGTGAGATATTCATTTTCAAATTAATGCGGAAAAGATATTTCTTTCTGGCATTCTTATAAGTTTGAAAGGATTTTTATTTCTGCCTGCTAAAATGACACAATTCTCTGAAAGAATATATTTTAAAAAAATTTCGTCTACTCAATTTAAGCCAAAATATTGACCGCTAACAAAAAATAATGGTCAATTAGTTTCACCAGAACATCTTTGCACGACAGAATATATTAGCACAGGAAAGACTATAATTCAGTCCTCCGTACGTTCGTATATGCTTACCGTCATGAATCCTTGTTTTTACAGGGAGCAAAATTGGTGCTACCCTCAGAAATGTGGATTGCACTACATTTGGATTTTATTTTATTCGAATTCTGTGCGTGCAAAAACTCGTTTTTCATAGCTATCTATATTTTTAGTTTGAAATGTTGAGCAATTTCACTAAAACTGTTAAATACACAAATTTCTCACGCCCTCAGTAATATTTGTTGTTTTAATGATTTAAGTAACGATTAATGTTTCACCTAAAGTAACGAATGAATAAATTTATTAATATTGTAATTTTGTTTTAGTCTATTCATTACAATTTCAATGTTGCCACAAGCAAATTTTATTACTCAAATATATGCAATTACAATGTAGAGTTCCAGCTAAGACTTTTTGCTTTAAGACTAAGACTTATCTGCCGGTTTCTTAATCTTAATTAAGAACATTTTATTTAAACATGCATAAAATATAATACAAAATACTTAAAAATTATTTAACGTAACTCATGTGATTTACAAACAAAATTAACTAAACCTAAATAATTTTTACTATAGTTTTTCCCATAAATTCTTTTAATTAAGCGCCTCATATTTACAATAAATTAAACCGGGACTGGAATTTAACAAAATGGACCAACAAGTTAAAATTGATGATAAAAGAGTGGCTCATTGAGCTAGGTCGATTTAAGTCAGAGCAATTAGTCTCTTCATCATTTGTGTAATCATGCTCTATTGCGACTTACTAATATAGTTTCTTTTTCCTATGGTATAATCCCATTACAACCCTTTCTCTATCTCTCTCTTCATTTCCACAGCGCGCCCTCATAAATACCTTTTCTCTCATATTAAAAAGTTTAAAATATATAAGAATGTTTTTTTACTACACTACTCTACACTACACTACATTACACTACACTACACGACACTAAACTACAGACTACATTTTTACTATTCTATACAATAACAACACTGTATTTATTTTATTATCGTTAGATATCTCCGTATACTTCGCATTCAGGTCATTTTTATTGGAAACAGATAAATAGTCCATCTTAGGACAGGTGTTCAGCACCTAGTTAGATGGATATGGTGAAGTTTCTGACATGCCACTAAGTGCGAATTTAGATGAGAGGAGATGTATCTCATTTTCTCTTTGTATGTTTATAAATAAAATGTTTTTTTTTGTAATAAGTGTATGTCTAGCTGTAAGTTTTTTCTGTGAAACAATAAATATTACAATTGAGTTCAATTAAAATATTACAATTGAGTTCAATTTGAGTTTTATTAAAGATTTTCTTTTAAGTTGTCAAGAGGTATTTTATTAAATAAGCTGGGTATTACATATTTTAATTGCCGATATCCATACGTATTTATAAATCTTTCGACAACATATTTTTCATTTGACATTTGTCTAGTAGAGTACTTATTAGTGACAATACTTTTCCGTGTTTCATCTGAGAAGTGGTTGATTGCAATTATATAATAGCAAAGTTGACATACCGTAAGAACTTTGAAATGGGTGACAATTTAGAGTAGTCGCCTTGCATTGAATTTTTTTTACTTTTTGGAATAATTAATTATTAAACAGATATCTGGTATATACAAAATTAGGAGGATTCTCATTTGTGCCCATTTGTTTTTGTATGGTTAAAACTATTAGCTTCTGCTTTTTAAACACAGTAAAATTTAAATAATTTCATATTTTATTTCCTTAGCTTAAATTGGTGGTATTTTCCGGTGGTAGTATTAGCTAATATTTTATAAGATAAGATAAGATAAGATAATTTATTTTCCATGAACAAAGTTATTGTACAGGAATGACAATTACATATTTGTACATACCGTTACATTTCAATTATAAAAAAAAAACAATAGAATAAGACAATAGAGAAATTAGAATAAAGAATACAATAATAACAAAAAAAAAGAAATTAAAAAAATATATGAAAAGAAATTACATGTGCATTGTGTATACCTAATTTATCACTTAACTATCTAAATTCCTTAAAACTATAAATATTTTTTTCCAGAATATATTTCTTCAACCTAAGCTTAAACTCACGAAAATTATTTATACTTTTAAAGCTTTTAGGTAGCATATTAAAATATCTTAAGCCTAAATAATGGCATGTAGATTGGTATTTGGCGGTACGGCCTGACACAGATTGAACATAATTATTTTTATGACGTGTATTAAACTCATGAATATCACTATGTTTATTGGCAAATATTTTATTATTATAAAAAAGGCAAATTGCTTCTAGTATATATATATATACCATAAATTGTAAGTATGCACAGTTGTTTAAAATAAGGTCTACAAGATTTTTTATTTGGGAGACCTAAAACCGCTCTGACTGCTCTTTTTTGAAGAAGAAATATATCCGAAATGTAGGGCGCTGTTCCCCAAACAAGTATACCATATCTCAAATGTGATATACCAACGAGCCCAGGAGTTGCGCGGAGAATTAAAATGGTTTTTAAAATTTGCCTGCCTTTAGGCAGGCAAATTTTACAAACCAAACTAGCAAACACTAGCAGGGGACTAGCAAAATGTCACAATTTATTGTGACATTTTGCTAGTCCCCTGTGAGCAAAGAAATTAATTCAGTGCGGAAATCTGCTTCGCGAAAAGAAAAAATAATATTATGTCAAAATATCGCTTTGAAGCATACATTTGCTGGGATTCTTTGTAGTTATCCATTGTCCAATTTACTTGTGATTATGGGGCATATGGGGCGAGGGGGAAAGGTGGAGAGTAACTGATCTCATTCTTCTTGACGTGTTGATGCATTCTTCTAACCTCGAAGGATCAAATTCAGCATCTTAAACTGAAATAAATAAACTGTAAAAAAAGTATTTTAATTTTATTAAATTGCTTTCATGCGTTTCGAACCGATCGAATCACACATGCACTTGGTCGAAGACCTGCACTTTGTCGAAGACCTGCACGCTGAGTTCTTTCTCTGATTGTTTTTAATAAGTAGAACGCTCGGCGCGGCGTGGTCTCCCCTCCTTGAGGAGTGCGCTCCTCATTCACCTGCACCCTAGCAACGAACCCTTTACCGAGCCGGGTTTAAGGACGGATCCCTTTTTTAGGGTCGACGACTCCTGGCTGGGGGAGAAATAAATTGGAATTATTTCGAGCGATCGTTTCGCAAATCGAGTTAGATTTTCGGGCCAATCATACTAGAAAGAGGCATTTATTTTATTTTTTTCATTACAGACTATATTTACATTATTAGACTATATTTATAGATAAACGTAATAATCTATCTATCTATCTATCTATTGGATTTGTCTCCGCCCCGAATAGCAAAATAACTTTTAAAACATCGGAAAAATTCACGAAAACGGAACGGCTTTTTATTCTTTGAAATTTTATTTTCCAACGGTACCTTGCCTTCAAAGATTTTCAATTTGTGAGGTTATCACATTTATCATTGTGCGCGCATCGATTATTAAAATACATATGATTTTGATTTTTGTACATTTATTAAACTTAATTCATTTTGAGTATTCTTAATCAAAAACTGAATTTAATTCACTTAATATGTTAACACAATATTTTTATTAATTCTGGGGAGGATTGAAGTTCGTCGGGTCAGCTTGTAAGGTAATAAAAATCACATCTAAAGTCTCATTTAGTGGCATGTCGGAACATTCCCCGTGTACATCTAAGTAGGTGCTAAACACCTGTCCTAAGATGAATTATCTCTCTGAATCCATTAAAGTACAGTAGTCAGAATGTTTTTTGGTGTTGAATGTACTTCCGGACATTAATTATCACGATTTCGAAATTAATTGATTGATTAGTAATTTAGGTTTTAACGCCTACATTAAGCTATTCGTGTACAAATAATTGGATGCTCTGTAATATGTAGTCAATATTTTCAAATTTTACCGGCTAAAACCTCTATAGACAACAACCTCTAGATTGGCCACTCTGTGAACTATAAGGTTTGAAAAATGAAAATGTTCGTAGTGAGAATCCTGTGTTTAAGCTTATAATAATTAGCTTGCAATATTTGTTAGTTCGTTTAGGTCAAATATTGCAAGCTGACATAGAACCACTTCCTCTTATCCTACGGAGATGAAATTTGACATGCTGGCTCCGATGACAATGCATTTTTATGGTAAGCATGAGCTGATTCCACACCCAGGAATGGCTCCCGACGAAGGAACTCCTCAACGGTCAACAGCGCAGACACGAAATTTCGTACACGCATTCGAGCACTTTGTGTTTCAAAACGTGTTCTTACTGTTATTTTTTGTTTTTGTTGCGTTTTGCGACATTTCGTCGTCATATTTTTCTCTTCGTGACGAAAGACTATTCTATTCTATTCTATTCTATTCTATTCACTACACCTATTCTATTGACGTTTCGAACATTCCCATAGCCGCCTCCCTCACACATACTAAACATCGAGATTAATGCACTGCTCCGGGCATCGGGGGCCGGGAAGGGATATTTAATTGGGCGGGGGTGGAAGGAGGGGGGCGGGGGGGGGAGGTGCGAGGCAGCGCGTGCGCAATCGCCTCCTTTTTGAGTTGAATCGTTGCAGCGCGAGTACTAGTGGGTACTCGTATCCGGAAGTTCGCGGCTTCAGTTTCCAAACACTCATTGACACAGAGCATTTATAATTATGTGTATTATAAAGAGTTAATTAAAGTAATTTTAATAGTATTTAAAATTTTGTTGAGCTTAACTATATTTTAGAAGTTGTACTTGTGATGTGTGTCGTGAGAGAGTGTGAGTGTGGCTAAGATGCAACGTTTTCATTTTGAATCTGACTGGCATGGCATGAGATTTAGATCAACCTTGCTGAATTTGGCATTGAGTACCGTGTAAACGGTAAAGAACAGTGTCTGGCATAGTTTAATTGGAATTGATACAAACAGCTCGATGATATTCGACACCCCCAACGAATAACATCCTAAGTCATTTTTAGCAACTTTTCAGGATAATACCGTACTTAATTAGAATTGGAATGTTTTTCCATTAAATATTGCTTGAAAAGCTTACTTAAGATATTCACATGCAAACGATATCTTTGTTCGTAGTAATGGTAGAGATAAGGTGGATAGCATCCTAACTCAAAACCGCCAAAAAGTGACATAGGATGTTATTCGTTGGGGGTGTCGATTTTATGTCGATTCGAATCTGAAACCGTTGGGCCGGTAGTGGAACGCCTTATCAACTAATCTCAAAGCAATACTAGGTTTGTTAAAAAAAACTTTTTAAAAACCACTTGACAAACATTCCAGCTTGCGTCTGGGCTAAGTTCTTTAAGTTGCAGTGTCAGTCTACCTACCGCTTGATGGCGCTGGTTTAAATAAATCATATTTTTGATTTTTGTTTTTCTCTTGAGCATGCCGGCAAATATTATTATCGTAATATCATGGGTGAGTGTAAAAAAAATCAAGTGAAGTGGAAAGTGGTTTAAAATTTGCGAGCTAATTTAAGGATATTTTCAATTAAAAATATTAAACTGATTTATTGGGAATATTAAATATTAAAACTATTAAAGCCATACATTTTTAAATTCAGAATTTTTCACTCTTTTTAATAGCATTACCTCGTATCGTTTTTAGTATAACATAACCAAAAAAAATAAAAAAATACACGCATTGAATTTTATAAGACAATATAGCTTTTGAAACAGAGATAATTGCGAAATAAATATTTATATTAGAATTTCTGGTACTTGCTGTTAAAATTGTCTTAAAATGATTGACTAACATAACTGTTTTTTAGTCTAATGAAATAAAATTATCAAAAATAAATAAAATAAAGAATAATTCATATAAAAATATTTCTGGCAGTTATTATTGTTTTAAATGAATGATTTAAAAAGAAAAACCTCAAATTTGACAAAACTTTTAGTTATTGAGGTCCGTACGGCAAAAAGCGTTTAAATGACAAAGGACGATTTTCGAAATTGGGTGCTCAAGAGGTTCTTGGGAAATGGTCACGTCAAGCGTTCGTCTGGTCCCTTTTCATTCCTTCCACCGGATAGAGGGCGCAGGCGCGGGAATCGGCTGCGTCACCCGACCTCCTACCCCAACCAGCAGTTGGGGGGAGGGGGGGCATATCCCGTCCCTGCGGTTGGCGAGGACTGCTAGTACGGAATACAATCTCTACACGTATGCGGCGATTTATAGTACGTGTTCACGGTTCACTGTTGTAGTTGCACTAAGATCATCCTCGCATCAACGTCGAAATTCAAAAATGCACTCCCCGAAACCAATATTTTTCGCAAGCCACCAAATCAAAATTTACCCTACCTACGGGGTCCGCGTATAAATACTTACACACCAATAGAATGCCTTGGAAATAACTCAGTTGAATGTATTTTAATCAATAAATGTTTACACATCCTATACCTCGAAACTCTTTCTTGTTTAATGATTTTTTTAATGCTTAGACTGCCTAAAGATAAGTAAATTTTTATTTAAAAACATATTTTTTTTTTACTCTATATTTTTGTTTTGTTCTTAAATGTTTTATTTAGACGATGTAATTAATTATATTATCATCTAAGTAGCATAATGTTGGAATATGTGTTTAGATTTATGTAGTATTAAATTTTTTTTCTCTTAGTATGTTAATATAAACTACCATGAATCTGTAGATTCCTTTAAATTGATTAAATAAATAGTTTTTTTTTGTTTTTCTTTTTTTTCTGGTATTTACCAAATATTTTCTACATATGAATCGTGTTAATACATTCGATATGAAAATATTTTGAACGGAAAACGCAGCTAATATTGTTGACCCTACAGATATGACATTCAGTTGCTGAATGTCATATCACAATGATCAATAAACACATACAAATTTTATGTAGGCACACTCTAAGCACGCATTTTACTGTATTTATTTTCCGATTGGTCCCGCTCACACACACACACACAAACACATCAAACAATCTCACCCTCGCAAACACACACACACACACATATTCCTAATAATAAACGTCGATACTCATATTAATCCTATATTGTTATTATTAAGCGTTATTAACGATTTATTTAGTGAAAAAATTTTTGTGAACACCTTTAATTAAAGGTGTTCACAAAAATTTTGGCTAATTAGCCAATGTGTAATTTTATTAATTGGTCTCTGTAAATTATACACTGCCTATGACTACTGGATTTTCTAATAAAATAAAAAAAAAAATATTTATATTTTTAACCAACACTAAACACGACTTTATTAAACTAAAATGGGACCACTGCAAAAACAAGAAACGCTGGCAAAAACAAATTATAAAAAAATATATAAGTTGAATGGATGACCTCCTTATTTTTTTTAATTCGGTATTTTTTTTCTAAATTAGCATTAATATAAAAGTTAAGTTAAGTTAATATAAATTTGCAATAAATACAATGATTGTATGCTGAAATTATTTACTTATATAAGAGTATATAAATTATTTTATAAAAATTTTGATCAAATTAATATAACACAAGTCTAATTAATATAACATACTAAGCGAAATAAATAAATATAATTATCTATATACAAAAAGAGAATGGAAAGATACAAAAATACGTGCATATAATTTGTGTGTGCATATTGCATTTATGTGTGGTAATATAAGTTACAATTTTCAACACCCACACCTTGATATTAATGAATTAGTTGAAACATACTTCACTTTATCTGTAGGTACTTTTTCTCCTTTATTTTGTCATACGATTCTCATATAAAACTTTCAAATTAGTCGCAGCGACTATACATACAAATAATAGACGCTACTCTATGCTCTCTCTCCCTCCCTCTTCCGCCCAGCCTCATCTCCGCCCGAGTACGCTAAAGGTCAAAGTGCGAGGCTTGTTTGGCTTACATTTTACAAGCCTCGAAGTTTCTCACTTTACTATATAAATGAAGGAAACTAATTTATTGTGAATTGTTAAGTACTAATAAATACTTTTAATAAATTAACGGCTGCATGACAATAGAACCTATATAGAACTAGCTGACCCGGCCACGCGTTGCTGTGGCTAAAGTTTTTGTTATATTACATTATAGTAAACAATCTAAGAGGAACAATAAGAGAACATCAGTCACGGAGTCCACTATGCTTTTTCACACAGATGGTATTTGTAAAAAAATATGGTGATCTCCTTATTTGACTTTCTACTACTATAACCCTTTAGTACAATGAAATTATTTACGAACAAAGACGAAAATGTTGATGTTGGTATACAAATTCACTGGATTGAGATTTGAAGGGGAAGTACGTTGAACACAATTAATTAAAATGTTCTTACACTTGATACTAAGCAGAAATCAATAGGTAAAAAATAAAAATTTATCAGATTTATTATTTCCATTTAATTTTATAACAAATATAAGTATATTACAGTATAATACAGTAAATTACATGTGACGCTTAAACTCATGAATGAGGTAGGCAAGACAGTCTTAAACTTTTAAACATTAATATCTTTTTTTTGAATTATAAATACTTTCAATTTCAATTTAATTTAACACCAATCGGTGCACAATGTTTTTGGTTAACCTGTCTTTAGCTAACACAAATAGATTCGACGGTTTCCCAACACGTGAACACGCAACATATAGTTGCCCATGAGAAAAACATGGATTTTCCAAATCTAAACCACAAATGGACATTGTTTGACCTTGAGATTTATTTATAGACATGGCGAAAGCTAAACGAATTGGAAACTGTAGCCTTTTGAAGGGTATGGTAGAATCTGATGGTATCATCGGAATACGTGGCAGCAGGACCACTTTTCCTTTAAACTTCCCAGCCAAAATGGTTGCTTCAAGAATGTTTCCGGTGATCTTTTTGATGACCAAACGCGTACCGTTACATAATTGAGGTGGATTCAAATTACGGAGGAGAATAATAGGGGAACCAATCTTTAATCGAAGATTATGTGGTGGCATTCCAGGGATATCTAATGAATTTAAAAATTCAATCGGAAAATTTACACTTTCATTTTCATCAACAACAGTATCGATTGATTTAAAAGACATCAGATCGCCTGGTAACAACTGTTGTATCTGGAAGTTAATTTCGTCAACATCAACGTTTTTGGCTGCCAAAATCGCCCGTTGACTAAGCCATTCATGATTCAAATAATTATTCTGTATATCCGGGAAAATACTCTGAATCAATTCAGTTTTATCCTGAACAACAGTGCAAAAATTGTCTGGTAGTTTAATGCATTGCGTATTTGGTTGCAGTTTTATTTTACCGTTCCCAATATCTAGTAGTTGTTCGGAAAATATTAGTGCTGATGGATCATTTTGCAATTGTACTCGCATATTTATGGTCAATCGAAGTGTTTCAACACTTCGCCATAAGAATGATTGTTTCAAACATGCATTAATCTCATCCGCGAAAGTAGAGCGAGGTATAACCGGTAAGGTCTGCCGGAAGTCACCAGACAAAAGTAAGATAGCACCACCGAAAAGTTTATTATTGCTGTTTAAATCTTGCATAGTTCTGTTTAATGCTTCAAGTGAATATTTGTGTGCCATTGTGCACTCATCCCAAATTATTATAGAACTCTTCCGCAACACTGCAGCTATTCCACTATTCTTTTTGATGTTACACATTGCATCTGGTTTATTATGAACGTCCAATGGCAGCTTGAATGTTGAATGTGCTGTTCGCCCACCATCCAGTAAAGTAGCCGCAATGCCTGACGATGCTAATGCTAATGCGATTTTTTGTTGCGACCGTATTTTGGCAAGAATCAACGATATTAAAAATGTCTTACCGGTTCCACCGGGTGCATCCATGAAAAAAAAACCGCCTTGTTCAGCAGCAACAGCCAGCATAATCCGATCATAAATAATTTTTTGTTCTGCTGTCAGTAATGGTTCACTGTTCATGATAATTGTTGCTAAACTTCCATGGTCATATTGATTTTCTCGTTGTAAATCGGTATTGACTAAGTCGGTGGCTGGACGATTAGGTGATGGCATACCATAATGATTAAGTGGTAAATTTGAAATAAGAACACATAAATCCTCGATCAAGACCAATGCTTCATTGTACATCTCTGGTGTATAATCTATGTTTTGGCATTGATTTGTTTGTCTAATTCGGTGCAAGATGTCTTCTGTCATACAATTTTTATATTTTTCCCACAAAGTTTGTGCTTGCGAGGGATAACATGTCGCCAAAATAATTGCAAACAACTGACGAATGTTATTCGGTGTTGATGTCAACGCAGCATCAGCAAGCGTTAAGTCCCAATGGTTATCGTCTTCTAGCAATTGCAGTTCACGACATGCATCCTGGTATGTATTGAATACTCGACCATTAGCTGTTCGTAAAAATTCAAAAGACGTTGGTCCGGGAACATTCACCAATAACAAACGTAAATAGAAGCACTCACGTTGCTTTGGATGTACCGTGTAAAGTCTCCCCAATGTCTTAGCTTTGAATATGCCTGTAATGGAAGGATGTGGTTTTCCTTGTTTCCGTGGCTCCCATTTTTTACTGGATTTGTTCCATGTGAAATAACGTGGAACATCACCATACACCAATGTCTTCGCGAATTGGCCAAAAACATCAGGTTTTTGACACAATGTAAAAAATTCAGTTAGAGTCGTTTTCGGAGCTTCGAACGCTCTTTGGAGAACATTTTCTTCAGTGAAGTATACACGTTGACCGTTTTCAAGATGTATTGCCAGATGTTGGACAGCAGGATCTCTTTCGTGGATGGGAAAGCTGAGAATATGCCAAATAGCTTCATTGCTGCTAATGTATCTGCCCATTTGGTATCGTGCTATTTCGTCATTTTTATTTATGTTTTTTACTTCAAATATGGCCAAATCACTGCCTTTGTTTACATATTTACAAATATACTTAATTGATTTAACAGAACTGCAAAGCTCAACATTGATATGAGCTTTGTAAGTTTTTGAAAGTAGTGGTGAGTATGGTACCACCCACTGATTATCAAACTCAACTTGATTTGGAAAGTTCGGCAGTCGCATTGTAAATGTGTGGCCACCATTCTCAGTACTTCTGCGGCGATACATTGGATAACCATCAATATCCGTGATCGTGTCATTCGTATGCGGCTTTGGGAAGTTTTTTTTACATTTTCCATTTTCCATGCACGGTGAGGTCATGTTGAAAACACCGCATGGCCCATGGATCATGTGTTTGGTGACAATATCAAATAATTCTTGATCAATTAATGGGTCTGGAATTTCGGCTGAAATTATTTGATCGATTTCTTCAGGACGGATTCTATCTTTAAGCCAAACCAAAATGTGGGCATGAGGCAAACCTCGCTTTTGCCACTCTATCGTATACAGCCAACAACGTGTGATACCAAAAATTGTATATTTAACAATAAAATCAATTAAGGATTTCAATTTTTGTTTAAACACACGTGCAGTTAAATCATGACGATGAATGGCTTGTTGTCCTGGCAATAGTAAAGTTTGTATCTCTTCCCAATTCGGATTACATGTGAATGTAATAAATAAATCCGGTCGGCCGTAATGACGTACGTAAGTCATCGCATCTTGTATGTATTCCTGCATGTTCCGTGGACTGCCGATGTAGCTTGAAGGTAAAATGAAAGCATTACCGATGTCATTGGGATTTAAATTTCCATCGATGTTTCCAGCAACAGCATCTCGTAAGTGAATATATTATTCCGATCGTAGTTTTGACGTTTGCGTTTTGACGTTTGCCGCTCGCGTTGTTGAGGTTAGATTTTTTCGGTGGCATTTGACTGAAAATAATAATTTTCTTGTTCTTATGATATTCTCTTGAAGACGTTCGTTACACTGTTCTTGAGATTCTTGTGCATGACCTGCTGTCCTGATTCTTTGAGCTGGATTTCTTGATTCAATTTGTTCTGCCAACTGATGGGCTCTTTTAATACGTTTGCGTCGAATAACTGTCACTGTCAAATAATAACAGACATTAGCGCCATCAACCCAGTCGAAAGGTATCGACATCTGTCAGTTTTATGACTGCCAAATAATAACAGACAAATAATTAGCGATAAATTAAAATTGCGACTATAATTTGAGATTTAAACTATCCTATCTCTCAAGTGCACATCGAACTGCACATGGTGTTCAAATTTTATTATAATCGGTTAAGTGGTTCAGCCGTCCATTGAGGACAAACATTGTGACACGAGATTTATATATATTAAGATGAAAACGATCGTGTAAATCAACTTTATGTTTCTTCGTTTATCAAATCATAATAATTACGAGCAAAAGTGCCAAAAAGTTTCAGTTAGTATTTCTTCGACTCTCAACCATTTTTGAGTTATGATTTTTATTTAATATTTTTTTAAAAACGATACTATTCATTGATTACGCAATAATACTGGCATCATTGCTTTATATTTTGTTAATTTTTATTTTATTTTTAGTTTAGTTTAATACTACTATTTACATTTCTATTAAAGTAATTATTTGAATTACTTTTTTGGATAATTACATGAATTATCCTTTAATTATTATTACCTTCCTTAAAACCGTAAGTAAGTGACATCCTTGCAATTTTGTTCGGGTTTTTGGAAACTCATTTAAAAAAAAAAATACTTTACAAAGTGTGTGCCCGATGTATCATTAAGTGGCCTATTTAATAGAATATTTAAAATTATTTAATTGCTAATACTAGAATAAAAAATATATTTTTCGCTAATAAATAATCCATGGTTAATGGAAAATAATTTCATAAAACATATTATTTTTGTAGCAATCGTTATTATTACCTATTTTACAATATTTTGATTTTAAAAGGAGATTTTCTGTAGTATGTTGTAAAAACTAGGTTGTTTAAAATTGAAATTAAAGAAAGGTTTGAAGTTCATTCCATAAAAACCATAATTTATTATTTAAAATTAGGAAATTATACAAATTTTCAATTAAATTAATACCTAATATTTTTTAGCCGTTACATACCTAATACTCAAATCTAAAGTAAGTATCTACTAGATAGTTGTTCGTCTACACAGAGGTGAATATCGCTTGTTTAGTACTTCAATCTTTGTTTTCTGCAATGGAGTATTTATATTTGAGTAGCGATTAACAAGCAATTATTTTTTTTTTGTTCTTAATTGTGGCACCTTTGCATGTCTCGTGTGAAAATATAACATTTGTGGCGGCCAGTACAATTTATGTTACGCCTTAGTAGCGTTTCGTTATTGTTTAATTTTATTGAAATTTAAAAGCTCTTTATACACTATCATTAGCTGATATACCTCAATGCTTCGCGAAATTACAAACTATTGGCGGTAATTGTCATAACCAGCTGTCAATTCAATGGCAATTGCCAGTTTTTTAAAAAAGCGCAACCCACCTAATACCAGTTGGCATAATAACAGCCTGGGGGACGGATCGAGTAGGGAAACGCGTATGATGTGTCAATGTTTAGTAATATGGCGATATAAACGCGTCGTTAATGGTTGTATTTACAACCCTTTCAAGTCATCTATGAATACTTCAGCCTTTGACATTGGAATACATAACCTATCGAGATGGACACAGGATCGAGAATGCTTAGTTCTTTAGTACTAACGTTGTATTTATTTGTACCAAAAAACTTTAGCGGACTTCAAAACCAAAAATCCCTTTCGGCACGCCGGAAGACGGAGGTAGTTTTCACCGAAAAAAAGTAGGGGATAAGCAAACTTCAATTCAGGGAAATTGTATAAAACATTGCGCGAGCTGCCGCGCGGGGAGTGGCTCGCGCACCTCATAAGGGTATTAAAGTATGATTTTTTTGAATTTTGTAAAAACTCAATTTTTCCACCCCTAGGACCAGTGGTTGGTGCTATCAAAAAAGTTTATTGAAATAACTTTTAGGCGCTTATCTAAGGAATCATTTAAAATTTAAATGAATTTGATATCTTTTAAACTAAGAAAGTTATAGCCAAATTTGACTTATTAATTTGTAAATGGTGTAAAATTGCGGCATTTATCGCGTCCACAAGAAAGTAATATAGATAGATATATCATCTTATATTAAACTTTTTAACTAAAGATGGTTTTGGGATCTAGGGGATGTGAAACGCGAAGATATGTCGAAATTTTCCGGAAGTCCCCATGACCATGTTATGGTTCCCATTATTACAATAGGTAGCTTTCTTTCCTGATGAAATCTACCTAAAAATGGATCCAACATAACATTGAATTCGGTTCTGATACATGGTACCGTATTAAACTTCAGAATGAAGGTGTGTTTCCGACTTCAACGTTTTTTTGGTTTGGTTTTCTTAAGTTTAAAGTTTTTTGTATTTTTTTTGTAACTTTCAGGCTGTTAAATAACGAATGGATGCTTTGCACAGAACAGGAGTTTGCTAGTGTGCAGAACATCGCATTTATACAATGCTATCAGATATATATTATATTTATATAGTACCTAGATAAACACATTTTTATGAATAAAATTTATGAAACATAAAATTATGAAATATTGCACATATGAATCCAAAGCAACCTTGCGCGTAATTTATAAAAAAAAATTTTCTTTGTATAGATTGTATACAATATTAAAAATAAATAGCAACTACGTTTGTATTATATTTTTGGTAAATTTGTGTAAATGTATTTTATAAATGAATAAATAATCATACAAATTATAACGCTTCTTTTCACTTTTCCTGACTCTAGCACGAGCAAATTTAGCTATTGGTTCAAAATAAGCGAGTGTAATCTAGGTTTAGATTAAAAAAAAACTAACGCTACCTTAAAAACCTTGTCAAAAATCAAACTTAAACATGAAATTTCTTCCTTCTTTCTTCATTCCTTAGGTAAAAATCTAATTTTATATTCACTCTGTGGAAATATTTAATTAGTTTTATTTAATACTTGTTAGTGGATTCCATTGTTTTCTCTGTTTTTATTATTGAGTACCGCCTTTATATGTTTTTTTTCTCAGGTAACTGTTTTATTTCCCATATAGGGATAAATAAATAAATAATAACTACAATATTGTGCTCATGTTGAAATCGCAAAATTGGGATATTCCTAATTGGAAGACGTTGCCGTGTAAAATAAAAAAACCTCGACACCCTCCGAGGAACCTTAAGGAAACACTTGATATCTCTGTGGGTTTTCCTCTCCGTCAAACTCCCCTCCCTTAATAATAATAGGAGCGAGTTTAATAATCGGAAGGCATGCCTTTGCGTACGACCCCCCCCCCCCCCCCCTGCCCCCCTACCCCCCGCGGAGTTGCGCACAATGTGTTTGGTAGTGCCATCAGGCGAGAGGGCATTCACATTTTGGGCAGTTCGTTGAACTCAAAGGGTCCGCCGCCCTTCTCAAAAAGGAGGGGGGGGGGGGTGCGCAGTGTGCACCCCTTACTCATCCGTGTAGCGGATACTAGATGTGCTTTATGTTTGCGTAGATATTGACAGGGTTGGCACGCTGTAACATAATTTATTTATTATCCTTTATGGAATAATTTAAATCTAAGAAGTGTTCAAAATCAAAAAGACCAAGTAGACACTCGAGCAAGTTTTCTTCAAATACCGACCTCCCTTTGAACATCCTCAGTTAACTTGATATACATCCCGTGTCCCGTATAATTCCCTTACAGTTAGTTATTCCTTAAATCCTGTTTTACTGTGTGTTTTCCCTTAAGAAAATAAATAAATAATAAATTGAATTTTTTGAAATACTTCATGACCACGAATACGACTTTTTTTTTAAAATGGTCGAAGATTAATATTTAAAACATTTTAATCTTTGACCATTTTTGAAAAATGGGTTGCACCAGCAGCCGGGTATATATATATATAATTATATAGATTGGATGATACGGTATTTAAGCTTTCGCCATTCGGCGTCTTCAGAAAATATATGAAAGATGACGTTTAAAATGCAACCTTCATAAATTCGAAAATCGCATTTTCAACTAAAAGATAAATATATCCAGCCACTACAATTATTATTATATAATTGCAGTTTTGCTAGATAAATCAATCAGTATTATGAAATGAAAATAATTCCTTAAAAGAATATATCAAGCATCACGCGTTAAATGCTGTTAAGTTAGTTTAATTTTGTCTATTTAGACCTACAGATCTGCAAGCGCCCAAAACCCAAATGTGAGAGAGTTCCCATGTCTTTAAATCAATTTCGCGGGCATCCTCGGGCAAAGACTTCAAAACTTTTACATTAAAGCAAGCATCGAAATCCCTGCCGTGAGTTCTCGCGTGAATTGGAACGGGTAAAGCGGAAAGTAATTTGGTACAGGATAATCTATGATTATTAATTCTAATGTTTAATGGCGTCGTAGTCTCACCAACATAGAACGCATCACAAAATTTACATAGAAGCTGATATACAACGTTTCTGGTGGTGCACGTTATGTTAGTGCTAATTTTATATGTATTTTTATTGTTCGCGCTTGAAAATTTATCGTCTCTTACAATAATTTTGCATGTTTTACAACGAGGTCTTTTACAAGGTTCGACCCCGTTTTTTGGAAATGTGTTAAGTGGTTGGTTACCAAACGTTTTATTTTTATTTAAAATAAAACGTTATTATTTATTTATTATTTTTATTTTTATATATAAATATATATATATATCTAAATTCGGAAAAAAACCATTTAACAGATGTAGTCAATTCGGTCAGCCCGCGAATTCTGATGCAAAGCCGATTGATAATGGCCTTGACACCATTACGACGTACGGCAACACCCGCGCGCTCACAACACACATGAGCCTTTCAATATTATGATGATGAATTTTGATATAGTTGTATAACAACAACAAAAATATTTTGTCATAAGAATCATTGAAAATATTGATAATATTTTTCATAAAATTTGGCACAGCCCTATTTAAAGATGTCACCCTACACGACGCAAACACCTAATTGTTTCATTTCTATTGTCTTCCAGCCTCCATATGTTGTGTCCATGCGTTATCTAGATCAAAGGTGTCCAAACTACGGCCCGCGGGCCAAACCCGGCCCGGCAGGCGATTTTATCCGGCCCGCCAAGGATTTTGAAAAATTTCGTTGCAAATTTCGTTAAAGCAATTGGCTGGTAAATTTATTTCTATGTATGGCACTACCTATATGTGCGAATAAACTTTTTCCAGGATGAAGTATCTGAAATCTAAATATAGGGCAAATTTATCGGATGATCATTTGCAATCATTGCTAATAATTGGTGTTTCCGATTTGAATCCCAACTTTGAAGAAACTCTCCAGGAAAAAACCCAGTTCCACCATTCCCATTAAAAATTGCATGAAATAATTTTATAATAATATAATTTAGACATGTTTGTTTAGTATTGTTATATCTGTAATTTACTATAACAATTTTTTTATAGTGTATATATGTGGCAACAATAAAAAAAATCAATGCTGCTTTACTTGTATTAAGGTTTTTTAATTCACATATTTACAATGCTTGGCCCCCGCTAATGAATTTAAATACCAAACTGGCCCTCGCAGCAAAAAGTTTGGACGCCCCTGATCTAGATGGCTGTTTTTACAAGAAACAGAAAGTCTGTGCTATAGTATCGTTATATGTATATATATATATATATACACGAGTATATCTACTAACTTTAGATAACTTTCTATATTGTATTTGGTGTCAATGACACCAAATAAAATATGGTCGAATCTAAGAATTTCGTGGACCAAATCAAACCTCAAATTATCTTCATTAGGTAGGGGCTGATCGAGTCTGCGTTGATTTCACACGTCGGGGGTTCCGCAACAGAGATTTTTTCACTCTCTTACTAGCTATATTAATACCCAAACATCTCGATGTTTGCGAATAAGTATATATACGAATATACTACTGAAAAAATGTATTTTTTCGAACATTTTCCGAGCTATATTGTTTCAATTAGAAAATGCAGGCAATCTAAATAACACAATCGAAATTAATGTGACTTATTACTGAAATATTCTTGAATTTCTTTTTTAATAGTAATTTTAGATATAGGAAAGAGTTATTTTTTTACTATTTTTAGTTTTTACCATTTCAATTATTTTCTATACTTTAATCAATGAACACCATATCTGATTCTCTATGTTTGTCCCGACGTCATCCTGTTTGTGAAGTTTATTATATATATTGCAATATTTCCATTCCTCAATTTCCCCAGTTTTATTACTGGCAACCTTTGCATTGCCAAAGAAAATAAAGGAGATACCCGCGCTTCCCTGTGGTCCATCATCTTTTCTTAAGGCGCCACCAGTCCCTAAAACGTGTTTTGTAACGTATTTTGGTGCATTTTGTTGAAGTTCTTCCCAACAAATGGCTAAGCCTAAAAATACCAAAATATTCTACATATATTAATTTAGTACTTTGCTTAAAAAAAAACGAAATACACCTTATTATAGTAATGAAAATAAATAAATAAGAAAGTGTTGTTTTTTTCTTGCAACGATTTTATTTTAAGTTGTGTAAGTGACGCGAACCTAATTTTTCTTTCTAAAGATAGACAATATAATAATCTAGGCCATTACTTAAAAAAAAACACTTTTTTCAAATGATAATAATTATTTAAATACAAAAAACATGTTTCATCGATTCCAAATGTAACGAATTCGCGGTCGGCGAGTATATCCGTCTCTTTTCTACACGGCAATGTTCGAATAAAGCCTACTCTTTCTAATCTCAAGGACAAATGCGTCCCGGGGCGCCTTAACACGCTTGTGACAAAACAATTCGAATCAAACCATACAGCCTGCAGGGTTACCACTTACAACCGTAGAATGTTCTAACAGTATACTAAAACACAACTTCGTTGGACAAACCGTTTAGGATTTAATACTACAAGCGTAGAATGGAAATATTGACAGTGACATTTGGTGCTTTAATTTTATAGGGCGTTTTATTGGTTTTTGTTTAATTACAGCTTCTTATATAGAAATTAAAAAAAACAAACTTTTCTATGTTTAGACCCTTCATTTGCCTTTCAATTATTATTATTCCTAAGGCTCTAATATTTTTGTTAAGAGAGCAATTCAATCAAAAGAGAATTATTAGCAGTTTATCATTTATTAAATTTCTCCGAAATAGAATTGAATTATTAAATTGTGCTTTTACTATGTTGAAGAGATAAGATCAAGGTATCTAAACATGTTTTCGAAATTAATATTTATCCTTTGGGTTCGCCATAACCAAGTCCAGTAATAAAAAGCATTGATGGTATTTTGAGTGTTATATTTTTATAAAATAAACTGCCGCCGGTAGTTCCATCCAGGAGTGACGGTCGACCCGGAGTGCGTGGATGGATCATCCTCAGCGACAGCCAACTCCCTCTGTCTCGGATACGGACCCATTGTCGGAATGGTGGAATCGGTGTAGGAAGAAGACGGCGGCATCATGTCGTCCTGCTCTATCTGCACGTTCTCCCACACTTCCCTGAGGATGGCAGCGCTGCAGAGTGGCGTCGGCACGGACTCGATCTCGTTCAGCTTATCGACGTCCACTATGTAGCAGTTTTTCTTATTGCAGTATCTAAAGAAACACACTTTACTATGTTTAGAGCCTTCATTTGCCTTTCAATTATTATTTTTCCTAAGGCTGTAATGTCCTTTATAAGAGAGCAATTCAACCAAAAAATAACTATTAGATGTTTATCATTTATTAAATTTCTCAGAAATAGAATTGAATTATTAAATGTAAATGTATTAAATGTAGACCTTAAAAATTAAATAATAAATTAAAAGTTAAAATACATTCTTAAAAACAAGCTTCTATTTAAGTGCTACAAAATTTCGTGTCTGCGAGGTTGACCGTTGAGGAGTTCCTTCATCTGGAGCCATTCCTGGGTGTAGAATCAAGTCATGCTTACCATAAAAATGCATTGTCATCGGAACTGAACCAACATGCCAAATTTCAACTCCGTAGGGTAAGAGTTTGACCTAAACCGACATACAGCTAAATAAAAGCTTGTAAAAATGATTTCAAGTTTATCGTACATATTATTGTATAATATATTTATCGCAGTACCGTCAGCCAATGGACATAGCTATCCTAATATTAGTCAGTTACTGTCAATCTGACGCAGTTAAATTATTACATTTATTATATAAATATATTTTGTGAAAATAATAACGAATGAATTATATTTTTATTATTATTGCAAAATGTTTTAAAATGTATACCAAGGTTGAAATTTAACAGTGAATCCTACTGTTATTCTTACGACTGTTGGACCTCTGGCGATGCTGACTTTGAGTATTTATTTGCCTTCGGATCTGACTATCCTCAGACATGGTTATTAAGGCTATGATATTTCCCTACCTACTTTAGGTGCGTGCGTAATTTAGACTTCTTGGCATATTTAGCTTTCAACATAAGACACTAAATTAATTTTTTGTTTTTTTTTTTACTGCGTGCGATTGATTACTCAAAAGGTAATTCTGTGATTATTTCTAGGTTAAGTCACGTCCTTCGTGTGACCTAGGGCTCAATATGTTAGGAGAAGCGCATTACCTGAGTACACGCTCAAATCTATAGCCCCATAGAATATCTTTGGCTAAGTACGAGGTGCGGCTTTGAGTCGTTTGCCCGGTAATACTTGAGGCACCGGTGAGACAAATCACAATTTCAATTCTGAAACAAACAAAAAAGGTATTCCTTATTGCTTTTAAATGACGGGGGAAAATCTATAAACTTTTGTTTCTTGTTATTTTAAATAATTATTGGAGAAAACTAAAGGAACCTAAGTACTATACAATTAAAAAATATAAAAAATAATTAATTTAGAAAATGGTATAAATTGTTTAGTTATGTAGTTTCAAAAAAAAAATAATTACCTACACAATAAACACATAGCATTAATTATTTTTTACCTACCTTCAATGTTCAAAAACCTGTAAATACCACTGTTTATGAAAGTGGTAGGTAAATGCCAGTTTATTTTTTTATTTTTTTTAAAGCGGTGAGTAGCAAATTTATCTTGGAATATTTCACTACGTAGTTATACTATATTTCTGTAGAGGGCAGTATATTATTTTATTTATTTATTTATTATTTTATTCAATATGGTACAATAAATGATATAATAACACTGAATGAATTAAATTAATATAATATAGACAAATTAAACACCAGTCATTTATTGTTGCTCTGAAGTAACATGGCTACTCTAACTAGGTATTATAGGTACCTACCTAGTTAATTTATAAAAGTGGTGAGCAGCAAATTTATCTTAAAATTTGTAGTGTGGTTTTGCTATAGATGGCTGTAGTAAAATATGTTTTTTTTATATATTTTATAGTAAAGGGGAGAAAAAAATTATAAATATATTAGTTTTTCTGGAGACATAAAGTGGTGAGTAGCAAATTTATTATGAAATGCATATTTGCCTATTTACCTATTTACCGTATTTATTATGCTACCCCTAAATAAAAAGTAGTATTTATTTAGTTATCTTGTAGATAGCAGTAGTAAAAAAATATATTTAATGATGCACAAAAAATTTATAAAAAATAACTGTTGTAAGGCCCATATATAGATAAAGTAAGAATAAATTCTTACCTAGATTCCATAATTTCTTCTGGAGACATAATAAATAATGGACTCTCTTCGTTTATAACGTGAATCACGGTCATCGGCCAAATTAAAAATATGTTCTTAGGTATGTCCAACTTACAAATGTAATTTTGCAATCGTTCTCCTTCGAGAGTTCTAAACAATAGCAAAAAAAAGAAATTGTTAATTTATTATTGGTTTTACCTACGTATTAAAATTAAATAGTAGTAGTCGGTAAATCTATGACATTTAATAAACTTTCATTTACGCTAAAAAATAAAAGCAATGTTAAAGGAAGGTGCTTATTTTGTTTTACATCCGTACTTTTATTTTATGATTCGCTACCTAATGATTTAAAGATAACGAATGAGAGCCGTTTTCACCAATCCCACCTTAGGTCTTCCCTAACTAAGGAACTCATAAGCATAGATTATTCCTAGGCAAACGTTTGACTTATCTCAATTTAAGGGACTCTTAGCCCTAAGTGAGGTTTGGTGAAAACGGCTCTGACTGTTTGGTCAATGTCAACTAACGCGACCTATTGAGCGAATGTCAAGCTATAGTTACGCGTAAATATGTACAGAGTGCATTAGCAGTCACACAATCGTTTAAAAAAAATTCATCCTTAATAGTAATAATTTATATATAATATCTCAAAATAAATAGAAAATTTGTAATAAGTGATTTTAAAATGGCAAAAAAAATATACAAACAGGAGTACATATTCTATACATCTTACTGACCGTTTTTATGTACTTATAATATAAGTAATATCTATCATGTTTATTTAATTAAATAAGAATGGGAATTGAAGATGAACAAACAGAGTTAGAAAAGGAAAAAATATTTTATAAAAACCTTTTAGTGGTATTCAAAACCATTATCGCTTCGTTTTTTTAATCACACTTACCTGGATGGTTTATACCGGGACTCGAGGATTTTTTTGGGATAGAGTGAATTTCGATTCGGCTAACGGTTGAAAGGGGCTATGTTATAGATAAAGAAAGTCCTGGGATAGTTAGAATAATAATAATAATAATATATTATTATTATTATTTATTATTTATAAATAATAAAGTGACATTTATTATTTGGATTAAAAAAATGAAATATAAATATAGTATAGTTACATGAAAACCGTAGTCTAGAATAGGTGTTTTAAGTTCATTTGAATAAGATTTAAAATAGGTCTATTTGTATGTGTTTATATATATGCGATAGTTATTGTACACCAATACAACTATACCGATTTCTATTTATTTTGTTTTAGCATTCTATGATAGTTAGAAATATATATTTAAAGCAACTTAGATTTGTTCTAAGTTACGCAATGCACCTATGAATGCGTATCAAATTATGCAAGAGCTAGTATAATTATGTCCAGAAGCCATTTTAAATCGCAGGCGCATCGCCCAATTGCCATCAAAATCTTGCAATTTAGCTGTACAAAAATTACAAGATTTGCAGTTAATTTAGAGATGCGTTTGCGTTTTGGAACGGTCCAAGAAGTGGTTATAACTTTAGCTACTTACTTTATAGTTTT
This sequence comes from Neomicropteryx cornuta, assembly GCA_020383195.1. Taxonomy (NCBI): domain Eukaryota; kingdom Metazoa; phylum Arthropoda; class Insecta; order Lepidoptera; family Micropterigidae; genus Neomicropteryx; species Neomicropteryx cornuta. Next base: position 3,707,733 of record JAHKQU010000024.1, read on the forward strand.
CAAAAGATATGCGGAAAATCCCGTATTGATTATGTGCGATTGCTTTAAGTCCCAAACTCTGAACATGAAACAAAGTTCACCGTCTCTTTGGCAAATCTGGAAGAAAACACAATAATTGTTAATCTATTTTATAAACATAAATTGTTTCGTTTAAAAATAACTCAACCAACGTTTGGTACGTTCAATTGAACTAAATAAATAAATAAACATAAATAAACTGCTTTGAACGCGTTGATTATTTCTTTAGTTGACGTAACAAAACAGACTTGTAATGTGTATGTAACTTTTCATTTTAATGCTGCATCTACGCAGATTGTTTGTTATAGGAAAGCGTTATTAAGTGAACGATTTATCAATCTACAGATTCCTGTAGGAAATTCCTGTGGTTTGTACAGTCTATCAAACAGATTGTATGAACTACAATATTCTTCGGTTGGGCCTACTAAAATTCAGTAGCCACAACAAATTATGATTCTACTGAACTTTTCAGTTAACTCAGAAGTTAAATCGTGTCGTATAATTTGGGATATATGGTTTGTTTCATTTTGTTTGCATTATCTATATAATTCAATTTTGTCCCAAAGACATTACGTGATCTTCGGGACAATAATGCTCCGTAAGAAATGAATAAAATAATTAAAGACTCACCACTCCCCTTTTGCTAAATCCAACGCCTTCCAAATGCTTTTGCGGTCTTATAATCTTGGCGAATAGAATGCCGGTAAGCGCGCCAGTTAATGCGGTGCCGATTATAACCTGAAAATCAAATGCCCATTGTTAAAACCATCAGGGGCCTCCCGCCGTCACACCTGGCGGGCTATAAGACCGGTGGACGGACGTCAGCGCGCCGCCTTTCACCTGAGTTCGTAAATAATCTCACTCAAAAGAAAAAAAACGAAGAACACGTAATAACGAATTATAAACTAAAAATAGACGCACGGATACTAGCCTAAGAAATGTGAGAAATATGGTGCTCACCAGCGGTGGTCGAGGGTAACCGAGCAGCAAAACCCCCACGGGAAAAAGACGATCAGAATGAGTGCCCCGTTCCCGTAACGGAACTTTCCAGCACAGGAAGTACGCCAGATCTAGTGAGGCCAGGTCAGGTCAGGTCTAGCCTTTCGATCCATCCCTCAGAAATGCTCTTAAAAGTCGCACTCCGCCGAAACAATTGTACCAAACCAATGGGTACACAGCGGACATGATCTCAAAAGTTTACCACCCCGTTCGCATAATCGGATATTGCCATATTGCCATATTGTCTGTCAACACCATCTCCCCTGACTCTAGCACAAGCCAATTGAGCCAAGCTCAAACTAATTGTGTTTGACATAGGTCTTGTGTCGAAAGTGTCACATTCAGGCAAACATTAAAGACATTAAAGGGGAGAAATTATTGCCTACCTCCATTATCATTATGAATATCGCTTCTGGGCAGTTTTCGTTGGGACTGACGTTCCCATATCCTATTGTAATCTGAAATAAATGTTTTTAATTATATATTAATTATACAAACTAGCAAAGTATAGGCAAAGTTTTTCACAAATGGCATTACGAACCACCTATATATTCATTCAGTATTATCGGACGAAAGTTGACATCACATTTTGAGGTCCCTTTTTGAGCATTTTTGGAATGCGTTTATGTCCGTGAATTCATTCATTCGTGTATGTCCATCATCCTATGTCAACAATAAAATTATTTTCTATATCTTTTTTTTACGCGTTTCAGTTAAATTTTTAATGCTTTCAATAAAGTTCCTAGTACCGCCAACTATACCTATAATTCAGATAATTACATAATTTATTGTAAAGTGATTTGACACGATCATTTTAATAGAATTAAATCAAATAAATATATATATTTAAACTGATTTATTATGTCATAAATCATGTGAATTCCAGCCATGTCAACATTTTGATATCATTAAGAGTTAAAAGCATAATTTAACTATACACGTTTAGTTTTTAACTTAGTTTTTAGTGTTTATATTAACAGTAGAAATCCTTTATTAGTTTTACAAATACTTTTTAAGAATGTAAATTTATCATTAATACCAATTGTTTGTAAAAGTGTTGATTTCTCTTAAAAAAGAATAAAGAAGGGTTGAGGGGTATGAGGTTAAGTCGAAAAATATTAAATTTCTGAATTAAATGTTTCTGGAATTCACCGATTGGCTTCTGTTAAGTATCTTTCATTATATCTAAATTTGATATTCTTCCTTTTCTTATTTTTTTTGCTAATCTTTTACTTAGCTTTGTTAGTTTTCCTGGTTTATAGATTAAGACATAACTATTCGAATACCTGAGTTTCAACCGAGAGTAAAAACATTCCAACGAAGGTTGTGGTTCCATCTATGCAGGGGCTCGTGTGCTCCTCGTTCGTCAGGTCGTCGTGCGCCAAGGCGGTGACGTACCACAGGATCGCGAAGAAGAACCACACCAGCATATGGCTCACGAAGAAGATCAGAAGGATCCAGCGCCACTGGCTGTTAATCTGAAAAGTATTCTTAGGTAAGCCAACACATACCTGATAGAAGTTCCACGCGATAATCTGCACCTACAATTTTCCTAATTTGGACTTAGCTAGGTTGGATTTGGTTCACGTTGACCATGGTCGTAAAACATGGTTCAATTAGGTTGTAATATTCGGTTGTAACGTAAGCATTCTGCACATCTGTGAAATTGCCAGATATACAGTTCTCAAGCCCAGTTTAACGGAATGTTCTCTATTGACGTCAAAGGTAACTAGAATTAATTAGTTTGTAAATTCGTTATTGAAAGTCATTTGCCTTGTTTGGAAAAATGCTAAGTTGCATTTCACACGTCGTGACATCAAATCAGACCGTCCTGAGACGAGTTATAAATTCCTTTCTCACGGTTTAGTTTTCAATCGAAGACAGAACTTTCAGACTTCTTCAGTCTTTACTCACTGCGCTCTCGGACTAGATACCTTCCTAGGTAGTCAAACTAACATATAAGTCTTTACTTTGTATCGAGTCGAAGCTATTACCTGTCATTTATTGATTTACATTTGTATTCCTACTGTGTCAGAAATTGGTTAGGATAAGTGTGAACCTCAATAAGCAATTGGTGACCCTATCTGAACTCTATCTCCTTAACCAGACCTTAACAAGGACTAGCAAGTCTAGCATTCCAAAGTTTTATAACTATAAATCAGTATTTTTTAAAAGTTCTTCATGGTTCATGCGGCTAGGACATAGTAAAATAAACTAGCATTAGAGTATCATTTTATATGTTTTAAAAGATCATTGGCATGGAAGATGTCATCACGCCTCCAACTCTTTTGAAATATTAAAAAAAATATGTTTAAGCTCATACCATTATTATACATATAATCAATTAAGAAAAAAAGGAGAAAAGGAGAAAATCTCTACGTGTTACAATTTATCGGAAGGTTGGGGGAAGACAAAAAAATAATAGTAATTCAGTAGGACTACTAACCTACAGTCGTTACAATTTAACGGTTTTGTTGGAAGTTGGATCCGACAAATTGTGTCATTTTATACGTAAGTTTAATTTAGTGTATAACGTATTCTTTTAGTGTGAAAATATATACGAGCGATCTTTTAAATGACTTAAGACTAAACCAAAGGATAAATATTAATTTCGATTCATTTAGACCCTTTTTTCTATCGCTGGTATTTGATAACCATTAGATATTTAATCATAAAAAAAATATTTTAGGATACCTTAATATTATGTCTTCAACATAGTAAAGGGAGATTTTTAATATTCAATTCTATTTCTGAGAAATTGAATAAATGATAAACTCCTAATAGTTCTTTTTTAGTTAAATTGCTCTCTTATAAAAGGGATTAGATTCTTAGGATAATTACTAATTGAAAGGCAAATAAATGGTCTAAAACATAGAAATATTTATTTTTTAAATTTATATATATTTAGAAGCTGTAATTAAATAAAAACTAATAATTGCTTACTGACCGCGTAGAGAGTAAAACCTGACGGCATGTCGAATAAACTTCGTCTTCTGAAATGACATTAGACGTGCAAATTGGTGCGAAATTAACACTCTCTGCACTCTGCGGTTGACGTGTAAAAAGTCCCTTACCAGTGTGGTTACCATATCCTTCATGTACTTTCTTGATTTCCCTTCTACGTTCATCCTCATCGGCACGTTTTCTTCGCCCGACTTCAGCACCACCCTCTTGTGCCTCTTGCTCCTGTAACCCGTGTTTTCAGGAGTTCTCCTGAAATGCATTTTTTTTCCTAATTTAATTATGTAATTACTACGAACATTATTTGTGCACACCCTATTCGTAGGTTTAGAATAAAACTATCCTACATTGTGCGTCAGTTACTATAGAAAGTTTATAAAACTACCTACCTAAAATAATATGTGTTATTACATATTATTTTTTTTGATTTTTCTTCATAATTCAAATAAAACCAATATATACAGGTTGGATTTTTATTCCTTTTGCGCCTTCCAAGGTGTCTTAAACGTACTTCTAAATCGTTGTCTCTTTTAACGCATAAGCAGTCTCTGTACCTACCGCTGTCTGTTAATTATGAAAACAGTAACTAAAACAGTACTAAAACCTAAAAAAAATAATAAAATTTGTTTCATTATGAAATAAAATATGTTTTTTGGTTTTATTTTCTCGATTACTGTATTCAGTTAATAAGATATTTACGTCTAAACTGTGCCATTTTTATACAAGCTTTTATTTTTTTTATTTATTTTATTCAATATGGTACAATAAGATGTTACAACAATAAATGATATAATAACACTGAATCAATTAAATTAATATAATATAGACAAATTAAACACCAGTCATTTATTGTTGCTCTGAAGTAACATGGCTACTCCCACTAGGTTAAAAAACCTGTTCTAAGAGCAGCCAAAAGGAAGTTGCACAAAAAATGAAATATTATTACGTTCGCGAGACGTTACTAATAACAAAGGGGATCATAGGATTTAGCTTGCAATGTTTGTATGTCGGATTAGGTCAATTATTGCAAGCTGACTTCTTCCTCTTATCCTACGGAGTTAAAATTCGGCATGTTGGTACAGTTCCGATGGCAATGCATTTTTATGGTGAACATGACCTGATTCTAGATCCAGGAATGGCTCCAGATTAAAGAACTCCTCAACGGTCAACAGCACACGAAATTTTGTGTACGCATTCTAGCATAAAAGCTTGTTTTAAAAACTTTTTTCTTCTATATCTATAATAAAGAAATTTACAGTACTATAGCGTAAAATGTTATTGCTAATTCTAATTATACTTATTTTTTGTTTGTTATTACTACTATGCTATAAAAAATGTGTTTAAGATTATTATATTTCTCTCTTAAAGAACGTATAAATAATGTGAAATAGCAAATAATGTGAAGTATTAATATCTGCATGTTACACACCTGGTTTAAAAAGCAAATAAGCTTTGGCAAATAAATCAAATAAATAAATCAAATAATTAATTAATTAATCAGATGAAAAAATTAAAAAGATGCATAAAATTACACCGCTAGATCTACATGGTCTATTTATTTTGTTCAGTCGAATGGTATTTAGAACCTTTTTTGAGCCATATTCGAAAATCTTGCATAAAAATCCTAAGTGCTGCTGAAATTGTCTATTGTAATATTTTGTAGCTAGCTCAGATGAACCAATTACGGGCAAAATGAATCCATTTATAGGATGTGTTCAACCCTAAATTAAAACTCTAGAAATTGATATAGTTAATGTTACCATGAAATATCCCTTTTCTCTCCCTACTCCTCTCTTGCCTTTCTTGGGTTGAACACTAATTTTAAACTGACTCAGTGGAAATATTTTGTTGGTTTTATAAATAATGTTAAATATAATATAATATTGCTGGTATTGGCCTCCGATTGTGCTTTCTTAGGAAATTAATCTACGCTTAAATATAATGGTTTTGTTTGGGGACAGGCGGCCAATATAAATGTATTTTGCGCATTCCATTCGCGGGGGAAAAAAAGGAAATAATTAATTGAACCCGACACTTTTCTTCCGACAATATCACGAGGATCTCACGGACGAAGTCAATGCGGTTTGGCCAAATCGGGTCTCCGCATTTGTTTTTTCATTCCTTTTATGTCGTGCGCCTGGACTAAACTTTCAAGTTTGTAGAGCGCCGTTCAAATGACACGCCAAGGCAAGCCGCCGGCTGTCAAAATGACCCGCTTTGGTCATAGACAAAGTTACGGTGCAGTTGCAAAGCATTTTATACGTAAATAAAACGCACAAACAACAAGACAAATGCACGTCTAAAGTGTTTTAAAGTATCAAAAAGCCTAGCTATTTGTTGATATTTTCTTACGGCGAAACCTCGTTTAAAACTGAATGAATCAATAACATATTCTGTTAATTATTGCGATTTTAGTACGTTTGTGCACCGTGAATGTTTAAAAAGATCACGCTGGTATACTTTAGGAACGTAAAGGTTAAATAATTTTAGTTTAATTATATTGTCAACAAAAAAACTATTACGAAAATTGACTAAATAATAAAAAAAATGAAAATCCAGCACCCAAAAAGCAATAAAAGCGATTTAAATGTAAGATAACATATCAAGATATATTTTATAAATTCTTATATTTAAATGCCTTAAGGCCGAAATTCAGTTCTTGCTTAAAGTCGTTCTTAGTTAGGATCAACTTAACTTCTAAGCATGACCTAAATTGAATTGTGTATTTCAGTTACTTTTTAAGTCTGACTTTGTTAAGAATATGTTTTCGCACTCGTGATTAGTTCGCTGCTCGCCGCTATAGTTTGTGTATACAATAAGTGTCGTCACTGTCGCATCACTTTTGACATATGACGCGTGATCTGACTTTTGAGGTTATGTTGTCAGCTATAGGATTACTAGGATTTTTTCATGCGTGTTTGTTTGAATTGAAGATGTTCAAAATATGCAAATCCAGTCAATTTTAATTAGTTAGAAAATTAAAATCAAATACGAGACGAAAACCACAGATGACAATACACGGCGACTGTAGCGCCGTTAATGTACTGAAATCGCTCCTAGCAGCGTATTTTAACACTGACTTAAGTTTGACTTAAGGCTTAAGTAGTAGTTGTTTTTATTCTTAGCTAAGACGGGCTTTTCCGCTCGACTTAACGCTAAGAGTGAGTTGAAATACGATGTTTATCGGTTAAGTTTAACTTAAAATTTAGGTTAGTCCTAAGTAGGACATGAAATTTTGGCCCTTAGATTTAAATCTTCGGATAGAAGTTATTTCGTATGGAAAACCAATAATAATGCTAAGAATTACAATCTTACATCTGTACTTAAAATCTAGATTCGAGGTACATATATTTGGCACGTTTGTATTTAATTTGCAGTTTTTTTTTATTAAAAACTCACCGAAATTTCGATCGTCTGTGCGTATGATTTTCACTCGATGTCGTTATGGTATTTGTCATAGTCGGTAGGTTAGTGGTCATGGTGGAAGGAACGTTACTATCGACCACTTCTATTGAATCTACGTCCATAATTCCTAGCCTAATAGCGTCAGCCATAGATTTTCTAGCATCTTCAATTTGTCTGTCTTCGAGAGTAACACTATTCGCAGCTTCGTTGATTTCTACCTTAGTTTCTACATTTGCGTCCAATTTCATCATCAGCCCGTGATTGCTCTCATCTTCAGTTTCCGTCTCGCTCGACAGATAATTAAAGCAGTCTCTGTACACGGCATCGGCCAGGTCGTCGGAGTTCCGAATGTGCTCTTCCAGGCCGACGGATTTGATGTTCTGTTCGCTCGCTGCGTTCGCTCTGAAGAAGAATTCGTTGTTCGCCAGCTGATGTCTGGACAAACGTCGCTTGGCGCTGTGAACTTCGTCCTTCGTCGTGCTGATCGCCTGAACCAGACCTTCGAGGGATTCCGCCGCGTTCATGGCTTCCGAATAGCTCTTGGATCGATCCATGCTCAGTATTACATTCAAAGTAGCCTTCGTGCAACGCACCACTGATGAAACACAATTTCGCGCGCGTATGCGTTTATGTCAGTTTAAGATGACGCCCACGGCGATATTTTTCCATCGTATATTCGACTTTAATATTTAATACAAAATATTCATCTCAAACTTTCGCTCTGACACCATCATCATTATCTGTTTTGATTTTTTTTTATTTATGTTCATAAAGTATGGCACCAGTATTCACTTGTGTGATACTCAAAAGAAGTCTATGCTCGACTATCTTATCTCGACAAATCGTCATTGCTGATAAGGCTAGACCTGTGTGCGTAGTATCGCACATATGTCAGACGGCTACACCTTTTTATTTATTTTCCTATCTCCATTTAACTACCTATCTTATCTGATTCGATTTCCTGCGCCGTGCGTTTATTTTATTTGTGAGATACAAATAATAATGCCGCCTGCATGCCTAGCGCACATGACGCACTGCGGTTTTTGGGTCTGTGACTTCAAAATTGAAAACCCTTTGCTTGGTCTAAAATGGCAAAAAAAAGAGTTCTAATAACATTTTAAATTATGGTCACCTAATAAAATATTAGACCGCGCGGCGTCGCCACACAGAAACCGTCATGTAGGTCAATGTAATGTAGGCAGGAACACAATACATGTTAGCAAACGTTCAATAAAGAATGATTTTTTTTGTTAGCTATATGAAAACTTGTTGAACAAAACTTGTTGAACAAAACTTGTTAAACAAAACTTGTTGAACAAAACTTGTTGAACAAAACTTGTTCAGATTCATGCCTAAATGACCCTAAAGGATACTGCTGATTTTAAGTTCAACCTGTATTATTATCGATCAAAATGATAAGCGGACAAATTATGAAAATGATTTCAGCCAACAACTCATGACTATTCCCGGAGACCTAAGGGGGTTTATATGATCCCCATTACGTGTAAGAAAATGTATATTAAAATTTAATCAGAGGACTCGTTTAAATTCACTTTTTGCTCACAGCCGCTCTGCCAAAGATAACGGCGTGGTACAGCCTCGCTAGGGATTTCATAATATCACCTAAAGTTTACAATTTTTTTACACGGAAACCATCATGAATTTTGATATGAGGTCAAAACAAATTATTTTTGAAATCGCAGGGAGAATAAGCTGCATTTTTTTTTTTTATCAGCAATGGTCTTGGAGCACGGTGTTTATGAATCAATGTTTTTTTTTATTGATTATAAAAGAATACATGTGAATAAAAACAAAAGTTTTCCATATTTTATCTCATACAAATCAAAACAGATACAGCTGATTTAGATTTTATCACACCACTAGATAAAAGGCTTTTAAATGGGCATTTTTCAAAACATCCTGTAGCTATCGTATAACTACTTCTATACATTGTTTAATTATAGTATATTATTCAACCAGAACCTGACGTCTTACAGCTAGGCTAATGTCCGACTTGGAATACTCGCGCCTGTGGTACCGAATTGTGACGGGTTGCTTCATTCGTGGCATTCTTTCAATTCATCATAAAGGCTATTTTTTTTTGTAAATTTTGGCGCGAAGCTAGTACTGAAACAACATACTATTCCAATTTATAATAATTAAATTAAATTAATTAATTTAATTAATAAATTAATTAAAATAATGTATCACTGAATATTTATTTATGTTTCTATACACACACAGAGACGCACATAGATGTTTCTATATGCACATATATGAGTTTATATTCATTTTAAATGATCAGTAATAAATAATACGTCCCAACAGCCCTGCTGTCATATTGGTTTGCTATTTAAGCAATATATAAGCAAAAAGTATTAGTAAACGGTTTTAGGCGTCAAAATTATTCGAGCTGCAAACTTATTAGTTGGCTGCTAAATCATTAAATGAACAGTGGCTATTTTTGGTCTTGACTTGAAGTCAAGGGCTACCATGAATCGCCTTACAGTATACAGGGTATTAAAGTGCCCAAGATTTGCAGTTAGGAAATTATCTAAGTGATCCATCTTATATATAGAATTAATTTAAAAAAAAAATGCAACTGCCTGGCATTTCACAGAATGTGTGTGTGTAAACACATGCATAGCTGTGAACACATACTGTCGTTGTATTTTTTTAGTAGTTCGCTTAACATTTTGCCAATCATATATTATTTAAAAATGTTGCTGCTAATATCGTTTTAAAGTTACTCATAAAGATATTGATTGCAAACCATTCTCATTTTAGTTGTTGCACGCAAGTTACCGTTTATTTAATTATTTCGCGACTTAAATGTATTTTATTAAGTCATATATTTGCCACCACTACTGCGCTCTCGTGTCGGATAGTCGTAGCAGAAATTAGCTTCTTTAATTTTATTATAATAATATAGCGTATTTTCAACGGTTGCTATCCAATGCGAACGCCAAAGTCCTTCATGATGTGGGGTGGGGTGGGGGGAGGGGGGGGGGGGCGGAAAACTATGAACGAAATTAATTTTAGATTCAGAATATTATTTAGAATAATTTGACATTAGAAAATGTAACTAAATTCACAATGAGCCTGAAATCCATTTTAACTGTTAATAAATATATTTCGTGTTTAAAATATTCTCACAGCCAAACCATTGATTATAAATAATAATTTGACGATGCAGATGTCATCATAATTTACTGAAAAAAAACGTTCATAGTTTCATAATTTTATTGACAGATGACGATATATTCTTTGAGTACAGCAAATTATTTACAAAACAGTGCTGTAGAGGTGGGCCATCTGTGATTTAGCTTGATTATCGTTTCTAAACATAAACAGTTGTTCAGTCTTGCCTATCTGTTTTCGTTGGCAAAAAAACAGCGCCATCTACACCTAAAAACCACAATATAATTATAATCAATGGCCAAATAACAAATGGTATAAGCGTACTCTTTATTAAATCAAATACGTTTTAAAAGTGATACTATTTTTTATTTTATTTATTTAATCAAAGAAAAACAACGAATAAAAGAGGTGAAAATAAATCTTATAGAAACATATTGCCCTTACAAGTTTTCCACATATAGAATGATTTATTTCAGTTTTTCTTCTTATAGTTCATATGATTTAAGCTTGTTTATCCCATAAATCTACATATTCTATAAAAAATAATTATATAACTACTAATCGATTTCGATTAAGTTTTCTTGCCGTTTTTTTAGTGTTTTTACGCTATCTGAAACGGCTGTATAGATTATGTCTAGGCATCTTTTCGGCTCAGACAATAGGCAATATTTTAGGGCCTACACAAATTTCAGACGTTAAAAGTCTTCATTCGAGCCCGAAGGGCCTAGTCACCAATTTTATTGCTCTTCTCTAACCCTTTAAACCGCCAACTCGTTAAATTTTCCCCATCAAAATTAACGAGTTGGCGTCATGACATGCTAATGTTAACAGTATTAATTTAAATACCCTATTTCTATCGCCGCTTAAATCAATTTACAATAGTTTAGCGGTCATTGTGTTTATTTATTTATTTATCTTTATTTGACAAACTAACAGTAACAGAAAAAATACATTTGGTTGAACAATAAAAACCTATTCAAAACTAAAATTGTGTTTCTACTATATTTTTTTTTATATTATAATACCATTATATAGAAAAACGCCGGGGGCCTAGTGCGTCTAGGGGACCCAGTGCTTTAGACGCACTAGGCTCCCGGTTCGATTATGGGCGGATTATTTTTATTGAGGTTTTCACTTCTATCCACATTCTCCAATGACTGACTGTCTATGGTTTTTTTCTCCATAATTTACTTTGCTATATTCTCAAAAATAATAAAATCAATACCGGAAGTCTTTGAAATTCAGCAACATCGCTTGTGAAAACACCCAATTTCCGCGATTCTCCTTCCGGTGGCTTAAACTTTGTCTTGGGCGCGCTTTTAAATCATTCTGTCTCCATACCAATTACTCCATACCAATCTATGTCTGAAAACTTAATTGAATTTGCATCTTTATAAAATCAGCGTCTGTAGTTTTATTTTGTCGATTCTTGCATTCAGTCAATATGATAATCACTTCTAAACTTTTGATAGAATGTATGGTAAATAAAATACAGATTTTTCGAACCTCCCTTTTCGACAAAGTAAAAAAAGCTTCGATACATTCTTGTATATTAATTAGGTACTAGCAGCGAGTCAAAATTTAAAAAAAAAATTTTCGCCAACCATAAATGTAATAAATCGAATTGGTTAAAAGTGCACAAATAGAGATTGGAAAGTTGGTAAAATACCGTTAATGACGCCTGTAGGGCATAGCTGTAAGACGTTAAGTTCTGGTTAAATAATTTGCTACTACTAAACAATGTGCAGTTGATATTATATGATATTATAAGAGTGTCATAGACACTCTTATTTTACTCTAAGAAGCCCAGATAATTATGAGATAAAAAAATTTTTTTTTTCTATATCTACAACTATCTTTTCTATATCTACAAATTAATAAGAGAGTCATAATACTACAGTGTATGTATGAAGAACTGACCGGGTTTCTAAACATTGAATTGAAGGAGTTCCCATAACTACCACTTGGCGTATGCCCTTAACGGAATAAAATAAAAGGTAAATATGATGGTTAAATATTATACAGTTATTACGGTACATTTGCGCATTCAAATTCATATTCAAGATCAATCTGTTTGGCCAAATAGATCATTGGCTTACATACTCAGAAATGATCATTTGAATTGCAAATTAGCATTAGTTCGTGCATGACGAATTTATCAATAAATCTTTTTGTACCTACGTACTTCGATCGTGTTGATATGACGGATCTAAGAGGTACAGGTCTTCGGTGTAAGGCCCACGTGAAAAAAAATCTGTTGCAACATTCAAAGGTTCTTAATGAGAGATTCTCAAACTATCCTGTTTAATTTTTACTGTCCACTATTTATAAATATTATAAAATAAAACCCGATCGAAACGCTTTTTTTTTAAATATTCAAATTTTCTACAAATAATTCGATTCCGAGCTATCATCATCTTATTACCTTAGTTAAACTTACAGAATATATGGACCAGGGATTCCCAAAGTGGTCGAAATCGGTTTCCCAGGGGTCGATATAAACGAAAACTGATTTTGGGGGTCGACGAGGTCTAAAAATCGACCCCTATTAATAAACACAAGGTCTTATTTGAAACCTTATAAGATACTGTATAAGTTGTGTTACGCGTACCAACTTGTTATAAGAATGGCTGAATATTTTAATAGGTAATATTTTACTGAATTTTATGTATCAATAGGAAAAAAAATAGAAATAGGATTTTAAAAGTAATTTGGCTATAGGAGTCTGAGGTATCAGTTCATTTTGGAAAGGGATCTCTTGACCAAAATAGTTTGGGAAGCTCTCGTGTACGTTCTCTCTTTGTATTTCGCTCTTTCGTTTGTTCGACCGCGCTCGCCCAAGGACGGTGAATGACCCGGCGCGACGCGGCCTCGCGAGCGGACGAACTTATGACAAGAACGATTTAATATTATCACGTAAGGTTTATATTTTTTTTTTCTCGAAAGTCATCTTGAGTGAAGTAAGGGCCAATTAGCTGGATTTTTTATCGGAAATGGGTTGGGACACGATGTATAGTTAATTGCCAGCCTAAGTTTAATTTGTTCGAATTGCGAACCTATTTTCTCGTTTGCAACATCACTTGTCGTTGACGTGAGTTTATTGCATTTATTAGACTAGCAGACAATCGATTTTTGACACAAGAGGGGAGAGGGGGAGGGAAGAATCAAAGGTTACTTGAGGTTAAAGTGACCACTTATATCTACTACTACTCATACTAAAAATATTAGCGGTTTAGCAAAATACGCGTTTGGGTTTCGTACCTATAATATAATACTCATAGTCAAAATCATGAAAATGCAAACGCATAATCATTTATTTTTTGATTAAATTTGAGAATCATGGGTCTAAAAGCGTACTTGTTCTAATCACTCAATTTTAATAATAATAATAATTATGGCAATGGAACCATTGAACCTTGCATACAACTACCTATGCTTCTCAACATTTACTCGGCAATCAATATAGGTCTGAAAACTTTTTTCAAAAAAAAAATAATTTGCATCTATGCGCCCGGTGTATTTTCTCGATTCTTGCATTCAGTCAAGATATTTACGTCTAAAGTTTTGATAAAATTTATAGGAAAATATTCACTTTTTTTCACTTTTAGACAAAGTGGAAAAATCAACTTTTCCCCCTTCCTCCTCCCCTTCCTCCTCCCCTTCCTCCTCCCCTTCCTCCTCCCCTTCCTCCTCCCCGTTCTTTTGCCGTATGTCCGTCGCATATTTCAACTCGAAAAGTACAAATGCGAAAGAGTTGATTTTTTTTGTAGATGCTATTAAAATACAACATAGCCATTTAAATTACATCGGAGGATGGTCAAATAATATCGATACATAACAATAATGTATTGTTTTTTTAAATATTGATTAATGTAACAATGACAGTTCGATAGAATGTGCAAATTTTATATCATATTGTTGAAACATTATTTAGCCAGTTAAAATTAATACAAAGTCATTAATACAAAGTCAAATAATGTGCGCAAATAAAAATATGTAAAAAAAATTCAGTGCCACATTATAATTATTATAAATTGAAATGCTCATTTATTTATTTATTTATTGTGGTTACCCAACAGAAATTGTACATACACAATAACCATAGGTAAGGACTATATAAATCTAAGTATACAATCCTTAAACTAGGGTAGCCCTATTCACTTTTAAATATAGTTATTACAGAAGAATAATAATAAAATATATTAGACTAATTTTAAAAATAATATAAAATATATAAGAAAAAAAAACGATTTTATATTAAAATAAAAGAACACGATTACACCAATTTAAGCTATGATTATTTTTATACATATAAACGAAAAAAACTGAATTAAATCATAAATAAACTAGGAATTTTGTCTGTGGTTTTGTACATTAGTATAGTGTTATTGAAGTAGACCAATTTAGGAGATGTAAGAATTTTTTGAATAACAAATTCATTAATTGTTTCATTGCTAGAAGCGCGTCAATATTTAAAAAAAAAAACTAAAATGGTGTTAAAATTTATGGTGAATTGAAAGAATGTCATGTAATATCAGGTACCACAGGCGCGAGTAGTCTTGGGGGGGGGGGGGGAGATGTCGTTAATGACGCCAGTAGATGTGTAAGATGTCAGGCTCTGGTAAAATAATTTACTACTACAAAACATTCTATAGAAGCAGTTGATATTGTGTAATATTTATAGGGTGTAATAGCCATTATTATGTATTTAAGCTTAGGTAATTATGAAAAAAAAAATAGAGAGTAGTTACAAATAGTCATAATACAACTAAATTAAACCTATATGTTATAAAATCACGTGCGATTTACGGCTGCACATGTCTGGAACCGGCTTTCGAATGCCGCCATTTTGTTTCGCACGCGTCGAGCTCATGTGGCCACTTACTCGCGTGTAATGCCTGCTCCGTCGATTATGCTACTAAGACCAGTCGAACTTGAGTCCAAGGATCCGTTGAAACGTTGTCGGAATCGCCCTGAGAAAGTGTCGGAGTCGGAGGAAGTGTCGCTTCGGATTGTCGAACTGTCATTAAGGCGTAAGGTAATGCACCCGAAGTTAGCCCCGCGCTATGACGAAATATTGTTTTATGTATCCAAGCGTACATATAATTGCTAACAATTATAATTGTATGTAACATGCAACAGCGTTCGCGTTCGAATTTTTCATGTTTATTTTATTTTATTTTCAACAAAGTAATTACCATCGGAGTAACTCATAATTAATTACAATATAAAAACCATCCAAACAAAAAAAAATCACTGTGGAGTGTTTTCAACCGAAGAAACAGTGCATTATTTTTGAATAACACAATGGTACACACACGACTAAGGAAGTAAAGTTTACTTTAGAGCCTACTATAGTTAGGTGAACGTGGTACCAGCTTTCTCGACACTATCTTGTGTGCTGAGTTCACGTTAAAGCTAAACACTTTATGGTGCCTTATAAGAAATTGTGTTTTATTTTTAGAAAAATCTTTTTTTTTTTGAGAGGAAACGGTATTGTATTACCGGAAAATTGTAATTAAATAAACTAAAAAATCTTTAGGCTATAGCAATGTTTTTAGTCAAAACGCCAAAGGTTGAAACTTTATCCTACGAAGGCACCGCTGATAGCGACAGATAACCGGATTAAATACTGACTGCTCAAATTGCTATTATCTTGACATATTAAGTTTCAAAAATGGTAGGGTCATATTGGGATACCAACCTTTCTAATTTGCCCTTTTTAAGGTACGAAAGTCAATATCCGAAAATGCTGCACCGTATTTGGTCGCTTAGGTTAATTAGCTCACTCGGAATGGATTAATTTTATTTATTTATTAAGGTACAAATTCATTTTTGACAATATTAGTATAGCAACAGGGAATAACGGTAAAGCAAATTCGAACAATTGACAGTACTATACCGTGTTTCGTGCCACCTTAACTAAACTGTACTAAAGCAGGCAGTGTTCCGTCTATAATGGTACACAATTCAAAAGACACATTTTTTTTTCCAAAGATAGTTTATTAAAGTAATTATAGTTTAACATTTCTTTTACATAGTTAGAAAAAATATTAACTTATTATTGTTAAAAATATTATTATTTGATCCTTTTCTCTTTTTTTCCATCACCTACTAAACTCAACAGTATCACCGGAGCTAGCTCCTAAATATTGTAATTACTTAATAATAATAATAATAATAACTAGATGTATTATTATTAAACAAGTAAAAAAAAAGTAAAACCTGTTTTCGGCAAAAGCAAAAATTCTGAAGAAGAAAATTACAGAATGGCTCCTTATATATATACCAAAATCATTTTATATAATTCAATTTATTAGAAAAAAAATCTTTATTATTTTATGAACCGTCTCTCTATTTCATATTATCTATAACTTTTTTGGCGTATTGCGCGCATAAAGGAGTGTGAGATGTATGTTTAAGGTTTATATAGAGAAGAAATGCAAAAAGCTAAGATTGATCTTTATTAAGTGTTACAAATACATTAAATTAAATTAAATTAAATAAAACGTTTATACTACTGACAGAATGTGATTTGAATTTTGTGTGATTTTTAAACGTTCCTTTTTCAATAGTCTCTCAACGTCAAGCAAAAATAGTTATTAATGCCATCATATACTTCTATACATATCAAGTATCGTTTTTAAACGAAAAAATTAAAACTGTCAATGAATTGCATTTAAAAATAAATTACCATCTGTAATTGTGATTTTTTTCAACTGTTAATAACACTAAATTTTAAATTTCATAGGTATTGGAGGGAATTAAGGCAATCAACACACGCTAATGACGTATACGTATGTACACCTCACGGCTGGCGTAATAAAACAAAATTAAAAAATATATGTAATTATGGAATTATTATAGAGGTAAACTAACCGTATTAGAATGGTATAAGAAACTCAATAATGCTCAAACTTAATGAATTACGGTCGAATTTCGAGCACTGCATGACCACTAGTTATTATTACTATGCTATAAAAAACCTGAAAAATATATATTCATGACTTAAAAATGTACGCTGCTCAGCGCGTACATAAAAATTAAATACTAATATAGAAAGGTCTAACTTAACACGGGCAGAACTTTGCATATATTATGTTAATTTTGTAGTATGTTACTATGTCAATAAATAATTAAATATATATGTACTAATAACTCATTATATCCTAGTTTATCATTTTTTTACAAAATATTTTACGCATATATCTTAAGGCTATTATGACAGACGCAGGTAACCTCAAAATAAGAATTTGAGTTGGGAAACGCATGTTTTGTTATTAATCATTTATGAGGAAAATTAAATACATGGCGTCCTTGTTTTTAGGCAAACAGAGAACATGCTATCTCTTTCCCTTACCTTGCAATCTCCGACTGATGATCCATGACATTCCGAGAGATTGTCTCTTTAGCTTATCATCGTCTGGAAACATCTCTGCTTCAGACCAGTATCGGAGGCTGTGCACCTTCAGTGGTCTCGCTTGGATCTGTGGGGCTTGCGTTTGCTGATATCCGAAAAGTAAGTTTTTTTTAAATATTTTCAATTATAAAAACGACTCTTTCGAAATTCGTTCTTCGCTAATCGTTAATATTTATATATTTGTTTTTGATTTTTACTTTCCGAACCCGTACTGTTGTCGGATTTAGGTCGACACCTTAATTTTTGAGAGTTTTTTTTTCTGAGGACGTCTGGATACATTTCGGCCATCCTTGAAATGACGTCGCGTATGTATGTGTGCGTGTTTGTCCGTGAACACGATAGCTTTTAAACACATAAATATTAATTAGTCCTACAAAAATACTATAAATTAATAATCTAAGTCTAATGATTAAGTCAAAATAAGCGTGTTCAAGTTTACACCTTTTTTAATTCATGAAAAAAATATTGGCTAAGTATGTTATATATTGCAAAAAAAATGTAATTGGATTTGAAAAATAAAATACGGTAGTTTTTTCTCTACTACATACATTCAGAATATATAATTAACGAAAAGTATTCGCAATAAGAAGAGGCATAAATTAAATTTGCGGAAGCAAAAATCAGAGTTCTAGAACTTTCTAAAAAAATTTTAGAACAAATCAAATTGATTGCAAACAAAGCAAGTCATATTCGTATATATAATTACTCACTCTTACACATACTGAGATCATACCTCATATTACGAGTGCGTCTGATATCCTCCGGATTAAGATTATATCGCCCTGAGATAGTGCGATAGAAATAAGATGAACGTCTCACTAATGCCGCTGTCATATCCTCATACGAATCTTAGAAGATTTATATCTCGCTATACTAACTATTAGTGTGAGGGCATATAACTAAAAATTGCGACCACTATAACGCCAACATGGCTGTTCCGTTTTTCATCAAATTTTAACTTGTTCGAGTTCAACCTGAACGGGCGCCAGACGATCATTGACCGAATCTTGGGTTCGAATCCGCACTTTGCAGTTGTACCATTTTACCGTATCATTACTACCATCACTAAATTTAGCTTAGTTGAGTAGGGCCCAAAATAATTTTCCTATCATAGTTATTACATAAAATAATATGATTTAATATTTATTAATTATTCAAATATATCGTCGATAAATTCGCATTGAACTTCGCATATAAAATAACCCTCATAAATGTGAAATATTAAATTTTCTTATATTTTATTTTTATTATTACCTTAATTTTATTCAATCGCAGTAAATTAGATAACTACATAATATTTGGAAATATTTCACGTCTAAAAATAACAGTTAAAAAATTTTTTTTTTTTTTCATAGTATATAATTATAATAAATGCCGGTACTAATACCTACATATACCTATAGGTATTATTAATTTTTTTCGAAGGTAATAAATTAATTGAACTAGCCATTTTGAACAGCGAGTGAATGAGCAATGTTTTAATATTGCCGCTTGGACACGCGTCACGCTTCGATTCTATAAGCATTTGTGTAACTAATTAATTAAATTGCACGGCTAATAATAACGCCTTGAGTGAGTGGCACACTTCACTCACAAATTTGTGAAATTCCTACAGAATGGCGTGCAACACTCATCTTATATAATCGTTTGGTAGCACCTAATTCATCTTAGGAACAAACAAAAGTGAAAAGCATCGAATATTAAGTACGCTTTTAAAAAGTCAAGTAAATGATAAAAAAACAAGAATGGCATATAATATCAACTACTTCTATACATTCTTCATTTCTTATCTTCACTTGTGCCTGCGGCACTTTTAGCCCATTCGATGTGCGTTTTGGATGGCCATAGAGGCGACAGTGGGTTATTTTTTTAGGGTTAAGTATATTAAAATTTAAAAAAATAACATAAATTTATTTTAATTCTATTTGCGTTTTTTCTTTTGTAAATTTTAACGTGCGGCTAGTAATGAAAAAGAACACGGTAATGATATTTCAATTTAATATTTTTTCAAATATGTCATATTTCAATATTTAACATATTCATATTAATTATAATGTGGCACTAAACAAATAGAAACTTTTAACATTTAATACAAATGGTAAAAAATGGTGTTATACATGTATTTATACCATTTCTTTGGAATACAGTATTTTTATTTTTATCATTTATTTTTCAAGAAAGCACAGCGCAATTAAGTTTGATTAAATAATTATTCAAATTAGTCCAGATTAGTTAGTATTGGCAATGCCTGTTTAGGTTATAATATTCATTATTCTAAGAAATATGTAATAAAAACAAGAAATTATAATAATAATTGATAAAATTGGTCAAATCAAATAACTAAAAGATCGATATCACACAAAATATAACACTAACGTACCAGGAATTAACTCAGCTTCGCATCTTATGTCAATATTAGATAAGAATATTAAATCAATTACCTCCAATAACTTCTGTATAATTTCCTTTGAAATACGTGTAATTTCTCATACACCGTGACCCACGACCTTTTACAGAGTGTCAAAATAGTGTCACGCGCGCCGCAGTGCAAGACTTCAACGCCTCGCCGGTGCACGGTCATCGGCGCGACATAATCATTTACGTGAGGTTTACAAATTAATTTCTCTGAACCATAATGAATTTTGATATACTTGCTTCACAAATATTATTGGACCAGTAACTGATTGTTTATCGTAAAAGGTCACGGGACACAGTTTACCAACTCTGTTTTCTTCTCATTGGTTGACGAACAAATAGATATAGCTTACTAACATATACTTTTTAATTATTTTTTTCCATTATAATTTTAATCATACAATTTTTGTGCTCTATATTGGTACAGTGAAAGATTTACCTACTCTATAAGTTAAGTAGGTTTAACGAAGCGTTTCCCGTTATTTTTAAACATTAACAAAAAAAAACGTTTTTTTTTCTTGTGGTTAGCTGGTGTGCTATTGGTACCTGCCATCCAAGAAGGTTCTCGTAAATTAGCATTTATATATATATAGATATATTTATTTTATAAAAAAACAGTTTTACCGGTCCTATCGATAATGCTAGCTTTCATTCTGAGAGAACTCTTTTCCCGAATGCGCCCTTTTCTGTCTTGCGCGTGGTCTTAAATCGTTCTGTCTCATGTAACGGCTTGTAAAAACCGAAGTACTCTGTGCCGTTATTGGTCTAAAAAAGTTTTCGGAATTTATATCTTTGTGAAATTACCAATGCCCCTGTAGTTTCGTTGTCTATATCACATCATAACAGACTATCGGATAAAATAATACCTTTTATTTTAAAACATACTTAAAAATATTTCTGGTAGAAGTGCGTCACTGGTTTTATACTTAGTTATACAAGTAAAATCTAAAAATTAACACCGAAAAATGTTGCTTATAGAGATTTCCGATGCGATTCGTTGACTGATAACAATTTTTATCTCAAATCTTAAAAACTGAAGATAAATAAAAAAAAAAAAATAGCCCGACAGACTTTGGCTGTCACGAATTGATAACAAACGTCACACATTCTCATATTAATAGATGAACTAAATTATTCATTTTTGGGCACATTTTTGGAATATATTTTAAGAGTTTTTTTACATTTTTTGTTAAAAAAAAAATATTACTATAAAACCAATATAAACTTCCAGCGTGAACTAAAGACGGCTGTAAAGAGGTATCTAATTGATGGGTGAAACTTACGATTTAAGTTTTTAAGATATTTTTATTTAAAATAATATAAAATTATTTTAGACCCTTATCAACTAAGCTAAATGTGCTTGAGTTAGGACCAGGGGGACGGTGGAAATAGAGCGTTTAAAATATTACAACTGAGTGCGGATTCGAACACGCATTAGCTGGGTTAATGGTCAACCTCTACCTAGTGGTAGAGGTTGACCACGATCTGAATGAATATATTTTTTTAGATTTTTTTTAAACTTTTTAAAAATTATCCTAACATTTCGTTGCAATATTTGAGCGCTTTCTTTTTTTTCTTAAAAATATGCATTGAAATACATGTAGAATGAAATAAATAAATAAATACAGTTCACAATCACTTAACTCCGATCCTGTAACTTGAAAAGCAGATTAAATAGGAAACGTTTTTATTTATATTCAGACTTATACATTTAACCTTTTTTTTTATTTATTCGAAAAAATGACTTCTAAAAAAAAAATCAACAAGTCACATCCGCTAAAAGTTAAAATGGGCGTTGTTTTATCCGATATGACAACAGGAAAAAAAATAATCTAAAATGCACATTAAAATTTTGTTGGATAAGCTACTCGCGAATTTTACATAAATAAAAATAAAAAAAATTGCGAGGTCGTTAATTTAACTGGTCTATATGTGAGCGTGGTTGAAAATTAATAAGTTTTAAAAAAACATTTACATAGCCAGCAATAAAAAAAAAACTCAAGGTGCATTTTAATAATATAATTATTTTAGTATGAATGTTTTTTTCTTCACGAGTTCGGTTTAGTTATCGATATAGGTCAATCCCCTCCCCCCCCCCCCACCCCCCAAAGGACATACACCCTTTCGCATTTATGTGAAAACGGGTGATGTTTTAACATTTCGAACCTTAAAGTATTGTCACGACATGTTATCAGGCGAAGATTGAACGGCCACTGATTTGAGCGCACCTAAATCCTTTATGATCATTACTGCAAGAACGTATATATGTATGTAGACCATTCTCTAATAGTACGCAGAAGAAAAGAATGAAATTCGACATTCTTTCTCCTAAAAATCTCCTTTATTTTGTGAGAATGGTCCTTTCGTCCGATATAGAACGGTTTCTGAAGTTGCTCACTAATGGAGGACCATGCTGGGAGCTTGAAGTAGGCCTTAAATAAGTTAATGAGACAACATACTTTTCGCCTTGAACTTAAAGGCTCCCATTTATTATTAAAAGGTTATTTAAAGGGTTATTTAAAGGTTATTTTAATTCACGTACGATTGCTAACATATTAGAAATTAGGTACTTGTAGCAAAAAAAAAAACATTTTTTTTAAGTCTACACAAAATTATAAGGTAATTTGTAAAAGTGTGTGTGCGCGTAGACGTTTCTAAATATATGACCCATTCAAAACGAAGCGAGGAATTCGCAAAACATTTTATTGACTATAAAATTTAATCGGAGCGGAGCGAAGCGTCCCATGCATCGACTCCAATAGCGAAATGTTTGTGATGTCAGATCTCAATGATTTCAGCGCCGATTATAGAATTTTCATGAAAAATACTAGTTTTTTAAAATTAGACATAATAAAAAAGTTATGTATAAAAATCTTTTCTCTATTGGAAATTCCATGATAAATTTTTTTGGGCGCTTTTTGTTCGATTTTTGAAAAAGAATGATTTATTTTGAGTTTGCATTTCTCCGCTCCAATATCACTTCGGTTACCTATTTCAATAGGTTTCTTGTGAACTACAAATAATAGTAGTTTAATTAGAAAAAACTGTTATAAGTTCTGAAAAGTATGGTTGATGATAAACCATGTGTTTGCTTTAATAACCCATTAATATTTCTAGGGTAACATGGTTAATGGTAGGTACGTGCATACTACCGAGAATTGTCTGGGGAATTTCCATTATCAGTTCCAGGAATCTGGAGCTTTCTCATTTTGGAACCTTACGCTCATGGGTTATATTTATGTGGGTAACGAACAATGAACAAAGGAGCCTTCAGAGAAATCTGAGGGGATCTCCAGGCTTGTACCCTTGGGTCCGCAATGTTGGTGTTTTTTTTTCGGTCACTGTGTAAAAAAAACTTATTTTACCTTAGCTAAAAGGTATTTTATTTTTGCGAATATTCTTATCGTGTCTGAATTTAAATACTGTTAATATATTTTCTATTTATATAAGGTGGTCCTTGTATGTATGTATAAATAAAAGAAAACCAAAAATAAATCGATCCGAGTGAACAAATAAAAAATTTAAAACTTTGATTTTTATATAAAATTATACGTATGTATTTAAAACAAAACTGTTAGTATTAGGTATGGTAATTAAATAAAAAAATCCTAAATAAAAACAATATATTTTTTACTATCATTTATGTTTTAGTAAATTTACTAAAAATTTGTAAATAAATAAAAGATTTCGGTAATACGGTCACAAATGAATATAGTACCTACATCATATTACAAGTATTTAACATTAGTAACCATATTTTCCGGTGTCATGTGTCAATTTAGCAGTCTATTAAAATTATATTATGTTCGTATTATTTTTTTCCACTGAGGCTAGCTTATTATTATTGTATTATTTAATATTATTATTGTGGTATTATTATTTTTATATTATTGTATTATTTTTTTTCACCTGGCGAGCTTTTATAATGCTTTTTTACATAGCGCCGAGTTGAGTTCGTCTTCGAGGGTTATTTTATAAGGAGAACCAAGTCGTCCATAAAATGCGTTACGTTATATCGACTAATTACAGTAAGCGGAAATGATATGTGTATGCTAATCGAACATCTTGTGACCACTTTTGCTCTAAACGAACTTTTTGTACGCTATATAAGTGCACCATAATTATAAATAAAATAAAATTTGGAAATTGCGTACATTGTAAGGGTTTTTATATCCTAAATAAAAAAATAGGACCTAAAAATCCTTAATTAAACAACCTCGTCCTTGTCATTATTTGGGAACCTATATATAATAATTATATATATTATGTTGCATTAATTGTCATGTTTTCAAATACTACTCATTGTAATGTTAACTTTTTTAACAGCTAGGTGGGTTGTGGTAGTAAACATTTTATTTCTGTAATTCTAATAGTCCGAAAGCCATTTATGTTTTATTGTTTGATATAAAAAAACTCGGTGTTTAATTTTTTTTGTTTTTATCTTGATATGTATATTTTTTCAAAAATTTTCTATCTTTAATGTTTGAGGAATGCTTTGGGAATGGTCTTGGAACATTCTGTATACAAAAAAAAAATAGAATTTATAGTTAAGGAGTAATTATATGTTGCACGAATGGACGAACTTATGCCATATACTATTTTACCTATGAAAATGGAGAGCCTAATAAAATAGTTTGAGAATCGGCATCTTTATAGAAAGTGTCTTGGTTCACGCACCAAGTACCGAGTTTGACAAAGAGCGGGCAATTCGCGAACACCTTAATAGCTCTAGGGACGTGAAATGTCACGATGTATATTATCGTACCCACGATTTTTAATCTTCTAACCAACATGTAATTTTTGAAATGGCGATTTATACAAAAAAAGTTTAAAATAAAATAGAAAATATATGTTTGAAATATGTGTATAGTTACAAAAATATATGCAGCAAACGCAAAAGATAGATGAAGAAAGTCGGCATTCGAAAAGGATAGAAATAAGAAACCATAAACGTGTAAGAAATATCGGCTCCGCCATCATAAATTACCTATAAATATTATTAATTTATGTTATATATAATAATTAAATATTTATAATATTAACAACATTATGCAATTTACAATAGCACGGAAACAGTTGAACAGTAAATTTCGTCAGCACGCGAATCCTATTTCTGTGCCGATCGATAATAGCCTCGACATCGTTTTGGCGTACGGCGACAGCTGAGCGCTCACAATAAAGACATTATTACATGATCCTTTTACTATTTTCACGAAACGTTTACTTTTTTTTTTGATAACCATGACGAATTTTTATATAGCACCCTGACAAATAATACTAGAAATCGCAGGACTAATTAGTTGATTTTTTATCGGGTAAGGTCTTGGGACACGGTATATGGTGTCTTCCATAAATTCAAAACTGTGTCTAGTTCTTGATTCATTTTTATTAGTATAAGCTTATCTCCTCTTATATTATTTTTTTTTTCTTCGTTCTTTTCCTAACCTTAATTAATAATCTATATAATTACATACGTATATGTTATGTAAATTAAAAACGGAGACCAATTGAACAAATCAAAGATCATAAAAATCGGTAAAGCCGTTCTTCAGTTATAAATAGTGTAACTACCCCGACTTTGTTTTATATCTATAAATATAGTTTAATAATACTTTAATATGTAAACATTTAATATGTAATTTATTAAAGAATAAAGATTCGCGCGCAATGTGTTTTGTTTTTATCAATGTACGATAATATCATATTTAGATAGTACCGTACGTCGCACCGCTCTCCTTCTGTTGTACTGCTGTCAAAGTGAGACTGTTGCCGGCCGTAGTAATATTTGATACGCGGACCAATTCGAGCGCTCGTTTGAGGCCGTTCCGACTATAAGGCTCGACTCTCGTCAAGGTCCGAGTCCGTTTCGAGTACAATTTAGAGTTCCTGCCGCTGTCGAGATAATCGATCGTGACAGATCGAAATGTAGTGACGGCACGAGGTGCGAATCGATCGTGCCGAGATTTGTCGACGATAATTAGTATTGCGGGAAGGTTGCGGAACTGTGATTGTGATATTCGAAGGATCCTATCTGTGTGATGTGATTGATATTTTTTTTTGTGTTAATTGTGATCTGTGATTGTGTTGGAGTCGAACTTATATGAAAATGAAATTAAAAAAGTGAATATTTTATTATAAATATTATATCTCGTTTAATGATCGTTTGGACAGAAACAAGAAAATTCATATAAATTATTTTATTTATTTACTATTCAACATTTTTAATAACACACATAAATTACTTATATGCATATTACTAACATGCATTTTAATTATTTTCTTCATATTCGTATTACCTAACAAATATATAATAATATTGAACGATACCTATTATATACATATACGTTACATTATATTATACTTATTACAATTTAAACTATATTTACGATGCGACTAGGGTGAACATTTTTAGCTTAACTCGTATATCGACGGTCGAACTTAAAATTCGTAAATTAAAAAAATAATCTTTTTTATATTTTAGACCCTTCTTTTGCCTTTAAATTACTATTTTTTCTAAGGCTTTAATATCCTATATAAGAGAGAAATTCAACTAAAAAAGAACTAATAGCAGTTTAGCATTTATTAAATTTCTCATAAATAGAATGAAATTTAAAAAATCTGCTTTTACTAAAAGATCAAGGTATCTAAACATATTTTTTTTATGATTAAATATCCAATGGTCACCAAATGTCAGCTTCAGAAAAATGGTCTAAATAAATCAAATTTAATATTTATCCTTCGACTTCGCCTTAAACCAGGATAATTTAATATAAAGTCAACTAGCTTCTAAATATCGACCTAAAGTCGATAATTAATAACGTTTACAAAAATGATTAAATACGGGGTTTTAATATGAATCATCGCATTACTAATCATGTTTACAGGTTAACAAGAATGTATATACGATATTATATAATGTACATCTAGTGTATAAGTACTTTATACAAATATTATAAATGCGAAAGCCTCTCTGACTAAACCGCTGAACCGATTTTGAGAAAATTTCGTATGCAGATAGCTTCAACTTTGGGGAAGTACCTAAGAAGGTGAGATTAGGGATGGAATAATGTATGGGAGTTATTTTAATTAATGTCAACGCAACTATTCTCAGTTCTTCCGAATGCCGTTCAGTTTTAATGAAAATATACCGTAAGCATATTTTCAGTTCCGCCAACCCTGAGCGAAGCCCGGGGTTGAGCATCTAGTTATGAATATAAAATAAGTCAAAGAATCGTCACAAAAGTACATTTTCAACAAATATAATTTATTCCTTTTTATTGTGATACTTCTGTCGCATTATATTTTGAGACGAAACTACGTTACGAAAATATTCCCGTAGGACAATTCCTGCCGTGTGATTGTCCTAAAAAAATCTTTTATTTTGTAGTGAGAGCGAAAATCCCAGGTCAAAGCTTTACCATGGCTCAATGTTACCAATGTGACTCCATTTAGCTTTTTAGGAATATTCGTGGAGGCTTAGCCTGCTGGGGATATCAGCAGAAACAGAATTTTTCCGGAGCAGAGCGAAGCGTAGCTCCCATAGATCGAACGCAATAGCGAAATATCTGTGTTGACGTATCTCAATGATCTTAGCACCGATTTTAGAATTTTTAAGCTTTAATCGAATCTACATGAAAAATACTAGGGTCGTGATAGAATTTTAAAATTCTAAATAATAAAAAAGTTACGTTTATAAATATTTTCTCCATGGGAAATCCCTTGTTAAATTTTTTCGCACGCCCATTGTTCGAATCTTAGGAAAAACATTTATTTGAAGTTAGCGTTTCTCCGCTCTAATATGCTGTCAGCATATTAGAGCATATTAGAGAGTTTCACCTTCGGGAGTGCGGCTAACTAGTACCCACACGTAAATGTTTGCAATATCTTTGCAATGAACAAGCCTAAAAAGTCCTGAAAATACTAAACGTGGTGCAAGATAAGGACTCCTAACTTCCAACTTCTAACTCTTGCAGTAGAGGCAAAAATCCTTGTGTTGTTATTTACAAATAGGTGTAAATATTGTATTAAAAAGATATCAAAAAAACTTAAAAATATGTAAATAAATATATATACAATTTATGAACGTTAACATTGATAATATAATGTTACCTGAAAGTTCGAAAACTTTTCCCGCACATCTTACTCGCGGGCAGATTAAAGGTTTAAATTCTTATCAAATTTATTTTTTGGTAATCTTTCGCAAAATTATATCTTATCAGCGTAAAATGAGTTTTATGACAAATAGTGCTGTAAACTTATCCTGAAGCCTTCAGTGATATGATTATGTTTATAATTCCGACAGACGTTACGAATTAAACAACAAAACGGTGATTTATTTTTACTACACATTTTAAGTGTAACGGTAATTTTGGTTTTACAACATTTTTTTATAATAGCATATCCTAACTCACTAGGTTAAGGTAGTTTGTTATAAGATAAAAGTTGACAGTCCACGTTTTCGCCAATGTTTACTTTTTGAGGTCCTCTGAAGTCATTTCGACCATTTTTGGAATGACGTCTGTGTGTGTATATGTTTGTGAACACGATGAAAGTAGTCTTCATATACCTTTGTATGAAACCGGATGCAATTGAATGAATCCTAAAATCCGAGGTCTGAGCAGTGCGTTAATATTTTGGAAAAGAGGATAGAAATAAATTAATAGTAAAAATACATTTTTAAAAACAAGCTTTGACTTTAATGTTTTATATACAGAGTGAACCAAGACCATTTCCTAAGACTTAAGGGGGGGTGTTGTGTAACCTATTAAGGTTAAGAAATGATATAAGAAAATGCTAAAAAAAAAATCTAAAAATTATAATATTTATTAACAGCTGGTGTCGATTTGGTCAGCGCGCGAATTCCGATTATAATGGCCTTGACACCGTTAAGGCGCACGGCGACAGTTAAGCGCTCACGACAAAGACATCATTACACGATCCTTTTTCTATGTTCACGTAAAGTTTATATAGCGCCTAAACAAATAATACCAGTAATCGCAGGATCAATTACCTGGTTTTTTTACCGGGAATGGTAATGGACGCGGTATATAACCTTTGTTATCCCACCAGCCTCCGATGTGATCTAAACCGTCACCCCAGGGTTGAACAGCTAGCTTTTAAGATTTTGTTCAGGTAGTTGCGTAGGCAGCTACCGCTAAGTTCGAATGTATTAAATGTTAATTTCGGTATTAAGGCTTACTTATGATCCGGGTTTTCATGTACTAATAATCTGTAATGTTATATACTATATATTGAATTTAAATAAATAAATAAGTTGACGATTTTTTAAACAGACTCGCTACGAATCAAAAAAAAAACTCGATGTTAGCTCGGTAGTTCTCGCGTGCAAAGCGAACAGGGTGCAACAAAATGACAAAGCAACATTGATGGCAATGATATGGCTCCTCAAAGCAAGGCATCTTCACGTCCGCACTAGTATAAATGTATGTATATTATAAATAAACATTATAAAATATTAGTAATTAAAATGCATAAAATCGCTCTTTCACATCCTATATACTGACAAAACTGATTACCCTCACTACAATTGAAAATTTAATTAGCAGAAACGTTTAATAGTTACTACGGCGTGATTCATATTTTTTTGCGCGGTAATTCCGTCAGACCGTATCTTTATACTCAAGTTGAATATTAAGGTGGTCATTTTTTTTTGTCGTATACTTAGGAGTGTTTTATGACGAACTGGTGAATTTATAAACTATTTAAATTACCCTTAAACCGCAACGTTTTTTTAAGGAAGTTAGTCTTACTATAAGGAAAAACTAATGATAAAGATACATTTAAAAAAAAAACAGCTTTAAGTGCTTGAATGCGTATACAAGTTTCGTATCTGTGCTGTTGAGCGTTGAGGATTTCCTCCATCCGGAGCCATTCCTGGGTGGTGAATCAGCTCATGCTTAACATAAAAATGCATTGTCATCGTAACTGAACCAACATGCCAAATTTCAACTCCGTAGGATAAGAGGAAGTGGTTCTAATTGAGCTTGCAAGATTTGACTTAAACCGACGTGCAAGCATTGCAAACTAAATAAAAGCTCGTAAAAAGATGATTTAGATTCTCAGAAAAAGAATTAAAAATCTTCTTTTACTATATTGAAGAAATAAAATCAAGGTATCAAAACATATTTTTTTTATGATTAAATATTCAATGCTTACCAAATACCAGCGATAGAAAAAAGGTTTTAAAATAATCGAAATTAATGTTTTTCCGAGGGTTGTATTACGCTCCTGGGTAAAACAGATGAGTAAAATTAATAACAACAAAAATACTATCGTAAAAGCGTAAAATAATTATAAATTTAGATAAACGTGACCACTATACAAAATTGATTATATAAACGGTGTATGTTAAATTTAATTTATGTTAAAGCATTAGCCGTGTCCCAAGACCATTCCCTATTAAAAAAATCAGCTAATTGGCCCTGCGATTCCAAGCATGAATTGTTTAGACCTCATATCAAAATTGATCATAGTTTCCGAGAAAAAAAGGCTAAACTTTACGTGATAATATTAAATCCCTCTTGTCATAAGTTCGTCCGCTCGCACGCCGGGTCATTGGCCGACCTTGGCAGAGCGCGAACGAGCGAACGAAAGAGCAAAGAGGTGTTACACTAGCGCTTGCATAAAGTTGATAAATTAGGCCATTAATTATTTTCGCATTTTTGTGTACAGTTCTTACACGTAATAGGGAACATTAACACTCCCTTTAATCTTCGGGAAAATAATGCACTGAAATGACAGTTCTATGCATAGTTACGTTCAAACCCTACTAAGGGACCGCTAACTAAAAAGCATTATTACACCCTTTCATTATTTGTTAGATTCGCATTCTCCCCGCCTTTCTCTCACTAAAATAGCTTTATATACCTTTAATGAAATAACCTTGGAAAATTTAGCAATACTTTTCAATATTATAATGAAAATAATGGTTTTTGGGTATGTTAAAGTACTCGTATTTGAATACTCTACCAATTCAATAACGGCGATAGAGTTCCCACGAATAATACAATTAAATAAGAATGATATGTGTGGAAATACTTGATACTTTATGTACTACAAAATAATGGCTGATTCAGTTACCACTTGAAACTGTTCATTTTGCATTGCATTTATATTAAGATTACTTCGGTGAGTAACACAGAAACAACATGTTTCCATTAGGAAACGATTCAATCATAGTGTACCAACGATTTAGGTGTATTTAAAATGTGATTGGCACGCACAATAATTTCCGGTTTTAATCTAGTTGTGGAATATTTATTTCTTGAATATATCTTGTTTCAAATTAATGGTAAGTATTCATACTTTTTTAAGTATATGATTGTATTCTTCGCCATTGATTACATGTAAAAAAATCCCTTAAAGTAGGGTATAGGTGACCTCCAATCGCACTAATTTGTATCAAACATTGGGCAACCTGCTGCGCAGTCCACTTCCCGTCCGCGCCTCGCCGGGTTTACTTACGCATATTGAATCCCTTATAAGCCGTTAGGGTTTTCTCCCCCCCCCCCCTTCCGTAAGGGGCTTTTTTTTCTGCCGAAAGGGTTGCTCATATCAATTGTTCAAACAAAAGTTGTAGGGAAATTATAGGCTTACAATTAACAATTAGAACGGATTTTGAAAAACCAGTTTTTCCCATCGCTTAGACCAATGGTTAGTGCTATCAAAAAAAAAAAAAAAACTGAGGAAAAAATTTTAGGCCCTTATCTAAGAAATAAAAAACAATTTAAATAGATTCGATAGCTTATATACTAAAAAAAATATAGCAAATTTCACTTTTTCGAAAAAAAAACCCCATTCCTGCCTCCTTGCTTTTGAATTTGCCCATGAACGAACTTGTGCGAGATTTTGTGCCCTTAAGTTTTATGTAGCAATTTCGAAGTGATTAGTGTAAAATTACGGCAGTTATCGTGTCCACAAGAAAGTGATATAGATAGATAGATACATACATAAACTTATATATAAACTTTTAAATTGAGGGTGGTAAATACGCGTTGTTTCATTACTGGTCGGGACTCAAAATGTCCTTATACAATTGTATATTTTTTTTTATTTTAATCAACTCAGACCTAAATTTACTCGCTGTCGCCTTTATTGTCATCCAAAACGCACATCGATTGTAGTAAAAGTGCCGCTGGCACAAGTGGAGATAGGAAATGAAGCAACCCATCACGAAATGGTACGACAGGCGAGAGTAGTCTGGGTGGGAGATACCTTTAATGACGCTTGTAGTTAGACGTCAGGTTCTGGTTAAATAATTTACTACTACTAAACAATCTATAGAAGCAGTTGATATTAATTAATAGCTAGAGAGTGTCGTATCCATTCTTGTTTATTTTTGATGCAAAAAAATCGTAGCTACCTCCGAGACATTATGATAAGTCAAGCCATCAGCAGGTGCGCCGTTTTATATTAAATGCGTATTTATTAATAAGTAATGTCGCTCGGCAATGCCACGTATGACATGTATGTCACGCATGTGTCAGCTTTGACATATTTATTTATTTATTAGAAATATTATTTAATCTACTGAGAAATCTGATCGCGATCTGGTTGTTCGCCGAGCATTGGTGTCTTTACGAACACTATAGCTTTTGACAATTCATAAATCTATTATTTACATACCGATATTCACGCCAGGGTGATTGATATGGAATATATTCATTTTTTAAGTAAAACTTCTTTAATTTTACGCTATATAAAAAATCAGCATAGCTACCGAAAGAAAATATCTATCTAATATAAAAATATAAAAAAAAGTTAAAAAATATAATAAATTTTTATTTTCATTTTTTTATATCGTTTCTTATCCTTGATAGGTTCCACAGAAACTGCCTCAAGTCCTCGAGAACGGTTTTGGAACACTCTGTATAAATAGGCTTGCGGAAACTTTGTTCAAGATGCCAGTATGGGGTGATAATTTTGAAATTTAGATTAATAAATTACGCACGTGATGACAAATTTAATCAACTTCCTTACAGAAATTTTACTTGTAACATGCGTGTTGTAATTAATACATGTGCTCACGTGCGTAAACATACAGCAATATATAAAAATGTCTGCGAGCATGTATGTTTGTAATATGTTTGAAATATAAGCAACGTGGTTAAACAGATTTCTTATAAAAATAAATAAAAAACACATTATTTCAAGTAATATTACGTTTTAAGTGTATTGAGCTCGCTCAAAATATTTATTTTGCTCGAATAAGACCGCATTAATTTTTATAATCTTCCTTATTGTTCTCTCGTGATTAAAATGATAATTATAGTAATTATCATTAAACGAGATATCTCATTGCTTTAATCTGATAATTGTTATCATTGGAGGTGTTTTCCCGAGTATTTAACGCAGCGCTGTTATTTATTTTTATTCCGTTCAAATACAATCATTACAAAAAATGGATTCAGGGACCTCAAAACGTGAACATCTGTCGAAAGAGTTAGGGATCAGCTTGGATCGTGTTGTAATCAATATCTAGGATATATACTTATCTATATACTAATATAAATGCAAACATCTGTCTGGTATATTTTCACGGATCATATTAGGTATGGGAATAGTTTGAACTCTGTGAGGGTGGACTCTAAGAGGGTGAAATAGGGGGATAGGTCTCGCAGTCAAAGGCTCTCTATACTCGCCACAAAGTTATAATTAAGATAAATCATCGTATCATATGTAAATAAGGTGAAAAGTTAAATTAAAGTCTTTTCTATATAAATAAAAAGTAGTCATTCATTACAAGGAAAAAGGAATTTATCTGATACAAGGGATTTACTTATCATTGAAATCTATGGGAATTACCTAGGTTTGTAGTCGGTCAATTGAAAAATCGATATGCCGAATAAATCACTAAAAAACCAGGAATTGCTTGGGATAGCTCGTAATTGTTTTCAAATTACCCGAGGGATACAAGCATATTTACAATTATGAAGAGCCCCACCCCACCCTACCCTACACACCCCACACATACATAACCCTAGGCAATTATCGCGCGTTCAGTCGTTCGCTAAAATTCACACACACACACACTCTTAGCACTCTCGCCACATACGCACACTTTATATAAAATAAAAATAGTGTTTTAATTATACATTTTTTCACTAGGCGGTTTTACGTCTATAATAAGGTTATTTGTTTGTTTGTTTATATTAATATTTTTTTTGTTAAAAGCCTCAAAACCGATTTCAAAATATTTTTTTCTACAAAAAATCTAATAATTAAGCACATAACATGAGATGAAAACATTTTGGACGGAACCACCCCTCGAGAAATTTTCTATTATATGCAAAAATAATATCGCATAGAGATCGTGGTAGTCTAGTGGTTAAGGCGTTGGACTATTGACCCGAAGGTCGCGGGTTCGCATCCGCACATGGCCATACCATTTTTAACACTTCATTACCACCTTCTCCCCTGACTCTAGAACAGCCACATTCGACCTAGTTGAGTAGGGCCCAATAAACAATTATTTTATAATAAAAAAAAGTAAATATAGAGTATTGAGTGATATATATAAATAATGAAACAAAAACCGCCTCCGTTTTGGAAGTCGGTTAAATATTCAAGGGTAAAATTATTTAATAATAACCGTTTTGAACGTTAATAATATTTATTTTGAGTCAGTAACATACTAAACGGGTTTGATAGGAGGTAAAAAAACTTTCTTTATTACGTGTTCAATAATTCAAGACGAGATTTAAAAAAACTATTTTTCCTGCGCTGTTTACATAATTTAACGATATAAAGTAATAATTATATGGCACGTTTATTATTTGAATTCTATATATAACATTTAAGCAGGTCTAACTACTTCAATATACGCATTATATAATCGTTAATGTGCTTTTTGCGTAATGCTTAAAAAATATATTATTATTACTTTATGTAATGTTATTTTTTTTGTAAAAAAAAAACAGTATCTATTTCAAGGCAATATTATAGAATCTTATGAGTTTCGGACTGTCGTTACCTCATTTTATGTAATAATTATTGTTAGACTACCAACTTCGATTGCCAACGTATTCTTGAAAATTTATTGGGCGAAACGAGATATTCACCTAAAAAGCGACAGAGCACATATTTAAATATACAAACTAAGTTACCATATTTGTTGCGGGGCATTGTAATTTTTAGTTGGCACAAGTTTTGGCACAAGCTCATTAATAAATACATAAATAATTTGCGCATTGCGCATCTTGTCTATTATAAAAATATGTAACAAATTCTGTAAGAAGAACTCTAAGTAAATAGTCTCAATGTCTAGTTTGAAATAGTTTTAGTTCAGTTCAGCTGAGACAATGTTTGACGTTCAAATAACAGCTGTTTTTAAATGTGATCAATCTCTATCGTATAGTTTTGTGTTTATTTCCGTTTTTTTTTAATAGAATAATTAATTGAGTTGTTTTTTTTATGTACCTATTTACTTGTTACAAAATATTATGTACACTTAATTTATTTATTTATTTATTTATTCTTTATTGAAAAATCCACAGTATTACATTTTTACAATTACAAACAAAACTTATTACTAGTATATAAAACCAATTATGGATTTCGGTCATTTTACATAATAACATTAGCATAAAAATTTGAACAGTGTTCTTAAAATATATATAGATTATTAATATTATATACGTACACAGTAGTTTTTTTTTTTTAAGTTTTATGTGTAATTTGTGAGTGATGTTTGTGGTAGTCGTGAGTGTGTGACACTTGTATGTTAATAAAATAAATAAAGTATTAAATTAAGTATGGTTTTAGTATGTATAAAAATAATTTATGATGAATGTGATAAAAATATAGTATGTATGTATATTCTATATGTAATTGCAATTACATGTACTTATATGTTACTATTAATCATTAACAACATAACAATCTAACAATAAAATTAGGTTTTATTTATCTTTACTATTGATGATTATGGAAATCTCTTTTTTGTATGATAATAAGGAGGTATTCAATATATCGATTTTTGAAATATCTTTATTGTTATAAAGGGAGCAGATACGTGGTATGGTGCTATTGGTTACTTAATCGATAAGTAAATGATTTATACATTTAAACTAATAACATCATATTGGTTTCTTTCTTGTACATGGGAAAACCTGTTTAATAAATGAATAAAACTCACAATTATATACTTAAGATTTTTTCCTTAATCTAACAATTTTCAGTAGGTGTACAGTACAGTGCCCTTACTTGTGTATAGTTTAGGTGTAGGCGTATTTTTATTAACTTTGCTCCTTTCAGGGTATCGATCTATATCGGCAATCCAACAAAATGTCCAAAATCAACAAAATAATGGAGAAATTTAAGAGTAAAAATTTAGGCGAAATAGTTTAATGTTTAAGAACCTGTTGAAAGCAAATGTTTTAAAGCTAGGGGTGGCACGGATGGGGACTGCCCAAAAACCACCCATAACTTTTCGAAAAAAAGTCTATTTATAAAATAAGTAATTATTTTTATCCCAAAGTGAAAAAAATGTATTTTTTTTCTAATAGAAACAATAGGGTCATACTGTTATATGAACTTCAAGTCAGCAGTATCCTATTAAGGAGTGATTCTGGACATAATAATGAACATACATTATAATACTTGCTCGCAGGAAACTACCCGTCGTTTAATGTCATCAATACATTTATAGGTACAGTGACCCGTGGAGTTTACCGGTTACTGGGTCGCGAGGCCGCGCGGTCTGATATTTTGTTAGTTTACCATACTTTAAAAATATTTTTATGACCCTTTCTTTTGTCATTTAAGACTATTTTTTTTTGCTTTATTTATAAAGTTGTTAAACAAGAGTTGATCAATTTTATGTCTAGCCCTACCCCTGTTCTACCCCTTAAAAGGATATTGGCTTGATAATTCATAAGGAGATAGAGTTCTAGAAATGTATTTAGATGTTAGAGGGCTTCTGGTAAATTGTAAGCTTAGGTAATATTAATTAGGCTATGTGTATTACCAATAATATACACGGGACAACCAAGAGAACATGTTACCTTTATCACATGTTAATGCAGTGATTGTTGAGATGCTGCGTACGCAGTTTAAACGCGACCATGGACCGAAAGGTCTCAACTCGGACAGGGTCGTATCGCCTTCTCTCTCCCACGATGATCTGTCAGTCTCGCTCTAATTGCGAGATCCGCCGATTAAAAACGATCACCTGACAGCGTCACTAGCTGATAACAAACAGTACCAAAGGTTTAATGCTTAAAAAAAGTTTACTTAGATAAGTTAGTTAGATATATCTTATATACTAAGAAAGTTATAGCAAAATTTCACTTTTTCGAACCCCTCCCCCCATTCCTGCCATCCCGGTCTGATTTTGCCCATTAACGAACTTGACCGAGATTTTGTGCTCTTAAATTTTATGTATCAATTTGAAAGTGATTTGTGTAATATTACGGCAGTTATCGTGTCCACAAGAAAGTGATACAGATAGATAGATATACAAACTTTAAAACTGAGGGTGTTTTTGGTTTCTAGGGGATGCTAAACGCGAAGATATGGCGACATTTTCCAGAAATCACGACATGCTACCCATTGCAATAGGTAGCTTTCATAATGAAATCTACCTAAAAAGGGTGTGAGTGCCGGGACTCACAACTAAGATGTGTAAACAACATCGTACGTCTGTAAATGATACAGGATGCAGGATACAGGTGCAGGATTGATAATATAAATGAAATGTGGTTGAAATATATATCGATGATTAAATTATTTTGATTCCAATTAATAAATATTAAATACAACTTACATATCTTTCGTTATGTTTGTTTCTACAGTTTCTATACCTAAAAAAAAAACAATTATTTTCCTAGCATTTTAATATTTTCAGAAAAGTAAATAGATGTAGAATTATATGATTTTTTAAATAGCTGCGAGGAGCAGGTTTAGGTTGTCAGATTATATTCTCTTCTTACTATTGGATTTTTCTTATGTTCATGTTCGCTAGTTACTCAAATTAGATGCAAATTTTGTATTACTATGCATATTTGATTTAACATAAATAATGTTTACACATATCTCAAAAAAAATCATTGTAATAAACTGAATACCAGTCATGTTCACCTACCGCAAGATCCCTCACCCATCTATATCTCTGAATACTTAAAAAAACTATGCAAATGTTGCAGTATATCTGTCCGATTGGCGCAGACGCCGAAGGCATCAAACGAGACGCCACTGTAGCCTAGCTGTAAGACCCTGAGATAAATAAATCCGTTGATAATTTGTGTTCGAATAAATTGATTGCCTTTCAAAGTGCTTTAAAAAAATAAATAACGTATTTTCTAATCTCAAGAATTTTCTGCATTATATTCGCTATTATAATTGTAAATCCTCTTCATAAACACACGTTGTCCTTGTATTGTAATATTATAAGCTTATTTATACCAACACTTATCTATAGTGCAGTTAGTGATAATAAAAGTGTGTATGATAAGCATATTTTATGTATATAAGGCTTATAATTTGAAAAATTGAGTAGATGTGTGGTTGTATTGGTCGTATTACTAATTTGTATGTGTGCCTTTGATCGAAGGCTCTTTAGAGTGTAATATATATATAAAAGACCTTGATAAGCGTATGTTCGCGAACGAACAGATCGATTCCTATAGGGTTTTCACTATTTCTCTCACGAGTATCTCTCACACGATTCGTATAGTAATAAAGATTATTTGTGAGAAACGGCGACGTTTATATAATATATATATTATATACAATATCAAAAATGAGTGCGTATACTAGCCATGAGATTAAATCTATACAAAGCTCATTCATATTAAAATTATAGCCATTCTAACTAGGACAATACCGTTCGAAAACTTATCGTACAAAGATAGTCATTACTACAAAAAATATACCTTTCCTAACAACTACGCTACGGTCCGAAACTGCACGCTGTGCCGAAGATAGTTATTTAGTTTTTAAACAATATCTTAAATTTAAAAAAAAAAAGTTATTAAAATTATCCTTTTATTATTTCATCTAATTAGAGATACTTAAATAATATTTGATTCTAAAAAGAACAGGTGAGAGTTAAAAAAATGTTTTTTTATAAAATGGACTTGCTGTGCTCTCAAGTACATGAACTCTTCAGTACCTTTATAATTATTTTACTATATGGCTCTATATCCTAGACTTTATCAATTATCATTTATCTTTTCATACAATTTAACGCTATTAAAAATCAATCATCAAATATAATTAATAGGTCAAATACCTTTACAACTCAATTTTATAATTATTATATTAATATATATGTGTATATATACTCGTATATATAGTAGCCTATAGTAGTCATGTATGTATAGAATTTGTGACATTATTTATGTTATTTTGAGCAGGGTATCGCTGCATAAGATTTAAGTGCTATCGTCATATTAAAAAAAAAACTCTAAAATCATCATTTTAATAAATGATGATTTATAGTGATTTTATATATTACTAATTTGGTGACAGTGGTGTTTGTTGTCTGTGATTATTATGAGACAAGAGATAAGAAACTCACGATCGAGAGAGAGATAGCGCTATCAAGAAGATGCGAATTCCGGAACAAATATTCCAGATGTGCAAATGCTGTCAGCTGTAAGATTTTTTCAATTGCTTATCTGTGTTTTTAACTGACCTCCAATCCATTCGCTCCGCTTTGAGTATTGTAAAGCAATCAATGCCATATATGTTACGGTGCCATTTGTGGCCTATAGGTTAACGAATTTCGAAACGGGTCAAAAATGACTCGCCGCCTGCATTTTCTTTGTGTTTTTTAGGTTCAATATAAAAGCATTGATTATATAGTGTTTATTATATAATCACAGTAACACTATATAATCAATGTTAAAATTGTGATAGTTTTAGACATATTATTTCCTATCTCTACTTATTGTTTATGGTAAAAATAACTATATTTTAGAAAGTTTCTGCTAACATGATTATAATATTTTATGTAGAATAAAATTAGTCTAATATCAAGTCATTTGAACAACTTCTGATGAACTTGACTACTGAATTGGATTATTTCAGCTGAATTAGGTGAGCAAATATATTGATTTAAAAAGCATCCAAGCAAGCAAAGAAATTATGTTCGTTGGATGGTTTATTTAGTTATTTATTTATTATTACAAAATTAACTATAGCAATACCTAGTACAAGTTTCAAAACAGAAAAACTAAACAACGGCCATTTATAGCGAACACATTTTCTTCAAAAGTAAATATAATTTATGTAAGTAAATATATTAATATTAAATTATAAAATTGTTGCATGTGAATGATTAAATTTAGTTTATGCTAGATTAAAATGATTTTCTTTCTGCGGGTTAGATACAACCATGTACCGTGTAAGGGATGCCTTTTTCTGACCATAAAATATCTAACAGCTATTCAATTTTTTTTTACATATTTGTGGTTCAGTTGGAAAAGCAAATTTTAAAAATTTTGCACAGTAAGTTTTATCCGAAACTATAACGAATAAAATCAAATTATCTTCTGAAAATGACTCGCGTCCTAACTTATGTAATTTGATATTTTTCATAAACCTTACATTCCTAAAATAAGAATGGTTGATTTTAATACAAAATGATCAGCATGAACTCGATTTTAGGTCCAATTAACTTGAACTCATTTTTTTTTTATAATTTTAAAGTTTTCTGCAATACAAACCCATAGTTTTCGAGTTCCTACCCGAAAATTCTTCTACCGCAGTCGCCGCGTTGAGATGAATATACTGGGGCTGATATTGAAAACCTGTCACAAGGTGAATAGGCCATTTTTAAACGTACGTTTGTAGCAACAACTCCTAATTAAACTCCAGTTCTCAGGTTTTCCTTATACGGTTCGAGACACATGACTACATCACAGAATGGGCTATCATTGCTCTCACGCAAAACACCAATGAATACAGTTCTCACGAACGCGGACACATGAAATAAATACAGATATAGATCGACAATGGTGAATTTTTTTTCGTTATG
This sequence comes from Neomicropteryx cornuta, assembly GCA_020383195.1. Lineage (NCBI taxonomy): Eukaryota > Metazoa > Arthropoda > Insecta > Lepidoptera > Micropterigidae > Neomicropteryx > Neomicropteryx cornuta. Next base: position 3,749,093 of record JAHKQU010000024.1, read on the forward strand.
TGTAAACATTTACAGCGGGGCCCCTAGGATTTCTCGGCGTGCAGGGATTTGCAATTAGGTGACAGTGAAGCATGCTTCTGTCAGTGACGTCAAGGTGATAACACTGTAAGCGATGATTCTGGTGACTTTATTTATTATTTATTTAACAGGTTTCTCCATTTACATATCAAATTTATAAAAACTTATAATACTAAAAGAAAAAAACAACAATTAAAACGAAAAGCAATAACAATAAAAAATAAAAATGACCACATCTAATCAAGAAAACTACAAAGTAACCATCTGTAATTAAAAATAACGCTCCCAGACGAACAATAACAAATAAATAATTCACTCTGATATCACAAAGACGAAGATCTTCCCGGAAATGGAATTTAATAACTTGACTGCTCTCCCAACTTGACTGCTCTGATATAGGTCGGTACGATACGTTAATCGCTTAAATAGCGTGTGTTCCGTGATCTCGTCAAACGGTCCGGAACAAAGAAACCAATGTCTCCGAGTACTAAGTATGGGATTCACGATGAATCCTCGAATAACTTTAAAGAAATAGACCAATGTATGGACCTGTCACCTAAACTCGAGTGTGTTAAAGCCTAACATCTCTAATACAAATGCCGGTGGATAATGAAACTTTACTCTAATATACTCACGAACGTGCAGATAAAACCGAGATTAACTTCGGCATACTGAAAGATCGACTGGCTCGAAGCACGAATCCCAACATTGATAAACTTAGTTACAGTAATTTATTAAAAAAAGTACACAGTTTTATAAATTTAACGACAGATGGTAATATATTAAAAAGTTTTAAATTGAAAAAGATTTACCAAAGAGTGCAAAATCAATAAGTTGGAAAGATATGTTTTTCTAAACTTTACACTTTACGGTTATTCGTATAAACATAAACATTTACACTTTATGGCTATTTGTCATGGAAATAATAATAAAATATGAATAATATATAAATGTGATTAATATTTTGTTGGCGGAAAAATAGCGCCATCTACATCTCGGCATTATAACCTTGCCCTGAGTGTGTATGTTTAGTTTCAACATCACGTGCCACATGATTTTGTAGATCGATGGCTTGCGTTTATCATGGTTGCCAACCGCAAAATAATTTGTAATATGCAATAATAATCCGCAATAGTGCTGTCAAAAGGTAGGTACAATAGATAAATCGCCATTCTGATAAAAGAACTTAATTTATATGAGAAAAGCGATTACGGAAGCGTTTAGCAAACGAATCACTTAATACTAGTATATTGTACGCTTGCTGAAGGCTTTATTATACACTATAGGTATATTTATATTCACTATTGTCCTTTGCCGATATCGACAACTAAACCGGTCTCATGGAAAAAAAAATCATAAAATTTTTCTCAAATTAATATTTGTTTGTGATATAAATCAGCCATGTAAAAGGACATCAGTGAATTTAGACACAGTCTGAAGCTGAAGAGATTTTGGTTTTGATATTAACCTGGATGTTTGCCTAAATATGTTGATTCTAAAAAAATATATTTACTTTAATATTAAAAAAAACCGACATCAAAATAAACCTATGATGCAGTTTCAGTATATCTAAAAATAAATAAACCTTTTTTTATGTTAATATTTTTAATTACCTTACACTAAAAGTTTTATTACCATTATTTGATAGAATCATCCTCAATCAATCGCCTATAATATGTAAAAAAAATATTTGAATTAACTTTTTTGAACAAAAGTAAAATACATTTTTGTCCAAAATATTATTATTTTTTGCTTACTTGCACTTGACTTAACTAATTAAAATATAACTTATATAAATGTGACCAATCCTAAAAATCATACACAGGAAAAAACATCGATATCGCTTAAGCCGTTTGGAACCAAAGAGTGAACATATAAAAAAAACAAAAAATATAAAAAAAAATATTTTGATCGATTTATAAAAATATTCAAATCTCAAATATAGACCCCCCCCCCCTCTCTCGCGCTCTCACCTTATATATTTCAAATAGGTAACACCTCGACACAGGCATTTGCCTAGTGAGGTCTTACTAATCCACACAAACTATACTTTTCTTCTTTTGAAAATCAATAAAATATGACAAAGTAGGTAATACATATGTCATAAAATAAATTGTACATTTTAATAAATAAATTTGAGAACCTCTTCCTTTTTTTGAAGTACAAAGTTTTCTTACCAAGTCAGAACGGAACTCAAACTACAAAGGTACTAATAAAATTACGAGAAACTTGGGTGAGATTCCGAGATTTATAATATCATAAGGTAAAATAAATGTACTGCATAAATGCAGCGCATAAATGCAACACACAGAATATATTTTTAAATAATTTTAATAATAATTAATGCTCATTGTTCAAATGGGTCTTTTCTCCCGCAGCGCGAGCAACAATGTTACGCTCGCTCGCGCGAGAAGGCAGTACTGGCCTAATTGAATCGAATCCATTGCAATTAAATATGAAGGTAGAAAAATTAAAACCACGTGGTCGCGTAATACGAGCTGTCAGTTCCTCATTCCTTTTTCGCGACGAGAATGTTTCACTATTTTCAGCGGTTTCCTGCCGGTTTGCAGCACGCACTACATTTTAGTCCAGCATCCAACGAACATGATTTTAGACAAGTTAAAGTAGATTAATGAAGGCTCTTTTTAATTTAACTCCGATTAGAGATTGTTTTATAATTAATTGTAAATATGCAATACTAAATACAATACTTACAGATTATTTATCAAACAAATTTTGAATTTGTGTTTATTTTATTTTTGACATTTGCGTATCAAGCCTAAATCTTATTAGGCTGTTTTCTTATCTAAATAATAAAAATGTGTTCTTAGATACTTAGTCCAAGAAAATCGAAAAAAATCGATTCTTTTTTTTTTTAGCTAAACATATGTTTTTATTTTTATTTTTTAACTAAAAAATAAATCCAACGTATAACAAATTAGCATAAAGCGGTTTTGAATCTAAAATAACGATTTTTTTCGTTGGATTTTTGGATCTCTTGTATTATACACGAAATTTTGGGTTTGTTTGAATATCGCTATCACTTTGTTACAGTCAATCAACGTTTGACCCGAATCAATGCACTATCTAGACCAAACTACATATTAAGTGTATAAATCAATTATAATACCTATAAATAATATTACTAATCCAAATATTCAAACCACATAGAGTACAAGTAGTTCCACATAGGTGCTAGTGCATCTCCCGAATTGCGTACCTAAGATGTCATCGGCTTACTCCGACGTCACGAGCGTCACTGACAGCTACGTACTAAATAGAAATTGAACCGACCCCTGGGGCGTGCTTATAAATGTTTACACACCAATAAAAGATTAATTTCTCTCTAATGAGCCCGTTTATACGTCGGTTCCGTAAATATTGGCCCTGCGATTTTAAACATAGTTTGCTTCGATCAAAATTCATCGCAGTTTTCGAGTAAAAAATTTGTGAACTTTACGCGATAATATGAAATCGCTCTTATAGTAGATTCGGTCGCTAGCGAGGCCGTGCCGCGCCGCGCCAGTGCATTGACCGGCCTCACCAAGGGCCTGCGAGCAAAAAGGGAATTTACACGAGCGCTTTGATAAATTTGGGCATTTATTATTTTCATATTCTTTTATATATTTTTTTGCACGTAATACAGAACATTTTAACATTTAACACGCCTTTAAGTCCTAATAAGGTCTTGGGACACCCTGTATCGGACACCCTGGGACACCCTGTGTAAGTGTATCGGTGCACTGTTCACATATTTATATACACGGTGTCCCAAGACCATTCCCTATAAAAAAAAAAAAAAAATTCCTAAAGAGGTCCTTTGATTTCTAGTGTTATTTGTTAAGAAACTATATCAAAATTCATAATAGTTTCGAAGAAATACAATGTTAAAGTTTCTATTCTAAATCGTGTAAAATAGCTATGTTTCAATGGCTCCTCTCTCGGATAACTATGTCACTGGGTCACTGGGCCGCGGTCAGTCACGATCTAGGTTAATGACCAGCCGCATTGTTCGAAACGCCCTATTAGGGTGGAGGTAAATGATCGCTGTCAGATGTCACTGGTCGAACAGAGGTCGGTCTATAAAGAGGGGGTAGCTCCTTACCCTTTCTCTGGGATTGTAAGAGGGTTGCTATTGGTCGACAGATAGCGTTGATTTATCGATTGATAAGATCGATTTACACAAATTTTGTTCAAAAAATAATAAATTTGGTGATGAAAATTTTCGCATTTTGTCTTAATAGGGAACATAAATATCCCCTAAAGTCTGCGGGATTGGTTTTGGGACACCCTATATATGTTCGTATAATTTTAAATGAAATTATCCCATTCTCAAATAGCATTGATCGGTTTCGAAGTCAGTCGTAACAATATCGCGCAACGCCATCGCCAATAACGCATACATTTTTGCATAACAATGCAAGGAATATTGCTAATTTCCTAAGCGGATAACGGAAAAGAAATGAAAAACCGCCGCCCGCGTATTGTCGCACGCTCGCGTGCCTCACTCAATCCTATTTGCAATTATAATTTTATAATGCTGTTGCTTATGCTTCGTTGATTTTCTAATTGTGTGCAATACCCTGTCTCGGGACCCATTCACGTTGTCCTAGAGTGAGACACAAATAAAACCATTTTATACGGTTGCTAGTTTATAATAACAGTTCTTTTAATTACCAAAATAAATAATTTATTAGTTTATTACAACAATGGAGTCATGAAGGTGTCACATTGATAAATGATATACTTAAATTTTTAAAAATACCAGTTATTACATTACATTAGGTACCATTAATTAACCAATACATAACCGTTTCAATACCAGTCATTAGGCAATTAGCTAAAAATATATACCGTTTCCGTTTAAAAAATTGTAAACTTTACGTGATAATATGAAATCGCTCTTATTATAAGTTTGTTCGCCGGATTTTTGACCAGCCTTGGAAGAGCGCGTGCTAGCAAAAAAAGAATTTACACGAGTGCTTTGAAAACTAATTAATTTCTTTGGGAGTGATCTTGGAACAATCTGTATATTGTATCTGTATTGAATAATCACAGAGAAACTGAGTTCAGCCCGAGATTACTTTTATACCAAAGCGTACATATTACATTTTGTTTTGTTTGAGTTTAGGCTCATTTTTTTGCCGATTCGCGGAGTTTAAGAAATGTTTCCTTGACCGCGGCTAATGACCCGTCATCAATTATATTGGCGGAGCAAAAATAAATTGGTCCATTTGGTAACTAGTATAGTCTGTCTACGAATTAGATTGATTGCTCCGAAGCAATAGACGTTTCTATGAATTGACGGTAGTCTTGATTCACATATTGTGCCGGCCTACCCTAGAAGAAATAATGGATACAATATTATAGAAATTAAATGATATAAAATGTTTAAAACCAACCAAATAAGATAAATACAAATTCCATACAGTAGCAGTAGTATTACAATACGGTCAAATAAAAAGTCTTATCACCATGGGACCTTTAAAATAAACATATCAGACGACGGTTACGATGAAAGAAAAAATATTTTAAACAGATTATTATAATATTATTATAAACAGATTTTCTTGAATAGTAACGATCAAGTCATCAAGTCATCTTTTAAACAAAACAAAAATAATTAAAATCGATTTATCCGTTTTGGCTACGATGTCACGGATTTGTTAAACTTATACCAATCCTCTGTTTGCGTCGAGGGTTAAAAATGGGTTATGTAAGGCAGCAATAATTTGAAATTATTAGTGTTAGTATCTACAAATAAATATTTAAATAAATCCCTATAATATATAAATAAAGAACAAAAACACTATGTAAATATTTTAAACATAAAATGTTTTTATTCTTACAAATGAAATACCAGCATTGTTGAACAGTGGTTTTTAAATAGTTCAATTTCTTAGGGCCTCTTATATATTTTTCTTTTTAGTTCAATGCCAACGATCTTTAAAAACATATTGATACGGCAACTGAGGGTAAAAAATACACCACGTTCAAGTACGCCAATTTGCGTCGAGCACACTCCTCGCGTATCATACGTCTCGCTCGCTCGCATATGTCATCGCGATAAGTCGCATGGCGGAGTATACCGGTGTCGGGTTTCCACAAGGACGATTTGTATCTATGTTTTAAAAGATCGTTATTCAATGCTATGTATTATCAATGTAGTGCTATGCGTTAATTAAACAAATAAATCAAGCTTATTGGGTTTTTAGGTGATTCCTTCCTTGTTTCAGATGTTTGGAGTCGTGGTACTGGCAATGCTGTGAGGAGCGCTTCTGCTTCGACAAGGACATCGCCACCTGCCGTCTCGAAGACGCCTACAGCGAGGAGTGGGAGCAGTCCAGCTGCTACACCAACAGGGCCGGCAGCTTCGACAGCGTCATCACGCACCAGCCGCCGAACAACAACCACATTCCAAACGGAGTGTCGCGGGAGGTGCAGGAGTTGCCCGTCATGGCCAGTCAGATATATGCGGTGAGTATTTACTCTTCGCTGATCGCCTTTGAGGGGGTCCTTTGAGACGATACCTTTTAAATCACCCTATTATTATACACACTCTTACATTCCACACCCTAATATACTCACAGATTACACACTCACAAAATATTATCACTTATAAATTAGATCCTAGTTCGTTATGTTAAACGGATATGTTAAATTGGAGACACCTGTAGACGGCTTAAGTTGTTATTTATCTATTTCTATGTAACTGTCATTATGTATAGCTGTGAGCATTTCTCATACAAATAAATAAATAAACAAATAAATTATTTAGTTCACATTATTTTGCATTGCTCCTTTTTGGAATTTTGGACTAGCCGCCGACTGAGCAGTTTCAAAGACTTAGTCTTTATATCTACCCATCCAAAGAATAGCCATCTTTTATTTTAATAAAAAAAAAGCAATACAGAATAACAAAATAAGATTAAAACAATGCAGAAATACAATAATACAACTAGGACAAAACAATAAAGGTGAAGCATTAATTTAATTGTTTTAAATATCCTTTTTGGAAGCTGAACATAGCGGATGCTCCAAGGGAAATTTCGCGGTTTTTAGACGCTTCACCAGGAGTTGGGTAGATAAATGGGGTTTACTGAGCGAGCTGGGGGTTCCCTCGAGGATTCTTCTAGACTCTGCTTTCTTAATCTGTAACTATTTGCGGGTTTTCTCTCGTTTCGCCCGAAAATACTGTTTTATGTTTGTTTTTCCGTTCTTTTTTAGAGGAAAATGGTATTTTATTTTATTTTTCTTCTGTTTTTTTTAAATTATATTATAATTGAACTTATAACCGACGTTATGCCACAACGTAACTTATTAGGTACTGCTTTTATATAAAAAAAAAATATGCTTATGGGCGCCACTGTGGACTTAAGCCACAAGAAACAAAATAAATGATTGAACGAAATTTACCTAATTTAGTTCTTTTTTTAGATAAAGTTTCAGGGTAAGCAATGCAAAAAAATCTCACTCGGGGTCACGGTAAAAAATAAAAAGGTCTGGTTTGCAATTTGTAAACACAATACACATTTAATTCCGAATTTTACTTTACACTAACATGAGAATATTATTTAATAATTTCCTAGAATGGAAACGTAAACTGCTAAAATTATTTTTTAAGAACAAATTATACCCAGAGGTATGAATAGTAAAATTAAACAATAAAAGTAGAAAAATACATAGCTTGAAAAGAATCCAGGCCGCACGGTCGATGACATTAGGAGATATGAAGAACGGGTTTACCCATAATAAAATCCTGGTATTTATACGGGATGGACATGAGTATTATGGTAGTTATATTTTTAACAATTTAATTGCACAATTAATTCGATTCCCATCCTACGACCGTCATTCAGGCGACGTCCAAATTCAAATGAAAAAAAAATTGAAAAAATCTAGGTACCTTTGTCTATCCGAAATTCGACTGACAGAAAAACAAGTTTGCGTTCCAGCTAGGACCCAAACCAAACTAGAGATATTAATAATTAATGATTGTAATAAACGGCAGATGGCATTTGTTTGTTTATTCAACGAGACAATTCGCGATTTCGTTACAAAATACGTAATACATAATAAATTGTAAATTTAATTATAAGAAAAATATATATCGATGAATGAATAAATGATGGCTATAAAGATTTTTATCTTTGGAACTGCCCGCAGCAACGGCTAGTCTAGTTAATATTATTCTAGCGTAACGAAACCGCGTTCATTCGCAGCCATGGCTACAGAGTCGCGCGTTCAGCGAAGTCGCTTCACTTGCCTATTATTGACATCTATTGCACATTCCACAACTTACACAGATGGACAGATGGTCCGTAGTAAATAAAACAAAGTAATATTGCTAATAATAGTAATATTATAATTAAAACAAATCAAAAATTGTCATAGGCTAATATTTTTTAATTACAGAAATTTTGTTCTTAGCGGTGTGTCAATAATGGCCTTGGAACAGCTTGGTACCTAAAAACCTTATTGAATTGCATCTCTATGAAATAAAGTATGTTCTTGTAATCAGTTAATAAGATTTACGTCTACGCTTTTGATAAAATGCACCTAACTTATAAACAAAGTAAAAATTAAACTTTTTAATTCTAAATAAACCTAAATAACTAAGAGATAAAATGATACCCAGTATTATTTTTCATATATGTCGATAAATATGAGTCACAATATTTGTATGGAGAAATAACTGGGTTGAGTCAGTCCTCTTATGTAATTTAATATCTATAGAAAACAGGCATTTAATTGTTTGTCCAAATTTATTTTCGACGCAGATTCGACAGTCCGTCGAAATTTTAATCGAAACTCTAACGGGAGTCAGCCGTCCGGATTTGAACCCGGGATCTCTGGATTTAGGAAGCAGGCACTTATACCTCTGCACCATACGGCTGTCTTTTTTCCAATCGTCAATTATCTCAAATAACTATGATGAAAGCGCTGTGCTGGGGCATTAGTGTTTCATTGTTTCTCGTATCGTTTCAGGTGTTCTCCAAATCGATGATCTTCAAAGAAGAAAACTTCAATAAAGTGGACTTCGACGATGCCCTACCAGCCGAACCCTACGAATCGCCGGTTCCAGACGTGGACTTCCGGAATGGAAAGCAGAATAGGATCGTGTCCTTCGAGGACGAGGTCATCGAGGCTCAGAACGAAATGACCGACTTTGAGATTATGTTCAAGGACGAACTTTTATCGAAAATCGAAGAGGAAGATGAACATTCAGACAAGGTATGCGATATGCATAGCATAGCATAGCATAGTCAGCATAGCATAGTCAGTAAAAATATGCAAGTAGCTTAGTAGCCTTAGTACCTTAGGTTACAGGCTCCTTCGAAGAACTAGGTGGTTTTTTATTTTTCATTAATTTAACGTGTTTTCGGTAATAAGAGGATGTAATGGTGGATCAGAATCTTTTCTTAACGTATGGTAAGGATAAGGTGAGGATAGAGATAGATTTCAGACAGGGTCACCTAGTAGTGCCCAGAAGTGCATGCGGTGCTGGTGATGAAGAGATCTTTATTGTTGACGATGGTATTATTAACTCTTTTCCATATATGACTCGAAAATTGGATCCATAATAGTAGAGACGTGAAAGATCCTTAGTGTGACAGCCGGCGCCTGAAGATGCTGGTTGTGGTTACGGAATTCCTTCGGCCAAGGGACTGCTTATATAACTCATGGCAACTGCGTCCCCTGCAAACCGGTACGCGGTCAAACGTGCATGCACTCGCTTAGAGAAATGCTGACTTTACCTCATTACCGGTGCGTGTTCGCAAACGCGCGTGTACTCTATGAGGGATGCCCTCACAAGTTTATTGAAGGTTATATATATACTTGTCTTAACCATTCAGTAGAAACACAAATATAAATTAATAAATAACAGGTAATAGCTTCAACTTGATACAAGGTACAGTTCTAAAAGAGGTCTCATAGAGACATCCAAAAAAAGATTGATTTGGACTTACCCCATAGCGGGCGATATCATAATATATATTGCTTAAATACCATATTTAGATGATTCCTTGCGTTATAAGAGGAGTTCGTTAAAAGTCTGACAATATTGACATTCGAATTTTTCAAATGTCAATAATCTCAGACTGATAATAATAATAATAATATTTTAAATTACCCGTTAACACACCTGCAGAAATGTAGGTATTGGAGTGATATTATTTAAGTACCCAATATTCGTTTTTTTTCAATAAATAATATTTAATAGTTACTCGGTATTAATTGATACTTAAGTCCCTTGAATCAATATTTAAGTATTCTGGCATTGAAAAAGGTTTGAGATATTTCTTAAAAATTCTCCTGGTCCATTTATAAAAATAATGATAGCAGGTAATCATTGATATTTATTTATTTATTTATTTCAGGAAATAACAGCTGACATAGAATAAAACAATAAAAAAAAACAATTAAACATAAAGCCAATGAGAGTTTCCTCCAAACTTAATAAAATAGAAAATTCATTCGGGAGCGAGGTTGGGATTAGAAAGTAAGAGAGGTTGGGGAATTTACATAATTATCAGAATATAATATAAAATACAGCATAACTCCATAAATAATTATAAATAATTGGTTTTACATATACACACAAATATACTGCTCTAGAGTAGACACTCTAAAGTAATGTTAAATATATCGATGTCACTTAACATGCTGTTGTAAAGCTTACATGCTCGATGAATTTGTGAATTCTGTGCATAATTCGTACGAATGTCTGCTCTGTGATATGAACCATACGAATTATGCTGCTCTGTGATATGAACCAAGTGTCATTTTATGAGCCCGAAGACGAGGAAAGTCGAGCTGAATCATTATTAGTAGGGTAGTTGAATAATTTAATTTAAATTATATGTTTCAGATCAAAACTTCTACGCCACCAGAAGATTTTGGAATAGTAATGAAATCTCTCAAATCTCCTATAACGAAAAAGGTCAGTTCAGAAAGTCTAAGGGAAACGAATAGTCCTAAAGATAGATTAAATGATGTACGCGTTGGAGTACCACTACATAAAACCAAATCGGATGCCAACATTAGGATATTGCCGAGGATGGAAAGCGTAAAGGGAATCTTGAGAATAAGTAGTTTAAAGTCGATCACGAACGCCAATAGCACAGGAAATCTTACCGAGAGTACTAGCAGTCTCAACAAGCAAGAGCCAGAGAAGAAGAAGGAGAGGAAGATTAGCAGAGTGCAACTGGCGCGAGTGGAAAGCTTGAAGAATATAGACACACGAAATATTAACAAGATACTGGCGAAACTGCCGCAGAGAAGCGCCTCGTTCCTGTCGATTCCCGAGCATATCCTGCAGGCGGACAAAGCCAACAGGCTGAGTCGCGAGGTGTTCGCCATATCCTCGTCGAAACTGAACGGAGGCAGCGCGGAGTTCTCGCAACTGAGTCACATGCCCGACACGCCGGTGATAAAGAGCGCCAACTTCCCCAAGTTCTTCGAGGATACGCCCGTGATTGGCGAATACAAGGGGGACACCAGCCTCAGGAGCCTTCAGAAGCCGTCGGATGTGATCTTCACCGAGTGCGATTACAGCATGCCGAGGTACTATGGCAAAGGGAAGCCCAGCGCGGCGGACGCGCTGCCTATGGTGCACGAAAGCAAATCTATGCCGGATCTTAGAAACGGCGAGGCTTCCAAGAAGGTCAGCAAACGCTTGGTGAAGATTAGAAGTAGGCTGAAGCCACTTATCATTAAGAAATCGGATGATAGCGTTAAAAATCAAACTCAGAAGTAGACGCGTAAATAATAGTATTGAAAATTTACCATAAATGCCACATTTTCGATCTTCTTTATTCGTATAGCTTGTGTTGTCGGGGAGGTGTAGTTCCGACTGCCTTAATGTTAATTTTATGATGCGAGGCCCGTTCATTACAAACAAACAACATCTCGCAAGTCTGTAACTGAATGAGTGTTTTTAGGTAGATTTCATTATTCAAGCTGCCTATTGCAAGGGATACCATGTCATGTCATGACTACCGGAAAATGTCGACATATCTTCGTGTTTTGTCAATTAACCCACTTACTTAATTCTTGATACTTAACTCAGTTGACAGTGGTGAGAAAAGCGCCATTGAATATTCTCAACGGCGAAAAATGATTCGGATTCGAACCCGGGGACCTCTAGTTTTAGAGGCAGGCGCTCATACCACTGCGCCACCAGGCCATTATTGATGTAAACACTAAATAGGTACTTTATTCCTTTGTATATACATACAAAGGAATAAAGTACCTATACTAGAAGAAAAAGGAATTATTAAAAAAAATATGAAGAGAATGAAATGAACTGACTACAAAAGCATTCTTTCATCTTTAAATTCAAATTTACCATATAACTATGTGAATAACTTCATGGCATAGTTAATTTTTGTATTTATTGTGTGTATTTAAAAAGTCGTATGTGGGTAAATAGATTCATAGCAATAATAATTACACAATAGTCACTTTAGGCGTGAATTGCTGGTAACACGCACGGGGAATATTTTATTTAATTTTTTGACTTGTGTCAAAAATTCGTTAAAAAAAATCTCTATCTGAAAGTAATATTGAGTTGCTATTTTGTATTAAAAAAAAAATCTACTAATGTTTAAGAAAACTAAGAAATTGCACATTTACCTAAAAAATGGTTACTTAGAAATTGAACATTTTATTTGGCTGATATATCATTTCTCTCATTTGCTTCCAATAAAAGAAGAATACGACGATCATTTTAGAATACATGCAATAGGCGAAGAATAAAGTTATATATATTTAAAAAATCTTACATGGCCTGTGTTAAAACAAAATATAACCTCAAGAAAATCCATATTATCATGATGAGAGCAACAAATTACAAAGTGACCCCACAGAAAAAATATGTTACGTCAGAGGTGCAATTTCGAAGATTTGTCGGATAGTTATTTATATGTAGGTACTAATGTACTTACTAAATTTCCGCATTCTACCATTAAAATAGTTTTAATATTTATTTTTTTAATTGGCTTGAAAACCACAAAGATATCTAAATACAATTATGTAGAGATATACATATATACAGTGTAGATAGTTAGTAATTCTTTGTATTTTCAATATTTTGAAATTTAACAAAATATTAGGAAAGTTAATAGTGAGTTACCTTATTTATTAGGTGTGTATATTTTGAGTATTCGATCAATAAAAATGATTGTGAAAGAAATATGAAATCTTTTTTTGCGTAAGCTAATGTGTAAACTTAAAAGCTCATTACTTTCTACGCTAGTTCATCCAAGTTTAAAAAATATTTTGAGATCAAGGACTTTAAGTCTTCGGCAATGGTTTTGGAACAACCTGTATACATAATTTTAATTAAATTGAATACTGTTTTTTTTTTGCATAATGTCGTTAAAAACAGTTATGTTGAATTGCGCTATATTTTCATACCTCGTTTAATCATTTTTTGTTCTTATCGATTAATTTTTCGGGGAGGGTGGCATTTTTGATTTTTCCAAACGAAACAAAATTAGATTTAATATTCCGCTACATCGAGTTGGCTTGAAATGAAGAATTAATCGTTACCTTTTTACTAAGGACTGTGATCTTCCAAGCGCCTTGATGTCTTCTCAACCTTCCTTATTTTTTAACTTCAATCCTTCTTCCTTTTTTCCTTTTACGGCATCGAGCAATCGGGAATGCGACCACCGCAGAGAAACCCTTTACCAATTTTTCCACCGTAAAAATCCATCCTTCCACGACTGCTGTATCCATTCACATTCTTTACTTCAGTCGTTTAAGCTCAAAATTTGGCAAAATATATGGAGTTACTTTATCAATTGGAATATGTTCGATATATAGCGATGTTAAAATTTATCGACTCGCCCCCTCTCCTGCTGGGCGAGCTTTGTCCTTTTGTAAAAAAAAGGCAACGTTACTAATGAATAAAATTTATTACAGTAATAATAAATCAAATTTAGTAACAATAAATACAATGTTCATTATGTAGGTACTTTTACATTCGTATTTAATTATAATTGTATCCACTATAAATAACAAAATTTAAACAATAATAATTTTTGGGTAATTTCTCACCAATGCAATTACACCTAAATATAAATAATACATTACTCAACTAACTAAAAAGAAATATTCTTTGAAATTAAATTACTACAATAAATATTTTCGGTTGCATACTATAAAGTAGTGCTAGTACAAATGTATGTCAATATATGAGATTAACTAATGAATACTTACAAAATATTGTACTATTTTTATATTATTGTTTTTTTTTTCAAATAAAATGATATAATACTGCGTTATACGTTTGAAAACACATTCGTTTGCGTTAATAACTAAATAATATTTTAGGTTTAACCCTACTAACTATAAAATTATTTACGTATGAATTTATTTAATCATGAATTAGTGGCACATATGTAGTTTTCTATACATAACTATTTATCTAGTAGCTCGGTGTAGTTTTTTTATTAATTACGAAATGCTTATCTAAAAGTCACAGTAAACAGAATGATGGGTTTAGAGAGTAAATTAATTTTCACGAATTAGGTAAAATGGAGATCTGAGCTATAGTTTTTTTTATTTATTGTAAGAATACCTAGAGCTGTATATTTTAATTAATAAACTACAAGGCAAAACCTAAGGGCAATCATGAGTGTAACCTGTAAAATAGACAACAAACTATGTTTATAGAAAAAAAAAATCGGTACTAATCTTTAGTACATTAATAATCTATTGCCATCTACTGCGAGTAGCTAGAACTACCCAATTGTAGCTAGTGGCATCTACAACAACCAAGGTCGTGAAAAAACAGACGAATATGAAAATCAGGATACACAATAACCACTCGGGTGCAGTATAACCACTCATGAATTGATTCGTAATCGCATGGCGTGCCATAGCTGCGTAAAATTTAATGTCCAAGCGACAGTCGCGTCATGACCCTTGGGGGTAAGTATTTTTTTTGCACTCCACTACTAATAGTACTTTACTTTACTTTGATTTACTAATAGACCAGTAAAACTGAAAGTTTTTTATGATAAAATTCAGACTGATGATTTTTTTTTTGTTTAATCGACAATATTCCTAATTCTAATAATTATGGATTGTTAATCCGACAAATTTTGCTGTTTTTGATATTATTCACTTTTCACATTTTCGCATCGGGCAAAAATCATAAAAAGCTGATTTCCGATGAAAAAATATTAATATAAATAAAACACATTCAAAAACGCTGGTTTCGAACAATGTAAAAAAGCCCCTTCTAAGGTTTTTTATACCGTTTAGATTATAATCTATTTTTTCTGGCCTATAAAGTCAAAAGTTTATAAATGCATTCGTCACAATTTTATAACATACAGTAACATTTTGATAAACTTATTATTTGTATAATACATTAATTATTACTGTAGTTTAATAGTAGATTCCTAATGACTGAAACGAAACTTACATATATTAATAAACCAAAAAAAAATAATATCAAAGATGCATTAAAAATGAGTAGCTAATAAACATGTAATAATTACTTCACAGTAATTTAATTATTAAGTAATTTAGTAACTATGTCAACGCCCTTGGTCACACAGCTGACAGACAAGGATACGTTCCATGCGTAAAAGAGACGGAAGATAAGACAAGTGTCAGAGTAATTTCAATGTTCCATTAATTTAAATAGTAATTTGTATGAATATTAAATTTTCTTTCTGGAATAAGCATCAGTTTTTACGAGGAAGATGATAGTTCATTATTTCAGCCACCTTTTTATTAAAGCAAATATATATAAATTAACCGAAGAACTGTCCAGCGTCTGTTAGGTATAAAGTAGCAATGGGCGTTACCGTGATAATTATATAACTGACGTTACGTTATACGCGATTTCAAAAAAGCCTAATACTTAAACGGTTACAAAATAACTGCGTGATTTGTAGCTGAACTCGTCACCGTGCTACATTGTCGTGGTGTCACTTGTAACGAGATTTCCGTGTCACTAAACAAGCCTTCGCTCGAAGTCGCTAAACGCGACTCTGTCGCTATGGGAAAAAATTCTACCGCTCATAAGTTTTTTTTTTAGATCACAGCAATTTATTAGTATCTACTCATTTTTAATATAATAATATGCTCTTTATTTAGTTATACAAAATGTATTTAAAATCACCACTGTCCTTTCAGAAGGTTTAACTATATCGAAAACTAAACTGGCGCCACAAAAAAAATTAAACCAAAATCATTTTTATAATTATTAATGATTTATTTTTAATTCCCGCGTGGTCACACCGAATATTTTTTTTTTATTCGTTCCTCAGAGTTGGGAATATTCCAATGCTTTTTGATTATTGATATAGATCAAACTCCTGAAAGGATAATGGTGATTTTAAACAAACGCTGAATAAAATAAAAAAAAATTGAAAGTGATTCTAATAATTTATTATAATCTACATTTTAGATGGGGTTATCGTCGCTTCATTATACTTTTATACTTTAAATAGCATCTATGTACAATAAGTTTATATTATTATATATACATAGAAAGCATTTTATTTCAAAATACTATTAAATAGGTACATGTTATATTACTAAAGTTTGGATTTTCAATATTTCTAAAATTAAAGGTCGCTGCCAATAGCCTAACCATTGATCAATTTGCAGCGAGCCGTAGTGACGTTGCTGTTGATAGAGTGTGATAGATTGACAGAATTCTATATTAACAGAAATAGGGGCAGAAAACGAAGATTGAAGAACTAATCAAGCGATATTCTTCTCTGTGTAGACGGACACTAATATTAAAATAGCGTCAGCTTGTCGCTTTTTAAAACCTGTTACGCGTGTTACACCTGTTAATAATAACGGCCAGGACGGCTTCGAAAAAAGAAATATAAAAGTAATACGACATGTGTTTATTTACACGAATGATATATTCTTTTTTGTTTAATTATTACTGTCTAAAAGTGGATTAAACGTAAAAAATGTGATGTGAAACACAGGCGTAAAAATAATGGTATGGCGATGTTCGCTAATTTCAAGATAAGAGACGTGCAAAACGTTTAAAACCCCAATGCGGAATGGCATTATTTGGTCGTTTTTATGAATATACACAGGTTATCTATACTTTAAACTGGACTACTTTTGTTTTGCAAGTGTTTCAATGTGTCAAAAAATTAAGTTAAAAACAGTAAAAAACAAAATCCCATCAGCATTTAAACGCATAGTCACTCCGGCGCGCAGCGTTTGGTTTGGGGCATGAAAAATAGTTCACTCTGTATTTCGTCAATACAATACCGTCTGATTTGAAATCGATTTTATTTTATTATATATCATCAATTTAAAAAAAGTCTACTTTGTATGAGTGTTTAAAAAAACTTGAATATGCATCATTACGGCATCAATTATTTCCCTATAGTTTTATTTTATCGATTCTTGTATTCAGTCAATAAAATTCAAATATCTACACCAAGTATGGAAAAATAAAAACTTTTCGCGACTCTTAACGAAGGACGAGGACGAAGTAAAAATTTACGTTTTTCAGGCTTCAAAGGGCCAGATAACATAAGATAAATTCACTTTTATTTATTTTTTTCTATATCTACAAATATGAGAGTCCATACAAAACTACAGCGTTTGTATGGAGAAATGACCGGGTTTAATTCACTGATTATACCAAAAACAATAGTTGGCTCTTTCCTTTGCCAGGTCTATACACATGTTTCCGATGTCTATGTATAAATCAAACATTGGTTACATTATTGGAAAAGTCCCTTAAAATAAATATTATATAATGAAGTAATTATTAATACTTTACACACGTTTTATTTTTGTTTAGAATATTTATTCTATGTTACATTAGATAGTACAAAATTAAACATTAATCTAAAAAGAAGCTAATAATAAAATGAGAATTACTTAAAATAAAATGTATAGTTTTTAAATTTATTTTTTTTAATTTGGTCTCCGTTATGTGATAGAATTTTTATTAAGAGATTCATTTTAAAAATTAAGCATAAATTTAAATTTATTATAAAAATATAAAATAATATATGATTATATTTATGTTAATAATAGAATACTGGCTCTATGTTGAGATGCTGAGAGCAAACAGAATGCTGGGTTTCATAATGCTTAACTACGCAAAAGTATTCAGTTTATACTGAACTGACATTTCTTAGTTTTAATTTCATTTAAAAAAAAAATATAATAAATTCAAACAATGTGTTAATTTATAGCTTTTATGGTTGAATGAACTTTATTTGTTTTTTTTTTATATATTGAAGAAAATAGACCTCAGATACCTAATAATTAGGATACTTTGTATGAAACCTAACAGCTTGTGATTCGTTCAATGGTAAAAAAAAATATATCGTGCGTGGGAGCAAAACCTGCTAGGTGGAAAAAGTGAAGTTTTTCAGGAGAGTCCAAAACCGATATTTTTTTGACATAAAAATCATTCAAATGTGCCTTATAAAATAGATATCAAACCAATTCGTGGTAGTTGACTAAGACGTTGGGATATTGATTGACCCAAAGGTCGCGGGTTCGGATACGCACATGGTCATAACATTTTAAATGCTTCATTACCACCATCTCCTCTTATTCTAGCTCAGGCACATTTGACCTAGTTGAGAAGACCCAAAATAATTGTATATGACCTAGGCCATAGCAATTATTAAAAAAAAAAATACTTCAAGTTGTTATAGCAGAAATTTACACTATACTTCTTATTTTTAGGTCTATGAAAAAAAATATTAATAAAAAAGAAATTATACATAGAAAATATTGTTTTTTTTTCTATAAATGTTAGAAAATTGCTCTTGAACAGTTTTCTTCTACTTTCAAGAAAATATATAGCAGGTTTTTCCAAATGTCAACAATAAAATAATTATTACTTTTAGGGTTATCACATAGCTGACTATACTAATCGTCGTAGATTGAGTGATTAAAACGTTCCTGACACAACGGATTTTACCCAAAAATGCCACATATCAGGTTTTTCTTCCCCACTGACGATATGCAAATGTTACCGACGCTTTGAACGCACAATGTTGTAGTTGGCAAAATGTCAGGATCAAAAACTTTCATTTGAATTTTAATCATCGTGTCATCTTACCTGTGTTTAAATAGTGACTTATCCTTAATACACATAAAAACGAATGAGAAATCAGCGCTGTTTTTTTAGGGTATTGATTAATACCGACAGCTAAACAGGCCATAAGAAGAAAAAATAATTAAAAAAAAAATCGGGTAGTGAAATATTTTCAGTTTGAAAATTGCATCGAAGCGCCCCCTCTGCTTATCCGTAACTTGTTTATGTGTGGGACCGATCGATACGCTCTCAAACATAAATATTTTTAGGATTTTTTTGACGGATTATTATATATTTGTTATTTTAGATCAACCTCCTGAAAGGACAGTAGCGGTATTAAATAGACCCGTTTAAAGTTGACATCAGATTTTTTTTTATTAATATGCAAACTAAAACACGTTCGCGCATACATGCAATCGTTGTGTTATACAAGATTCTTATCATTGACGGGGCGAAATAAATGTTAATTTAAATAAAAGTTAACTTTTATTCCTTTATTTTTAAACGTTGTTATTACATTTCAATCTTTCAGTGGTTTATATCTTTTTTGCTTACGGTATGAGTGAAGGCGACTCAGATGCACTCGTAGACGTGGACCTCTAAAAAATAACTCACTCGAAAAGACAATAAATTTGAAGAAAAATAATAAAATTAAATATATACTAGGAAAAACCTTTTAGAAAAGCATAAAAATTAAGAAATAAATGCTTTACGTGAGGCTTCTATCTCCATCTTAGCTTCTTCTTATCTTTTATTCAGTATGATTTGATATTAAATTGAAAACTAGGGCAAAATGAACAGAAATCATAGTTTTTTTGCCAGTTTACTTTGGTCTCAGTTTAATGAAACTCAGACCACGCTCAAGTGATTCCTTATGAAATAAAATATACATACGAAATTGCCTGATTGCATTAAGAATCTCATCCTAATTTTCGAATAAAAATACCAAGTATTTTTATTAATAATTACAGTCTACATTTTTTTTAATTAGTATGTAAAATAATTAAAGGTCATAAATAAACGAATATGCCAAAAACACTCGTTTTGTTAATTCGTCGAAATTTACGCAACTAACTGTACTCGAAAAATACGCATTTTGCCTATATTATTTGTATCTTAAAATGTACTGCAGTCCGCTTATGTCATGTCCAATAGTTTACCTAACCACTTTGTAGCGCTTCACTTTGATGGTACCCTTACCGGTGACGCACTTGAGGGCGGCCGCGCACTCTTCGCTGGTCGCAGCGCTGAGGTCCTTGCCGTCGACCATGTGCAGCAGGTCGCCCCGCTGAAGTTTGCCGTCGATGTCGGCCGCCCCGCCGGCAAGCTGAAAAAAAAACAGTCACATTAAATACATTTTTAAAAACTAGCTTTTATCTAAGTGCTTGAATGCATATACAAAATTTCGCGTCTGTGCCGTTGACAGTTGAGGAGTTCCTTCGTCTGCAGCCATTCCTGGCTGCAGCATCTGGTCATGTTTACTGTAACGGGGGTCAAAGATCTCTCGTTAACGTTTGGTAAGGATACAGATAGAGTTGAGATCAGGGTCACCAATTAGTTTATTGAGGTTCACACTTATCCTAACCAATTTCTGACTCAGTAGGAATGCAAATGTAAATTAATAAATGACCGGTAATAGCTTCGATACAAGGTAAAGACTTGACTACCTAGGAAGATGTCTAGCCTGAAGACTGAAAAGTACTGTCTTCGATTATGAAAACTAAACTGTGAGAAAGGAATTTGTCAGTTTGATTTGAAGTCACAACGTGTGAAATGCAACTTAGTATTTTTCCAACAAAGCTAATGCGAATTTGCAACCTAATTAAATATAGTTGCCTTTGAAGTCAACATAAATCTTTCAGTTAATCAGGTCATACTTCTCATAAAAAAATTTAAAAAAAGGGGTTTTTCTCCCGGGGTTTTTTTTTTAACCTATACTTGCAATGGCGCAATGTTAAGTGTAAGTGTCTTACACGTTACACCACTCTACACTCAAGACTGTACGTAACGTTTTACGAAGCTTCCAAAATACGGGCATTTCTCTCTTTTTTCCTTTCTACTACGGACACGGCTTGTAAAATACAAACCGTCCGTACAAAATACGGACGTATGGTAACCCTACTTGTAGGACAGTTTCTGATCTAATAGGCTGATTCATCCCTCAAGTGGACACAGCCCCAACCCTAACCGAAGGGGGCTTCGAAGCATTCCATTTCTAACTCTTCAATTTTCATTGCAAAATTCCTGGTAGAGGGTTTGTTTTAAGCACTTTCAAGGTGTGACGTCATTAATAAGCAGAATTGCGTTGTTCATTTTGCATGTCAATATTTCGGCAGTCTGCCATAGTGACCTCTAGTAACCTTAAAATAAACAGCTAAACGGACGATTAGACCTTATAATATCCGCCCACTTTTAAAACTTCTTTTTGCAAGCCAAAATTTTAAAGTTTGTTTAGTCTTAATTGAATGGTGACCTTAAACAAATGAACACATTAGTTTTTAAAGAATGACAACCTGCAATGCAAAAGGGGTCCTTAGCACACGGTGGTTGAGCGCCCTCTGGCCCGGTCTCGGAACTCATGAAAAGTCGACATAAGGAATGCTAAGGAAATAAAAGCTACAATAAACAAAGAATGCTTACGATATCGGCTATGTAGACACCCGGCGGGGGTTTCCTGGCCATGATTCCAAGACCAAAACCTTTTCCAGGTTTTCGTACAAGGTCCACCTCGATGTCTGTATATGAAATGGACTCCGGTCGCAAAACTGTCATTCTGACCTGAAATTTATAATTTGTGACATTAAGAATTACAATAATTTTAATGGGCAATTATTTTATTTTTATTCTCTTTATTAGTAGTGACATACGAGTATAAGCCACCTATGAAAAGGGTTTTTTTTCTGTCGTTTACGTGGTCTTAAATCATTTTATCTAACTGCTTTTAGAAAGAGAAACACTCCGTGACATCAGAGTATAGTCTTGAAAAACAGAATCAATGTATTTTGAAAAATTTCATTGAATTTGCATCTGTATTCAATCAAATATGGCATTGTAGTTTAATTTTCTTGATTTTTGTAAATATTCAGCCAATAAGATATTTATTTATAAAATTTTATTAAAATATCCTAAAAAATACAAACTTTTTGAGGCTCTTAACTTTAAGACAAAGTAGAAATTAACCTTTTTCATTATATATTTATTAATACATGTAATTATGAGATATAACGGCGATTATCGTAAATTGGTTTAAATTAGTTAAAAATCTAGTTGAAGGCTACTAAGAATTGCTGTTTAAGCTGTTCATACAAGCGTTGCTTTCAGATTTCTTTATGATTTTTTTATATTTGTGATTCAATTCGAGTACCGAGTAAATCTAATAAAATAAAATAAAAACAATCTCTTAAAATAAATAATCGAATAAATCTAATAATTATATAATAAATCTAATGTATAGCTCCGTCATCCAATGCAATAATATCCGTGTACGGATACAAAATTGTGTTAGTATGAGAACAGCTGCTTTAGTCCTGATTGGCTCTCGAAGATCGATCTGAACGTTAAGTGCGATTTTTTTCTTTCGTCTTAGAGACTTAGAGATTCGCGGCTTAGAGACTAAACCCCCGATGTTGGCCTAGTCTCATGCAATATAATTTTTAAAAACGAAAGTATCATCAAATCTACGAATCTGTAAATATACAAGATGTCCCAAGACCATTTCCGAAGACTTAAGAAGATGGCGTAAGAAATTATATAAAAAAAAATGCGAAAATTTTCGTACCCAAAACTAATAATTTTATCAAAGCGCTCGTGTAAATTCCCTTTATAACTCATTTTTTGTCTTGGAAACTATGATGAATTTTGATTTGAAGTTAAAACAAATCACGTTTGAAATCGCAGAGCTAATTAGCTA
The DNA here is from genome assembly GCA_020383195.1 of Neomicropteryx cornuta. Taxonomy (NCBI): domain Eukaryota; kingdom Metazoa; phylum Arthropoda; class Insecta; order Lepidoptera; family Micropterigidae; genus Neomicropteryx; species Neomicropteryx cornuta. The sequence continues at coordinate 3,772,087 of JAHKQU010000024.1, forward strand.
TTTTTTTCGGGAATGGTCTTGAGACATATTCGTGTTATGAACACCTGACCGGCTCAAATACAACGAAACATAGTTGGTCGGACAGAAATTAGGAAACACAGTTTGTACGAGTCAACCTCTTGGCAATCTGACCTACTGAATTCTACCGGATCGTATAAGTTCTCAAACCTTCGGTAATGTTTGCTTGATAGTAAGACAGGCTCTCTCGTGTGTCATTTCCTTGGTGATGGCAATTCCGTTGCATTCGACGATCTGATCTCCAGGTTGTAGTCTCCCGTCTTTGCCGGTCACGCCGTCGGGGTAGACTTCCAGCACTACAACGCCACCCTGGACCGTAACAAAAATATAAATAAATAAAGACCTTATTTCATTAGGTCGCATGAAAAAATAACTAACTTAGCGAGAATATATCATTCTCATATTCTTGTACATTATATTAAATCTTGAAAATCTATTATTTTTTAATGTAGAGCGGCAGACAAACATATATAAAAGTATTACCGACAAACGGATTACCAATAGCCCATTCAAAAGCCTCATAACTCTCTTTGTTATGTTAGCCTGGCACTCGAAAATCGACTCGACTGTTCGCTCCATCCCTGTTTTCTTACGACCGTCGGCAGCGAATGAAAGAGACGCCAGCGTCGAGTCGATAATCGATTGGCATCCAGACTAAGGCCCACACAGTCCTCAAGCTGTTATCAGTCTAGTCCTAGAGAAATATACATAAAAACCTAATGGAAAACAAATATATTTATATCCAACTAGGCATTGGCAAGTTATGCAACTGCCACTGTGCGGGTTTGTATTCTTTTTTGTGTTGCATAAGAAAATAATAATAAAAATCAATATTTTATGCGACGTATTGTTCGCGGAATTGAACCTAAGCCCCAAAATTACATGTCTGTAATTTCATCTATAAAATGCTTAACTTCTAAGTCTGGTTTATCAAGTGGCGATATCTCTTTTTGTGTCACACTTCTACACTACTGTGCAACTTACACAAATCCCTACAAAGCCTTGTAGGTAATTTTCCAATCCTAACACCTATACTATAGCAAAATAAAGGGTCTTGGTCGTGTAGCAGGCGTGGCTAATGTCAGATTTACGTTCATAACTTCCACACTACTAAATGTAGAAAAACGAACTATACACAATTATAGAATGGCAATCACAAGAAAATCGTTGATTAAATTTATGGTGTATTCAATATATAATTAATCACGAAATTATCCTATATTAATACGTAATGAGAAAGGTAGACGAGAGATATATATATATAATGTACTCACGGGTAACAAAGTGTCCTTGCCACCGATAATGTTAATTCCTAACGGCTTATTATCTGCGTTTATTTCAATGACCGTATCTCTGCCAGGCACTGGTGCAGCGGTGGTAGGATCGGCGATTGGCTCTGAAATAAAAAAAAATATATTTAGTTTCAGTTTTAACGTTGCCTAAAGTAATTTATTATAACTCATACGAGATCCCATAGTCATAAATCCCGCTCAGACATTGCCTTCCATGTCAGTTTTTAGGTCCTAAATATATATAAAATACATTTGAAATGTAGAAGACAACAGAATTCAACAGTAGAAAACAGAATAAAATAGTAGGAAACAGGTTATTATAAATCTAAATTATTATACCTTTACCAAAAGTTTAGAGTATATTTGATACCTGCATAGCAATCGCTTTATAAGGGACAAAGAAATACAACAATAGTAGTTAGGTACATGAGTGAATCGTGTATTCGTTCATAAGACATCATTTCGAAATGTATCTGTCCAACCGAAGTATGGACAGATACATTCTATAGACCCACATTTCAAAGACTTAATATTTTAAGAACTGTATCTGTGAAGGTCCACATCTCCACACCGAAAAGACATAACATAGTATCATTCTCATGCGTAGGTTTTGGTTTGTATCATGATCACAGAACTACAAATTTTTTGCTGATAATCAACAATTTGTTTTCTTGGTATTCAGTTTTAGGACGCATCTTTCGCAGATTTTCGTCAGCCGATCAAAAACACATTGCAATTCTTTTAAGCTTGATGCTAAAAGTACTGTATCATCAGTATAGCATAAGTTATTAATAGCGATATCATGTATTTTAATGCCTTTGTAGATTTCTTGCAATGCTTCCATTAATAGAGGTAATATTGAAAAGAAGTGGTGACAGAATACAGCCTTACGGTACGCCGGGTTGTATTTCTGCTACCTCAGTCCATCACTCTAACCCTAGCTCTTTGTCTCCAGTACAGGTTTGCAATCAGACGGATATTTCTGTCATCAATACCAGTAGATTAAAGTAAGTAGTATTTTAGTATTATTTTAGTATTAGTATTAGTTTGCTGTGCTGCACTTGATCAAAAGCTTTTTCGAAGTCAATGTTGCATATGAAAATCTTAGATATTGAATTATTTACATTATTAAATCATGCATTGATCATTCGTAATGTCAATATTTAAATATTATGTAAAATTGCATTCTTTTCAATAAAATCCTGCTAAATACTTTAAAAAACTAGGTACTTTCGATTAGATATTTTTGTCAAAGTAATGTGGATAATAACAAAAATTGATTTTTGTCTCAAAAATCACAAACCAGATCATAGCTAAATTTACGTTTTATCTTTTATGTAAAGGATGTTCAGCCGATCCATACACAATTGCTAGTTTTAACGTTTTTTTTATCATTGTACACACCTATCTATAATTATATTGCACAAGTGGCCTTATCGCCCTTATCAATCTTTTTCAACCGATTAATACAATTTAAACTGCGAATAGCTACAGATATGTATGTAAATATATCTCATCTCAAGGATAACCATTGCATAATGTTTTCGCTTCAATAATTTTATGTTTACAAAATTATTTGAAAGCAATTTATCAGTGCTTTATGAATTTACCGGTCAAAGATTTTTTCTACGTAACAGTTCAAAACGATGTTTCCAATCCCATTTTATAATACAGCTGGCAACTGCGATGATTATAGGAAGGTTATGTAATACTTTTAGGATTGGATATTGGAAGACCAGCCTATGGAGTTTTATATTTTGGAATTTTGTAATAGTAAATATATTAAATAGCTCTACCTTAATAGAGCTCAAGTACCTAAAGTGCCTTTAGTGATCACGAAAAACCTTTACTTTATACACTGGTACAGCTGACCACTTAGAATTCCTTCTGAGTATTGCATAAGGAAAATGAGTGCATTATATCCGCGCGCCAATAGGGCCAAAAGAACACATGACACATTCTATGCAAATGACGAATCATGATTATCTAAGACCGATGTTTCGGGTATCACGGTGAGTTACCTTTAGCAGGTGACGCAGCCAATTTGGAGCCAGGAGTTTGGGGCCTCGACGGTCCCCTGGCCTGCAGTGCCTTTGGGTCGGGCGTGGCGTTTCTGCTGGTAGGTCTCGACGCCTGTCTGCTGTCTCCAGCGAGCGAAGTCGTGTCCTCCTTCTTATTTGGATTGCACACTGTCAGGACTACCACACCTTCGGTTCTCTTTAGTAACGATGCCGCCTGGAATATTTTTAATTGCACGTCTTCGTAAATAAAGTATAGAAATAAATCACATATTAGTTTTCAGGGCGTTAAAATGCCTTGAGATCAAATACAGATATCACCAACTACCATGTTGGGTCTAGCACCAAAGTAGCAATGCGTATTGCATACGGCTCAGTGGTGCATTGGAACGGAACACCTCCTGATTCCGAGGTAGCGCATTTGATACCCAATGGATCCGCAAAGAATATGCAAGGTCAGCGAATAAATTCATAAATTAATTCAATAATAATTTCAATCAAAAAACCATACATAGTTTTTTACTTAATTTTAACATACGCATACATTAATCACTCACACATCAATAAATTCTATATATATTTTAAGAAGGGAACACGTAGCTATATTTCTTATGTTAATGTTAATATGTAAAATGTTAGAAATCCAAAATTGGTTTATATACCAGTAATAAGTTCTGTTTGTAATTATGAAAATTAATGCTGTTGGATTTTTCAATAAAAATAAATTAATTAATATTTTTGGTAAAAATTTAAATAATTGCTATTTACTTACCGAGTCGTAGTTTGTTCCCAATAATGAATCTTTATTCACAGCCAAAATCATATCACCAATCGCCAAACCAGCCTGTAAAAATAAAACAAAAAAAAACATATAAGTATATCAAAAATATTTATCATATTAACCGAAGAGCGTAATAATATAGCCGGTTTAAAATTATTTTTTTTTTCCTTTGGTCAAGTCATTTGTGAAGATGAAACGCAAAATGCAAGGACAGTTTTGCCAAATGTCTAAAAACTTTGGCTCAAAAATTAGAAGAACGGGCATTTATTTATGCTGCCAAAAAGTCTCTTTAAACAGTATATACAAAAAAGAGTCTTATATTTTTTTTCGGTTATGATACTTAGTTATATATATGTATTTGTAGTACTTAAATAATAATCAAAAGACGTGTTGCAAGTGAATGGTGAACTGCAGAACGTATTTTGTCCCATATATTATAATTTTGTTGATGTTAAAAAAATAATATATTTAAATCTTGTAAAAGATATATGCATTTAAATTAATGCTGTCTCTTCTTCCGTACAGTCATAGATGATAAATTCTAGATTATTAGATGGCAATTCGTACTTATTGTAAAATATTTGTATAGAACGCTAAGTCATCACCCGCAAAAGATCGAAGTAGCGATTGGTGTAAAATTACGACAGTTATCGAGTTCACAAGAAAGTGATTTATTTATTTATTTATCGTTTATTCGGTAAACCAACAGTATAATTTAAGAAGAAAGAATGGTACATACAATTGTGTGTAAAATTGACTGATGACAGGTTTTCGCAAAAGTACAGAGATACATGTAAAGATTAAAATTAAATTAATACAGATAGATACATTTACATTACAGTTATTATAGATGTTACAGATAGATAGATAAAATGACTATGAATATTATAAATGACTATGAATTGCATACTTAAATTTTACATTGTCTTTATTTGAATGCCTGTATGAATGCCGACACGTGTAAATATCATTGTTTTTTTTTTAATACTTTTTTTTGCTACCTTTTTTTTGCTTACTAAGTACTAATTACCAACCTCCCTGCTCTAATTGCAACGCACCTGATAATTTAGATAATATAAAATTTGTTTGAATTGAATAAATAAATAATAAATAAAATAAATAACAGTTGCTTAGTAATTTAATACCAATCTCTCCATCCAGACGTATTAATTCCATGGACAAGCGTCACTGACAGATCCGAACTAAATTGAAGTTCACTCTGTTTATCAGCGGATTTTTATTTATTTGAATAATGCACCATTGCCAGACCCCACGAGGGCTGGTCTTTTGTGTTCATATCTTACTAGCTAAATAGAATTGTGAGCACTAGAAGGTATAAGAGTTAATAAAAGTTAGGTAAACAGTTTTTTAATATTATATGGTAGAATATTTTTAAGGTAAGATAATAATCTATATGAGTCCCCCAATTAAAATGCTTATCAAGTTTGTTTATAAATGTTTAAATATCACCAAATAAATATTTGATTTACCGCATTTTGTGTGCTTAAAACTAATTTTGTTTATAATCTTAATAATAAATATTAATATTATAAATCATTATTTCTACGGGGCAGAAGGAATAGCGTCATCCTTGTTCCGTTATAATTAGGTTTAACAGGAATTGACCAAAGGAATAGCGTGCGCCGTTGCGCCGAATTCACACGAGTTTACCGGAACACCGTGTCGCATTACATTTATTAACTGCCCTGGAAAAGTTGTCGAGGTGCGCATAAAGAAGTTACACTTAAATAAGTGATACAAAAAAGGATAAAATTGTTATAAAAATATACAGGCTATTCCAAGACCTGAAGAATTAAGGGGGTGTTTATGTTCCTTATCGCGTGTAATAATTTCATATTAAAAAATGCAAAAACAATTCATGCCTAAATTTAATAATTTTATCAAAACGCTTGTGTAAATTCCCCTTTCGCTCGCAGTCGCTCGGTAAGACCGATCCCCGAGCGATCCGGCGAGGTATGGCCTCGCTAGCCACCGAATTTATGACAAGAGCGATTTTATATTATCACGTAAAGTTTACATTTTTTTTACTAGAAAACCATGATCAATTTTGATATGATGTCTAAACAAATTATGTTTTGAAATCGCAGGGACAATAAGGTGGATTTTTTAACGGGAATGGTCTTGGAACACGCTGTATAAATAATGTCTTCGTTCATCAAAGTCCTGACTGACTGATTCATCATCGCCCAGCCCAAACGGTTTAACATAGGAATCTGATATGTATACATATTATATTCTCTCTATAGCATAGGCACTCACTAAGGAAGGATTTTAGGAAATTATTTTCCTAAGGGGGTGAAAATCTCTATAGATCGGCCCATGGAAACTGCTAGTCGCTATGGTAACGGAAATAACCTATCAAAAGTTACTTTTTCAAAAGTCAAATTTTCAAAAGTTAGTCAAATCCCAAAATCAGCAAAATATAAAAAAACTAACTTATTCATTAAAAATGTGATTTTGTAGGTGTTTTATATCTGTAAAATCCTTTGCTAGTGTCTTCGTAATTGCTGTGAAATTTCCAATGTACTGCACTAGTTCTAATTTTTATATATAGTAACTATATATTTATTAAACATAGTCAAAGTTGGGTATAAAGAAATTTTCACAAATTTTTATTCACTTTTGTACAATTTTATGTACTAATATGAACAAAAGATACTTTTCACACATTTTAAAAATACCTTACAATTGTTTCCTTACACGGTTATAAAAAAAAGGCAAAAAAAACCGATTATGACACTTATTACATTTTTTGGTTGATGATGATAAATGCTTATATGCAATTTTATTCTCCATATTATATGGATTTCTTATGTTTTATTAGTTCATAATTATTTGTGTATACTTTTAAAATCGAGATGTAACTTATAAAAAAGGCCTTCTCAACCTTTCGCGAAGATGTTGGATGCACCGCAGCATCATAGGAGCGAAATCAGTTAACAATTTGCTAGAAAAGCCCTAATAGAATTCCCCAGATGCACTAATCACCGTCACGTGGTAGTAATCGAACGCTCTGTAACCTCAAACCCTTACAGCGCCGATGTCGTGATATTCAGTCATCGCTGTATAGTCATCAGGTGCCGTGTGCGGGTAAATCCGTCATCGTCTTACACTTTTATTAATATTTAAAAGCATGGCAATCGCGTATACCTGAATTCATGAAAAGCATAGACTAATCGTCGTTTTTTTTTCTCATTTTAGTTCGGTTTTGACGTTTGAATATTTATGTGAAAATTGCGAAAGTGTTTTTGGATTTGGCGGTAAATATTTCAGTTTTATTTACAAAAGCTGTGTCAATATATTAATATAAAAATCAACGTTTTATGCTTATTATTGACAATAATAAGAAACTAAAAAACGGCATCGTGTGGTAAGTGCATTTTACGTACCGAGCGGAATGTGTTAATAATACCCAGAAACTCGGTAGACTATACCGCAATATACAGGCGGTCGTTTTCTTCCGTTTCCCGAGAGATATCACGAGGGCAGCTCACGTCACTTCTCTTCCGTTCCACTGGATCGGGATTCTTGAATATTTTACATAAATTCGCCTTAAGGGGTCTCTTCCCGAAAGCACTATTCTCTGTCTTGCGCGTGCTCTTAAATCGTTCTGTACCATCTAACGGCTTGTAATAAATAAATAAACAAATAAATTGTAAAACAAAATCAATATATTTAAAACACATCTTATGCTATGCCTCTGTAGAAAATACAGATTTTTCAAGCCTCTTAAGAGCCAGTATATCGTGAGGTGACCTTGAAATTCGACCTTCGCAAATTGTGTTGGCCACGTGCACTTCGAGCGTCCGTCGACAACATCAAAGAATAAACATTTGACAGTTTTTTATTTATATTTAAAATATAAGCCAATTTAAAAAAAAATCTAAGTTTAAGGTTTTCTGTAGAATTTTATTGCGGATATTTCTATCTATAAATTAGGCTTACGTCACATATGTATTTTGGTATAATTTAAAAAATAAAACATACCAATTTCAATATTTTTTTAAGTAAACATATGATTATTAATTTAAAAAACCAGCTTAAAGGTTTTCTAGAAATATGTTTAGTTAATCTAATTATATTTTTTATATATGCCCGGTATAAAAAGCTATCTTGGCAGAAGATCTCAAAAACATGCATAAAATGCAATTCGAGTGCGTTATGGCTCCTAACATTTAGACAAAGCAGATATTTATTTTTTATTTCTTAATAAGCGCAGATAAAACGAGAAAACGATATATAGTATTATTTTTGTACTAAATCTGCAAATAAGAGTCATAACGCTACAACGTTTGTATGGAGAAGTGAGCGGGTTGAGTGCTCTTAAGTGCTAACATTTATGTAGTAACTAACATTCGCGCTAAAAATAGTTCTGTATCCGAAACGCAGTGACCTCACCTTTACGAGAGTCATTCTGGACGAAAGAATTACCGAAAATCTCAAACGCATCTCGAAATATCTACAAAGCACGAAACGGTTCAACATTCGTATTTAATCTACTTTCTAAAATGCTACTATGCACAAAAATTATAATAAAATTGCATGTGAATTATTAATTAACTAATAGTTTTAAGATAGCTCAACCTCACATCAATTAGGAACCCAAGTAGTGGCGGCAAGCACTAGATGGCGCACTAATTTCGTTTATAAAAACCAACCACAAGACCTAAACCGCATAAAATAATTATTCGCAAATGTTTTGAAGCGATAATCTCTGATACATCGTGAAAATCAGATAATCTGCATTAATGATATTATTAAATAGATTTAATAAGGAAAGTTACCTATTGGAATGGGTACCGTGTCCGGAAAATTTCACATCCCCTGGAACCTAAAATCACCCTCAGTTTAAAAGTTTATATATATCTATCTATCTATCTATATCAAATTCTTGTGGACACGATAACTGCCGTAATTATACACCAATCCCTTTCAAATTGATACATAAAATTTAAGACCACAAAATCTCACTCAAGTTCGTTAATGGGGAAAATTTTTTTTCGAAAAAGTGAAATTTTGATATAACTATCTTAGTATATAAGATATCGAATTGATTTAAATTTTATATTATTCCTTAGATAAGGGCCTAACAATTAACTTAGTAAACTTGTTTAATCACCGCCATTGGTCCTAGGGGTGAGAAAAATTGGGTTTTTTCAAAATTTAAAAAATCATAACCTCCTCAAAATGTTAATTGTAGGCCAATAATTTCCCTACAACTTTTGTTTGAAATAAATAGGGATTCGGCAAACGCAAGGGTACGGCGACGGGTTGAGGTGAGCGAGCTGCCGCGCGGGGAGTGGATCACGCGGCAGTTCGTGCAATGTTCGATACAATTTCGTATAATTGGAGTTCGCCTTTAGTTGGAGTTTACCTTAGTAATAAAGAATATATTGTGCGATCATCAAAAATAATAAACTAGGTATGTGCTTTTTTGTTGCGACATCTGCACCGTGTTTTAGTAACTAAAAAGAGTAGTTGTCTATTTATTATCTCAAAAACTACTATATCATAACATAATATAAAGTATGACTGAAATATCACCAAAAAAATTACATTTTGTATGCGGTCAAAAATAATTTAGCTTATAAATCGCAAAAAAAAATAGTTTATAATCAGTTAAAACATAATCTCCCTATTTCGAAGAAGTCTTGAATTCCTATTTTAGCGTTGATCTTAACACAGTGCAGGGAAATTATATGTATTTTATAATTCATACCATGCGCGGTGTTTACACAGATTTTGTTTTCGGGTGGCGGTTAACCGGATAATCCTAGGTGGAGGATTTTAGTATAGAACGAATGAGTTAATATTAGAAAAACAGTACTTTGAGTGAACTTTACTTGAAATTATGCAGATGTACGAAATTTAAGAGGTACTTTTATATATTGAATATTACTTATGTAAGGTGTCCCCATAAAAAAATCCAGCTAATTGGACAGAATCTATTAAGACGACATATCAAAATTCGACATAGTTTCTGAGCAAAAAAAAATAAACTTTACGCGATAATATTAAAACGTTATTAACAGACGTGCGCCAGCTGATCGTCCACTCGCAACGCGTAGGTCGTTGCCACGCTTAGTGAATGCTACGAGATAGGATTTACCGCGACATAGGTAATTTACACCAGCGCTATAATAAAAATAAAAAAAATGGGAATGAATTATTTTCGCATTTCTTATATATCACTTCTGACTCTAGGGAACATAATCTAGGGGACAGTCGACAGTGGGGCATACGAGAAGTTGGCATATTTATTTATTGTAATTATAATATTAAGTAGTACAATATAACTATATAACATAAAGGTGTTATTAGGGCGATAAATATTAATTTCGTTTTCATTTCATTTCATTTCATTTCATTTATTTATTATTTTTTATATCAAACAATACATTTAATTTTACACCACCTTTATAGCATATGCTGCTGTTCTATGGTGATGTAATCAGTTTTAAAATCCTCATTTTGGCATTTCATAAACTAACATAAAAAGACAAAAAAATACTTAATAAAAAATAACAAAATGTGCAACTGAAAATTTACCTAAAATTTAATTCATTTAGAAATAGACCCTCATTCATTCATTTGTTAATTCATTTAGACCCTTTTTTTCTATAGCTGGCATTTGGTAACTATTGGACATTTAATGATAAAAAAAAACTATTTTTAGATACTTTTATCTTATATCTTCAACATAGTAAAAAAAAATAATTAATTCTATTTCTCAGAAATTGAATAAATGTAAACTGTAAATAGTTCTTTTTTAGTTGAATTGCTATATCATAAATATATTAGGATATATTAATATATATTAGCCTTAGGAAAAATACTAATTGAATGGCAAATGAAGGGTCTATAACTTAGAAAAGTTTGTTTTTTTTTATTTCTATATTAAGAAGCTGTAATTAAATAAAAACCATCAATTACTTGCTGACTGCGGAGTGTAAAACCTGACACCCTATAAAAATAAATCACATTAAAGCGTCAAGCGCCTGTTACATTGCACAGATGTGTCCTGCCTCCCTAACTAGACGAATCTGTACTAAGGAAGGCAGTTTGGTTTTGTTCCGTCAGCTGATCGATGCTTGATAACATCTGAAAGCTGTGTTAATATAATTTAAGATACATACAGCAAATCAATAAGTAATAAAATTTCCATTAAAGAAAAATAAAATCAATATTTAAATAACATAGTTATTATACAGCAATACATAAATTAAATATAGAACTAAGTTTATACTAAATATAAGAGTATATATACTAAATGAAGTAATCCCTTTTACAGCGCTCATTAACCCTTTACAAACTAAATAGTTTTTAAAAGGAAAACAAGATATTATAATAAAAATTGTACATTTCCAAAAATTTCAACCATTTTATATAAGTTATATATTAAGCAATTTCCATAATACCTTTTTATTAACAATCGATCGCCATTCTTCTTGTATTAAATTGTATGCTTTAGGACCTAGATAGGAGTGACCTCTCTGTCCAAAGCTAGACCTCATTTTAGGAATGTCGACTCTTTACTTTCTGTGTATAAAGGATGAGTTTCCCAAGGAAAATCAGTTTTGGATTTAGCACCTTAAGCTCCGTATAAAGATCTTCAGAAGATGAGCAATATGGCTTATTTAGGATCGCTCTAAGAATGCTTTCTGTGTCCTTTCTAGAGGCTTCCCCAACCAATTATTCCATAGCAAAGCAATGATTGACACAGCGCAAAGTTCTTAATATAGTGCGATCCAAAATGTTATGCAGGCATTTAAAGATGAAAATTAGATTTCTACTTATCTTTGTTCAATATGTTCAATTTAAGTAGTTTAAGTTTTATGCGAGTACGGTCACTAATCGGAATATAAGGGATTTTATGCAGACAACAACTATACTAGAACGGTCGAATGGTGACTCTAATGAAATAGGTTTTGTAAATACGCATTTTTATTAGTTCGTACTCAAATTTGTTTGTGTAAACGATTCTTTGTTTGTATGTATCCAGATTCTGGTGTTCATCCACGCTGATTGCTCTCAATAATTAAGCTCGCGTGAATCTCGTAATCAGGAGATTAAATCGGGATATAGAAAGAGTGAGCAACACTCTCGCCACTTGCGAAGTTGGATAAAGCGAACGGTTGGGCTGGATGTAGATTAACCCACGGACATAAACAGTTTAACTTACTGTTTTAATATCATTGCCGATGGTGTAAAGCAGTTTATTTCAATGTTATCTGGTGAACGTTAGTTATTCTGTTTTCATTGGCACAGTGTACAGATAATCTCCTACAATCCCACCCGTTACTCAAGTAATCTGTAATTTCTAACCGAGCTAAATAATTTTCATATCATCAGTGTAAATATTATGTTTGGAATTGTGGAATCAATAATCAATGTAGCTAATCAGTTAATGATGAAGATGAACACCGAGATATGCTGAAAAATACGTCAGCGATTGGAGGCAACTACTGGCTGACTTGACAAACTGATAATTGACAAAAAAATACCACCTTAACCCTGTCAATACGTTTTTTTTATTTTAATAATTCATGTAATATTTATAGCACAAATTATTTATTGCTAATTTAATTTGACGGGAAAAACAAAAATTTAAACAAATGATCATATTATTTATTGATTATTGCAAAATAATAATTGGGACATATTGACCCAATAGTATTTGTCCCAACAGTATTTTATAAAAGTAAAATAGTGGAGCATATTATGAATTTATAGGTTATTCAATACCGATGGGACATAATATCCCAATAATTAACACTATTGGGACATATAAGTCCCATTTTTATTTTTGGAAATAAAAAAACTCATAAAAACTATTTCTGCACACTAAATAAGTAAAATAAAATTATAAATAGCTTACTTGGCAATTCCGAGTAGAGCATATATAAAAACATAGTTAGTGACACGTGTCTACTGTTTGCTAGCAACATCTAGACTGACAAAAAATTATAGAAAAGAAAATAGCAGACAGGTTTGGACTTGTTAACGAGCCTATGACCGTACAGTACTAAAATCCCAGATCCCAATGCATTTGTAAGCGTTTAAATTATTTTAGTAATTGAGTAATTTCCCTACAGTATTGAAAGGGTTAAGTCTACCAATAATGTTTACTTTTATCTTTTATTAATGACGTTTGCAGCAATGATAATATCTATATAATGGGTAGTGACATTTTTTACCTGTTTTTAAAGTAAAAACGCTTGTTTCCCGGTAGACTGGGACATGTCACCGGTTTAGAGACTCGGTCCCGGTTGTCCCGGTTTACCCACCATATGTCCCGGTAAGCGAATAATCATGCTTTTATATTATTGCTAAAATTATGCGAATAATTCGTGCGACGACGTTAGATCACGTTGGCTGGCGGTGAAAGTGTGGGGCCAAGGGATGTACTGACATTTTACAAATATTTTTCCATATTTACAGTACGGAATGAAAAACTGAAATACCTTTGTGAAGGAGCTGATGTAATTCGTGGTAATTTAGCATCTCACTCAAAAACTAGGCGGTTAACTGTCTTTGTTCTCGGCCATTGAACGTATTCTGAAAATGTGGGAACTATTGAAAGATTTCCTTTTTTCACAAACCAGATTGAGCCCCATATGTGGGGGAGGGGTGTACCCCCCCCCTCCTCCTATAACTCCCCTATATTTCCTCCTATATTGATATCAGTCTCGGTCGGAGCCAAACCATTTATGGCAACCCTACGCTAGAACCTGCGGATGACTACCTTTCCATTCAAAATCTATGACAGTTTATGATAGCGTTACAAAAAAGAAATGTTACAGATGTTAAAATCATATATTACCCTCCCGTAATACAACCCAACGTAATACATGCAAACTTCTATAAACAAAAAAAAAATGAAAGTTTTTTTTATTATAAACTTTTAATATCTTAGTTAAATTATACAGATTGGCCGTTAATTTTGTACACTTGTAAAAGTAAATTAAATAAATAAAGGAAAGCGAAAAACCACTATTATTTGAACGCTATAATAATAGATAGGTAATAAATTAAAAATAAAATTGGTCAATAATGTCTTTTTATGGATGTAATGGAGTAGTAGGATTTTACTTTTTATTCACGATTACTGACAAACGCTTGAATACTGTCGACATTTATATAAATGCTAAATTTATTTTATTTTTATTATTATATTTTTATATTCCGGCTAAGCTTAGGGCTTATTTTCTAGACAGCATATGTGTAAAATGCATACGTGTAGAGTAAGATTTTTTTCTGATGCACATCTTTTCATAGAGTTATTCTACAATTTAAACCGAATATTTTTAATCTTTTTTTTTAAACCTATATAAAGCAAAATCGGGTCAGTTACACCATTTATAACTCAAGAACGGCTTGACCGATTTTTATGATCTTTGATTTGTTATATTTAAATTATGTTAAGTTAAGTAATTAGTTAGTTATATTATGTTAAGTAGAATTAAAACACCGGAAAAATCATGAAAAAACAAATTATAAGAAAAATTCATTTTCTCATACATTTTGTATGGAGCGGCTGTGTATTCTGTGAAATTCTATGTTCAAACGGTAAGTTGCCTTCGAAGATGTTTACTTTGTGAGGTACACCTACTCAACATTTGTCATTGTGCGCGCATCGATAATTAAAATACATATCATTTTGATTTTTGTACATTTATTGAACTTAATTCATTTTGAGTATACCTAATAAAAAAACGGAATTTAATTCAGGTAATAATTTAACACAACATTTATTGATTCTGAGGCGGTGCGAAGTTGGCCGGATCAGCTAAAAGCAAAAAAAAGGTTTGTGGGGTAGGAAAAAAATTACTCGGTATTACGCGGCTAAATCATGTCGCTACGGCAACAAAACATAATATTCGTCAAACGCCGCATATCTCGAGCGTTTGAATTGTATTGGCAGATACGCGAGAATCGATACAATACTGCTCGCCTAATATCAAAATATCCAGCGGACTAGTTATGCCGGTATTTGCCGGGGTATAATAGTTGGCATACCGCCATTTTACGTCAACGCTACGATCGCATCGTATCATTATAAAAAAATACTCAAATGCGTTGCTTGCGTAGCATAAATCAGAATTATTCCGTGTTCCATGGGTCATTTCGGGGCGAAATAGAAATAAACGGGATCGTACTCAGGAGGTATAATTTTTTGAATTTTGAAAAACCACTTTTTCCCAACCCTAAGACTAATGGTTGGTGCTATCAAAAAAGTTTACTGACGTAAGTTTTAAGCCCCTATCTAAGGAAGAAATTAAAATTTAAATAAATTGGATATCTTATATACTAAGAAAGTTAGAGCAAAATTTTACTTTCTCGAAAAATTGCCTTATTTCTGCCTCCCCCTGGTCTGATTTTACCCATTAACAAATTTGACTAAGATTTTATGTAGCAGTTTGAAAAAGATTTAGTGTAAAATTACGGCAGTTATCGTGTCCACAAGAAAGTGATATAGCTAGATAGATAGATAGATATTAAATTTATATATAAACTTTAAAACTGAGGGTGGTTTTGGATTCTAGGAAATAGGTAGCTTTCCTAAAGAAATCTACCTTAAATCTAGCTTATTGGCCATGCGATTTCAAACGTGTTTTTTTTCTTGACCTCAAATCAAAATTCACCATGGTTTCCGAGTAAAAAAATTGTAAATTACGCGATAATATGAAATCGCGTTTGTCGTAAGTTCGGTCGCTAGCGCCGCGCCGGGATTGGATTTTACACGGGCACTTTGATAAAATTAATAAATTTGGGTATGAATTATTTTCGCATTTTTTTTTTTAATTTCTTACGCGTAATATGAACACCCCCTCGAGTCTTCGGAAATGTTCTTGGAACACACTATCATTAGCTTACCAAATTGTATGCATCAAATATTGTAATCAAATTTTATAGTCCAATCTTCCTGAATTTGTATATATACACACGTGCTTTCGATGACAAAACGCGTGGGAAAAAAAAATAAAAATTAGTAATAAATGTGATGTATTTAAATCAGCGCCATCAAGCGATATAGCGCTAGCGGATGCAGAGGTACTAAAGATTAGCCAAGATCCGAAAATGAATGTTTATGTCAAGAAGTATCGTCATATTTGGACTCGTAAAAGATTCATATTTCGAAAAAATATATAATAAAAACTTTTTAAAAACAACGCTTATATTAAAATGCACTAAAAAAAGAAAAAGTTTTTTTAATATATTTTCTATTTCAAAATGATTACCACACTGGCATTCAACAATTTTCAACTCACCAATTCATATAAGAAGGACACCAACGTGATGGATAAACCAAAAATCAAAGAGACAAAGAGTGGACCGACTTTAGCTAAATAAGCACATCACCTCTGAGAGTCCTCGTGGGTTTAGCCGAACAAGGGTATCGCAAGAAATTCAATAGAATTAAATAGATAAAAAGAAATCGAATTTTCAAATGTCAGACTTTTATACAATGTAAACTTACGGCTAACATCTATTATAACGTTAAAAATCATATGCATACGGTATTTAAGAAATACATTATACAATTTTACAAATATAGTAAAATTGTAAATAGTGTAATGTATTCATAATAACCGTTACTAGTTACAATAGATAGACAAATTACACGCAATAATAGATTAAAACAGAATGGAAATATATTGTCACCTAAAACTGATAACATAAAAAAATAGTGATAAAGTTTGGAAGTGATAGTTTTGCATATTTATACTAATGAAAATATGGTCGAATATTCGATTTGGATACAGCGAAATTTGTACTTACATGTATATTATTTAAAAAAAATGTTTATAAATTACAAACAATGTTTATAAAATTATCATATTACAAACTTTGCCTTTCGAAAATATCGAGTGTCTCTAAAAACAGCTGAGCAAATCTTATTCAACCTATTTTTTATCTCTTTTGTGTATGTAACCTAACCTAACCAATTTAATTTTAAATTTAAACGATGCGGGCAAACATAATAAAATTAGCGACAGAGATTTTAAAGTTAACAAAATCTGCGCTAAAAATCAACATCAGCCCGGAAACTGATTATGCGGTAATTGTGAAATATTTAGGTAGTTAGTGGATTGAACTAAGCGCAAAAATATCATAGCACAGACGGAAAACATGCAACGGACGACATCGGGAAAATCTCTAGGATGATAATTGCACTTTATACTTACAGCCTCAGCTGGACTTCCGTCTTGGATGTTCGAGATGAAGATGCCCTGACCGACGTCCGCATGTCTGCCCTCGATGATCATTATGCCGAGACTTTGTGTACCCTAAAAAAATATATATATTTAAACATAAAGCTTATTTAGGGTTAGTCGATTTTACGCATCATTGTATTTTTAGGTAGATTTCATTAGAAAAGCTACCTATTGTAATGAGTTTAAAGAGAGATTCTGTACGCGCACTCTCGCTGCGCAAGGGTACGGCGGGTTGAGGTGCGAAATCTACCTCCGCCTTCCAGCGTGATGAAAGGATTTTTTTTTATTACATTTTTATAATATACTGGTAACAAATTTCCATCCTTTTCCTTCTTTTTCTTTATTTATAATAAACTGCACCTTTTACAATCCCCTGCAAAACTGGTGTCTTTTCTGTATGGTAATTTACTTGATAATTTTACAGTTTTTTACGAGTCATAAAACAAGAAAGCAACTTATGATTAATAGTCCAACAGTATGATTACAACTTCAATAAGATTAAAAATAATAATAATAATGACAAATTGTGAATAACAATCCACTTTACCTAAACTATTCAATAGTTATCTAATGTGTTACTTTATCAGGTCTTTTATTTTTTTCTAATATTTGATTATTAAATTTATTAAATAATTGCGACACTCTATATTCAATCATCCTATAGTAATTAATTTGTCGTGGATTTTTTAAGTACCCTCGAGTTATTAGGCGGGTCACGTGACCGTGAGTGATGGATATTTTATATTTATCGGTATCGTAGTAAACTAATGTTAATTTAACGTAGGTAAGTTGTTTCACCGGTAGGTTGTTAAGAGACGAGAATAGTTGAACGTCATTATTTTTAAACTGATTTCGTAACAACTACGACGTACGATTGATTTTAATCTTCCTGCTTGAAGTCTGTAAACTTGCTGTACATAGGTACCAAATATAAGTGAATACGCGAATGTGATAGTATAAGCGATTTCGGCCAAAGTCACGATGATTATTTTATTTTTAATTTTGGCAACATTTACAATATTAATTTTAAGCGTTATATTATTGCTTACATATATCGATACATTATTGAGATACATTACATTACATTGATGACTTGTACATTTATTATTATAGCTTTATCTATCTCACGTTTGCTTCCGAAATAAATAGTTACCCAATTTTAACTCACTATTTAATAAAATTCACTTCACTTCACTTTTCACTTCATTTTCAGTTTTTTTTCTTTGGCCTCTGACTATTTTTAAAACATACCATTATTTCAAAATATTGTTTCAAAATTAAAATGTATTTACAGTGCTAATGCGAGTGTAATTTAATTTAATTTTAATCTTTACATGTATCACTGTACTTTTGCGAAAACCTGTCATCAGTTAATTTTAGGTACCATTCTTTCTTCTTAAATTATACTGTTGGTTTTCCGAATAAACAATAAATAAATAAGTAAATAAAAATACGTAAAAATGTTAACCTTTTTAATAGTTATAGTTCTTACTCCCCGATATCCAGCGTAGCGATCTTCAGAAGTCTGTAACAAAGAAATTATAATTTATTAATTAGAAAATGTGAAGTCAAAGGCACTCGGAGCTTTACCCCGTAAAGATATATCTATGAGAACCACCGCTTTCGCATCGTCGTATGAGCGTAGATGAGGTTAGTACTCACATATACGAGTACTTCATTTGCCCTCAACCGCACGTATTTATTATTTATTTTTCCAGAATTTTATAATTACTCGTATTATGTATCTGTATGTAATATTTGTCTGCATATTGATTTACTCCTTCAATAATAATAAAAAATAAAATAAAATAAATAATTTTCTTGTTTTTGAAAGTTTTAGCAAATGATCAATAATAATAATATTTAAATAAATTAGTTTAGGAAAAAAGGTCAGTACACTAATTTGTACATGTTTCTAACCGGCTAAGGCGGTCATTGAGGGCGGTTGTAAAAAGTTATACCTATGATTAAGTATAATTAGGAAAGTTTTATATTTGGTATAATACCTCCAAAGTACCTTGTCGATAATGTTTATATAATCTATACATTACCAATGTCTTTGAGATATTATTTTTGTTTATTCATAAATATATGTAACAAATATACGTTTACGTTATAAAAAATCTATATTTAGGTATAATTTTATCCTTCTTTGGCAAAAATGCAGTAGATGTGTCAAAAAATTGACATTCACTTTGAACAAAAACCCTATAAAACCATTAAATTATTTAACTAAAATTTTATGTACACACACATACATTACATTTAAATATTATGAATTCGTTTATGATAAGCATGTATTATGTATTAATACGACAAAAATATGAAAGCAATAAAAAACATTGTAGATTGTAACCACTCACATTGTTGCTAAGGCATTGTACTTTCGTGAGCAGAAACTTGGACACGGCCCGAGTAAAAATCATCATTGCTACATCCTTACCGAGTTGCTAGAGGCACATCTTGTATAGAAACACTTCACTTTAATTTACGCATATGGACCACAATGGACCTTATTATTAATAAACAACTAAACACTGGATCTAAACAAATAACCAAATTTTTTTTCACTTTATTTTAGCTGATTTTCGCGTAAAGAAAGCCAAGCAAAAGAGGTTGAAATTAAAAAAGTTATCTAGTTTTTAATAAAAAACGAAGACATTTTTTTTATTAAATCCGAAATATTCATGTGAAATAGCATACAACAGTTATATATTGTGACGACATGCCTTGTGAGACAAATTTAATATTTTATATTTGGCATTAGAAGATTATTATATTCGTATTTGAATAAAAAAATATTTGAGAAAATTAATTTAGAAAAGGCTCAACGTTTGGATGTATATTTTTAATATATATCCATATATTTTGGATATATATTCTTACGGTTAAGTTCATATTGATTTGTCTATCAGGGAGCCGCCTTGAATATAGACATTGATACCAAACTGACGTTTCACTAACTCAACCCCTGCAAACAAAAATTAGTCCTGTAAAACTACGCGCTATAAACCATCTGAAGATATCCTAAATTTGAGAAGCCACGTCCAAGCGAGGTTTTTTACATTGATTTACGACATCTTCACGCCGCGTGTATATGTAATATGCACAGGAAACGTCAGAGCATTTTTATTTTTATCATAATAATATATTCTATATTATATTGATATTGTATCTCATACCATGAATATAAGAGTACCTAATATTTTGAAATTAAACATTTATAATTGTACTTTAAATTGACTCAAAATCAAGGTATGTAAAATATATACACCTCATAAAGGTAATTAGAAGGTAAAAGTTCTAATTATTTATGAATATCATAATAACTCTAGCAAAACCCATATTCTAATGAATACATATTTTTATTAGTTTAAATATGCAAAAACTAAACTATTTTATTTACGTATCTCATCATTTTCTTTTTATGTAACTAGTTCTAGCTGAACCTACCTTTAAATTCAATTGTTAAACAGTGAATTCACGTATTTGGCCCAATTAATAACCATGTATCTACTGTTTTATAAATTAAGTTTCCTTAAAATATATTAAATAAATAATCAGAACGTCCTAATTGAAAAACAACTATTTTGAAATGAGATTACTGACTAATTTGTATAATTGTGTATATATGGCGTATCACTGTGTAGTGTGAGGGTGTGTGTGTGTATCTATATTATAAAACGTTTTAAGAAAATTGAAAGATGCTTACATATAACACAATGTTTGCCAACAACTTAATATTAGCATACATTAACTTCTTATATCATGTTTTACCGATTCGTGGAAACGTTGCAGGTTGCAGGAATTTTAAAATCGTTTTCTATAACATATTATTATATTAATTCATAAACAATAATTGTAGTGTATATATTATACAATATATAATTGATATTGTTTCTATTTAGTTTAATCTGTGTTTTATCTTTTACGTGTGCTTTATTTTTATCTCTTTTTATTTGAATATTGATTTGTATTTTTTTTTTATTTAGATTAATGTTAACATGTTATGTATTTCAATATTTTGTTAGAGTACCATCTAAAAATAAATAAATAAAAATAATACCCTAATACCTAATTTATTAAAAATTATACGCTAGTTTCTGTTATTGGTTTTATTAAACAATGTATGTTGTTATTAAACATAGACGTTTAACTATAGATGTTTTCTGTAAAATAAACACAATTTTATGTATATAACACCACTATAAATGTCATTCCTGTGTGTATTTAAAAGCTTGTATTAACAATTTTGTTCGCTAATTTGTTTATTTTTATTACATACATATATTATTTATTTATCATTAAATTTTTTTGTTTTTTTGTTCAGGAATGATTTTATTCATTTTTTCAGGTAATAAAAACTATCATCAAATAGATTTATTGAGTAATTATCGGTAATATGAATTTATGATTTTGATTGTTTTAGCACTTATCTTTAAACAAATGGAGAATTTACAAAAAATATTTAAGAAAACTTGAGGAGTATCTCTCTGTTGGACATTTAGGAGCTCCGTGGTGTACTTCGAGTAAAGTGCGTACTTCTAACTTCTTTTATATTCTAGAAATAATGGAGCTTCTATGATTACCAGAAGTACTCAAATTGTTTTTTTTTTTTTTACGAAAACCAGTATATTTTGCAATAAAGCATGATTAACACGTTTCTTTTATATCAGTGCCACATTCACAAAAGCGCTGAAATAATGGGTACACTGCATTATACGTGCTAATTATATACAATGCGAATTCTTTTGCGAAACTAATTAGATAATAAAATCACACGTCTATGTATCGAGCACGTGTCGTATTACACAAAGGATGTATCGCGAGTGATAGGCGCTAAATCACACACACTAAACTTGTTTATACGGCACTTTATCGCATTTATCGTGCGCTTTATCGTCCCGCGCCGCGCCGCTCCGCACGGAAGCCGCGCTGATAACTGCCGCCGACACATTCTCCTTATTATTTTTTAACGATAACAAAACTTTGCCGAGATCTCCGGTGCTCGTGCGAGCGACGAGCCGTGTGTACAGTGTACACTGCCGTAGGTACGTCGCACGTACGATGTGCGTCGCACGTACGATAAAAAATAATATTATAACATTTTAGCGACTCGTTATGGATCAATGAGATTTTAGGCATTTTTTTATAATACAAAAAATATCCAACACTGAATCATTTTACAACCATTTTGAAAAATCAAATTAGCTTCATATCAATAGCCATTGAAAAAAAAAACAATTTGATAAGTAGTTTTTTTGTAAAAAATATCTTTATTAAACAATAACCATAATTTCTTTCATTTATACGCTTCAAATAGGTAAATTATTTTTTTTTTCCCTACAATTACATAGTTTTACACTTTTATTATATTTTTGAAGTTATACTTCTTTGCGTCCGTTGTTACTCATTGGGATGGGATGTTGGTTGAGAAACCGCGTCACGCGTTAGGAGTAATTTTTACGTTTGTCGAGTTGCAGAGTCCAATTGCTTTTTTACGAAATATGTTTGTCGCGTTGTAGAGTCCCTTACGAAATTTGAAGCTAGTTGTCTGTGTTTTTGAAGTTATACTTCTTTGCGCCCGTTGTACTCATTGGGATGGGATGTTGGTCGAGAAACCGCGTCACGTGTTAGGAGTAAAATCCGTAGAGTGCGAAGTATAACTTCCACCGTCTGGTCTGAAGCAGACCCTAATTTTTTTTTAATATATCAGTATCAATATAATATTTATATTGTATTATAATATCTTAACTTTTACCTAGTATTTTATTATTAATGGTAAAACAAAAAAAGTAAACAAAACTCCTAAGCGATGTGGTTTCATATGGTGAACACAGAAACGCCTTAATGATAATTTTAATTCATCGAAGAAAATCACAAACTGATCCATACTTTTAATATTCAAAATTGACTTAGTAGCTAGGTTTAAAAATATATGTTTATTTATTTAAGGATAAAAATCTTAAATTTAGTTAATTTTGTCCTATTAACACATGCACAGGTCAAGTCTTCTGGGTACAGCACTTTGGGTTGCTTTTTTTAAGCTTGGTACGGTGAATCTATTTAAAAACTTTTGTGTTTTTCCCGAATCTCTAAATGCACTTGCCAAAAATAAAAGTATCAGCCAATACGTTTTGAAAAATGATAATAGTTTTAGGTCGATTTTAGGCTAATTTGAAAACATTTTGTTGATGGTGATTTACTGTCCAACTAAAGCAATCAAAAAATATTTGATTTTTTAAAAGAAAAAAACTAGTATTGAATACATTGATTGTGTGTATGGTCCAGTGGTTTACCACGCTTGGCGAGATACTAATTGTGGGGCACCATCCCAAAAGAGTTGCTCTTTTGCGTGGTATTATTAGAGCGAAGCTCTCATAAGGCGACTCCAATTAGAACTTTGTCACGGGCTAACTTGGTCATTCCTTGACCGATTTGAAAAATTTTTGATTTTGAGAGAATCTACATGAAAAAGTGAAGGTCGTGACTGAGCTTGATTTTAAATATTGTCAAAAATAAAATTTTTGGGGTCAAAAGAAAATTGTCTATGGGAATATCCATTATAAAAAAGTCACGCGCTTTTTTGAAAATTTTTTATTCGAAAATAATTAATCGAATTTTATTTTAAATTATTTAATTTGATATTAATTTAATACAATTTAACAATAATAAATCGTTTTTAACAATAAATAAAAATACAAAAAATAATTAGGTAAGTTCAAAGTTATTGTCACAGACTAAATTTTATTTAGAAAATTTTAGTAAATCGCTTCGCTCTAATATGTGCTGCAGCGAAGCAAAATGCGAGCGACTGCGGCGACCTAGTATTATTCTATTTCGGCGTAAGTTAAAATAGAAATCTGATATATGGAAAATTTTGAAAAATAGAAAAAATATATTTTGAAAAGCTTAGTTAAATTTGTATCTTTATGAAATACATCAATTTCTCGTTTCTTGTCAAATCAATTAGATATTTACGTCTAAAATTTTGATAACACGAATTGAAAAATACAGATATTTTAGACAATTTCGAAATTTATCTTATTAACTTTATATAAGCTCAAATCAATTATGAGATAAAACGATATCCGATATTTTATTTTGCCTCTAAATTTACGATTAAAAGTCACAGAACTAAAATTTGGGATGGAGAAATGACCGGGTTGCGTCCTTTTAATTAATAAATATAGTTTCGTCGCATTTGCGTGAATCCCTTTTGCGCTTATCGTATCTAGTTTTCTCATCGCGATACGATAAAACGTCCACAGCGACGCGCATCTCGCAGTGTTCACGGCAAAATAAAAACGCCATTTATTTCACATTCAGAAGGAAAAAAAATGGCACGTTCGGAATGCCGATATAATTGAGACGAATACCTCTTATTTATGTATGTTTCTATGTGAATAAAACCGCTGGGGCATTTACGAAAGGATCTCAGTTTTAATTGGGGAAGAAGAGGCTGGTATTAAATTATTTGGAATCAGATAGGTAAATAATACCCCCCCCCCCCCCCTAAAGCAATCCTCCTAAATATTGTAATTACCTAAATAATAATAATCAAAGAAAATAGTTATGATAAAAAAAAGAATCCTCTCTCACATTTGTTCATTTATTTATTAATATCCATATAGTAAACGGACACGATCTCTGGATTAACTTTTTTTTAACTATCAGGATATTTTTTTTTATGCCTTTGTCTAAATCGGCTAGCAGGAACAGTTGAACAACTTTAGACCGGTAAAACTAAAGTTTTAGTATGCTTTAATTGAGCGTTTTTTTTTTAATTTAATTAAAAGCATGTCAAATTACAATACTTACGGGTTATTTATCCAACAAATATTAATATTTTTTCAAATTTTCGACCTTGTTTTATACCCGATATAAAAAATCCGAAAGATCTTATACAGGACTTGTTAAAAAATAAGAAATAAGGGATATGTTTTCTAAATCCATTTTTTTTTAATTATAACACAGAAACATATATTTTCTGAAAATTTACCACATATTACCATTTTCATATATAAAAACTAAAACAAACATTTCCAATTTTAGGCAAATTTTGTTGTTTTATTTTTGAGTTGTTATACCATATATCTCAAATCATCTGGGTTAATCCCACCTGCACTTTATTTTCATCATAAAAATATATTTTATTTATATGGGATGTTTTTAGTTTCATAAGTTTGATAAGCTTTCATTAGTTTCATAAGACTTCAAAAAATGCTATCTCATACACATGATGGTTTTGTTTTTTTTATATTTTTTGCATAATTCCCTTAGGTAATTCCTTAGAATAATAAATTATCTTTAATAAAAATAAATTACATTACTTATATCTCTAATGTCTTTAAAAATCTGTAACATTCGCAACAGAACGCAGGGACAGGAAAACATGAATTGACCTCAGGACAGAAGAATATAGTTCATATTACTTACAGCTGATTGAGTATCGAGCTGTGAATTTTGTGTGATTTCAAATGTTCCTTTTTCAATAGTCTGTCAATGTCAATGTAGTAATGTCATTAGAAAAATCATTATTAATGCTGTCTTATACTTTTGTGAATATCAAATCTCATATTTAAATGAAAAAAATAAAACTAACAATGAATTATACCAAAAAATAAATACAAATACAACCTGTAATTGTGTTTTTCTTTCAACTGTTACTAAAATTAAATGCACATCTAATGACGTATTTGTAGCCGCTCGCCGCTGACGTAAAAGAACTAAATTAATATATATATATATATATATATATATCGTATTTAGATGATTCCTTATAAGCAATACATTAAACAATTTTACTATATATATACATATATATAGGGTGATGATTTTAGAGGCGTGGTTTTCAAGAAGAGATAAAACGCAAATAATTTGATGTTATGGCTAAGAATTCAGTTTTATTATAAAGATAAGGGTTTGCCATTATGTTTTAAAAATGATTTCGGGTAAGTGGCCGCCGCGGCTGACTCGAACAAATTCCAGCCGAGAGGCCCAATTTTCAACCACTTTTTGCAGCAAGTTGGGCCGTATGTCAGCAATAACGCGCCGAATATTCTCTTCCAAGGCGTTAATCGTGTCCGGCTTATCTGCGTAGACAAGCGACTTCACATAACCCCACAAAAAATAGTCCAGCGGTGTTAAATCGCACGATCTTGGATCACGACGCGATTTTTACTTTATTTTAGAGTGATTTTAAAAAAAATTAGAGTGTTTTTTTCTAAATTTACACCATTTGCAAACGTTGTTCAGGAGTAAGTCTATTCATTATGAAATGGCAAACCAAACTGAGTATAAATCAAGTGCCATCTGTCAAAAACACCAACTACGAAAAAAGTAGTGCTAGATTGAAAACCAAGACTCTAAAAAAAACACCCTATGCAATAGTTGTAAAGGTATAGTCATTTCATATTGAAGTAAAAGAAACTTAGTAATGTTCAAGCTTAAAAAAACAACGAATTATGTCACACTCCTCCGTGCGCGCAATATGCTTATAAAGAGGGTACAAAGTTTTCGTTTTGCGTATTAATATATAGATAGATTGCATTTACAAATACATTACACAAGTAATTTCAACCTACATAGGTAGGTACGCACGCCTCTCTAATAATAGTTCTATAATTAATAATATAATTAATATAACTAATAATAGTTCTAGTATAATTTCTGAATAACTAGTTTTTAGTTTAACAGAATTTTATTTTATATTTTATAGAATTATAATTATATTAAAGTAAATTATATGTATTAAGTAATTTTGCCTCGATTAGTGGGCAAAGTTTGCGCTATTGTCGTCTAACTAATACAATAATTATCAGTAACTACTCACGTGAATGGAAATTAAATGATCTTCAACTTGAACTATGACATAGGATTATTTAATTACATTTGTAATAATAGCGCGTGACCTCTGTAATATAGGATATCCCTATTTTAAATAAAGAGATCTAAATTTGTTTTTTTCTGTTTAAAAATATCTTATTTAAACTTCTAGTCGCGGATCAAGTGCTACTTTATTTTGAGAATTTCGTTTTACTGCTGCCATTATACCATACCATACTAACCGTTTTCGTGGAGGTAGATTTTATTTTTGTAGGAATTATATTTTATTTAAAAAGAAGTCAGTTACCATCAAAATGCTGAATGTTAATAGAGCCAGGAATCAAAAACTTTAGGTTAAATGTCAAAAGAGTCAGGTATCATAAACTTTTGGTTAAATGTCAAAAGAGTCAGGCATCATAAACTTTTGGTTAAATGATCAAAAGAGTCAGGTACCAAAAACTATGGGTTAAATGTCATGTATAAAAAAATATGATTTAAATGTCAAAAGAGTCAGGATTCAAAAATTTTGGGTTAAATGTCAAGAGTCGGGCAGTTTGGAGGAAACTGTTATTGGCTTTGTGTTTTGTTTTTTTTTTTTGTTTATTGTAATTACTATGTAAGCTGTTGTTTCCTGAAATAAATAAATAAATCAAACATGTCAGGCTAATAGGTCAGGTATCCAAAACGTCAGGTGAGTGGGTTTTACCAAAAATATGCTGTTGACTTCCAGAAAGACAAGCTATGAAATGTCAATATTTATTTTAAATTATTGCTGACTTATTAAATTTGCCTAAACTAGAGTTAAGTGTTTTTGACGCGTTTTTAGGACGAAAGTTTGTATGGTATGTTGGTTTAAGTGTCCTGGGAGATCGACCAGGGATGTAGATTTACAGACAGGGTGTTGAATATATGTATTGCCTAGGTTATTACCTACCTCAAAGTAGCAGCAAGTCGCGAGCAGACGCGGAGTGCTACTGAGTGATGTATGAATTGAGCCGCGCGTGCTATTTGCAATTCAAGTCATAAAACGTCTAATCGGCCGGGCAAGCCGCTCGCGAGCGATGTAGTGACGTCATTGTGTTCGATTCAATGAACGCGAACTTTTTATCGACATTTGCGGTTGCGATAAGGTGAACGCGATTTTTTAACATCAAACACACGAAGTCTTTGAGAGTTTACCAAAGTTTCTTTCTTGCTTTTCCACCGTTGATACGTATTGTTTTTGTATTATATTTATAATTTATTTGAAAAAAAAAAAACAATCCTTAAAACATTAAAAAGCATTCGAATTTTCCAAATGTCAGTACTGTCAGACTTTTATATAAGGTAAGCTAACGGTGTTTACCTACTTTTAACGTAAAAATCATTTAAATACGGTATTTAAGCAATACCATAATACAATTTTACTATATCTTAACGATTTGCACGTAATGTGCATATATTTTACAATTTTCTTTTTATTTTTAGCCATGACGATTCATTTTCACATATCCTACTTTGAACGTAAGTTATTCTTGTAAATATCCATTAAACCATTCACTTCTCATTCATTACACGTCATATTCGTTACATTTTTATCGTTTTTTATAATTATTGTTCCTTTTTTAAATCATTCTTTTAATACTTTAATGAAAGTTTGACCGTATTGCATAAGCATAGAGATAGATAGTTCAGAGTGAAAAGCTTTCATAAAATACAGGCCTGTAATTAAACCAGCGTGCATTACCTCAAGCGATGCAAATATCTGTGCTTTCGGTATTAATTTTTCTTTGAACATTCTGGCTATATATTTTATTTGCAAAAAATTTCAATCCTTAAAATATTAAAAAGAAACCAAATGTCAGTACTGTCAAACTTTTATATATATATATATATATATATATATATAAAAATAATACAAAAATCTTTAAATTAATTCGTGATATTTATATTCAAATACTTACATCATCCTCCAGAGATATGGGAAACTGGGTCAGAGGCTTCACTGCAACATCTTCTAGAGCTTGCTTTCGTCTGAAAATAAAGAAAATCTAAAAACAGCTAAACTTTTTTTGGCAAATTGAAAAGTTTTTTTTAAGGTAGCAAATTTTTATGCATTGTGTTGGAGAAGGAGATACCATATACGGAAATGAGCGAGGCGGCCTATCACTGCCAACTTAGTAGATTTTAGACAAAGTAAGCAATTTCAATATTGATTTCTCTAATATCATTTTGACTTTGACTTCGTGAATCACCCCTATAATATTTAGAAATCTGGATTTTACAATGATTTCTCTAAAGTATTGGTGTGTGTGGATCGCCGTATACTAATTTGGAATCTGGAGTCCTTACGTGGATTCCTCTAGAGCATTTGGAGTGTATATTAATTTCAAATCTAAAGTCCTGACATTGATTTCTCTGACCGCGTGGACAAACGTGTAATTATAGGCGATTGACTTAGGTTATTCGAGATACATATCTGGCATTTGGCCAAAATTTCTTTATCCTTCTGATATTCTACAAGTATAGTTTATTATTAGGGCCCTTACTTTTATATATCTTTATAAGCGTTATTATTTATTACTACCTTAATTCCAAACACAATCTTTACGCTGATAGCATGAAAATTTATTAAAATTAACTTTTAAATTTCATAGATATTGCAAGGAATTAAGTAAAACATCACACGCAAAGACGTAAAAATTAAAAAAAAGTATTTGCAATGATTATACGAGAGGTAAGCTTACCCTATTATAGAATTATAAGAATCTCAATAATGCTCAAACTTAAAAGTTTAATGAATTACGATCGAATTTCAACCACTGGGCGACCATTATATAATGCCATTATAATGCCAAAGTATAGCAATTATAAATTAATTTAAAATACGGGACCTTACAAACGGCGATCTTTACCTCAAAAGTACGACCTTGAAGACGGGTCCAGCTAACCCCTTGATGATAGCGGATGCATTCAGGTGGCATCTTCCATGCAAGACGATTCCGTTAACCTGTAAAAATGAAAGTAAAATATGTTATAATAAAGTGAAACCTAAAAATTGTAAAAGAAGTTGATGGCAATTAGGAAAATGTTTTTAAAAAAGATCTTTCATTGACAATTGTTAAACCAAGCATTTATGTAAATAATATAATGAATAATCACCAAGCTACCTAAGCTATGACAGTATTAAATTAGGTCATTTTCATAAGTAAATTGTTAGTCCAAAATTGAATTAAATTGCGATGAAGCTTTTTAAAAAAATTAAAAAACAAACGATGTGTCGTACTAAAAAAAATCAAAAAAATGTTTCTATATTAAAAACTGTAATACAATAATAAAATAATAGATACATATATTTTGATAAATATTTTTTCAGTAAAATAACTGCGCTCAACTGCATTACGTTCTGATATAAGAGGGTGCTGATTTTCAGCGAATCATGTTATAATTTGCAGTTTTAGCAACCATTGTCGACACCTAATTCCTAAAGGTACCTAATTATATATTCGTGCCAGCACAACTTTAGTTTACCCTTCTAAATATACAGTTTTAAATTACGGTAAGTATTTCTGGTGATAATTGCCTTTCAGAGTTTTTATGTGAAAAAGAGTCTTTGAATTCTTCACATGAGAAATACTTCATAAATATTTTAAAATTAAACATTTGAGATACTGTGAACACCTTGCAGTATTCAAAGAGCCCTCCAATATAGTTTTTGTACTTTTTTGGTTACAATTGTTTTAAGTATTCCAAACTGTAGAGATAGCATTTTTATAAAAATGTTTAGTACACAAAGTTAGTGAGTATTTTCAGTACCAGACATTCGCAAATATTCCCTCATAATTCCTATCTAAATTTTGATCTTGAAGCATTCAGTGGTTAGCAGGCAGACATACTATGTTTGGGAGCATTCGAAAAACCCTTCTAGATTGAACAAAGGACTATTCCCACAAAATAAAGGAAATTCTTAAGAAGAAGAATGTCGGTTTCCATTCTTTTCTTCAACCATTCTTCTTCCATTCTTTTGGAAACCAACAGGTTTCCATTCTTTTCTTCTGCGTACCATTAGAGAATAGTTAGAATAGTCTCAACTGCATCGTCTTCAAACATTTCCATAAGACCAAAAGATTAAAGATTTGTCTATAAAATAACTTCGTTGTACCACCCACCAATTAGCTATACCCCCCCCCCCCGACTCTAAAGTATATGTAATTTAAATAAATAATGAATTAGGTTAATCTATCCATAAAAAGAATAATGTGATTTGCATATAGCACCCTTGTTCATTTAAATTCAAACAAAAAATAATACACCTGGTTAGTGGACAGGGGTGTTAATTACACATTAATTAAATTATGTAATTATTTTATTTCACCATTTAACAGTAAAAAATAATAGCATACATTAATAAAAAACAAACTCATTCCCAACATTTTTCCATATAATAGAGATTTAAAGATTGAAAACTTTGAAGGTTAAATATTTCAGAAGTTAATTTTTATCAGTTAACACCGTTTTCCACTCACCCCGTTAATATTTAGTCCGACTTTTGTTTTGAGGTTCTATGGATATCATTTTGTCATCACTTATAACATACAATAATATACAATACAGTGAAATACAAATATTAGGTATAAACCGAACAGTTCAGAACAAAAAACGGATTATTTTGTCGGCCGGGTCTCATTGTTTGGGGCAACCCTTAACTTCGCTGGACAAATTACTCGCTTGACGGGTTTTATTTTACGATAGGAGCTTTTTCGGTACTGTGCGACACAATAGGCAGTAGGGTACTAAATGCATAGCGCTAATCTTTATTTTCGTTGTGTCAACATCTGTGTGGACGCCTGCCGTGCGGAGTAGGTCGATATCGGATGTCACGTTCTTATGAGTTGCCGCAGATCCTCAGTCACCCCCTTCCTCTCCTGATCTTGTGTGACAGGAGCAACAATGCAATATGTTACAGCCGAAAGCAGTTAGAGGAATCTTAATCAGAATTCTAAAAAAAAAACCACACACCCCCCCTTAAAAACAGAAACCCTTTTACACCTTCCTGATTCCCTCTTTTTTTTTTAAATACATCATTGGCTAGATTTTATATTATTGTATTATTATAGGATTTACAAATTTATTGAAAATTCATCTTAGATATCTTAGTGGTCGAGGCATTTGGCTATTAAATCCAATTTTCGCGGGTTCGAATACGCACTTTATGATCAACGCTTCACCTTCTTGACTCTCCGGAGGAAAAGCAATTTCAGCTTATTGAAAAAAAAAACTTCTGCGCAGCGCTTAGCGTGCCTTAGCCTAGACCGCTTTAGGAAGCACTTCTCGTATAGCGTCGACGGTAACACCCATGCGAAAAAACATCACAATGTATTTCCAATAACTAGCCGATAAATGATCTCGAATATTTTATTCTTGGTCTTTCCACAGTTCATCTTTTCGGACGTTTTTATACGTGACTGTACATGTGTAAAAACTCGATCTTTTTATTTATTTATTATTTTTTTATAAAAACAATACATTTCATTTTTCATCGCCTTTATAAGGTGATGTAATCAGTTTTAGAAACATAGATCCTCAGCTGACATTTCATAAAAAAATTAAATAACAAAACGTGCAACTGAAAATTTACCCAGATGCCCACTGTGGACTGGAATTTGTACACTCACCTCCAAAATTTCATCTCCGACTAGAATTGAGGGTTGGGCCTTGACCGCGGCGCCGCAGGGGTGCAGACCACAGACGAACACAGCCATACACGATCGATCTCGGTGCCCTGTCAAAAACACAAAGGGCAAACTTTAAAATTACGGAAATCCAATCAAGGGTTAAAACATATTTGTCAAAACAAAGACAAAGATGGCATTATGGGTACGTCCCACGCGTAAAGGAACACAGAGTAATTTTAGCTTATTCAATAATATAAATAGTAAATCATATGAATATGTATTTTTTTCTTTTCCTATAAGCTTAAGTTTTTGAATGGAATGTTCATTGGGATAGAATGTTGGCTGAGAAACCACGTTTTTATACGTTCTCTACCAAAGATACCCCGAGTGTCTCGGTGGGTTAGTGGTTAACGGACTCGTCTCCCACGCTAGAGGTTCGATCTTCGACTGGGATTTTTTTTTCACAAATTTTACGAAAGTATACCAATATACGAACTTAATAATGATAATGTATAGGTGTATAGTGTAATAATGAAGTGACATGATAATATATTGAATAACAGAGTCTTATGTTTCATTTATATGAAATATAACATTTTCTGTATGTGTGAGTGGGTGAGTGCGAATGGCCAAAGAAGTATAACTTCCACCGTTTGGTCCGACCCAGACCCATTTTTTTTATGAGGAATATGATGGTCACAGAACATTAGAGCATCAAATATGCATAGTCCAGTTACTGCAACGAGGATTTATTTTATATTTAATTTACATGTTCATTAAAAAAAATATCATTAGAAGGTTAAATTGTTTAAAATATGTTAATATTATCGTTTCTCTCAATCAATCAATCTCTCAATCAGTGAACAAGAACCAGCTAAGTTTACGGCTGAAAATATCAACAGCTAGGCTTTGTTTTAAGTTTGTGTTTTTTTGTAATATATATATGTAGGTGATAAATTAGAAAATTAAAAAACCAAAATTTTGAGCATTTTTTAGAAAAGATAATTTTGTGAATATTCCATAACATATTGTATTAAATCTGAAGTGTTTTCGTAATGAATATATATATACATATATATAGTAACATTGTGTAATGTATTGCTTAAATACCGTATTTAGATAATTCCTTACGTTATAATAGGCGATTGGAAAATTCGAATGCTTTTTAATATTTTTACAGATTGAAAATTTTCAAACAAATTTTTCAGCCAGAATGTTCAAAGAAAAATTAATACTGAACACAGAGATATACTATTAAAGCAAGCATCG
Source organism: Neomicropteryx cornuta (assembly GCA_020383195.1). Lineage (NCBI taxonomy): Eukaryota > Metazoa > Arthropoda > Insecta > Lepidoptera > Micropterigidae > Neomicropteryx > Neomicropteryx cornuta. Next base: position 3,806,188 of record JAHKQU010000024.1, read on the forward strand.
AAAGCACTGCCGTGAGTTCTAACGTGGTCTGAAACGGGTAAAGCGGAAAGTAGTTTGTTACAAGATAATCTGTGATTATAATTCTATTGTTTAATGGCGTCGTAGTTTTACCAATATAAAACGCATCACAAAATTTACATAGAAGCTGATATACAACATTTCTGGTGGTGCATTTTATGTTTGCGGTAATTTTGTATTTTATTGTTCGCGCTTGAAACTTTATCGTACACTAATTTTGCATGTTTTACGAGGTGTTTTACATGGTTCGACCCCGTTTTTAGAAATACGTTGTTTGGCTGGTTGCTAAGCGCTTTATTATTGTTTAAAATATTACGTACCAGGAAAATAGGTGGTGTTTTTTTTTTTTGTTAATTAAGTTTGAAGAATTTATAATTGAGTACAGCGATAGTGTAAAATAAATGAACAGCACGTTGAACATATTTATATATCTTAATATATATAAATCTCGTGTCACAATGTTTGTCCTCAATGGACTCCTAAAACACTTAACCGATTATAATAAAATTTGAACACCATGTGCAGTTCGATGTGCACTTGAGAGATAGGATAGTTTAAATCTCAAATTATAGTCGCAATTTTAATTTATCGCTAATTTTTTGTCCGTTATTATTTGGCAGTCATAAAACTGACAGATGTCGATACCTTTCGACTGGGTTGATGGCGCTAATGTCTGTTATTATTTGACAGTGACAGTTATTCGACGCAAACGTATTAAAAGAGCCCATCAGTTGGCAAAACAAATTGAATCAAGAAATCTAGCTCAAAGAATCAGGACAGCAGGTCATGCACAAGAATCTCAAGAACAGTGTAACGAACGTCTTCAAGAGAATATCATAAGAACAAGAAAATTATTATTTTCAGTCAAATGCCACCGAAAAAATCTAACCTCAACAACGCGAGCGGCAAACGTCAAAACGCAAACGTCAAAACTACGATCGGAATAATATATTCACTTACGAGATGCTGTTGCTGGAAACATCGATGGAAATTTAAATCCCAATGACATCGGTAATGCTTTCATTTTACCTTCAAGCTACATCGGCAGTCCACGGAACATGCAGGAATACATACAAGATGCGATGACTTACGTACGTCATTACGGCCGACCGGCCATTTATTTATTACATTCACATGTAATCCGAATTGGGAAGAGATACAAACTTTACTATTGCCAGGACAACAAGCCATTCATCGTCATGATTTAACTGCACGTGTGTTTAAACAAAAATTGAAATCCTTAATTGATTTTATTGTTAAATATACAATTTTTGGTATCACACGTTGTTGGCTGTATACGATAGAGTGGCAAAAGCGAGGTTTGCCTCATGCCCACATTTTGGTTTGGCTTAAAGATAGAATCCGTCCTGAAGAAATCGATCAAATAATTTCAGCCGAAATTCCAGACCCATTAATTGATCAAGAATTATTTGATATTGTCACCAAACACATGATCCATGGGCCATGCGGTGTTTTCAACATGACGTCACCGTGCATGGAAAATGGAAAATGTAAAAAAAACTTCCCAAAGCCGCATACGAATGACACGATCACGGATATTGATGGTTATCCAATGTATCGCCGCAGAAGTACTGAGAATGGTGGCCACACATTTACAATGCGACTGCCGAACTTTCCAAATCAAGTTGAGTTTGATAATCAGTGGGTGGTACCATACTCACCACTACTTTCAAAAACTTACAAAGCTCATATCAATGTTGAGCTTTGCAGTTCTGTTAAATCAATTAAGTATATTTGTAAATATGTAAACAAAGGCAGTGATTTGGCCATATTTGAAGTAAAAAACATAAATAAAAATGACGAAATAGCACGATACCAAATGGGCAGATACATTAGCAGCAATGAAGCTATTTGGCATATTCTCAGCTTTCCCATCCACGAAAGAGATCCTGCTGTCCAACATCTGGCAATACATCTTGAAAACGGTCAACGTGTATACTTCACTGAAGAAAATGTTCTCCAAAGAGCGTTCGAAGCTCCGAAAACGACTCTAACTGAATTTTTTACATTGTGTCAAAAACCTGATGTTTTTGGCCAATTCGCGAAGACATTGGTGTATGGTGATGTTCCACGTTATTTCACATGGAACAAATCCAGTAAAAAATGGGAGCCACGGAAACAAGGAAAACCACATCCTTCCATTACAGGCATATTCAAAGCTAAGACATTGGGGAGACTTTACACGGTACATCCAAAGCAACGTGAGTGCTTCTATTTACGTTTGTTATTGGTGAATGTTCCCGGACCAACGTCTTTTGAATTTTTACGAACAGCTAATGGTCGAGTATTCAATACATACCAGGATGCATGTCGTGAACTGCAATTGCTAGAAGACGATAACCATTGGGACTTAACGCTTGCTGATGCTGCGTTGACATCAACACCGAATAACATTCGTCAGTTGTTTGCAATTATTTTGGCGACATGTTATCCCTCGCAAGCACAAACTTTGTGGGAAAAATATAAAAATTGTATGACAGAAGACATCTTGCACCGAATTAGACAAACAAATCAATGCCAAAACATAGATTATACACCAGAGATGTACAATGAAGCATTGGTCTTGATCGAGGATTTATGTGTTCTTATTTCAAATTTACCACTTAATCATTATGGTATGCCATCACCTAATCGTCCAGCCACCGACTTAGTCAATACCGATTTACAACGAGAAAATCAATATGACCATGGAAGTTTAGCAACAATTATCATGAACAGTGAACCATTACTGACAGCAGAACAAAAAATTATTTATGATCGGATTATGCTGGCTGTTGCTGCTGAACAAGGCGGTTTTTTTTTCTTGGATGCACCCGGTGGAACCGGTAAGACATTTTTAATATCGTTGATTCTTGCCAAAATACGGTCGCAACAAAAAATCGCATTAGCATTAGCATCGTCAGGCATTGCGGCTACTTTACTGGATGGTGGGCGAACAGCACATTCAACATTCAAGCTGCCATTGGACGTTCATAATAAACCAGATGCAATGTGTAACATCAAAAAGAATAGTGGAATAGCTGCAGTGTTGCGGAAGAGTTCTATAATAATTTGGGATGAGTGCACAATGGCACACAAATATTCACTTGAAGCATTAAACAGAACTATGCAAGATTTAAACAGCAATAATAAACTTTTCGGTGGTGCTATCTTACTTTTGTCTGGTGACTTCCGGCAGACCTTACCGGTTATACCTCGCTCTACTTTCGCGGATGAGATTAATGCATGTTTGAAACAATCATTCTTATGGCGAAGTGTTGAAACACTTCGATTGACCATAAATATGCGAGTACAATTGCAAAATGATCCATCAGCACTAATATTTTCCGAACAACTAATAGATATTGGGAACGGTAAAATAAAACTGCAACCAAATACGCAATGCATTAAACTACCAGACAATTTTTGCACTGTTGTTCAGGATAAAACTGAATTGATTCAGAGTATTTTCCCGGATATACAGAATAATTATTTGAATCATGAATGGCTTAGTCAACGGGCGATTTTGGCAGCCAAAAACGTTGATGTTGACGAAATTAACTTCCAGATACAACAGTTGTTACCAGGCGATCTGATGTCTTTTAAATCAATCGATACTGTTGTTGATGAAAATGAAAGTGTAAATTTTCCGATTGAATTTTTAAATTTATTTATTTATTTATTTATTTATTGATTTTTGTTTTTACATATTTCTTAGATAATGAATAACATAACCATACCTAACTGGACATTGCCCGTACTAAGGTAGGCTAATTTTAATAGTTATTTAAAAGATTGGTTACGTGCAATTGCGCTGAGCTTTTTTGTAAGTACAAAATAAAACTACGAAAATTAATATCGATATACATACACGTACATGTAATACGAATACATAAAAAAAAAATACATATAATTATATATATATATTACCTATATTAATATATATAATAAGTTGCGAAATAGAAAAGATCAATATTATATTACACAGGAATATAATTGACCAGAGTCTCAGTGTCCTTCCTACCAAGATCAATTAACCAGTTAGTCAGTGTGTTTTTATTAATTAATTTGCTATTAAGATTTATTTGCAGGATATCTTTTATTTTATTATATAGCCTAGGGGCCAAAAAAGAATAATACCTTTGGGCGAATTTGGTTTTAGTTTTAGGAACCACTTTCTGCACTGAAGTAACCCCACGCGTCACTATGGTTTGGTGGTTAATATCGGATTGCATTTCTTTATGTTTATGATAATGAGAAATAATTGTTTTAACATAAATTTGTCGAATATCAAGTACTTTAAAATCCCGAAATAGCTCTTCGCTAGGGTACCTGAAAGGCTTTTTATTTATTACTCTCAATATTGATTTTTGTGATTTGATTAAAGGGTCTAAAGTTGAGAGAGGAGCGCCTCCCCATCCAATGATTCCATATGACATTATACTGTTAGCTAATGCGTAATATACTATTTTTATTATTTTTTTACACAAAATATTTCTTAGGGATTTGAACGAATGAAGCAGCTGCCTGACTTTTGTAGAAATCGAGTGGATATGTTCTTTCCAGTTTAAATTACTGTCAACAACCAAACCTAAGTATGTAACCGTTTTTGCCTTTACTATCGATGTACACGAACAAGATGACGGCACGCCGTCGAATACTCTGCAGCAATGAATTTTGATATCGTTAATTATTGCATTTGATACTTTGTTATTGTTAATTGAGAATGTCAAATATTTTGTTTTGCTTATGTTTAAAGTTAACAGATTATTATCCAGCCATTTCTTCACCTGTCTTAACCCTTCCTCAGCATTATTGTGAACACCTTGCCACGTTTTCCCTCTGAAAATGATGACGGTGTCATCAGCAAATAGTACTGGATCACCGCCGAATAAACTAATATTAGGGAGATCATTTATATACAATAGGAACAGTAGCGGTCCAAGTACACTACCTTGCGGTACACCAAATTTGATGATAGCTTTACTACTTAATGTTGCTCCTAATTTGGTCCTTTGAGTTCGATCATTTAAATAGCTTCTGAACCACTGCAGGGCAAGACCACGTACCCCAAGCTTCTCCAATTTTGCAAGCAAAATTGAGTGAGACACTGTGTCAAAGGCCTTTGCCAAGTCTAAAAACACAGCTATGCACTTATCCCCTTCATCAAGAGATTTTACAATGTTCTGGGTTAAGTAAAGTATCGCATCTTGAGTACCCATCTTTGATCTAAAACCATATTGCTTAGGAGACAAAGTATTATTTGTTTCTAAAAATGTAACCAATCGAGTCTTTACAACCATTTCAATTACTTTTGATATGGTGTTTAGTAGACTGATTGGTCTGTAACAGCTTACATCATATTTCATGCCACCTTTAAAAATAGGACAAATGACGGCATCCTTATAATGCTTCGGAAAAACTCCCTTCGTTAAGCTAAGGTTAATAATGTAGCTTATTGGAGTAGCTAAGAAGTTTTTGTTTTCTTTAAGAATTTTGGAGGAGATACAGTCCGTACCTGATGAAGTTTTTCCTTTTAATTTAGAGATAATCGACATAATTTCAGAAGAATCAGTGGGCAGAAAAAAGAAGGTCTGTTGGTCAGCGTTTTGTAAACTATTATTTTTAGATAAGTCGTCTTCTGTTGCATGGAGTTCATTTAAAGTTTTATTTGCTAAAGATTGGCCGATGTTAGTAAAATAATTATTGAAATAGTCCGAAATAGTGCTTCTGTTAGTGTCGTCGATAGTCAGTATTTTGTCATTTATTTTTACCTGGCTAATAGTTGTCGAATGGTCTTTTTTTCGGTGTGTAATATTATTTATGATGTTCCATGTTTTCCTAGGGTCATTTTGAACTTCCGAAATTTTTGCCATGTAGTACTTATTTTTGGTGTCCCTTATAACTTTTTTGCATGTATTGCGGTACCTTATATAGGAATCTTTTATTATATTGTTTTCAGGATTCATTAGATATCCCTGGAATGCCACCACATAATCTTCGATTAAAGATTGGTTCCCCTATTATTCTCCTCCGTAATTTGAATCCACCTCAATTATGTAACGGTACGCGTTTGGTCATCAAAAAGATCACCGGAAACATTCTTGAAGCAACCATTTTGGCTGGGAAGTTTAAAGGAAAAGTGGTCCTGCTGCCACGTATTCCGATGATACCATCAGATTCTACCATACCCTTCAAAAGGCTACAGTTTCCAATTCGTTTAGCTTTCGCCATGTCTATAAATAAATCTCAAGGTCAAACAATGTCCATTTGTGGTTTAGATTTGGAAAATCCATGTTTTTCTCATGGGGCAACTATATGTTGCGTGTTCACGTGTTGGGAAACCGTCGAATCTATTTGTGTTAGCTAAAGACAGGTTAACCAAAAACATTGTGCACCGATTGGTGTTAAATTAAATTGAAATTGAAAGTATTTATAATTCAAAAAAAAAAATATTAATGTTTAAAAGTTTAAGACTGTCTGCCTTGCCTACCTCATTCATGAGTTTAAGCGTCACATGAATCCAGTGAATTTGTATACCAACATCAACATTTTCGTCTTTGTTCGTAAATAATTTCATTGTACTAAAGGGTTATAGTAGTAGAAAGTCAAATAAGGAGATCACCATATTTTTTTACAAATACCATCTGTGTGAAAAAGCATAGTGGACTCCGTGACTGATGTTCTCTTATTGTTCCTCTTAGATTGTTTACTATAATGTAATATAACAAAAACTTTAGCCACAGCAACGCGTGGCCGGGTCAGCTAGTATAAATATATAGATTTGATGATTTTTATTTTTAAGCTTTCGCCATTCGGCGTCGAAAATCGCATTTTCAACTAAAAGATATATATATCCAGCCAATACAATTATTATCATATAATTGCAGTTTTGCTAGACAAATCAATCAGTATTATGAAATTAAACTAATTTCTTAGCAGAATATATCAAGCATCACGCGTTAAATGCTGTTAAGTTAGTTTAATTTCGTCTATTTAGACCTACAGACCTGCAAGTTCTCATGTCTTTAAATCAATTTCGCGGGCATCCGCTGGCAAAGACTTCAAAACTTTTACATTAAAGCAAGCATCGAAATCCCTGCCGTGAGTTCTCGCGTGAAATGGAACGGGTAAAGAGGAATATATATATACACACGTAACCCTACCTTAAACGATGCTCTGCAGAATATTAAAACACCCCGTCTAACCTACTAATAGTTGGTGCCAAGTGGGCGTTCTTACCAGCCAGGCTGATGCCGAGACCACCTTTTGGCCCTCGCTCCAGACGCACTGCGATGACCTGGTGTCCAAGGTTGGCGTATTTCTTGCGGATTTTATCTGCGAATAAGTAAACACCGCAAATTAAGAAGATGATTATAATCGTAAACATCATACTATTGCAAACACAGTGCGAAAAATACACACATAGATACTATTACCCAATACTTTATTCTGACCACCCAAGTGATAAAATGATAAAATCATCCAGATCTAAGGATTAGGGTATTTTTTTATTTTATTTATAAAAAGAAAAACAAGTTACAAGGTATTACATATGTTGCAAATATTATAACACGAAAAATATATATATTGAAAGACTAACTTATAAGGATCTTTGTTTATAGGATATACGCGATGCTACCCACACTAGGGAATTTCATTTATTTGTTATTTAACTGCCTGAAAGCGGCACTAATTTAGACAGATTAAAGAAACTACGAAAGGTAAAAAACAACCGTAAAACAATTTACTGCAAATTCAAATTCAAATTCACCGGACGGCCGCACCAGGTTTCCGCTGACGACTACATCAGACCACAGGTGCAAAGTCAGTCGACCGAGGGTGACGCGACCGAAAGCACCAGGGCTGAGGAAGAGGGTTTCCCCTCCGATACAAGACGACAGTCTATAAGAACGGAGGTCGCCCGCTAGTGTGCGCCTTTTCACGCGAGTTCGCGTGTCGCCAGTATCTACTCGTCCGCCGTCGTCACGCCGGTTCGCGTCCACACATCATAGAGTCAAGCATTATATTATATATCGGAGTATTTATGTAGTAAGAGGATCAAGTAATAAACCTTCTAACAAACCCTCGAGTTATTATTATTATTCCGCGGTCCATTACAACATTATCCAATAACATGTGACTCGCCCTGGGACACAGATTGATCAGATATATCCTAACAATGTGAAAGAACGTTATATTTATTTATTTAATATATTTTAGGGAAACATACAGCGTAACTTAATTTAATAAATCAGTAAATACATAGTTATTAAATTGGCCAATTACATGAATCCATTGTTTAACTATTGAATTGAAAGGTAGGTTCACATATAACTGATTACATAAAAAGAAAATTATGAGAAGCGTAAATAAAATTAAATAAATAGTTTCATTTTTGCATATTTATACTAATAAAAAACTAATTACGTGTATGAGACATTTTATTAGATTAGATTTTGTAGCTAAATCTATTAGGTTAAATAGTTTTGACCCTGTAAAACAAATATTCTTTTGGCCAAAGTCAGATTTCATTATTGGTAATTTGAATATCTGACCCTCAAAGGCCTATAGTGTGATTTTGATGTTCAGATTATATTTTTTCCTAAGAAACGTAAGTAATAATGTAACTACTAGATCAATAATAATCAAACACCATCACGACCCCCAAAATTATAAATATTTGCCCAAACCATCAGCAAAAAGTTTGCACAACCCTGACCACAGACGACATCACCGTCGTGCGTCTGGCCATAAAGTGGGTGTGAATGATCCAGTAACTTGTAAAAAGTGTCGCAATCATATTAACGGATCCGCCCCCGAACCAAGTCCACCGGGCGCTGACTGACATATTTCCCCGAGGAGCGAACGGGTTGGTGCAATACGACTGAGTGGGACGGAAAGCCCGCGAGCGCGCGATCGAGAAAGGTCGCGCAGGGCACAGAGCATTAAGGCGAAGCCAAAGGATGAATATTAATTTCAACTGTGTGTTCAATTCATTTCTCCAAGGTCGTGTTCACTTAAGACGTCAGTCAAACCTTAAAAGGGGACAGTATAAAAAAAAGTTTGTTTAGTTGTTAATTTGAAGGTTACTAGAGGGCAATACGGCAAACTACCAATATTCAAGTAATTTGAAGGCTTAGGAATCGAATGACTTGAAGGCTCTTGCAGTTACATCCATAACAAATTAAGGCGAAGCCAGAGGATAAATATTAAATTATATTCATTTAACATTTTTTAAGGCTGGCATTTGGCAACCATTGGATATTTATCATAAAAAAAATATGCTTAAATACCTCGGTCTCATACCTTATAGTAAAGGTAGATTTTTTAAATTTAATTCTATCTCTAAAAAAAATGTATAAATGATTAACTTATTATAGTTCTTTTTTAGTTGAATCGCTTTCTAATAAACGACAGTACAGCCTTAGGAAAAAATAGTAATTGAAAGTTAAATGAAAGATCTAAAACATAGAAAAGTTTGTTTTTTTTTTCATTTCTATATTATGAAACTATATTTAAATAAAATCCAACAATTGCATACTGGCCGCGCAAAGAGTGAAACCTGACGCTAATGCGACCAGAGCCAGACACCTCACAGGCTAATTCACGCAGTACTAATTATATTAAAAAGCACTTAAAATAAAATCCAATTATATTTTTCTGTTTATATTTATCAAATTAACATGATCTGTGTTCGTGTAGTTTTGCTAAAATGGCGTCCTTGTCCCATCTGTAAGCGGAGAGAGATATGACCTGGTTTTGCAAGGAAAAGGTCAAAGTACACGGAATTTGGGTCGTTATAATGACAAGATATACAAAATCAAGGATTTACACATATGAACATACCTGTTTCATTATTAATGATACTCTTAAACGAGCAATGGGATTCAGCAAAACTAATTACACATAAACAAAAAAACAATAAAATAAAATAGTATAACATACTTATTCCTAATACAATATGTTCGCAGATAAAATGGATTTAACCACTAAGTGGGTAATATTTTCAAATGTTGCAAAATTGTATGTAACAATTTTTAAAGTTACAAACAACCATTAAAATTATTTTAAACAACATTTTATGAAAAAAAAAATATTTTCGTGTTTAAATATATCTTTTGAGAATGCTTGACCCTCGATTAAACTTTACATATCAGAGCATTCTTTACAAAAAATGTGGGGATCTATTTTTATTTATTATTTTTATTTCAATTGATGGTAATATTGGCTTAAGATAAAAGTATAAAGTCTGTATTTTATGTCTAGTTGAGTAACCATCAACCCGTATTGAGAATATTTATTATAATGATCATATTGTATTGTAAAATATTACCTCTGTATGTTATAATTATTAAAGAGAATTTTGAATAGACATGTAGATAAGGGTAGGGTTGATTATGCCATAGCATATACGTAAGTTATTTAAGGAACCCTACATACCTGAATGCCACAAAAATTGCGAATTTTACAGGTTTTCAAAGACGTTAGGATAGTTATCCACAAGAGATATAAGTAATCTAGTTTATTTACATTAAAGATATGTATTATTATAGGGAATTACCTAAAGATTTTTTTAAAATAGCATTTTCTAAAGTCACCCGCTTATGTAACCAGAAATATCCCATATAAAATAAATATTATTTTATGATGGGAATAAAGTGGAGAAATTTGCCCAAACATGGGTGCCTTTTTAGCCCTGTTACATGCTCATCGAGCCAAGCTCCACCAATACTAAGCTACGAAGCCGAAACCTCCGGACCCGAAACAGGCGTATACCACTGCGCTAAGAGGCAGGCAGTAGTTGAAATTTCCCTAGCCTTTTACCAACCGCCCAATTTTATCTGAAATCCATTTTTCGCCCTCGCTGAAAAGATTCGACGACACGCCGTCAGCGCTTACAACGCAGCTAATGGACGAAGTACCTACATACCTACCACTCAATATATTATGATATTATTACGTTTGGATGGTATATTTGGAAAAGCTTTATACTGATGTTGTTAAACATATACGCCAAGGGGGAGATGGGCTTTGAATATCGCCAAATTACACCGAACGGAAAATTCCAAACATTTTCTTCCCCCAAAAATATAAGTCCGTATAAGTCGGATTAATCTTTCCGAGACTTATTTATAAAATACAATAATCCCTTTCGAGCGGAAAAATATATACCCCTAATATAAAGGAATATGATGTCACATTTTCTACATTTTTTTTTTTTTTTGAGTTTTTTAAGATATCGAATTAAAATATCTTAATTTCAATAAATATAAAATAAAGCACCGCAAGTGTTTTTACCTACACATATTATGTTACTATATTACATATAAATATAATATAACATGTGAGCAAACATAAATGTTTATGATTAATAAAAATTAAAAAGAATGGCTGACACCATGTAGTTATCATGACCACCACCATGTCACTATAGCTAGGCCCCTGGGTCTGAGATAGGAGATAGTCTGGGTGGGAGATGGCCTTGATGACGTCTTTAGGGCCTAACTGTAAGACGTCAGGTTCTGGGTAAATAATTTACTACCACTAAACAATCTACAGACGTAGTGATATCTTTAAATTCATATTTATATTTTGCAATCAGTCATTTTGCTTTTAGCTTGAGTAATCTGCGCGCCTCTACAAAAGCTAAGATTTATTTTACGACCATATTATTCATTACAGGCCATCCAGGTTGCGCAAGTCTGTAATTTAATGCACATTTATGTATGTCTTATGACCTGGCCGGGCGAGTGCTAACCCGGGACATCTGCATTGGAAGCAGCAGGACCACTGAACGGATAGTTTTATTAATGTTAATCTTATCGGTAATTAAAAAATCTAAATGCTTTCAATTTTTCAATTATTCTATTAGGCATTTAACATTAAATGTTATGCCGAAAAAGATAACATTTTTTTTATATTTTTACTTAAATTTAATCTATGAAATTAGGTTAACAAAACATTATACTTAGAACCGGCGCCTTAAGTCCCTCTGTGCGTATGTTAGGAGATCGTCTCTGGACAAACGCGAGATGTACGCAAATATCGTAATTACCCTTTCCTTTGAAACGAATTTGTCAGTAGATATTTTATTTTGTCTCCCATCTTAAAAGGCCTTAAGGCAGTTTTTATCTTCCTAATGGCAGTCATTAGCTGGCGGTTTGAGTCTGCCTTTATCGTCCTAAAGCCGGTTTATCCTATTCTTAGCATCCTGAGAAGGATCCATTCGAGTTGCGAATATTTTCAACCCACGGATGTCAACTTGAGTTACGGGTCCAGCCCGGATGAAATTCTTATTTGCTCCAAGGTCTTTGAAACAGACATCTTGCATCAATTAAAACAATTGTTAGGTACTGCGAACAGCGTGGAAAAGGGGGCCTTACTTTTGCTTTGTTTGGGTTTTAGACTCTTTCGTGATTGTCAAATGTTATGGCAATAAATGCTGACGTCATTTTGCAAAAGGGCATTCTGAAAGCTTTATCGATAAAGCAATTCCTAATTAATTAAAAAAAAATAATAGTATAAATACATTTAAAAACAACCTTTTATTTAGGTGCTTGAATGCGTATGGTATAAGAGGAAATGGTTCTAATTCAGCTTTCAAGATTTGACCTAAACCGACATATAAACATTGCAAGATTGTAAAAAATAAATTCGCGTTTGTAATAGATATTGTCATCAGACAAAAGTTGACCCCCACATTTTCGTACAGATGTTCACGTTTTGGGGTTCTCTGAACCCATTTGGCCATTTCTGGAATGACATCCGTGCGTATGTGTGCACATCTGTGAACACATATAGTGTCTAAATGCAGTAACGAAATTACTCCAAATTCCGGTGATATTGCTGGTATCGGCAAGTACCAAACGTTTATACAAAGTTCGCTTGGGAAATATCTACCTAGGGGAATACTTCTAGTAGGGAAAAAAAAAAATAACCGAAATTATTCTTCCTAAAAAGAGGTTTTAAATTTAACTAATCTTTCTGGTCAAGATAATTCGATTGAGAGCTGATTTCAAACCACACAGGATTATTTATAACAACTTTAAAAACAAAACTTAAGTGACTCCCATTTTATATAATAATAATTCTGTAGTTGTAGTTGTTAAGTTCAAAAGTATCAGTTTTTTTATTTCTATCTAGTTTTAAGGTCATATTTAAAAAAAATCTGCAAATAAAAAAAAGTTTAATCGTGTCCTAATAAAGTCTAGATTAATGGTTTTATTGAAAGTCGTGAAAAAAGTGCTGGCCAATGGTGTTTTTTATGGGAATACATTCTCCTCCTCAATTAGCCGTCACAAAATGGAGGAGAGGTGAAAGTATATATACACACCATTAAAAGCATCAAAAGTAAAACAATTCCGCAAGAGGACCAAGAGGCTGTTTGCTAAACAAACATAACCTAGTTAGCCGACTCAAACAGTCGAGCAGTATCTTAGGACGTCCGGTGAGAATGTATGAGTCGTACTCGACTCGACCTCAGAGCGCGACTCGCTCGCGGGCAAATCGGTCACTCGTTTGCGATAGATAACTTTACAATCTAAGGTGAAAGTACGCTTCATTCCTTTTAGGCTCGTTCTCGATTATTTCGGATATTAGGGATGTTTCCCAACTGTCATGTTTCACAACTGTCATACCTAAACCCTCACTGCTAATCTTACACTACTGAAATCGCACCCAACCCATGTGTCAGTTACGCACAATTATTTAGGCGAGCGATGCATTTGTATGGTGTTTCCTAGGCAAATGCTGATTTTAGCAGTGCTGATTTTAGATTACCTGGCCAGTTTGTAATTTACAATTTATTTTAATCGATACATTAGTATATATTGTGTATACTATATTAGTATATTAGTGCACTTGTATTATATATATGTAATTTTGAAGTTTTCTTAAACCTATTTAACATATTTAGCTAAAACAATTAGCCGGTGAAAGGGACAGTACGAATTTACAATGACTGTTTTGCCGACCGAGCGGTCGGAATAAGGAACAATACATGCTGCATTAAATAATGTATTTTAGTAGTATAATTAGGCCATTTTCAAAACCTACCCCTGTTACTTGGGGTAGTTTTTGAAAATGGCCTAAATGGATAAATGGCTTATTTTTCGAAAAAATTCATTGCTTTCAGTCAAAAGCACCTTTATATTTTTAGAAGTTTTTTTAAATATAAAGAGTATCGCCAACCAGTTAATTTGTTAATAGTTATTTTAAAGGACGCTTTTAAAGCTTAGCATGTTAACAACTTTTTACTGTGAAAATTACAATGTTAACAGACCAATGTTCATGATCATAAATTTAACGTTATATTATTATTTTTGACAAACACAACAACAGAAAACAATTTGTAGAATGGTATATGTATATGTAAATGGTATATGTAAAATATTAAATCTACAAATTGGAAGATACTTAAGTTCTACTATTTACCCTGTTTTATGAAAAATGGTCGAGTAATAGGTACATCAACACCGACTCTAACACCGACCTTCCAATTTACTTCAGATTACTATAAAACTTCCAAGTTCTATGATCTCAACCATTAAATCGAAAATCGCGAAACAGACGTCGATACCAATATATATATATATATATATATATATATATATATATATATATATGTACCTTTTGCTTTATTCGGCATTAAAATTTTGCCGAATACACAGTTTACATTACCGCTTGGTTAGATTTGTTCGCTTGTAATCCAAAACGTTGTAAATCTAATATTCCGGCATTTACAACTTTTAATGAGGATTATCCATGCAGAGGGTTGTCAGAGCACCAAAAACCAACTTCTTAACAAGTTTCGGGAAAATTACACTAATTAATGGCCCGCAAGGATTAAAATTATATAAAACGACACAAATCTCGATCCGATCCGTTATGATCGTGATTTATCATATTTCACACAAATGCAAGTAGAAACATAGTAGCATAGTTAAATACGGTTTTTGCAATATTTTTATTGTTCTTCTATTAAAATAATAAATACATTACTGACCAAACCCCCTTCCCAGTATTACAATATTTTAATTTGCTTATTTTTTAATATGCAAAAACAATTTAACACTAGTGGATTCTTTTAAATAAATGTATATAACTAATGTAGTGTGTATCTGTAATTAATGTATTCATACATTAAAGTATGAATCATTCGCCAAAAATATAAAAAAAAATATTAAATGAAATAAATATTTTAAACATTTAATTAACGAATAATATTGGGTTTTTAACATAATCGCTAATCTACATACAATTATATGTCAAAAATATATATTATTCAGTTGTTATCATCCTATATATAATTATCACGTAAATTAGACAAACGGTAGAAAATAAATTGACAGTATAAAGAAGTGTACAACATAAAATTAAATTGTTTGAAATACACAAAAAATATTGGTAACATAGTTTTTTTAATTATTCTAGTAAACACATATGTTATAAGGGTTTTAGTTTTTTCTTCTTAGTTGAAAAAGTCATTCGGTATTTTTTCCCTTCTGAATCGAAGATACTATTAATTCTGTGAGTGCCTTCTTCCAAAACATGTTTTTCCTTTCGAAACAGAATGTCGGTTAGAGCTAAGTCCTCGTAGTACAATCGTATGGTAGTTATCTTTAAGTATGTTATTGTGTTTATGATAATGGTCTTAGCATATAATCTGCCTTATATTTGAAGTCTCAAAATCTTCAAATAAATGGTTACCCTAATAAATGCGTTTATAGCCTTCACCAGCGAAATAAGAGATTTACGAATTGATCTACCCTACGCTAATATAACATATCTCAGCAAACTAGGTTCCACAGCAAATAAAATTACTATTTGTATGCATTACGATATCAATGTATTTCCTTTAATATAATAAAATGTATATGATAAATTAATATAAAATAGAATCAATTAGTTGAGTTAACTTATTAACTAAATTAAATTGAGTTTTTTATTAAGAATACATCAAATGAATTAAGTTCAATAAATGTACAAAACTCAAAATATGTATTTTAAATATCGATGCGCGCACAATGACAAATGTGATAAGCTCACCTCACAAAGCGAACATCCTCGAAGGCAACTTACAGTTTGAAAATAGAATTCCCAGAATACAAAGCCGTTACATACAAAATGTATGAGAAAATGATTTTTTTTTCGTAAATTTTTCCGACGTTTTAGTGGTTATTCTGTTATTCGGGGCGGAGACAAATCTAACGAATCGAAGATCATAAAAATCGGTCAAGCCGTTCTTGAGTTATTAACGGTGTAACTAACCCGACTTTGTTTTATATATAGATATTGTTGAGTATCGACCGAATATTGGTTTAAATATAGTTTTAAATTCACTACTACCGTATTACTAATTAATAATAGTACCTCAAAGGTACAAATTAAACTATCTTTATAATGAGATCTATCTCAAATCTTTGTGATATGCTTATTAAGGTAATTAAATATTTAAACATTTATTATAGATGTTATATATTAATTAAATTATGAGTCAACTGTCGTGTGTAAGGCACCGACCCGCACCGACCCGACTGAGTAAGCTTTGTATCCGTATCCGCGGATCTGGACACCAATGATCCGTATCCGCGGATCTGGACACCAATGATCCGTATCCGCGGATCTGGACACTAATGATCCGTATCCGCGGATCTGGACACCAATGATCCGTATCCGCGGATCTGGACACCAATGATCCGTATCCGCGGATATATATATTTTTAATGATCCGGTTTGTATATAGTTTGAAGATTAACATAAACGATGAAAGAAATAGATATTCGCCTTCATTACATTGCCTTTTATAACGAATGCTGCCGAACTATGCAGTGTTCATACATTTATTAAATAGATATCGTATCGTAAAGTTTGTGATGAATTGTTGTAAATTTAGTGTTGCCATACAAACAATTTTTTATGTAAAATAGCTGCATGTGTTTGGAGGTGGTTTCGATTTTAATCTCTTTTTTTTCTTTATTCATTCTTACTGCTCGCTTGTAACTTTGGAATTTTATTCCGCGCCCGTGCGTTTTACGGCGTAATTTCGTTAATTTGTTTGTACCAAACTGGGCGGATAGGAAAAGGTATTCATTCATTCATTCATTAATGAGCCGGGAAAAAAAACACGAATTTCAGCCTGAAAAATCGGCGGAGCGCTATTTATGCCGGAAACGAAATTTAATTGAATTGAATTTCTTGTTTGAATTCATCATTTTCAGCTTCTATACATTAATGCGTATAAGGAGCTACTATACTGTGAGTAAAAATACATTCTATAGTTAAAAACAAAAATTCAACAAGCTTATAGATTACCAAAGCAAATATAGCAGGAACTACAACAATAACAAATAAAGTACTAAAAACAAATTTAAAGAAAATAAATAAATAGTATATGCTTTCTACGCGAAAAGTCCAAATACGAAAGAGTTAAATTATTTGCGTTTAGACACATCGGAGGCTGGGCGAATAATATAGATATATCACATTAAAGTCAACAAATTTTTGTTTAAATAGAGTTCATTTATGAAACATTCCAAAATTTCGTGTGTTTAATAATGAATCGAACATTATTACGAATAATAATTTAATAATAAAAATACATTTTTAAAAACAAGCTTTGATTTAAGTGCTTGAATGCCGATACAAAATTTAGTTATTAACGGTGTAACTAACCCGACTTTGTTTTGTATATAGATATTGTTGAGTATCGACCGAATATTGGTTGAAATATAGTTTTAAAATCACTACTACCGTATTACTAATTAATAATAGTACCTCAAAGGTACAAATTAAACTATCTTTATAATGAGATCAATCTCAAATCTTTGGATACGCCGTTGAGAAGATCTGTAGATTTGGGCGTAGAATCAGGTTATGCTTACCGTAAAAATGCATTGAACCAACATGTCAAATTTCACTTCGTAGGCTAAGAGGAGGTGGTTCTAATTCAGCTTGCATGATTTGACCTCAACCGACATATAAACATTGCAAGCCAAATAAAACCTTTTAAAAAAAATAAGTTTTTTAAGAAAATCGCATTATACTCCATTTTCAAATATCCCGTTACATTGACAGACGAACGCTGATGTTTTCACATCCTAACCGTGAGTCCCTGCTCTAGCACCTATTTATTTTTTTTTTAATACCCGTATTAACTTGATTGCTTATATTTTATTATAATTTAGATGTATACATAATACTAATATTGACTATTGTAATAAAATATAATATAATTTGTACAATATTTACGTAACTCTTTTAGACAGTACATTCCCAGTTTTATCAAGTCTACCTTCTAAACGTTTATCTTTGATACCTTTACGAAGCCGTTACATCAGCGAGTTTTTGTTTTATGTATACGCCGTGTGTTCTGGGCTTAACTTAAACGTTTCATACATTACGTGCTCTGCTTCAAATACTCACTTATGTGCATATGAGTTCAACGACCTTTTGACAGACATATTGCCAGTTAACTTACGAAACCGTTAGTGTGCAAAAACGGACTAATATGTACACGGAACAGCTTTAAAAACTTTGGTATTATGTTTACTAGTATCCGACCGAAACTGACTTCTTAAGCCAAAACCGAAATTCGGTTTTCATTCCAGTTTCGGCCGAAATCGAAACCGATAAGAGAATTGGAGAAATATATATTTTTCTTAGAAAACTCAATCTTTTATATATTAATTTATTATAAAATGTAACACGTTTTAAAATAAGACTTAAAACTTTAAAGGTCTAAAGCTAATTACAATTTATAACTATTTAATTTTAAATTATTGTCTTTACAGAAGCTTTCGAATACAAACTAAGGCTCTCATGGATTTAGGGGGTTAATTAGCATAATTATAAAAAAATATAAAAAATGCTAGATTGTTTATTATTATTTTTTTTATTTATTAATTTAATTTTAAAAGAAATTTACAGATTCAAATAGTAGTTTATATTAACGCACAAGAAGATTAAAAAGTTAATACTACATAAATCTAAAACTTTTAACGTTAAGTCGAACTTAAAGTCTGCCCTAGCTAAGAATCAAAACAATCACGACTTAGGGCCGAAATTTATGTCCTACTTAAGACTAACCTATATTTTAAGTTAGACTTAACCTACGATGTTTATCACAACGTATTTCAACTCACTCTTAGCGTTAAGTCGAACATAAAAGTCCACATAAGAATCAACACAACTACTACATAAGCCTTAAGTCAAACTTAAGTCAGTATTAAAATACGCTGCTAGGAGCGATTTTAGTACATTAACGGCGCTACAGTCGCCGTGACCCGTGTGCTAGTGTATTGCCATCTGTGGTTTTCGTCTCGTACTTGATTTTATATTTTCTAACTAATTAAAATTGACCGGATTTGCATATTTTGAACATCTTCAATTCAAGCAAACACGCATGACAAAATCCTAGTAATCCTACAGCTGACAACATAACCTCAAAATGTCAGATGACGCGCCAAATGTCAAAAGTAATGCGAGAGTGGCGACAGATATTGTAAGACATTCTTAAAAGTTAAATTGAGTTGAAATTTCGGTCTTTAGTGCAACATCATCTGTTGTTATTCCCAATCAGATAACTTAACAATAACACTAAATTTGCCTATGGGAGCCGAAGTAAGTATTGATGAAACCGTATCCAACCTACCCTGTTATATCCCGGGTAGTCCAGATTCCTCTACGACCCCAATGTAATGAAAAATATCGAGTTTCCCTAATCGCTTTTCCGCTCGCCGCGAGATTGAACAGCATCCAACGGATCTTATTTCAAACAGAAACAGAATTTAATATAATAATGAACTTCGTGCGGGCCTCCTAAAAGCATATGTATGCATTTAATTTAATATGAGGTTCATCTTCCACTGGACCGCGCCAAAAGAAGAGCGAATTGAGATGAAATGATTTAATTAAAATGAATCGTAGCTATAAGTCATCATTTTGTTTACATAAAATTACAAAACACCTAATATCAGTAACGAACATTATCTATTTACTTAATTCCATAAAAAACAGGCACATTATTTTCAGAAATTCTTGTACAGAATAAATAAATGCTTTTATCAATTAGTTTTTTATTTGAGCCTTTTTTTGATTAATTTTAAACTACTTTTATTATAGTTGTATATAATATGATTTTTGTTACCATTATCTAAGGAATTATATAAAATTTAAATGAATTCGATATATTATATACTAACCCCCTGGTGGGATTTTATTTATTTGTATGAGAAATGCTTACAGCTATACATAATGACAGTTACATATAAATAGATAAATAACAACTTAAGCCGACTACAGGCATCTCCAATTTAACAGATACTTTTTTACAGACCGAACTAGGATATAATTTATAGTGATAACATTGTATGAGTGTTATAATCTGAGAATATAATAGGGTGTGGAATGTAAGAGTGTGTTAATGTGTGTGTATGTGTGCGTGTGCCTGTGTGTGTGTGTTTTGCCAATAACCAGATTTTGTGCCATTAAATTGTATGTATCAATTTTAAAGTGATTGTTGAAGAATTACGCAGTTTTTGTGTAAGGGATATAGATAAATAGATAAATAAACGTTAAAACTGAGAATGGTTTTGGGTTCTAGGGGACGTGGAACGCGAAGATATGTCGGGATTTTCCGAAAGTCATAATAACATGGTACCCATTGCAATAGGTAGCTTTCCTAGTGAAATCTAACCTAATAAATCCGATGAGCATCTCGGTCCAAAACTCATGAAGGTTCGATTGCAAACTATTTGTAGTTTAACTGTTTCAAAAGCATTATTTATCAACTATGACCGTAGTGGCATATGCATTCCAAACATTGTCACCGTCTCCCCTGACTCTAGCATAAGCAAATCAAGCTTAGTCGAGCAGGCCCCAAACGAACTTATACTATACAATATGTCCTAAGACCATTCCCGAAGACTTAATGGGGGTGTTTATGTTCCCTATTACGAGTAAGAGATTATAAACTGGCAAACTGGGTTTTTGACGTGGCAAAATCTTGGTATCTTGTAGCCCTGATCGAGCGCGGCAATAACCTACGCGTTACGAGCGGATGATCAGTTGGCGTGCGTATAACAACAATGGCTTAAATTTTTTTATTTCTCGAAAACCATGATGAATCTTGATATGTCGTCTTTACAAATCATGTTTGAAATCGCAGGGCTAATTAGCTGGTTTTTTTATAACCTAAGGCAATTGAAATTATTAGAGAAAAACATGTAAAAATAATATTTACCAAATTCACATTCGGCTTCCGAGTCCTCGGCAATCGTCTCCATAGTATATCCACCTTCAGACGCATTTTTAACGGCCAGCTAGAGGTCCGGCGGTCACCGCATCGCTTCGCTGTCAGCATACCCACATTTCACATTCTAAACTTTTAATTATTATTTACACTAATATTTTTCTTTTCTTCATATACTGATTTTTATTTTGCAGTGTTTTTCTTTTTTCAGCTTACTAGATATACTAGAAAATTCTAAAACACGGTAGATTGACGCTAAATGCTACGTATTTTTTTTTTTTTTGTAATTTACGTAAGGCATTGTGTTTTGAGGTCAATAGAAGTCTGCGTATGTGTAAGGGAGGTTGGGAGGATGGTATTTTAGAAGATATATTGTAAAAGAAGCCCCTGATTTAAAACCAGTACGCTTAGTCAAAGTTAAATTTATAAACTGTGTAAGATTACCTATATTTTTGAGATCGAACTTTGATTTTAACCCATTCCGCTTGGCTCGTAAAACGCGCGGACCACACGATCGGCGAAGGTCGTTCACCGAACGAAACATCGGTCGCGGGGCCGCCACCCGTTTTTTAACTTCTTATTATTGGCAAATAATAAGTACAAAACTATGAAAATGTCTATTGTTTTATATTTAATATTATATTGACATAGCTTTTGTAAATAAAACTCGAATTATTTGCCGCTAAGTCCACCAAAAACACTTTCAATTCGCGTCAAAACAATCAAACGTCAAAACCGACTTAAAAAAAAAATGTCTACAAATGCAATGACGGCATCTGCGATATTATACGGATAGGAAATCTCGTCATCGGCGCAGAGTGTGTTAATTGGTTAATTATGCAGATGAAATGAACCAGGTCTTTTCAAACATCAAAATGGCGGATTTAGATTAATATTATTCAAACTATCACGAAAAAAGTAATGGTAATTAAATAGAATAGCAGTATTTAACTTGTTACATACACGCTTTATGAATATTTATAGCAGAAACGGCATTTTTCATAATGACCTCTGCCTTCAAATAATAAAATTGTTTCCTCTCGGACTATTTGCCTTCGGGTCTAGGAAATTCAAAGCACTCAAAACAAGGGTGAAATATATGCCTCTGCACAGTCGAAAGCTATACCCTGAGCAGTTAAAGTTGAACTGAGACGCGAGGAAAAAAGAGATAGACAATATTTGCATTGTTTCTTCTAAGTGAATCGTGAAACTAGATCAAATGTATTTAATAAAATCTTCGATAAAAAACAATCGATACCCAGTATTAGGTGTTTTGGTATATATCTACAAATATTTATTTATTTATTTATTTTCTTATGGGAAAACACACAGTAATAACAATAATATTTACAATTATAAATTAAGCAGATAAAAAAAAAAGATTAGGTCCGTGAAAACGCTGTAGTGTCGTGAATCTCTTATAATATAAGCGATTCACGACACTACAGCGTTTGTATGGAGAAATGACCGGGAAACAAACAATTTTGCTCCTTTCTTTAGCACGTCTATGGTCAGGACACATGTTTCCAATGTCCGTTTTGAAAGGCGACACCTATATCTAAGCCGTGCCGCAAACATAACCATCGATCAGCTGTTATTGCCAAGTTATTAGCGGACGTCACATCGACGATACTCGATATCCGTCAGTATAGCGTGACATCCGGGATAGCGGCGCGTCGCTTCTATAACAATTTATGTATTCTATGCCTCAGAATGAAATATGAAATCGGAAGTTCATACAGCGCGCAGATACTTTGTTTACCAAAAATATGTTATGTTTGTTTTACCCGCCCTAAAATGTTCCCCAAACGACGCTAAATACTCACAATTGTTTCAAATGTTCAAAAGTAATACATATTTATAATATAATATGATTATATTATAATAGTAATACATATAATATATATACATATTAAATACATAGTAAAACATATAAATATTTCTTTATTTAGGTATATGAGACTGCACATTACTTTAATATATCAATAATATATTTTAGAGAACAAGCTACATGTAAGGAGTTCACCACTATAATTTTGTGATTTTTTCCGATAAGTAGACAGCTACATTTTTTAACTTTTATTTAAACAACGCCATCTAGTAGGTTATGTAATTAGTAATCGTTTCACTTAACCTTAAACACTAATTATTGTGACGAATTGACCATTTCAAAGTCCAGTCGTATGTATGTTTTAAAATTATTGTTTTAATGAGGATAAAATGACAGTTTGACAATAAAAAAACTAGTAAATGAAAGATGTACATATGCATTAGAGAGTACCGTAAGATAATCTTTTTTTTAATGAGCGAATTATCGTGTTATAAAGTTTCACAAATACTAGTTTAAATCCAATAATCACAATATATATATGTAGGTGATCATATATAAATAATAATAGAGAAATGTATCAAAATATTCTGATGAACACAAACAACCTTATATTTAGATTATTATTATTATATAATAATATTGTAAATTTTATAATATATTTTTTTTCTTTTGTATATTGTGTATATTATTTTAATTATATTCTATGTACAATATATATATATATATATATTCATTTTTTTAGTCTGTTGTTAGTTGGCAATTAGTGAAAAAATAAGAACAAATTGAATTGCCTTCTTTAGGACAGACATTTATTCTAATTAAGAAAGCAGCGAACAGAGGCCGCGGTGGTACCAAACGCTCACTCATACAATACTATTTTTAATATTTACACATGAATCTGTAACCTAATAAAATTATAATCTAATTGTTCTCAAAAAATAAATAAATAAAAATCTGCGAATAACAATTGCTGTGATTTGTTTTTATTTAATAGCCCAGTTCCGTAGGATTCATATTTTGTAGATATTGACATTTCCTCCTGAAACTACGTCTGAAAATATTACATTTCAATCGCATAAAACGTCCAACCCTTCTCTGTCCCACTGCGCATCTGTCATTTACAGGTCATCATCTACCGGGAAACAAGCCTTCGTTTGACAGATACAATTACGACGGAACGTGCTATTTCCAATTCATAGGGATGAATGTTTTTCGTTGTAGCCCGATATTTCTTTATTCTGTGGGTTGTGACCTTGGGATGTTCTCACTTCCAGGTTGCTGTCGTCATAATGCCGGGTCATTATTCAGTACGGACAGAAGCCATGCCCGTATAATTCCTTGTTGAGACGAGATATTTTTTATTTTTTTTATTGAAAAATCAAGTTGGCCGATGAGTACAAGTAAGAGATGGTAAGAGTTACCTGTTCTAAGGAAGGTTATATATGAAGCGTTGTGTGCGTGAGCATACAAGAGACCAGCGCAAAAACCCTATGAAAATATAAAAAATAACTAAGGCACAAATATACACACCCACACACACACATAAACATTTTTTAAATATATAGGTAAATAAATATTCGATATAAGTAAATAAAAATTCAATATAAAATAGTGTTATACTACATATAGTATAGTAACATATATTTATATATAGTAAAGTAGTATGAAATATATACTCCATATACATTATATACATTGGGCATATACATATGTATGAGGTTTGACTTATCTAAGTAAGCATTTTTTTTTTTTAAACATTCTAGGTAACTAAAATAATGATGAGATATTTTTTACTTAGTAGATATAAGTCGTTTAAATTACAGAATTATTAAATATTATCTAAACAAATATTTTCGAAATTATTTTCTCAGCAGCATCTCTACCCAAAGGGATTAACCAATTTATAAGTGCATCTTTGATTATTCTCATCGACGTAAAATGTCGCCTAAATGAAAAGGATAGATTCTTAGGGCGGACTTTATTTACTAAATTAAAAGATAGACGAATTCTATTCTTATTTTATTCTATTATTTATCATAGTTATTATAGAAGTAAGTTAGTTAGTATGTATTGTGAATTTAAAAAAAAACTCTCTAAAAAAAGTTTTCTTAGGGACCCTACATTTCTGCCCTGTTTTTCCGCATATTTCGCATTCAGACACATTATTAATGGAAACAGATAAATATTCCATTTTATAGGAAAGGTGTTCAGCGCCTAGTTAGATGGACACAGTGAGGATTCCGACATGCACTAAATGCGAATTTAGATGAGTTATGTGTTTATGTATTTTTTATTACATTAATACTACGTTTATATAAATATAGTATAATAATATAATAACGATATGTAATGTAATAAAGAATAAATAAAACCCACCCATTATTACAAAATATCACAATAAATAAATTAATAATCAATTGACTGGATTATTATTAAATTAAAAAGATTTCCACTACTCTCGAAGAATTATAACTTAATAAGAAACAATATTATGTATTATCTCAATCAAACAATGTTTAATTGCGTTTTCTATATTTCATTTATTACTTTTATATATAATAAAATGCTATTAAAGGCCGCTTTTTATATCCTAGTTCTGTCACAACATGTGTAACGAAGAGAATTGGGAGACCAATTAACATATTTAAATGCCTTCGCCCTGTCAATCATTTCCTGATTGGCTGGGAAAAATGTCTAAAAAAACGCCTGGCACAGAAGGCAGGCCCGAAGCCGGATGTGAGAATTTTCCGCCCCTGGGCATATTCCTACAGCCGCCCCCTTTAAAAAAATACCTACATATATTTCATTTATAAACGTTTTCTGCGAAAAAGTTGGTAAAATGATTAAAACGTATTGTAGCATATTAAATTATAGGTCGTTTGTTTAGATCACACAAGACATTATTATTTCTCTAACAAATTACCAGAGAAAATAAAACATATTTTCAAATTTAGCATTTTTAAAAAAGAGATTAAGAAATTACTTTTAGAAAAAAAGATTTACAGTTTTGAAGAGTTTTAATAATCTCTTTTCAGTTTCTCTTTTTAGTTTTAATTATATTTATATAAATTTTGTTTTTGTATTTCCTGTGTAGGTACTTTATTAGATTTCTTTAATTATTTATTTCTCTGGTTTGTTAAATTAAATTTGTTTTATTTTTTAGAAAAACTATTTGTGCGATTTTATTTTATTATATTCATTGTCTATTTTTTCTATCTATCTATTTGTATGTTAAAAGTTATTATTTCATTCCTATGTACATTTTTGTATAATTGGAAAATAAATTTTATCTTATCATCAGACACCCTTATGAAACCAACATTTCAAAATGCACGTGCCTAGGAGTGCCTAGTTAGAAATCTAGCACTCAATAGGCCTTCAAACGATCTTCTTTAAGAACCTAAACTTTCAAAAATGGAAAATTAATGTTTAATCTTCTAAATATTAATATATTCATTAGACATGTTATATTTTTCGTTTGAAGATGTTGTATTTTAATGAAACTTCGATGGAATCAATTCACCTCCAACTCAAAACATTTTGAACGAAAAACTTAATCTTTAATTATTTTGCCTACCTCACCACTAGATGTAACTGGACTAAGCTAATATATGACCCCCTCTGAGAAATTGATCAAAGAAAATAAAACGCTCAAAAAAATACTGAAAAATAATTGAGTATCTATCCAACCTCTTCAAATGCCACCGATCGATCTTGGATATAGTATTCCATTTGTAATGTCTCGCACCAACACGAAACCGGCTAATTATTTATGGACTAGTTCTATTTTCTTCTCATATACAATTCCGTAATCGATATTACCATTTATTGCGTACGGAATATGGAATTTATACCTACAATTGAACGGATGGATTATTACGTGCCCGAATATCACCCTATTAATATAGCGCAGCGATTAGCGATTAGCGTTTATTCACAGCCATAGCTACAGAGTCGCGTTCAACGAAGCCGCTTCGCTTGTTCAGTGACTCGTTACATTGTGACACTATGACAATGTAGGTGACGAGTTCAGCTACAAATCGCGCAGTTATTTTGTAGCCGTTTAAGTATTAGGCTATTTTGAAATCGCGTTTAACGTAACGTCAGTTATATGATTATCGCGGTAACGCCCACTGGTAATCGAAGTCATCCTAGGAGCGTTCGACCAATCATAGCAGCGACACAGAAGAGCGAGATAGTAGTAGTCCGTGTTTATTCCTCTCTTCTCTTCTGTGGCTGTGAGTTCCCCTTGTAAACGTGTAATATGCACTTTCCGATATCCTCGTTTGCGCCGAAGGGCCTCGTATGATATTGATAAAAGTATTTAGGACGCAAGTGATTATGACAAGTGAATCATTCTTGTCATAAGTTCGTCCGCTCGCGAGGCCACGCCGCACCGGGTCATAGTCCGGCCCTGGTAGAGTGTGAGCGAAAAAAGGAAAGAGCGAATAATGCCCATGAACATTCGGGAATGGTCTTGGGAAAACCTGTATACTTGAGCATAATATGTTGGTCATGATGAGGGAATTATGATATCCCTAATATTCATAGCCGGTTGCCGCCAATCTTTTGTAATTTATATCTTTTATTAAGGAGGCTTTACAAAAACTCGAGTTTGAAAATGACAAGCCAAGTTAATGCGGTGAACTGTACGACAATGGCCACTTGCTAAACCGACATTAAAGTGAGCGAGAGAGCGATCTGCGAAAAGAGGGAGCGAGAGGCCATCCGATTTATTGGGATGGAAACAAAGGGAACGCAGAATGCTGTGAAACACCCCAATCCACAAGGATTGGGGTGTAATAAGCGAAATCCGCAAAACTAAGCGCTGAAAAAAAAAGGAATAAAATGTTCGAAAAATACATATAATACATACATGGGGAAACCTGTTAAATAAATAAATAAACATTTTCAGTTCTCCCAGAGAGCTTAACTTTTCAAACTGCTTGGTCCATGACTTCGTTACAAACTGGCGGTACAGTTTAAAAATAGGGTTGTTTCTTCTCACAGCATCCGGGAGGATTTTCTGTTTCGGACAGCATCGTTCGAAATATGCATATTGAGTCTTTTATTTTTCAAATGTTGACAAATTCGACTAAGGAAAAAAATGGGATTTAAAAATTTAAGCTATTTTAGATAAAATTATAGGCGAAATATCTGCTATAATGTACCTTACACACTAATATATATTTTGCTAATATTTTTTTACGAGTATAAGAAACAAAAATATAAGGTAAACAAATTTGGTTCTAATACAGTATAAATAATAACAATAAAAATGTAAACATATAAAGAATATAAATATTAATACATCGTTTTATTTAGTCATATACCGGTATATATTTTAATATCTTCTCAGTTCTATTTCTGCCTAATTTCAGAAACCAAATTCCCTCATTAATTTATGTTACTTTTTAAACCCAAAGCATTGACGAATAAACTGGCATTTTGTTGAAAATTCTGGGGGCTAGAAACCTAAATATCGTCGGGCAAAACTGGTTTTAGTAAGGGGAACAACATGTTTTTGGTTTACCACATTTTCTCGTTTATAAACAAACAAATAAAAAATAAGTAATAATTATTGTAATTTTAGAGGTATCGTTGTTTAAATGTTATTGTTAGGGTTGTCAAGCTTTGAAAAGTCTAGTTTAGAGGTTAATATGATTTGTTACATTAATTACAATTAATTATTGGGGCAACATATGTATGCAAAATATCGCCCCAAGCGAACTCATTGGAGTTGTCAATTTTTGAATCGTACACGTCAGAGATTAATTGTTATAGCGTATTTAAAACGTAAATAAAATGAAAATGGATAGTATTTATCAATATTTGAAAGGCAACATACAAAGGTATGTATTAAATGTATTCATTCCTATTTTTTTTTATTGTAGGTTATTCTGAATTATTTTTATTATTTTTACAGTTTTTTATTTTAATATTTTAAGCTGATTTATACTAAAAGTAATTTAAGGAAACTTAAATTAAACGTAATCCCCAAACAATCGCCTACAATATGAAAAATAACAAAAAGCAATCGCTTGAACCGATCGGAAATGAAAACATTTCGAACCGGAAAGTTAGTTTTTATTTTTTGCCACATTAAACTTGACGTAACTTGATAAAATTTAAATGTGAGTACCCCCCTGAGAAATTCCCCAGTATATGCAAAAAAAAAACATCGAAGTCGCTTACGCCATTTCTGAGTAATGAGTGCACATACATTACAGTTGTTGGCAATGGTTGTTAAAACTGCAAAACTATCAACACTTAGTTTACAGTCTATGTATATTAATAACACATTTTGTACGCAAGCAATATATTTTGCTAAGAGCACGTGCGAATTATAATTTATTGCAAACAATAATAGTATGTTTACACTTTGTATAATTGGTTATACTACCCTTTATTTTCCAAACTTACAACTCGTTCGTTCATATATTCCTTATCTAATTACTTTTAATCGATAATTTCTTGAGTTTGTACCTATAAATTGTAATGGTGTTTGTAATTCAAATAAATAAATAATCTCCTCCTTATATGACGTCGGTCAAAAAATAAAAGTTAAAACCGCTGCGGCGTTCTTTGACAATCGGTTGCGAGCGCGACCGGTTTCGTTTCGGGAAAAGTATGGCGCCAGGCACTACGCAATCGCGCGTCGATTCCGGGGAATAGGTATTGGTGCACGAGTGCAGGAGCTATTGCCCGTTAGACAGGTCCAGATCTGGGAGAGATGTATGTAACGGGATTCGGGATAATTTTAGATGCTCCCGCGCGCGCTCGATACGCGGCGTTTTATTGTGAATTGCGGCCGTTTTAATATCACCGGAGCTACGCTGGAATCGCTCCCGCGGCCGCCGCGTTTTAATGGCCACATACGAAACGCGCTCGGCGAAGTGGCCACTGTACCAACGCTGAGAATCATTAAAGGGGCCGCCACACGGTAAAAAGTCAACATGCTTTTATTATTTATATTTTATTTATCCAACCATCTATAGTACATTACATAATTATGTAACACAAAAAAAAAATATATTTTCTTTTTTAAAATTAAATTACAAGCTTTAAATATAATTAGCTATAGAAAAGAGGTACAGGTATGTTGGATTATAATCACATCACTAGGCGTAATGCCTGTATCGAAGTGATAAATATTCGATACACTCATATGTCATTTATCATTTCAGGCGATTTGCCGCTATTAAAAAATAATCATCAAATATAAGTCAAATAACTTTACAACTCAATTATACAATTATATAAATAATACGCACGCTAATCATGTGCTTAAATTTTACACTTTTACATATCCATTATTTTTATTTTTATCAACTTCATACATAAATCACTCATATAATCATCTCATTTCACCATCATTCTTCATCGTTATCACATATCCATTATTTTTATATTTTTTGTTAATATCATCCTTTCCATAATTCATCTAATTAGATGGTTACATAATATTTGACAATATTTTACACTAAAGGGTTAAAAATGCATTTTTATAAAACTCAGCGCTGGGTTTAAACCGACATCCTGCGCTCTCAAGTACAGGACCTCTTTAGAACCTTTATAAATATTATGCTATCCAGCACTTTATCAAATAATTAAAAACTTTTTCAATATTGTCAAAGATTGTCATTTATCTTTTCAGGCGATTTGCCGCTATTAAAAAATACATCATATTTTATTGCGTTAATATTATTATTAAACGCTTAGAAATTATAGCAGATTCGAATAATATACTAATACATTTTACAAAAGATATATATTTCCGTACATGTATACATACTAAAAAATATACAAATACAAATTAATAAATACATATAAAAAAATATGAATATACACACAATATAATAGACAAAGAATATAATATGTCCAGATTTATGTATTTAAGTCAAAATTGATGTTAGTTGAGTTTCACATTCCTGCCTTGTTTAATTAGGCAGCCAATATGACACCATTTGCTTATATTTTTAAATAATATTTTTTGTGCGAGTACATTGCTCGCGCACACATGGTCATGGCACACATGAATCCAAGCGATTTTTGAAATGGATTTTTTTTAATAAATATATGGAAAATAATTGTTTTGTACTTGATACTTAAATTGTGACATCTTTGCAAGCCTCCTGTAGCAAAAAATGCATTTAATGTATTTTAAATAATTTAATTTAAGAGGTAATAATAATTTGCGAAAATTTCGTTTTAAAGTAGAAATAAGGTAACTTCTTTTGAAATATTTTCAAAAATTTTGCTCTGATTCTCTGTAGTGTCAGATTTGCTATGATTCGCGATTGGTGGCGAGTTTCTATTTTTATTTACATAAATCGTAACACTGCACTTTTTACGCCAATACAATACTGGGTGTTGTAAATACGTATTTCCTAATCGGTAATGCGCCAACTTAGTATACGCCCTTCTGTTGCTATTACAGAACAGGTTTTCCTAGTGCAAAAGCACAGTACTCTTACAACCACTTTCACCAAATCCACCTTAAGTCCTCCCTAACTACGGAACTCTTAAGCTTAAGTTATCTTTAGTAAGATGTTTGCTTTTCGCGAAGCATTCGGACTCTTAGTAAGGAGACGCTTAGTACAGAACGCTGTCTATGGATTTGTTGGTAAAGTTGTGATCTTGTACGAACGTGTGTTTAGTTTAATTTTTTTATTGAAATGGATACCGTTCAGGTACCACAAAAGCGAAGTATAAATTTAGCTGCTGAGGAAAAGTTGAATATATTAGAAGAAATCCATATCATCGTAAATTAGGAACAAATCTGGCCCATTCCTTATAATTCCTGTGTTCATCCTTAGTAATCTCATCGATTTTATCCATGAGATTAATATTTCAAAAAATCATCCCCAATCATTGTGAAATTAGGAAAAACTGATAACAAATCTGTCAGAAAAACAGCTGCAAGCCAATATGGCGGCGGTTTAAGGACTTCCTAAATTGCTTAGGCTACTCTCAGACGGGCGTTTTGACACCGACTTTTTAGTGGCCCGAATGAGCCGTGGGTGGTCGCCGGAATCGACCACAGGCAGTGGCTGGTTCCAGTGACTAAAGCCACTCGCCGGCAACAAGTTGCTGTGCGTGTCGAAATGGATTTCGAAGAGAAAGCACTACTTTTATTGTTTTTTCGTCGAAAGCAGCAAAGACAGTGTATAAAAAAGATTTACTGGGTTTATCCCATTAACGAAGAAAAAGATAAAGGCTTTAAGAGTCTATGATGCCGAATTCTTTAATTATTTTTGATGTCTAAAACACGTTCGATAATCTGCGAGTCCGCCCACCTACGTGCTTCAATACAAAGGAAAAAATCCCAAAGTAGGGGATAGGCGAACTCCAATTGTACCAACTTGTATCCAACATTGCGCGAGCTGCCGTACCCTTGCGCAGCGAGAGTGACTATACGGAATCCCTCTTTAAACCGTGAGGATTGCTCATATCAAAAAATGTTTCAAACAAAAATTGTAGAAAAATTACAGACCTACAATTAACATTTTGTACTGATTTAATCCTGTTAAGGGAGATATGATTTGTTGAATTTTGAAAAATCAATTTTTTCCACCCCTAAGACCAATAATTGGTGCTATAAAAAAGTTAACTTAGATAAATATTAGGCCCTTATCTAAGAAATAATATTAAATGAATTAGATATCTTATACACTAAGAAAATTATACCAAAATTTCACTTTTTCGAACCCCCCCCCCATCCCACCCATTCCTGGTCTGATTATACCCATTAACGAACTTGGCCGATATTTTGTACCCTTAAATTTTATGTAAAGATTTGAAAGTGATTGGTGTAAAATTACGGCAGTTATCGTGTCCACAAGAAAGTGATTTAGATAGAAAATAAAAACTTTTAAACCGAGTGTGGTTTCTAGGGGATGTGAAACGCGAAGATATGTCAAAATTCTGCGGAAATCATGACATGGTACCCATTGTAATAGGTATCTTTCCTTATGAAATCTACCTGCAAGAAATATACGAGTACGTGTGGCCGAGCAGTGGCCCGTGCGCGCGCGGCCACTAAATTATAGCCATCGGTGACTTAAAAATACGGAGTACTTAGTGCACTTAAGTAACACCTTACTTTCGGTGAAGCACAAATTCCAACTCTACGAGTACTTAAATCAGTTTAGAGAACTCTTGGCTCTAAGAGTGGTTTGATGAAAATGGATAAAAAGTTATCATAATACCGTTACACCGCATCTAACGATATATTATTTGTATAACTTCGGTAAAACAAGCCGATACTTATATAGTGATTTCAGTCTTTTCGCCAAAGCAAATCCACCTATTTAACTGTCAATCCAGTCAATCGCACACATAAATCCTTAGAATTGCACACACATACACACACACACACACACACACACATTAAACACACACACATTTAGTCACAAACACCTACACCTACATTAAACCCTTATGGTTCTTTTACACTCCCAGCCACTAAACACTCTATCTGAAACAGTAGTGTTTAGTTTTTTTATGTTTTTTCCATTTTTACGTCGTATAATTAGGTAATTTACAATATTCACCCCACTGGAGGGTTTTTTTTATATATAAAATGCAATGTGAATATGATTAAGTATCGCCGTGTTTTTACATCTATGAAATAAATAATAATAAATACATAATGAAGGTAAATTACTCAAATTTATATTGATAAAATGTTGCTAGGCATATACTACTGAAAAAAATAATTATAATGCAGATGAATGCTGGGTATGGGATTGGGGGAAGGAAAGCGCTCGAGACGAATAACATAAAATCGATCGATAGATCGTTCAAATCCGCACATGGTTATACAATTTTTAACGTTTCATTACCACCATCACCCCAAACTCTAGGCCAGGCACAGTTTAGTAGGGCCCAAAATAGTTGTACGCGACCAAGGCCATAGCAATTATTTAAAAAACTTTTTGGTGGGTTTTTGGACTAATTTGACCAGAAATCGCATTTTATTAACAGTTGCGAAACAGGCTAATATAATATAGAAAAGCTAACATATATAGACTATAAGTAATTTTATATATTTTTTTTATGTTTAGTTTTTTCTGTATATTTAGCCTTTAAATTATAGGCAACACAATTATTAGAATTATATATTTAATAAATGTATATTGTATGTAATATATAAATATATATAATATTATGCTCTATTTATTATAAGTATTATATTTTGTATTTATGATATTTATCCCATGATCCCTTTTGTTAAAAGTAACGTCTCGAGTACGTAATAAGTATTGTATTTTTTCTACAACCTTTTTCTGGCCGCTCTTAGAACAGGTTTTTTAACCTAGTTAGAGTAGCAATGTTACTAAAAAGCAACAATAAATGACTGGTGTTAAATTTGTCTATATTATATTAATTTAATTCCTTGTTCAGTGTTTTTATATCATTTATTGTTGTAACTTCTTATTGTACCATAATGAATAAATAAATAAATAAAATAAATAAATACGACATACGTCCTTTTCGATTATAACGTATTTATGATAGTGTTAAGACACAATTGCGTGTTGTTGGTTTGATGTTTTTTGTACGCTAACTATTCACGCGGATATAAAATAATTTACGGTCGGTTTTCCGAATTTTAAGCGCAAGCTCTTCAGACGAGATGCTGCGATCCCGTTTTGTTTTATTATTTCTGCAGATGATCGTTTTGTGCGGCTGCGCACGCATTTTGAGTTATAATCTACGGGCGCGAGCACATTTTCGAAACGCTACTTACATTTTTCTTAGAAAATTATGTTTTAAGGCGCAGCTAAGGGATTACAATGGAAAATCTTCAAAAAATCCATATTTTTGGGTATGTACCACAATCACTAAGTATTTAGACGAGTAGCTATAGCATTATCTACATTAAAAATTTATCTTGTACTTCTTGGAGGCTGATTTTTTAAATATAAAATATAAAATTAATAAAAAAAAAAGTATTCACTTTTATTTTTCTCTTCGCGTTCGATAATGTAGCATATGTTTTACCCGAAAAATAGTGCCCACTGTAGACAAAATAATAGGGTAGTTCTTAGCAAAACCACACTTTTAAATTTTATTCTTATTTTAGAGATAATTACGCCCTATTTGCCTGTTTAAGAGTTTTTTTTTTTTTTTGTTATGGAATATATTGGAATATATATTGGCCGATGAGTATAAGTCTATAACCTTCCTAACTAGGTAATAGTTACCTGTTCTAAGGAAGGTTATATATGAAGTGATAACGTGCATAGCAGAGACCAGCGCAAAACCCTGAGTTTACAACGTTATTTTTTTTTTTGTAATATTCATTTATTTATTTATTTATTTAATCGAGGAAAAACAACGGATACAAGAGATGAGAAGAAAACATAGAAAAACTTATGATTTAGGTTAGTCTTGCATCCTTACAAGTTTTTCACATATAAATTGATTTATTTCATATCTTTATTATAATGGTTTTTATTCAGGTTGGCATATCTGTAATCAAATCCTTCCATTTCAGGTAACCCTGATAATTATCTGTAAAATTTTCTTGATAAGAAGAGACGTAATCTTAAAATGATCTTTATATTAAGTTTGTCTTCACCTCTAAATTGAATAAAATAAATATTTACAAAAAATGTGTGAATACTAGGACTAAAAGTTGGGATGTGTAAAAGTGTGTCAATTAGCGTGTCGTAGCGAGGTGTATAAGGATAGTCCGGTTAGGAGAGCACACGAATTAATAATTTCCATTTCTGCGGAGACGCGATTACAAATCTGCTTTTTGTTACACCTTTGTGATATCAGCATTTTTTATTAGTCAGTTACGAGTACTTTTCACCTGAGAGCGTTAGTTTTAATTATATCTAGTTGAAAAAGTGGCACCAATTATTCATTTTTAACCGTTTTTATTGTTATTGGTTTTTATATTAAAAAATAAAATATGCATGGGGAAACCTGTTTAGTAAATAATAAAAAAAAATTAGAGTGTTGACATATTTAACTAAGTGATTTCGAAACGGCTGCTGCCCTCAGAAATGTACTTAAATAGTCGAATGGCTTCAATTAATTACGTATTTAATCGTAATTAAGTTAATAGAAATGGGTTAGGGGGTTATTTTTTCCCTTCCTTCTATATATCTTTGTATATAATTTTTATTTTGTTAAACAAGTTTTACAACCGTAAAGTAGCCAGCTTTCACAATTATTTTATGGGCACATTAGGATGTTATTTATTATCACATAATTGCCATAAGTTTTGTAATTCGTAAAGATTTTTTTTGCATTTTAGGGCATATTAAAAAAACAGTAACTTAATGTTAAAAAATCTCTTTTATTTCGAATCTTAAAATATGTTCTCTTAATAAGCACTCCAAAAGCGGAAACAATATAGGATCAGGCATATGTGGGACGATACCCAGACTCGAGAAATCGATCAACCTGGAACTTCACTCTATCATATTTCAAGCTATATGCCATCATTAAACCTGCGCATGAAAGCATCGAAAGATCCTATTAAAATAAAACCATATACATACTTTCAGTCAGCCAAGCAGCTCTGAAGGCTATCAACTCTAATGCTATCAGGTCAAAGCTAGTGCTATACTGTGTACAAATACTCAAAACCCTTGCAATACACAACAGGGTCACACTTATGTGGGCCCAGGCTACTCAGGCATTGATGGCAACGAAAAATCAAACGAGCTGGCCAAGAAAGGTGCTAGCATGACTATGATAGGCTAAAAGCTAAAAGCACTACCAGCAGACTGCTAAAAATCTGAGCTAATTTAATTACGGTAAAATTGAATGTGTTCAACCTTAATTAAATACGTTCGAGTAGGTGCGTTAGGGAGTACGTTAAGTAGGTATCATAAATTTATGGTTTGTAAAGGTTTATGGTTGTTTATGGTTTGGTCTAATTAAATATATTCCAGATTAAAGAAGTAAAATAAATTTTGGCCAAAGGCACTTAAATTTTCTAACACAAAAATTGTACAACAAGATAAAATATGCAGGAATCTTCGAAAGCAATGAATCATTCCAAAGGAAAAAATAACTATAAAAATTAGGAAGAGTAGCTC
Organism: Neomicropteryx cornuta; assembly: GCA_020383195.1. NCBI lineage: Eukaryota > Metazoa > Arthropoda > Insecta > Lepidoptera > Micropterigidae > Neomicropteryx > Neomicropteryx cornuta. The sequence continues at coordinate 3,843,356 of JAHKQU010000024.1, forward strand.
CTTCAACTGGTAAGGAAAGAAAGAAAATCTTAATACACGGTACCAAGACGTTTAATTATTAGATAGAATATCTTCCTTAGAACAGGCGATAGCCTGGTTAGATAAGACATTTTGCATTATAATATTATTTTTATATAATTTGCAAATATAAATAAATACATAAATAGTTAAAATTCTATGAAAAAAAAAACATAATTATGTAGCAATATATTATAATTATATATGTACCGTCTCTCCTTTTTAATGTTATAATTTATTAATATACTATAAACATAACGAAATTGTATGTCGTCTAACTCGGATGTTTATACTTTAAAAGAACTATGCTATTATATAAACATCTACCTTAGGCATAGCCCAGTTAGGTAGAACATTGCATTATACAAAAAAATATGTTTAAAATTACTGTCTATAAAATAAGTCACCCGTAGCAGTCTCATAAACCAACCCACCTTACTCATTTCATGCAATTATTTTTCAATTCATTCTTGCGTATCAATCAATCAATCAAAAATTGTATTACCTATATTTTGAAATTGCATAGACAAAGTTTCCTATAAATATTTTTTAACCGCGTTTAACAAAAGTAATTTAAATCTAAGTTTAGAGGAACAGAATACATTAAATTTGCTGTAGTATTTATTGATTCATTTCGTCATTTATTTATTTACATGCACTCTTATAATATATAACAGCAAAATAGTGATTACTCAATAAATAATTGCTTATACGTACTTAATTGTAATTTATAATCACGTGTTATGGATTAACTTTGTGCATCACCTTAATAGCACAATGTGCTGTTCCAAGGAGACGCCAATCATTTGTAGAAGTAGTTTAGGATTTTGACGTAAGCTACGGGACTTCTTAACATTTAATATTTTCTCAATAAATTATAATATAATACCTATAAATATATAATATAAATATAGTAAATAACCTACCTATATATAAGTAAATATACATATAAATACTACATACACATATATTTTATTATTTAAATACAATAGAAACACTAAAACTATTTCATACAAGAACGCCTTCTACATCATTATTATCTGTTTAAATAACAATTCAGAATTTTGAACTCCCTTTTCAAGTAACCATTTAGTTAATACACTAGACCTAATTTTCATATTTTTAGGATGATTTTTTGGATGATATAAAAATATTTTAAATATTTATGAGAAGTAAAAAAAGCTAAAAATACTGGAAAAAGACACTTTTGTAAATAAGCCGACGAAAGATTAATATTTATGTTAACTTTTTCCACAAACTCATGTTAAATATTTTTATTACAAAATATAAATCTCGTCATTAATCACTGAAATGTGCACAATTGAATTTTTTATCCTCGAAAACTTCACAATTTTCGAAGAGCGATCGTCCGAAACTCGAACCGGCAAAACACGCGTCGAGCTTTACCCCGCCCTGGCAACGGACACGACGACGGCTCCCGCCCTATCCAGCCGCCCGCCGTACACTGAGATGCGTCTTTCGCGTGCGAATGTTTCGGCAGCGATATTCGTTTGTAACAGTTGCTACCTAGTACCTACCTGGTATTGTAATAATACAAACATAGCGTAGATATTTTATAATAAGTTTCTTCACACATAACTAATGCTATATGTTTTGAACAGATAAACGTACCATATTTCGCGCAAACCTCATTTTACGCTTACCCACAACTGCGTCGCGTAAAGTAACACCTGTACTATGAGTAGAATAATGCTCAAACTAGGTAACCGAAGTCACAAAGGTGAAACCTATGCTAGCAGCATATTGGAGCGGAGAAATGCAAACTTGAAATAAATAATTCATTACTAAAATTCGAACAGGAAGCCCGCGAAAAAATTAAACATGGGATTTCCCAGACAAAAAAAAATTTAACATAACTATTTTTATTATTTCGAATTTTAAAATTGCGTCTCCGTCAGGACCTAGTATTTTTCATGTAGATTCGCGCTGAAATCATTGAAATCTGACATCACAAACATTTCACTATTGGAGTCAAATCATGGGACCGTAATCCGTATGATACGTAGGTATGTAGATATTAGATTATAGAAAAAAACCGGTAGAAGATTTCTTTTTTCAGTGATCGATACCGGTTTTTTCGATAATTATATATCATTTTACTTTGTTGTTACTAACAATTTTTATCAGTTATTGTTGTGTAACCACCTAGGTGGTGTAAATTTCAATTCGAATGCAAATCGAATTCGCGTCATTTCAGATTTAAAATCAAGTTTTGTTCTTAGAATACGCGGAACCAGCCGTTGTGAGGAAACAGTTTTATTGAAATGCAATCACTCTCCAACGCGGATGTTTACACATCCCAACTCACATATTTTTGAAGTTATACTTCTTTGCGGCCATTGTACTCATTGGGATGGGATGTTGATCGAGAAACCGCGTCACGCGTTAGGAGTAAAATCCGTAGAGTGACGTTTATACGTTCTCTACCAAAGATACCCCAAGAATCCCGGTAGGTCAGTGGTTAACGCACTCGTCTCCCACGCTAGAGTCCCTGGTTCGATCCCCGGCTGGGATTTTTTTTTTTCACAAATTATACGAAAGTATACTAATATACGAACTTAATAATGATAATGTATAGGTGTATAGTATAATAATGAAGTGACTTATAATAATATATTGAACAACAGAGGAAAATGTCTTTTATATCATTTATATATCTTGTCTGTGTGTGTGAGTGGGTGTGTGCGAATGGCCAAAGAAGTATAACTTCCACCGTCTGTCTGGTTATAAGGGTTTAATTTTCTACGATATCTCGATAGAATATATATTTAATAATCAGTGATTCAACGCCAGCGGCAGCCCTTAAAGTTTAAGTGTTGTATCGTCATTTTAAACAGGTAACTAACCCGGTAACCGGTACTAGTACCCGGATACTAGTAAGTATCGCGCGTGGGCGGGCGACCAGTTCGTACGAGTCGGCCGCCCGACGTTGAAACTTTTATATCACAAGCGCCGGTTATTGTTATTATTCTTTCGGGAGATCATTAAAATGGATTCAAAATAGAGCAATATGTCAAGCTGGGCGGGCGGCGCGGGCGGGCGGAGTCTGCAGAATGCGGATTGGGTCCGGGGAAGATTCATCTCGTTCAGTCGGGCAGCGCAGCGCTCACTCGATGATATTTCGAAAGTATTATATAAATGCTGGAATCATTGAAGACTAAAAAAGAATTGTGTCTTTATACTTTTAGTGTTAAAGTATAAAATAAAATGTTTTCACGAATATCATATACTAAAATGTCGATTTATTTTTTGTAAAAATGTCCTATTTTGATTAAAAGTTCCATAATTTTAGATTCCTGGCTAAATTGGTAGGGATGAATCTAAACTTATGATACTAAAATTATTTTTGATTTAGGCTAAAAGAAAAAGTATTTTTTAAAAAAAGCAAATGTGAACATTGCCTTAATTTGACACTAGAAATCAGTGACATAATCATGGTCTAAAATATAAATATAAAAAAACAATAGTAGAATGTCGTACAAAATTTAGATCCAAACTTTAACAATTAATTACCAATGTTAACCATAACCATATGTAATTGTAACTTTATGTAACAATCGTAACCAATTGTTACTTCAAGTTCATACTTTTAGTGTTTATATGTATATAGAATATTATTATAACATTCACACTATTATCACTTATAAATTAGATCCTTATAGTTCGTTCTGTTAAAAGTATATGTTAAATTGGAGATGCCTGTAGTCGGCTTAAGTTGTTAATTATTGTATTTCTATATAACTGTCAATATGTAAGCATACTATAAGCATTTTATATACAAATAAATAAAATAAATTATACAAAACCGTAGATTTTGTGATAATGTGTACAAATATTATTTGTATCTATAGTTTTAGTGTTAAAGTATATTGTTTAAGAAAAAAAAAATACTTACTAACACACAGTTAGACGTTATTTAGGTCTTTCTATGATATAAATATGAAACTTATATTAAAGGGTGCAGAAATTTTAGTTGTCGTTATAGATCAAAGGATATCGGCGAATATAAATACAACCCGTATACAGAAACTAATTTTAATTACTAAATACATTTTCTTTTGTAAATACATATAAATGGCCAGTAAAATTGTTTGGTTCGTTTCCCCGAATAATCCAAAATAAAAATATGTTAATTAAAACAATGCGCTATGATTGCGTTTTCATGCAACGTCCAAGGCAGGCAAGCAAGCGTATAAGTAAACGTGGAAAATGTACGCTACGAGGCTTAGAAGGGACAGAAGAAGGTGTTTGCACTCACGGCCCGTGTAGCCGAACTCGTCCTCCAACTCGGGGTCCGCGTCCCTCTCTTCTTTGCTCCTCTTGGCGGCGGCTGCACTGGCTCTGTCGATCTGCAAAAAATACCCTTTTGAATATCCTTTTCTAAAGCCGGTCACAGACGTGTGCGCAAATATTTGCTTAGAGCTTCTACAAAGTAACCACTGTAGAGAATCCAACGAATTACTAGATTGACAGATTTTTTTATTGCATTAAACAAACACAAACTATCAACTTCACAGAATGTATCATTCTGTGAAGTCACCTTTCGGAATTAGACATTTTTAATTTTTTTTTTTTTAAAATAATTGCTATGACCTAGGTCATATACAATTATTTTGGGCCCTACTCAACTAGGCCAAATGTGCCTGTACTCGAGTCAGGGGAGATGGTGGTAATGAAGTTAAAAACGGTATGACCATGTGCGGAATCGAACCTGCGACCTTTGGGCCAATAGGCGAACGCCTTAACCACTAAACTACCACGATCTGAAAATTGTACTTTGAATTAATTCACAAACGAGATAAGTAAAATATACACATTTCAAACAGGTAATTAGAAGGTAAAAGTCCTAAATATTTATGTTTATCATAATAGCTCTAACTAAATCCATATTCTAATTAATAAATATTTTTATCAGTGTCAATATACAAAACTAAACTATTTTATTTACGTTTCACATTTATTTTCCTTTTTTGTGTAATCGTTCTAGGTGAACCTAACTTTCAATTCAATTGTTAAACAGTGGATTCATCTAATTGACCAAATGAATAACTATGTATTTGCTGTTTTATAAATTAAGTAACGCTGTATATATTAAACGCCTAACGCCTAAAATATATACCTTTAGGCCTTTTAGTAACGCCTAAAATATATTAAATAAATAAATAAACAAGAATGTCTATTTACAAGAATATTTGCGCACACATCAAAGTTTCAACTGTCAAGTAAGTGTGCATTCGACGTAATGAATCGCTTAATAATACAATACGAACACTTGGTCTTGTTTCTCGCTCATGTGAATGTAATTTTTTTTTGCGTTATTTTTGTGTCCCATTTCCCACCCGTTCAGTTGTATCTTGTTATTTTTATAATTAAAATTGTACTCTGGCACACAACCTAAATTTAAGGACTAATAACTATATTAGAAGAAACATTAGAACACTTTTAAACGAGTGTTTGCTCTTTACGGTCCCGAACACGTGCGCAGTTGACAAATATTTCTAAAAACATTTGCCAAAATATTTGCAAGCGTGTCTGTGACCGGCTTAATACAGCACGCGAAAACACTAAATAAAACTAATGCCTGTACCAAACTATATACCTGTGTACTTTTCAACGTATTATTGAAATACAATAATAATTTTGAGAAAAGTGGAAGAACTAAGGCTATAACATTATCTAGAGAATGCCTAGACAAAATATGTAATAAGGAGTAAGGTAATATGTACTAAATAACAATTTTTTTTTTAATGGACAATTTGTCACGCTTCAAACAGACATAGATAGCTTCATAGATACGATGTGTAAACGCGAGAGTCATTTCAGTTTTTTTATTATTTTAAATACTAATTTATTTTAAATATTAGTTTCTCGAGTTTTTGATGATTAATAATTTTGGAGAGCAAATAAAGATGGTCGATCCAAACGTAAGCTATATTTTAAATTCGAGAGGGCACCGAGCCTCATAGTCGCTTGTGATAAGTGTACTTATTTATATAGATAGAGCATTTTTATTTTACTGTGATATACTGGTAGTAACATCGACTATTAATGATGAAACTAAAGATGTGTAATATTTTAATGAAACTAAGGAATTTTAGTCACATTTTTTTAGCTGCGCATAATTTTATCAATCGAAGTTAGTGGTTGTATTATTCTTCAGAAACATATTGAGTGATGTATTACATATTCATTATTACCAAATTCTACAGCCGTCTAAGTATTTGGAATTACCTCAACTCCGGCGTCCGAGTAGGTCCTTCCCTCCAGATTCCTCCGGTCTTCCTCGTCATCTTCGTCCTCGCTATCTTCGTCGTCGGAAAAGGCCTCCTTCTGTTTGTCGGGATCCGGAGACTGAAGATCAGACGCGGGATCGTCTCTTGGCGTTTGCGAATTGTCAGCATCGAAGTGCTCGGTTACTTCCGATTCGTTTGTAACAGTTATCTGCCGGTAACATACGAACATTAATAATATACCATTTTGTAGTGTAGTCTATATTGAACGAAACAGCTTTGTGGTAAACAAAAACGTCTCACTATTACCTGTCAACAGTCCCGAGCCAAATGGTTGACTCGCGCCTATCGCCCTAGCTGAATGCCAACGAATACTAAAAACTTCCCATTGTGAATTTCCATCGCCAAAGACGGTGAAATAATCGAATTGCGAGGCATCGAAATACCGATAGATGGACATAACGAAACAGTATATTGTCCCATCCATGCCAAGGTCAACATTTGTACTAAAGGTGACTTTAACATACTCACTACTCTGTGAATGTGAAACAAAAAAATGGAAAAAGTAACAAACTCCATCATTTGACGTGACACTCTATGTGTCTAGTGAAGAAATTCATTGAAAATTCCTTTTTAATAGAATTAGTTATAGTTTTTTTTATATAGGGTGATTTTTTTAGAGGCGTGGTTTTCAAGAAGAGATAAAACGCATATAATTTGATGTTATGGCTAAGAATTTAGTTTTATTATAAAGATAAGGGTTTGCCATTATGTTTTTAAAATGATTTCGGGTAAGTGGTCGCCGCGGCTGCCTCGAACAAATTCCAGCCGAGAGGCCCAATTTTCAACCACTTTTTGCAGCAAGTTGTCAAGCAAGTATGTCAGCAATAACGCGCCGAATATTCTCTTCCAAGGCGTTAATCGTGTCCGGCTTATCTGCGTAGACAAGCGACTTCACATAACCCCACAAAAAATAGTCCAGCGGTGTTAAATCGCACGATCTTGGAGGCCACGCCACAGGCCCACGACGCGATTTTACTTTATTTTAGAGTGATTTTAAAAAAAATTAGAGTGATTTTTTCTAAATTTACACTATTTACAAACGTTGTTCAGGAGTAAGTCTATTCATTATGAAATGGCAAACCAAACTGAGCATAAATCAAGTGACAGCTGTCAAAAACACCAACTACGAAAAAAGTAGTGCCAGATTAAAAACCACGCCTCTAAAATAAACAACCTGTGGACGCTGTTACTCTTTTTTTTATCTTTTTTCAAATGCTAAAGTGCTTAAAGATATGTATGTTTTCAATGGGAGCGATGAATGTTCCCGAAACTCCTAACTAGGCGAAAGTCTGTACTAAGGAAGGCAGTTTCGATGAAGCCAAAAATAATTATTCTAATCATGTGACATTGCTACTCTTATTTTAACTACTAATAAGAAATTAAATTGTTGTTATATTGTCCTACGTCCATATTTCGTATTATAAATGACAGCGCTCAATTGTGAATCGGGTTAAATGTGTTTGATTCTAAGCAGAATCACAAACTCACTGTTACCTTTGATCGTACACCCATCATCATCCCCTGCAAGTTTTATTCAAATTGGCAACTTTGGCGAATGAAATATGAGCTGGAAGTTATGTAAAAAATGTTCTACTCTATTTGGTTAAAATTGCACATTGGTGACTTTAGGGGACGGAATGGTCTGGTTGAAACGTGGTAGTACCTGAATATCAGTCGTGGGTGTCGACGGTGCCCTGCCCTTTTTGATACTGGTTCCCGGTGGCCTTTTTTGTGGGTATATATCACTTGAACTATCATCTTGATCGTCGCTGATATCCGTATTCTAAAAAAAATAATTAATTATTTTACCGGACCCATTCAGGCGTCGAAGAAAGTTGCTGTCAATTTTGTGTTCCTACAAAAAGTGCATTCTATATTTTGTTTTTCAAATGGAGGTTTATAGTATAACCATTTTACTAAAATGCCCAATGCAAAATAATCTACAGGGTGTATTTTTATTCACTTTTCAACATTTTCATTTTGAAACAGACTGGCGTGAAATAGTTTTTTTTTTACGATTTAGTGCAAGTACATCAACCTCACTGAATTTGGTATATTCAATTCGTGACGTTTCTGTCCTTTGTACTATTTCGGATACGAGGATGGGAGCGTATTCTCACCCAGGCTTGCAGACTTTGGACGGTGAGCGAGACCACGTCGCCAGCGGCTCTAATCAGCTGGACGGCCCTCTCGTGAGGGGCCGTCCTGACGCAGACCCCGTCCACTTCCAGGATTCTGTCACCCACCTGCAGAACAAAGGAAACATTACTTTTGCTCAATATAGACGAACTGGCTAAAAATCTCTCGTTAGGACAATTAGGGTGGAAAATCCCTCTCGATACGCCGGCAGGCGGAGGTAGATTTCACGGGATCAAAGTAGGGCAAGGCGAACTCCAATGGTATTCCCCTCAACCCGCTCCGCCGCGCCGTACTTACCCTTGCGCAGCGAGAGTGCGTATACTGTATACCCTTTATACTCCGCCGTGAGGGTTGCTCATACCAAAAATTGTTTCAAACAAAAGTTGTAGGGAAATTATAAGCTTACAATTATAATTTTAAACTGATTTGATCCGGTATAATTTTTTGATATTTCAAAAAATAATTCTCCCCACCCCTAGGACCAATGGTTGGTGCTAGGGGTGGGGAAATTGTCGTATCTAAGGAATAAAATAAAATGTATATTAAATCGATGTACTACGTCATAGTAAAATTTCACCTATCGATAAACCACCCCCATTCCCGCCCTCCTGGACTGATTTTTCCCATTATCGAACTTGACCCGATTTTGTAGCCTTAAATTTTATCTAACAATTTGAAAGTGATTAGTTTAAAATTACTGCAGTTATCGTATCCACAAGAAAGTGATATAGATAGATAGATAGAAAATTGAGGGAGGTTTTGGTTTCTAAGAGATCCATGACATGGTAGCTTTCCTAAAGAAATCTATTTAAAACCTGTGCCATCATTCGAACACCGCTCACATACATACACATTAGCCCACACATATATTCTACACACTAATATACCCACAAATTACAACTCACATATCATAAAATGGTGTAACTTGACAAACGACTTTTTTTTATAATATTGTGCACTCAAAAGTTGATTCTCTATTCTTACTGAGTACGCCACAAGTTCCTCATAGATGACACAACAAACAAACTGCCAGGCTTCCATCTGCCCAGAAAAACATGGTGTCATTGAGTACGGGCGAAGCGGAGAAGTGCTTAACAAATGGGGTGTCACCTTCCCCATCATGTGATTGCAGTGCCCCAGTTCAATCGGTCGAACACATTGTGAACGAATGTTCACGTCGAGGTCTCGCTGGAGGGCTGAAAGAACTGCACCATTTAACCCCTGATGCTGAAAATTAGCTGCACGAGCTGGACCTAGACATCTAGCCCACGAAATGCCTCAAATAAATACATATACTTTTTTGATTATTTTAAATCTTGCATTTTACATACTGACTATTTACATTTTTGACTATTTAAAATTTATATTTAATTGATCCATACGAAAGAAGAACTGTGTGAAATCTCTTTTCGACTGCTCGCGCACTCCTTACCTGTTTAAATTGCCTAAATGTAACTCAAGTTACGCACAGAATGCTGTGTTTAATAGAATTCAGGATACTTATAATAAAAAGTTCGAAAGCATCTTAGCCGTAACCGATTTATTAAGGCTGGCTGCGATTTTGTGTACAACTATTGGCCACCTTTTCTTTCTGAAATCATTAAATACCTTTATTACTTTGCGATGTGCGATTTGCGATCACTTTGCATGCCATTCCACACTTTATTCACACTCACAGTTATTCACGGTTCTCTCACACTCATTTCATGACTTTTTAAATGTATAAAACACGATAATAATCTGTTAATCTGGGAATTATACTTGACGGCCATATGTTATGTATAATATTAATTGTAATCATGTCCCATTACGCTGTTTATAATTATTTCAATAAATAAATAAATATAAATATTGATGCCAGTTTAAGTTCTTGTGTTCTGTTCTGTGAAACATATATGTTAAATTTAAGATGCCTGTAGTCGGGTACGTTTATGTATAGCTGTACGCATTTCTAAGAATTAAATAAATAAATATATGAGCGAGATCTTACGTGTAGCAATCCACTCCTTCCAGCTGGACTGTCGGGAACAACATTCTTGATGAATATCCCGACGATCCCATCTTTGCTCACCTCGCCAGCATCAGTTATCTGGTCCACCTGCAACCAAGGCCCCAGAATGACAAACAGATCTGGAACTAAGATGTATAGAGATTGTTGCTTCTTAAATATCTTAAGTTGAGTTAATATCTTCTATTTAGACGTTAACGTCATTCGTCACTTTAAGATCATCTTTTACTTGATTATATTTCAGCAAATAAAACAAAAATAAATTAAAAATAAAAATACACTTATAAAATAATTTTCTTTTATAACAAAATTTAAAATCTTCTGGGAATTTGACTACTTGTAAAAAACGAATTTCTCGTTGGCTACTTGAGCTCTGTAGAAAGCACACAGAAATGTTAATTAATTACATACCGCAATAAACTTCTTTGTTGGGAATATACCAATTTGTACACTGTAGTACATATTTATAAATATCAGGAATACTCGAATTTTCATATTAGGTATTTTATTTCATATGTAATAATAGTTTATTATTTGATTAATACGTTTAAAATATGTCATATCTAATCTTTAACAATAATATCTATTTATGAGTATGTATATGTATAATTATTGCTATATTATATCATATTATTATACCAAAAATTCAAATTATGTATACTATAGTGAGTTTTATAAAACAATATAATTGTTCGTTCTTCGACCTGAAACATTTAATAATCTACAAAAAATAAAGCCTACCTTAGTACGGGCGCTGCCTTCTTAATAAGAGTTTTTAGTACATATGTTTGTGTACTTTAAAAACCAATAAATAAATTATTATTATTTAGGTGCTTAATGCACTTTAAAATTTCGTGTCTGCGAGGTTGACCGTTGAGGAGTTCCTTCGTTTGGAGCCATTCCTGGGTGTGGAATCAGCTCATGCTTACCATAAAAATGCATTGTCATCGGAACTGAACCAACATGTCAAACGATTCTAATTCAGCTTGCAAAATTTGACCTAAACGGACATACAAACATTGCAACTGTAAAAACTAAATAAAACGGTGCCTCAAAAACAGGAAGATTTTCACAAAATTAAAACCAGTCTCCTCGTTCAGACGCATCAGCTCGCATCGTGAACACTCGTTCGAGCGTCACAGCCACGAGCGTGACGCGACGACCAAATCGCAATCGTGTCAATGGTGTTGTTACCTTCCCGCCGACAATGCTGACGCCAAGGGCTGAATCTGGTTTTCTTCGTATTTCGACCTTCCTGGCGGATCCCCATCTCCTAGCGATGGTGCCCTCCTCCAGATCCTCGGAGGCACTCTTATTGCCCTCGTTGACCATGGACACTGTCATCGCGCGGTCTTCGCTCGGACTGAGGACAAAATGACACTCTACATACTTGAATGCTACAAAAATGCGAATTTTGCAGGTTTTCAAGGGGAGATTTCCGCAAGTGATATGAGAAATCTAGTCTATTTAAATAAAAGTTAATTTATTATTCCAGGCAATTACTTAAGAAAATTTCTTTAAACATTATGTAAAAAAAAGGGATTAACTCAGGCGATTTAAGATATATGGAATAACAAGCGCGTAGTCTTGAATCATTGTATTTCATCTAAATGCTTCTAGAAAGAAAAACACTCTGTGACGTTATAGGAAATTTATATTATATTTTTCAATTACTTATTACAGGATGTTCCGAGACTATTTCCGAAGACTTAAGAGGGTGTTTATGTACCCTATTACGTGTGAGGAATCGAATAAAAAAAAATTGAAAATAATTCATGCCCAAATTCATTATCAAAGCGCTCGTGTAAATTTCCTTTTTGCTCGCAGGCGCTCGGCCAAGGCCGGTCAATGCTCGCTAAATACCGAACTTATGACAGGAGCGATTTCATATTATCACAAATGTTTATAATTTTTTTACTCGGAAAATATGATGAATTTTGACATAAGGTCGAAACAAATCATGTTCGAAGTCGCTTGGTTAATTAACTAGTGTAACGTTTCGTTGCGCGTTCCTTCGAAAGTCACTCTACTCTGTGTAGAGAAAGAAGTTTTTTTTTACCGTTGTTCCAAGACCGTTCCTGATAAAATATCCAGCTTATTGGCCCTGCGATTGCAAACATGATTTGTTTTGACCTCATATCCAAATTCGTCGTGGTTTCCGAGTAAAAAATTTGTATACTTTAGTTATAAGTTTGGTCGCTGCGAGGCCGCACCGGGAATGGTCTTGAACGCGTTGTATAGTTTCTAACTCGTAATAAAGAACATAAACAGCCCCTTAAGTCTAACAATCAATGGTAGGCTATTGTCCGCATGTCAGTTCATGTGTGAATGATTTATGAAGAGCAGAATGCTGTGTGTGTTTTTCGTATTATTAATTAAACTGCCGCCCGACCGAGCGTTACAGAATCCAATCAACCCGACAAAGGTCGCAAATTAATGCCACTGCGAACTACCCGCTGCAGTTATTGCCCCGATTTCTTTTTTTTATACGTATTTTTAATACCTGCATAAATGCAGTTAAAGGTGTTACTTTCATGACATGTGGCAATCAAAAGCAGTGTGTTGTAATTTCTCGATTGAATTAGCGCCTTAAGTGAACAGAGGTGCCAATTTCCTTAAGACGCATTTTATGCCCAAATATTATTCAATCGTGACATTATAAAGCATTGGCTTTTGACAGATAGTTGCCGCGGCGTGCGAGCCACGCCTCGTCAAAATATAATATATCGAAATTTAGTAACTTTTAATTATCTCTAAAATAAGAATACAATTTAAAAATTCTTATTTTATTATTAAATTATTTATTTTGCCTACAATACGCACCATTTTTAGGGTAAATCGTATACTGCATTATCGAACGCGAAGCGAAAAATAAAAGTGAACATATTTTTTTATTTAATTTATATTTCAAAAACGAAAATCAATTTCAAAAATCAGCCTCCCAGAAGTACAAGATAAGTCTTCAATTTAGGTAATACTATAAACCACTCGCCTAAATACTTAGTGGTTAAGGAGTGGTACATAACCAAAAATATGGGTGTTTTCAAGTTTTTCTAATATTATCCCTTAACTGCGCCTTAAGAATTAATCTGGGTTGCAGAAGTAAATTGTCAATATTAAAATGCAACGTCGACCGTAATAAAGGTGCCTAGAATAAACCATCCCTCCGAGAGTGATTTTTTGTTGCCCAAATACAAATTCAAGGGTATTTAATCGAATATATATTTTTTTTATTTCATCATTTTTTTAAATCATACAATATTATTCAATATATTTTTTCCGCTTACGTATTTCTCTATTAAATTACATACTATACAGGTTGTATTTTTATTCGAAATGTTTCCCATTTACTAGAAAAACTTATTCATAATTCAATCGAAATCGTTTTAATGTTTGAGAACAAGTTAAGCGCCTGGTCGCGGAGAGAAGCGAGACGGGGCAAGGCGCTTGACCGCGCTGTGCACGATTTTCGAAAACAATAAGCTGTAATAATATTATAACCAAATTATTTTGATATGATTTTTTTTTCTTTTCGTGTAATTGATTCAGTTCAGTTCAAAGGCACCATAAGTGACGTTTATTGTTCATCAGATAACAGTACAAAGAAAATATATCTTGTCCTGCCAGAGCCTGGAGGGCTCATCTGGCAGAAACTCAATTTAGATTATATTTTATTCTTAAAGCTGCTTATAGTATATCCTATCCTAGTAGATGAAACCACTAAAATAACCAAAGTAAAATGTTGTCTCAGAATCTTAAGAAATGGCTGATAAATGTGTGTGTGTGTGTATATATATTAAATGTTTTTATCTATATATAGTTATATTAAAAAAACCTTAAGTCAATAATATTAATTGAATATTGGATATTTTAATAAATAAATAAATAAATTTGAGTACTGGGGCGAGTCACAAAGTAACATAAAATATTAGTAATAAATTGTTTTAAATTATTTTATGAAGATGTATTTTTAAATGATGATACTTAAAAAAGTTGTATTTTTCTCATTGACAGTAAACAGAGATGTCGTTTATTTATTTATTTATGTATCTTTATTGGAGAAACCAACAATTTTACACAGTACATACAAAAAAAATACATTTTATGGATCGATAAAAAACTATGTAAAACTAAAATAGGTTTATGTACCGAAGAAGACTTTTGGTGGATCGGTTTTTTATTATCTTCTAAAGGTTTATTTTAAAATAGGTGTTCTTAAGATGTATTGTTTTGGTTTATAGTATTATTTGTATTGGCAATAGGATTGTGATATTTTGAATATACGATTAAATACCTCACCACACAGAAGCTGTTGTAGTTGAAATCATCAAAACAAACAAAACATACCTATAGGTATTGGATGATATTCAATTACATCGGCTTGGAATTTAGTAGATGCGGGCTTCCATTGTTCTAACCGCGGTTGTACGCGAAGCCTTTGAAACGCACAGTCGCACGAAATATACCTAACAGGTAAGCAGAACGCTCCAAAATCGTAACCCTCGACCTGAAACCCGGCAGTGATATTGGGTTACAGTTATCACATCAAAAGCATTACATGGGTATGTGCGCAAGTACTAAAATGGTATTGTATTTAGTATACAATTACAAAATTAAAATATATATCTACTTGTCTCTGCGACAGTTTAAACCAGGGATCCCCAAAGTGGTCGATACAAACGAAAACTGATTTTGGGGGTGACGAGGTCTAAAAATCGACCCCTATTAATTAACACAATTTCTCAGTTGCAACGAACGCGAAGATTTAAGGCTGCAACTCACCAATATTGAACCGGATTTAGCTAGATTGGTAGAAATTCACCAGGTTCATCCATCGCACTGATTTTTTTTTTATTTTTTTATCTTTACTTTGTGATTTTAATGTTTTTTTTTTCAATAAATAAACCGACTCAAGTATTTTTACGTAATTTATATTAATAATTATTAATTACACTTGATATTTACTGAATTTTATCTCTATTTGTTTCGTTAAATTTTGATGAGAAAATGATTATTAAATTTAATATTAAAGTCAAATTTACTACCTTAACCAACCAAAAAGTTTTTAAATTGGTAAGTATTTTGAATAAATAGGATAAAAATTAGAGATAGGATTTTCAAAGTAACTTGGCTATAGAGGTCTGAGGTATCAGTTCATTTTGGAAAAATGGTCTCTTGCCCAAAATAGTTTGGGAATCCCCGGCTAGTTTGGGAATTTATTGAGTGTATTTGACATATTGTTTACATTGTACCTGTTAATAAATAAATAACTCGCATGTAACATTTGTGTTTATTGTGGAATGATAGTACATTGGATTTACCACCTTTAGGGCTTCGCACAACAGACCGTAATTGTCTGTGAGCATTGTTGAACATCAACGTGAGCGACCTTAATGGTGATTAGGTGACAGGGTTATCCATGATGATGATTCAGGGCTTGAACAATGATTTTCCAGCCAGTTTACAATTAAGATCAATCATGTATGGGACCAAACTTCATCGAAGGCGACTTGTAAATTCAACTCAAATCCATTTTGATCAACCAATTTTTACATTGCTTTAGATCTGGCATTTTTCCCATTAAATTCCCTAACTTCAGTAATATAATTAGAAGTATATTTTTAAAAATTGACAATCGCAATATAATAAATAAAATAAAGTAAACTACACACTGAAACTAGGTAGGTTTAGGAAAATAAAAATATTTAATTACTTACATATTATTTTATGTTTTCATTTATTTATACATGCATACACCATAATATGGCACTCATTACACACTAGTCCGATTACATCATTATATGACGCACAAACAATTACATGATAGCTAAAAAAAACATAATAAATTCCACATCATCAAATTATATATATATAGGGGGCAATTCCCCCCCCCCCCTCCCCCCGAGACAAATAAAAATAAGAAGCGTGTGTTGTCACATCACTCTCAACGTAAAGGAAAAAAACATTATTTATTTATTTATTTAGAAAGTACATAACAGCGATACAGGAAGACAATTCTCCAACACTACATTTACATGGCCAAAAAAATGTACCAAACATGAAAATGGTTGACAACAACAAATTAAAATTAAACTTAAATAATGTGTACTGTGTGCGAAGTGTGGTGCCATTTGTAACAGGGACATGTTTGTTCGCGCGCGCACGCGTTTGTGTGTGTGCGTATGTATGTGGCGCGTGTGTGTGATGTGTCAGGGTGTGTGTGTATTGGAATAACACAATAAATGAATTGAACGAATCTATCTAACTAAGCAAGTGTCTGTAAAAGAATAAATTTATTGTAATAGTGAGCAAGTGTCACTGTACGGTTTAAGATTTGTTTTTTTTTTTGGATGCTGCATTAATAAACGGATACAGAAATTAAATGTTATAGGTAATTTGAAACATTTACCTAATATTACAATATAGTATAATTAATATATTTTAAATACATTAAATACTATACATAGACATATTACGCACGAAGTAATATTGACACAAAATGCGAGAACGCTATTGCGTTATAACTAACAAATATTATACTTTAATTACCATTTCGAAATGTAACGATAAACCTAGCGAATATTTTTAGTAGGGAATACGTATTCATACACCCGTGCAACATATTACGATCGCTGAAGCGATGCCTTCAAGCGCCCCACTCTAGCAAGATGGCCCAAGAGTGGGGTTACAGCGTTTATGTACAGTTCGGCATGAGTGTCACTCTATCTCGCATAAAGAAGTTCCACTTCAGCAAGTGGGACGGGAATGTATGCATCAACGACAGGCTGACCAACATTACCCGTAGGTATGAAACCCTATAACACTATGTTTGCATTCAAGCTGAAGCCAGATACAATTTACCTCGACAGCTGCGTAAGTCCGAAACGTCAAACCATCCAAGATGGCGGCCGAGTTCCGAACGTCAAACTTTGACAGCTAACCAAAGATGGACGCCGGACTGTCGCCGCGGGGCGGCGTCGCGTGGCGTCGCTGGACAGACTGAATTTTAAAAAGGCGGCCTTCCATCGCGCGGCGCCGACTGCTAAGGGCGAGCGTAATTGTATTAAAGGATTTGCCGTCCCGTTGGGCACGTGTTGTCCGCCGGGATGGTGTGTACCTACCTTTATGTGGCGGCTTTAAATATTGAACGGGGCTGGTTTCACTATTTTTAAGTTTTATTTTGTGTGGTAAAAGAAAGAAACACGCAACTTGTGACCTTTACACACAACCTTCGAAAAACTTACAAACATGCCTCACAAACATAATAAATATCAATAATAAGGCCGATTAAAATGAAACATTACGGTGCCTAAAAAATGGAAAGAAAAAAATCACAAATATAATTCTTTGAGTCGGAAGATACTGCGCAAAAAGTTCCATGCGGGTAGAAACAAACTCAAAATGGCGGTATGCCCCCCTCCACTGCAGGCGACGCGCCACGGTGCTCACTTAGCGTTAAAAAATTCTTTCCTATGTATTGTTTATTTATTTATTTCATTTATTTTATTTCAGGAAACAACAGCTTTCATAGTTATTACAATAATCAAAAAAACAATTAAAACACAAAGCCAATAATAGTTTCCTTCAAACTTAAAAAAAATAGAAAACCCATTCGGGCGCGAGGCCGGGACCAGGAAGTAGGAGGGATTGGGATTTGGGGGTTGGGGACAATCACCAGAATATAATATGAAACACAATATAATATAAAATATAATAAATTCTACATATACATATGAATATAAATATACTACTCAAGGGATAGAGTAGACACTCTCTTGAATGCCGGGAAAGTAGTGTTAAATATATCAATGTCACTCAAAATGCTGTTGTAAAGCTTACATGCTCGATGTATATATGAATTCTGTGCATAATTCGTACTCCGTGACAGATGGAATGTCTCACACTGGCGAGTAGGTCTAGATGGAACCCTCAAATCTATGAGCCCCAGAAGATCAGAGCAGTCGATGTGAGCATTGACAATTTTATATAAAAGTAACATATCAGCTCGCGATCTTCTGACCTCAAGACTCTGGAGTCCGTAAAATTTGGCGCATTGAGCATAGTCAGGAAATTTCAAATAATACCGGAAATTTAAATTCCATGCTGCATTGGTGTTTGCATGCAGAACAAAGATTCAATGCTCAAATATATCCCCCCTTGATATATAGCCCCTTTATTTCGGTATCATTGAAGTTTCTATTATTTTTCTATTCTTCCAATAAATAAGAAAATTTATAGACGTGTTCACGTCAACATACTAAAAAAAATGTATGTGTAACTTGCATGAAAACTCAAGTTTACTCAAGAGCGGTTTACTTAACCGGTGACCCGAAAACGCTAGTAATATCGGCCCTCGATGACACAAACAGCAAAAACACGCGATATCTATAATGAAATTACAGCGCCTTCGCAAGTGACTTTCGAACACAGGAAATGCGCGTATAGGGCGGATGTAAAAATATATAGGGCCTTTATTTGAATATAACTATAATTGGTTCGTATAGATAGTTAAACTCGTATCATGTGTGTGACATTACTTTGTTTTCTGAACAAAATATATACACCCTGTCCCAAGACCATTCCTGATAAAAAATCCAGTTAATTGGCCCTTAAAAGGAATTTTACATGAGCGCTTTTTGATGAAATGAATAAATTTGGGCAAAAATTATTTTCGTATTTTTTTATACAATTTCATACGCCTAGCAGAGAACATTAACACTCCCATAATTCTTCAGGAATGTTCTTGGGACACCATTTACACTTTCCGTTGCGCGTGTGTGCGTGTGCGTTGGATCATTTTAGTAAGGCAGGGGTTGCAAACCTCACCAAAATAATATCTATTTAATTTTACTAATCTTTTAATTTTTTTGGTCGTATCCAGGCGACAATTCATCTAAATATCAAGTAACTGTTTTTAAATTATTGCAATATAACCACGCTGTTAAAAAATACTATCACCTGTAAATACCTAATCTACGCAATTGAAGTAATATTTTTCTAAGGTATAGAATCACCACAAAATCATAGCGACCAATTAAGTACATAAAATTTATGATTCGGTTATGATAATTTATATATTATATATGATCATTTGTGATATGTCATTTGTATATGCTCATTTGTATTCGTCCTACCCTTGAATACTGCTCATCAGTATGGGATCCTTACACTCAATGACTTAAAGACGAATTAGTAGCAGTTCAGGGAAAAGCAAGCCGGTATGTCTTTAGGCGTTTTAGTAGATATGATAGTCCATCTGAATTAATTTCAACTCTTAATTGGGAGCCACTAAGTAGACGGCGTTTCGAATTCAGGTTAACTAGTCTATATAAGACTGTGACGAATGAGGCTGCCTGCTCTCTAAGCCTCCTTATATTGGCCATAATGATCATCCTTCCAAGATAAAACCTATCTTGAGAAAACGGAACATTGGGTTCAATTCGTTTCTTTCCAGAACTATCCGCTAGTGGAATTCTCTTCATAGGTCAGTATTTGATCTTTTTCCTGGTTCCAAGGCTGTTTTTAAGCGTAGGCTGCGAGTTAAGCAATATTTTTGTTTCCTCTCCTACTAAACTCAAGAGTATCACCGGAGCTAGCTCCTAAATATTGTAATTACTTAATAATAATAATAAAATAAATATGATTAACGTTCGCCTGTTAATAAATGATAAGATTGAAAACTTTATTTCGATTAAATATATATTGATAATTTGATAAATAAATATGTAGAAACTAACATTGAGAGTCAACTCGGTCATTACTTCATAGAAACATGGAAATATTGTGACTCTCTTATTTGTTGATATAAAAGAAAAATAGTACTGGATATCGTTGTATGTAATAATTATCTAGGCTGACGTTAAATTAAATATTTAAATTTATACTTATTTTCACGTTAAAACTGCTAAAGGTAAGCAAATGACACAGTTTTTTTTGTCTCAAGTGTAAAATTTGTTTTTTTTTTGCCACTTAGCAGGTTTTGAAAAACTATGTCATTATATTTAAATGAGGTTCTAAGGGCTGTGAAACCCGTGGTGTCCAGTCGGCTGTGGGAGTAATTAAATAAATTAAAATAAAATCATTTTTAACAAAGAAAAGGTAATTTTAACCATACACTTTTAAACCCTCCTAGTTCGAATACACTGCGAATTTTTTTTAGCACACACGATATTGAATCCTAAATGTCAGCCGGGCGCTAATTCGATTTGACATATTTTGTATGCTGTTATCAGATATCTGACTCTGGCGTTACTGACAGAAAAATGTCAAATCGAAATTCACAACACCTGGGATCAGCGCCAGGAGTTAGCGTCTTAAAAAAACGTATATACACGTCAAAAAATTAAAAAAAAATCTGGATATATAGCGTCTAGTACGGACGGCGGATAATATTAAAGCGGCAATGATCTGTGTTAACGGGGTGCTTCTTAAATATCACGTAGATTATTGCGTTTTTGAACGAGGACAGGACAATATTTTCAAACGACAAAAGCTAATCAGCGATACGGTAAAACTGACGTGCACTCAATGCGGCCAATTGATAAAATGGCTCCCTTGTCAGATGATCAACCGCTCTTAGGAGAATTGGATAAGGACACTGTCTGATGGAGGCAAGGCGGACCTTGGCCCGGAGCGTGGTAGACGCCGTCGGGTGCCTTGAAATGGAAAATCGGATTAGCAATGATACTTTTGTTTAACGGTTACGAGCACTATTAGAAGCAAGTAAGAAATCGTTGAAACTGAGTTAATGTACCTACATATACACATTTATATACACTAGTGATCGGCCAGTGGTCGAAATTCGACCGTAATTCATTAAATGTTTAGGTTTGAAGATTATTGAGGTTCTTATACCTCCATAATACGATGAGCATACCTCTATAATTTTTTATGTTTTTTTTATTTTGTTCTTTTTTTTTGTTTTGTTTTGTTTATTTTGTTTTTGTGCAATATGCACAAACATAACTTGCACCACCAGAAACGTTGGGTATCATTTTCTATGTAAGTTTTGTGATGCGTTTTATGTCGGTCAGACTACGACGCCATTAAACATTAGATTAATAATCATAGATTATCGTGTAACAAATTACTCTCCGCTTTACCCGTTCCAATTCACGCGAGAACTCACGGCAGGGATTTCGATGCTTGCTTTAATGTAAAAGTTTTGAAGTCTTTGCCCGCGAAATTGATTTAAAGACATGGGAACTCTCTCATATTTGGGTTTTGGGCGCTTGCAGATCTGTAGGTCTAAATAGACAAAATTAAACCAACTTAACAGCATTTAACGCATGATGCTTAATATATTCTTTTAAGAAATTAGTTTCATTTCATAATACTGATCGATTTATCTAGCAAAACTGCAATTATATAATAATAATTGTAGTGGCTGGATATATTTATCTTTTAGTTGAAAATGCGATTATCGAATTTATGAAGGTTGCATTTTAAACTTCATCTATCATATATTTTCTGACGACGCCGAATGGCGAAAGCTATAAAATATCTTATCATCAAATCTATATATATATTATATATATTAACTTATATTTGATGATGGTTTTTTAATAGCAGCAAATCGCCTGAAAATATACATGACATAATATTTAACAATATCGAAAAATTTAGAAAAGTTTATACTACACCACCCACATAAGATACCACATACCTGTCTTGGGTGAGAAACCGCAAAGGACCCGCGGATTTCCGCCTGTCCTTGCTCACGGGGATTCCCAGGGACCAGCCGACCTGGCTCTCCGCGACGTTTGTCTTGAAACTCCTCCGGTCCAGAACGGCGGGGGATGAACAGCATCTTTCCGGGATGCGCTTCGGCGGAGCGAGCATCTCTTGAATGACGTCGCAAAATCTGGGGAAAGAAAAATTGCGGATTTATCAAGGAATACAAGATTTTAGAAATCAATAATATTTTTAAGCGCATTACTCATATAAAAATGTAATGACTTAGAAGTGGTTCAGTCAAATAATCGATCGATCTAACCTTACCTTATAAGTTATATTTAAAAATATTTTCTCTGTGGGAAATCCCATGTGAAGTTTTTTCGTGCGCTTTTAAGCGCCAAAAAGTAGTTTTTTTTAATGGGGATGAAGAAAAAACCTGCAGTTCTTCCGTTATCTATGGTTTAAGATCTACTAATCCTGATATTATCAAAATTTTAGAATTAAAAAGCAGAAGATTCGGGGGAGCAAGTTGTACCACATTTTAGTCTATGTTTTTAAGCTAATTTACCTAAAATAGACTATTAAACGATATCCCACATATTTAAAAAAAAAACTGTATTTAAGGTGACCATTTCTAACAAAAAAAACAGCTAATTGGTCCTGCGATTTCAAACATGATTTGCTTCGACGTTATATCAAAATTCATTATGGTTTTCTAGAATGAAAATTGTAAACTTTACGTGATAATAATAAACCGTCCTCCAACTGCGTCGCAGGTGAATGTCAGCTATCGGCCAAGGCAAAACGAGGTATCAAACACGTTTTGCGACGCGAAAATCACACTAGCGCTTTGATAAAATTAATAAATTTGGTGATGAGTAATTTTCGCATTTTTTTAATATAATTTCTTACCCATATTAGTAATCTACAATGAATGACGATTCCATACCTTTTAAGGTACGGAATTGTCATTTATTGTAGATTAAAAAAATGTTTTTATTTTACGCACATCAACGCTTTATAAATAATAATTAAAAGGAAAGCTATAAAGGTCTAAAAAATATTTTTTAACCAAAAAATCTTTGGTATAACCAATAAATAAATGGTATGGTTTCTTATTGTATCGTTTTTTTTTTTTTTTGTTAAGTTATATTTAATATTTTATTAGCTTTAAATATGAAGTCGAATTAAAATAAATAGTATATTAAGGTACAACAGAGTTTTTATACCACAGCACTCCTTTTATTTTCGATTTTTATAAAAATTCCAAAGTCTCTATAGCAAATTACTGAGCCTCTTCGTTTTATGGTTACTATATTTCCATCTCTTCCGCACATGCTTGCCACGAGAATCTGCCTCATGTTTCCAACCTACCCTTAAATATTGCAGAACAATGCAGGCAATGTCCTAATACTAGTCCGATAAACGAACGCTAAAATAAGCAGTAACCCAATCATTAATTAGCACACCGATGATACTTCAAAGGCAAGTATACTTTCCTATAGTAAATATGTTTTGCAACGAATCCAACAAAATTTGTTATCGGAGGTTAGGTATTTTGTCAAAAATCATTAAAGTACAATAACTTTTTCTGGAAAAATAGGTCGTCGTTAAAAGTTACACATTACGATAAATATATTTCATTTAAATATGGTATTTCCAAAACCCAGCAAAATTTATAATGGAAGTTAGGTATTTTGTAGTGATACAAGTACGCGCGCACCGTCTATTGTTGATTGAAGCAAGTTGGCGAGTTTTACGACGCTTATGAGCCGCTTTGTGCTAGGGCAACCAAAAATGCGACGCCGTTTCAACGGGTTACCGAAGCAAACATTTTCAGCGGCTCCGAGCATATGCCATACTCGCATGATATCTTGCCGTGAGTGGACGTTACTAGTGCAGTGCAATGGAATCGCGTATTTACGAGTGTTTAAAGATGTCTCATAATGACGATTGTTTTTGATAATGAGCTTTTAAGGACGACCTATTTTTCCAGAAAAAGTTATTGTACTTTAATGGTTTTTGACAAAAAACCTAACCTCCAATAACAAATTTTGCTGGATTGCGGTATTAGCATATTTAAATGGAATATATTTATCGTAATGTGTAACTTTTAACGACGACCTATTTTTCCAGAAAAAGTTATTGTACTTTAATGGTTTTTTGACAAAATACCTAACCTCCAATAACAAATTTTGTTGGATTCGTTGCATAACATATTTACTATAGGAAAGTACACTTGCCTGTGAAGTATCATCGGTGTGCTAATTAATAATTGGGTTAAACCCTTCGTTTATCGGACTATACCGAACTAGAGTTAGTTCAAAGAAAGGCATTTCTATCGATTTTGATTGTCCAACAGAAATATTATCACAGCTAAAGTCTGAGCAAGAGACATTCTGTGTGTGGAGCTACACATTTATTTATGATTATAATTAGCTCAAAACTCGCTAACTAAAACTATCTCAATGGAGATAAACATGCAGCTAAAATTAAACCCATTATTAGCGAGAAGAATGAGTTTTTACAAGGTTTTATTTGACTCGCAATGTTTGTTAATGTGTTTAGGTCAAAACTCGCGAGCTGAATTAGAAACACTTTCTCTTATCCTTCTTCATTTATTTATTTTTATAAAGTAAATATACAGAGAGTAATCGTAATCATTCTTAAATATTTTACACACAGGTTGTTAGCACTCGAAAAAGTATGCAGGGTGCACAGGTTGCAGTATGTTTAGAAAATATGCATGTGTATAAACTTATGTTAGTTATACATACAATATTTAATACATTTGAGTTTAATTTTTAACATTAGAATTTAAGAGAGAGAAGAAAAAGGAATTAGATAATAACAAGTAGGTACCTTTTAAGAGATATAAAGTAATAAAATAATAATAATAATAATTTAATTTAATTATTTTAAAATAATAATAATAATATAAAGAAAAAAATACATATAATATAATATAAAATTCTCTACATATTTATTAAATATCAAATATGAATTATTTAATATTTGTATTCTAATATTGTAGTTATAAATATGATCATGTTGCTTTAGTTCCGAGAACAATACATTTTTATGGTTAAATTAACCATAAAAATGGTTGGTTTTATGGTTTTTATGATCAAATTGATCTTATTCTACACCCAGGATTGGCTCCATACTCCTCAATGGTCAACAGCACAGACACGAAACTTTTTATACGCATTTAAAGGCTCGTTTTAAAAAAATAATTTACTATTAATTTTTTAATTCTTGTTTTCCTATATATTTGCGAATCAAATGTCTTTCCCTCAAAAGGAAGGCTACATTTGAACGAAAATTGGTACAGCGTCGGCTTGGAGCATAAAGTCATTAACTAACATTATTACATTTATTTTACTCCAAAGCCCCACAAAAATTGAGTGATATCTGTAACTTTTTTTGTTAGTAATGACTTTATGCTCCAAACCGACGATATAAATAAATACCATCACCTGCTAATGCCAATACCGAACTTAATTTAGCAGGTTTGTTTGTTATATATATTACCTAATTAAATACATCAACTGCTATTCAAATTAAAATTATATTGTGTGTAGGTTCTTCGGGTGTATTTAATATCTTTTGTATTTAACAACATGTTTTGCCAATATTCATCACAATGTTTCGAGCGGCTTTGGTTATTTTGAGTTAGTTTTCTACAGGCCATTAGCGAAAATTTGTCATACTTTTTTGTGAAAATAAGTAAAATCTATATTTCTTTCAAAAATATAAGCACACTCCCGAGTAAATAAAAATAACGCTATTCTGAATTAAAGCACGTCGACTTTGTAACACATACACAGTAAAAATATCTTATTATGTTGAAATAATAATATTCGTCACAAAAATATCTATTGGTAACCAATCGTAACCAGTCGGGCGCTCCGAGTTACCAGAATTAACTAATAATAAATTAATATCATCTGTAAACAATGGCTTTTTTTCTATTTGTATAAATATATATATATTTACCTATTTTTTAATTAATTGCTACGAATATACGCAGTGATTATAGGCCATCCAACAAAGCTAAATTTGCTTGAAATTGTATCTCAGGAGTTGCATTTACGTGGATTCAATTCAAACATAGGTAACCGCCATCTTATTAATATAACTTATACATATAATAAAGCTTTTCAAAAGCCTAAAAAAATTAACCTTAAATGGAATGGATAATTTTTTTTTTCGATATCAATATTGTAATTTTTTCAATATCAATATTGCTTTACATAATATTAGTTAGGCGGTTAAACGAGATGTTATATAAAATAATTAAATAATTGAAACAAATATTTTAGTATATGAAAAAATGCATCAAGTTGAAAAAATGAAGTACCTAATGCATTGGCATTAGGTACTTCATTTGTTCATAATAAAGGCTTGTTTAACATCTCAGCCTCAAACCAAACCATCGTAATTCAATCGCGTGTATTTTTACCCATTTCATGAAGTTTTAGGAAACATCTGTAATTGTAAAGATTTGTTGTAATATTTTAATTACAAGTATCAACATACCTTTTCTCTGTTTATTTAGATAAAAATCAGCGCAACGCGTGATCTTTTTACAAGCTTTTATTTAATTAGCAATGTTTGTTAGTTCGTTTAAGTCAAATATTGCAAGCTGAATTAGAACCACTTCCGGAGATAGAACGGAGTTGATGACAATTCAGTTCCGATGACAATGCATGTTTATGGTAAACATAACCCAGGAATGGCTCTAGACGAAGAAACTCCTTGATGGTCAACAACACAGACACGAAATTTTGTTTATTTTTTATATTTAGACAACTATAATTTGAAGTGTAATATTGAATAATGAATCAATTTGATTTTATTATATCATATTTTACTCAAAGTATGTGGATGAGAGAATAATCGATTCATAACCTTGTAATTCGATATTTTCTGTAGTCATTGCAAACCCTATGGTTTGTAGTGACGTCCAACTAACAACTTTTACGAACATTACGTCGGTTTTTAAATCAACGAACTCTTCATTAAGATTGATTTTCACAACTTTGTTTTTCATATTGACCAAAACTATGAAGGTAGTTTCGTTAGAAAGTGTCCTAGAGTATGCGAAAACAGCATCACCAAATGCAGCCGTCTTAATATCTCCTTCTTTAATAGTTATTTCACTTCGCAATGCCGAGAGCTTTTTATAAAATTGGTAGTAGCTCCTTTTACTATTGCGCTGGTCATTCAAATTATTTTCAACGTAATTATCTGCAATTGGAAGCCAGGTCTTAGACGCACTTGAAAAGCCAGCATTAGGACTACTGTCCCATTGAAAGGGCGTTCTCTGAGGATCTCGACTATTTCCCCAATAGTCTTCACGGCCTTGGTTACATGCTTGAGGATCCATTGTATCTTCGTACGTGAGGAACTGGTCAATCATTCCTATCTCCTCCCCGTAATAAGTAACAGCCACACCCGGCAATAGTAATTCGATCATTAGAATACCCTGGGACAATGAATTTCCAAAACGAGATGCGACGCGAGACTGATCATGGTTTCCCACAACCCAATTTGAAACTCTTCCATCCGGAACGTTGGTAAGCCAATAGTCAATTGAAGCCTTCGTATTTTCGACTGAAGATGTTGATGTTAAGAAGGTCAACGCAAAGTTAAATGGGAAATGGGCCCCTTCCATGGTTTCATTGCCATAGTAGCGCATCACATACTTTATATCACTCATAGCTTCCATCATCATGATCCTAGCATCACCATCATACTCATCCAATAATTTCCTCCAGTCGTAAACGACATCGTATAGTTCGTCCATATCTCGAGTATATGTGTGTGTTAGATAACCGTAAGAATCAACGTCATCAGTTAATTCTGATATTTTTTCATCTGGAAACTGACCTTCGAATTTCATTGGATCTGCCTCGAACAAATGAGGTATGGCATCAATCCTAAAGCCAGCGGCACCACGATCGAGCCAAAACCGCATGACGTCCTTCATTGCTTCAACTACAAGGGGATTCCTGTAGTTTAAGTCAGGTTGCTGTGGTAGGAACTGATGATAGTAAAACTCCCCGCGTCCTTCGTGCCACGTCCAGGCGCTGCCCCTGAACACGGACAACCAGTTGCTGGGCGGCAGTCGCTTGGCATTGTCTTCCGGATCCGTTTTACCAGGGTGCCAAATGTAGAAGTCCTCGAAGCCCGGCACTCGATCGGCTGATAAAACGAACCACTCGTGCAGATGCGAGGTGTGGTTGGGGACAAAGTCCAATATGATTTTCAGATCTAATTTATTCGCCGTTGAAACTAAATCTTCGAAGTCTATCATTGTACCATATTCCACTGCTATTTTGGTGTAATCTGATGTATCATAGCCAAAGTCGAACATTGGTGATTCAAAAATTGGAGATAGCCATATTGCAGCTGCCCCTGTGTCTTTTACGTGGTCCAGTTTCTCAATAATTCCTATGAAAGTAAGTATATAATATTAGTTTAAACATAAATACACTTTAAACAATCGATAATAAAATTGAATCTTTTTTTAACTTTAAGATCTTGAATCTTTTTTTAACTTAAAGCAGTTTTTTGGTGTTGTATTTACCACGGGCCTAATACAAAAAATAAATGGAACATTGTAACATTGTAATGTAACATCGTATTTAAAAGTAAAAGATACAGTTCACATGACAAAAAAAATACAAAAAATATACTTTGGATTACCTATATTGATATTACCCGTGCATCATTGATTTTGTTTTAAGACATTCATGTACTCGTATGTGACGAAAAATTTATATTTATCTCAATAGATAAAGAATAACATTATCTCGTAACCCGTTGAAAAAACGTTGATTTTCTTAGTTCTGAAAAATAGTCAGGTTCTCAACGATTTCTTCGCCTAGATTTTTTAGGCGAAATCCTTTTTGTAAGAATATATTTCGTGCAGATAGACGCAAATATATATATATTAGTTTAATGATTTCATTTAATAATATGTAAGAATGAAGACTTCGGCATTCTGAATTTAATAAAAGTTTAAATATTTGATTTAGGGCGAAGCATATTGATAATTGACCTAGAAATTCGGTGCTTTATTTTAATAGAGTGTCAGGCTTTAATCTTTGTGCGATCAGCAAGCTGGTTTTTATTTTATTACAGCTCCATAATATATAATTTTAAAAAACTAACTGTTTTATGTTTTAGACCTTTCAATTGCGTTTTAAATACTATTATTTCTAATGTATTTTATAAGAGAGCAATTCAACTAAAAAAAAATATTAGCAGTTTATCATTTATTAAATTTCTCAGAAATAGAATGGATTTTTAAAAATCTGCCTTTACTACATTGAGGACATGAAATAAAGGCGTCTAAAGATATTTTTTTACCATTAAATGTCTAATGGTTACCAAATGTCATCCATAGGAAAAGGGTCTAAATTAATCAAAATAATATTTATCGTGTGGCTTCGCCTTAAAGAAGGTTTTTAACAGAAGAAGGTGAGGTTACTGGACGCAAAGTGCAATGTGTAACAATTCATAGACCAACATAGCGCATTTAATTATGTCACTCTCTTTAAATATGTCACGGATCATCTCTTTAAGATAAATCCGTGACATAATTCTACGGATACAATCGTTCGATCCTACTAAACAATTTTTGCGAATGATCTACAAACCTCTTAAATCGCCGATACCGTCCCCGTCGCTGTCCTTGAACGACCTGGGATATATCTGGTACAACTGCATGGTTTTCCACCAGTCAGATCCATGGGAGACTGCCCCGCCGACGAACGAAATTAATATAACCGCGAAGCAATATTTTACTTCGAGCGACGACATGGTTTGCCAGCAGGAGATGATCCATCAAAGAGTTTAAAGCACGCGGAGTTGAATATAGATGAGAACTGCTCGCATTAGACAACGAGGCATGTTTACATTCATATGGTTGGCATCAGAGTAGTGTCGACTCGCCCGTACTAGCTAGTTAAAGATGAGTAATTTTTTGTGTATTTCAAGTATAAATAACCATATTTTTTTTCACATTCCGACATGTTTGGCTTACGAGAAACCCAATCGAAGAAACATATGGCTATCCGTTGCTCATATAAAAAATTGTTTCAAATATAAGTTGTAGGGAAATTATAGCTCTACAATAAACAATTTTGAATTTGGTTAATCAATTTTTAGTTACCGACCAATGGTTAGTGCCATCAAAAAAGTTTAAAGAGTTAAATTCTAGACCCTTATCTGAGAAATATATAAAATTTAATTGAATTTGATATCTTATATATTAAGAAAGTTATAGCAAAATTTTACTTTTTCGGAAAAAAATCCATTCCCGCCGCCCAGGTTTGATTTTCCCCATTAACAAACATGACCGAGATTTTATACCCTCAAATTTCATGTATCAATTTGAAAGAAATAAATCAGTTATCGTATCTACAAGAAGGTGATATAAATAGATAAATATATATAAACTTTCAAACTGAGGGTGGTTTTGGGTTCGCGAAGATACGTCGATTTTTTTCAGAAGTTATGACATGGTACTTTTAAGGTTGTCATTTTATTATTAACTCTGGTTAGTTAGTCAGGCTAGCGGGCTAGTAGCTAGTTACTAAGGCATACAAATATAAACATAGAAAATCATAACGTTCTTTATTGCTCCCTCCCCCCCCCCCCCCCTTAAGATAGTAATAAAGGAAACAATTCATACTTTGCATCGGATCAATTGTTATCAGACACTTCATATCATGCACTGCACGTATGAAAATTATTTATGGTATCCATATGACATAACATAAAAATACCTACGGATATATACTGTTTAGGAAATTAATATTGGTTTATTATACAGGCTGTTTTTAAATTTAGGGCACTCGCTTTAGGATGTTGATCTATAACGAGAATCAAACTTTAATCAGCAAAAAATGTTGGAAAAATGTTTCCAAAGTACGAGAAAAACGTGAATAAACACCGTGTTAATGTTAGAGAGCGCGGTTGAACGCGGTTGGCGCGAGAGCGGTCAGTGACCCCCGAGCGCGCGGCTCGCAAAGCACTCCGAAGAAAAAAGTTTTTTTAATTATATAATAAATTTTAGTATGATTTTTTCGCAAAATCGAATAGGTTCACGATATAGCAACCTCTTAAAAGAAGTGCCCTTATTTTAAAAACACTATATATATATATATATATATATACTATTAATTCTATAGATTTTTAGATAACTTTACGTTATAAAAATAATAAAAATAAGGGCCATAGTTCATAAGAACATAGTTCGCGCCCGTGTACGAACCCGCGCATTGGTGAGCATTACTCGACACGAGGCTTCCAACTTTGAATTTGAATTCTTGCCCAAATTTATTAATTTTATCAAATCGCTCGTGTAAATTACCCTTTTGCTCGCAATGCCGCTCAATGACCCGGCGCGGCGCAGCCACGCTGGCGACCGAACTTATGACAAGAGCGATTTCACATTATGACGTAAAGTTTTGTAAATTGGAAATTATGACGAATTTTGATATGAGGTCAAAACATACCAGTTAGCAGGATTTTTTAACGGGAATTACTTACACATGTTAATTAATCAAAAAAGAGCAAACTTGACAAAAAGGGAATTTTAAAAATAAAATTATTTATTTATTTATTTAATCATGGAAATACAATGGGTACAAGATATGAGATGAAATCCCAAAGAAACTTATGATTTAGGTTAGTCTTGAATCCTTACAAGTTTTTCACATATAGTGTTTCATATCGAATGCTAATAAGTTATATAAATTTTCTGACATTGAGTTCATGATTGAGTGCTTACAATTGCAAGCATAACTAACGCAGTACTACTTTAAATACACAAAAATAAAAATACATACGAGTAGTAGCAAGCAAAGTGGCTATTGCTATGGAGGTGAATTAAGATTAACGATGAAGAAAGTTGAGTTCAGGATGCTGTCTTTTGAAAAGACTTTAGAAGAGTGAATACAGATTTCTTAAAAACTATGGACATCGAGAAAACATCCACCTCCAGGAACAATTTGTTGTAAGTTTGACACAATCTGTCAAGCTGTGCTCTAAAACCTGGTTTGGACTTGTGCGTTATAGGCCCGAAGAGTAATTGTCGACGGGAGAGTCATGGAAGTTGATCTGTTCAAGTAATTGAAGACAGTCGAAGTAATTGTTACATATTTTGATCAGTTCAGTCATATCTAACAGTATGCGTCGGTTCTTTAGACTTAATCAGTCATGTTTTTTCAATAAATGATTGTATCCTAAAGGTTGTTCACGGATTCTATACTGTTTATTTATTTATTTGTTACTTGTTGTTACTGATTTGTTTTTCAGGTCGACTTTGTTGAAGTCTCCCTTTCCTCAAGGTTATCGTCTGTTCAGCAGTCTTCGAGTGACATTTGTTTGAGGCTCGCGACCGTTTTGATGTGATGTCGTAATTTTGAAAATGCATTCGTACATAAAGCCGTTTTCACATCGATACATATTTCTATTATTACACAGGATGTTCCAAAACCATTCCCGAAGGCTTAAGGAGGTTTTGTGTAATCTATTATAAGTGAGAAATGATTTTAAAAAAATCTTCCTCAAATTTATTATATTTTTTTACAGATGGCTTCAATTCGGTTAGAGCGCGAATTTTGATGCCGCGTCGATCGACAACAAGGACATTATTACATGATCTTTTTACTATTTTCAGGTAAAGTTTACATTTTTCTCGGTAACCATGATGAATTTTTATATAGTTTCTTAACAAACAACACAAGATATCGCAGGACCACGACCACAGAGATCTTTGGGTTCTCTAAAAGTTTGGGAACATATTATGCGACATCGCTAGTGTTTGGCATTTGAGGAACTATATTTGTATTCATATATTTGAATAAAAAGTTTCAGAATGTAATAAAAAAACATTCGGAAAAAATTGGAATAAACAATCCGTGTAAAAAATCTATCGCGGACTACGCTATTAGCTGTAAGATGCTGCGAAGAAATGACAAATTGCTATTACGGTAAGGAATGCCATCCATGGACTTTTCATAATATCGGCAGTGATTATAATTTAACACCCAGAGTATTTGACATGAGTTTATATGGAGGACTGCTAAAAGCTAAAATGTATCTGTAATATGTGTAGCAAAATCATTAAATTAAATTAGATAAAATGTTCATACTACTGACAGCTGATTGACAGAATAAGTTTCGAGCTGTGAATTTTCTATGATTTCAAATGTTCCTTATTTAATAATCTGTCAATGTCAATGAAGTTAGGTCAAGCAAAAATAATTTTTAGTGCCATCTTATACCAATTTCAATGTAGATTATCTCATTTTTACACGAAAAATTAAGCGTTAATTGGCCTTATTATTAACCCTTTGGGAAAATGTATTGCTACTATTTCGCTGTATGCTTACCTGTTAATAAATAAATAAATAAATAAATAAATGACTCACCTACAGGACTGCGCCTCGGCAAAGTACACCTTAGTCAGCTCATAGGCGTAGTTCTCGAGGAAGCACTGATGGCAATCGACGATCGGGTCGTGCATCTCCTGATCCGTGGACTCCTCGCTCGTCTCCTTCCTGCGCAGCAGCATCTTCTTGGCGATCGTCGCGCGGTTCAGCCGCAGCCTCCTCTGCTCGTCCTCCTTCTGCGCGCGCGTCTCATCCTCGAGCCGCTTCTGTCTCCGGTACTCCTCAAGGCACTCTTCTTGGTCGTTGTAGTACTCAACGCAGTGCCTGGCCACAGCGCCCACGCCGTCGCTCCCATCGCCAGGTATTACCGTCGCTTCAGCGGCTGTGCTATTTAATACGGTTGATTTTCCGCGCGACTGATCAAGGGGTGCATCACCAGATGCACCCGCGCTCATTGGTCCGGTACTAATCGCCCCCGCGTCACGATTTTCGTCTAAAGCGACGTCCGGCGCGCATCGATCTGTGCTGAACTCCATGGCAACTATCGGTATCGCTACCTCGCCGTTTTCCTTTATCAAATTATACGTATCGTTTACAAACGACGAACCAATATTATGCACACCACTCTCGTCAGTCGTTCTCGATGAATCCAAATCGTGATCTATGAACAGTAAACTCTTGTCTACTCCTTCGGGATTTCGATCGCCGCTCCCGTCGCATATTTCCGGGGTCGTTTCGCTGGACGTTTGCACGCGCGAATTGCAGTCCTTCCAACTTTCGTCGCTTTTCACGCTATCCATGTTGTTCTGTTTGCTGGAATCCTTGGAGAGCTCGTCGGACTCCTTGTCCTTCCAGCACTTGTCGAAGCTGACCCTCTCCAGTCCGGTCGGCGTGACGGCGAACACCATTTCGTCCGAGGTCGATATGTCCTTGCCTTGATCCTTGGATAAGCTGCGCTTGGATAGTTTCTCCTTCGATTTGGAGATCAGAGTGTAGTCCAGCTGCGCGGATAGCTCGCGCGGTGCGTCCGCTGGGTCGTCTTCGGTCAAAGTCATGTCCTCGTCGTGTTCGTTCAGCGAGTCGTCTGAATTTCTTCGCCCTGTGACCTTTTCGTTAGTTTTAAAGTCGTCGGAGCATTTTTCCGGTGATACGCGCACGTACGTGGTGGTCATTTTGAAACCGTTAACGGGTACCTCCTCGAAGCTGAAGTCGTCGAACGCGGAGTGCTCGTCGTCCTTCAGACTCGGATCTTCGGGTTCCAGACATATTTGGACGACTTCCAGGCCCTCTTGGTATTCCTGGAGGCATTCGTGAAATGAATCGAAACCAGTTTGGTCCTCGGAAGCGATTGAATTTGTGTATTCCTAAAAAAAATAGAAAAAAAACTGAGAATAAAAATTTCGTTACTTTATGGCTAGTTTCACATCTACTATATTATAAAGTACGTATTGTCATCCTGTCTAGAACGCCGACAGCGATTCAAAAACAATTGACAGCGATTCGGAAATAAACTTTGTGTCGTAATTAAATTCATAAATTGCAACAATAAAAGCACAACGGAGAGTAGTATTTAATTATCGCTTACAAACAGCACAGGTGTTTCCTTTAATAACTTACAAATGGTCGGAATGGTGAGTGAAGTGCTTGAAGGCTCTAGGAGTCTAGAGTGTAGATAATTGGTGTAACTCCCGTGAAGCTACCAACGGCGAGTGCTAGCGTTTGCAGACGACCATTTTTCGGTGAGGTAGGTGAGGTGCGATTACACAACCTTATTAAATAGTCCACCAATCTATTTAATTCCAGCGACATATTTCGTTAATTTCTTTACCGTCTCGCTTGATTGACAACCGGTCAAAAGCGGTCATAAAAATAATAATATATTTATATAATTATTGTTTGTTGTTCCCGGTTGATTCCCTTAAGAAAATAAATAAAACACTGAGTTCATGTTTGATTTTTTTTGTTTAATCTATCTTTTTTCAAAACGTTAACTATTTGTGCGTTAACAGTGTCAGAGGTGCATTTGTAACTGTTATTTTCGGCATTGTCAAGGTCGACTCGATAGCTGCCTGAGATAATGGGCCCCTATGCACCCAATTCGTGTAATATTTAGCCAGCAGTGAGCCGAGGCCCGTTCTGCCGTGTAAACGTATTGCTTGACGTTTTGTTTACATTTTGTTTTTGTAATTACTGTTCATTTATTTATTTGTTAAATTTAGCTTGGAGCGTCTAGCGTGTAAAAATTCATCGATTATCGTTTTTGATATATAAACATAGTGAAAACACTTTTGTTATTACGAACGCGAAAATTTATAAAAAAATACCCTCCGAATTATTACCCTCCTTTGCTTAGGTTTAGGTTGTTTCTTAGCCAAATTGAGTCATCTAATTGTTCAGGTGTTTTAGATGAAAAAAAAATCTGCATATCATACGAGACAAAAAATATAAAATATATAAATTCAAGTATAAATGGTTTGATTTTAATTGTATTAAACTTTTTATTGACGCCAAAATATTTAAAATAGTAGGTAATTTTCATAATAGTGGCCAAAAAATACTATTTAATTCACAAGACTTTAAAAAAAGGTGCAGGTGGTCAATTCGATATGTAGGTATGTGATTCTTTACATATTTCTTTTTTCTATATTAACTCCGGAGTCGCTTGAGAGATTTCATTTCATTTTTTGCCATTTTAGTGTAAAGTACAAAATATTAATAAAAACTAAGTGTTCCGTTCAAAATGCTTTCATGTCGAATTGGTTTTCCTAATGCTACGAGATTATTCCATAGAAGTTTCATTAAGTTATGTTTAATGTTTTGTATCCGATCAATATTAATACGTTTATTATTTAAAAAAATGCGAGTATATAGTATAAATACTAAATAAAAATATATAATAAAAAAAACAGTACAGTAACATTAAGCACACAAAATAATAATAAACACCAGGTTGAGAACAATTTATTACTATATTTTAGAATCTTTAACTAAAAAAAAAACACAAATTAGGTATTCTTTATAAACTTATAAATAAATAAAGAAGAAAATGGGGGGGGGGGTGGAGAGAAAAAGATAAGGATGATATTCAAGAAGATGGTTATGATAGTATGAGTTATTTAAAATTTTAAAATAAAACTATTCACATTTTATTTACATTCATAAATGAACCTAATAAGAAGGTATAAAATGTCTATGCATAGTACTCGTATAATGACGGAGAGTTTTAAAACTTCTGGAAAAATCACGTTGGAGGAATAACTAAGCCAAATTAGTTTACCGTGTTTCTTTTACGCGTATCTTCAGAAAGTAGCCATTAAAGTATTTTTAATAGTCATCCGTAATTATAAATTTTGAATATCTCTATGACATATATGTTTCTGTTTACAGAGAATCCATTTGTTTAGTAAAATAATCGGCAATGGATCTAAAGGGAAAAGTAATCCTAATCACAGGCGCCAGTTCGGGAATAGGCGCCGATGCGGCAGTTTATTTAACCAGCCTCGGTGCCAGCGTATCCCTGACGGGAAGAAACGAAGCCAACCTCAAGAGGACAGTCGACGAAGTTGAAAGGACCACCGCGGGCGCTGAGGTGTTCGCCGTCGTCGGCGACCTGGCCGTCGAGAAAGACGTCGACAATATCTTCAACGAGACCATCAAGAAATTCGGCAGGTTGGACGTGCTGGTGAACAACGCCGGCGTCATGAAGTTGGGACCGATCGAGAGTACGACCCTCGAGGTGATCGACGAGCTCTTTAAAACCAACGTCCGCGCCGTGGCGCAGTTGACCAAACTGTCCATACCTCATCTGATCAAGAGTAGAGGAAGCATCATAAACATCTCCAGCGCGGTAGGTCTCCGACCGTTCCGGAATTCCTCCGCTTACTGCTTGTCGAAGGCGGCTTTGGATCATTTCACGAGGTGCATGGCCTTAGAACTCGGCCCCAAGGGAGTGCGCGTGAACGCCATAAACCCTGGCTTAATTGTGACTGAACTTCAGAAGAGAAGCGGTATAGTCAACGAGGAAACGTTTCCCGCCTTCGTCGAAAGCCGTGCTAAAGTTCATCCCCTAGGAAAAGTCGGACAGCCGAGGGAGGTTTCCAACGTCATAGCATTCCTCGTCAGCGACTTGGCTTCCAATGTCACCGGAGTGACTTTACCAGTGGACGGTGGTCTTACCATTGCACCGTCCAAATAATAATTGTATATAAAGTCTTGATAAAATATTATAATGTACCGATGTCGCAAATAGTTTTTATTTTACATTATCAGTTCTTTACCATTATATTAACCGTTTTTCCTAATGATTCATTGCCTTGATACTGATATTTTCAACGTTAATTAGTGATACTCGTATTACATTCATTGTGGAACTAATAGTATCATTGTGTAATCATTATTAATTACACTTGTATAGTTCATTTACTGTTAGGTACAATATCTATATATGCGGGTTTATTCTGACCCTATATCGTAACTTAGTTTTTCGTATAATGAAAAACCCATGAAAAACTTTGTCGTTCAAAATAAGCAAAATACTTGTTGAATTGTTGAAAAAAAATGTTCGGGTATAATTATTCGAATAAAACAATATACAAACATAAATGACATTATAATAATATAATTTCAGGAACGAAGCAATCGAATAATAATGTACGGCGTATTAACACAACAAAAAACAGAGTATCATTATTAACGTTTAAAATATCAGTATAAAATAAAAGTTTAAATCATTAGATTAGTACAATCATAGCAAAGTACACCAATGATATATCATACAATCTACAAAATAAAGATCGACGCAAACCTTTTAGGAGCTGATAGAAGACGTCATTTAGAACATATTTAGCCATAATGTAAAAGCGAGTAAAACGTTTTTTACTAAAGTAAGTATGGCTAAACCTTACGGTTTAGGAGATATTTACCATTTTGAAATTAATTAAAATAATGCCGAAAACTAGCAGTTATACGCCAATTATACAATATTGAAAGGTAGTATCTGAAAGGTAGTATATGAAACATATAAACATACTAAACGTTTTTTGACACAGATACCAGTAAGTACTAGGTACATATGATTATTTCATAGATTACTATATCTGCAGAATATATTACTATATCTCAGAGTTTGTAATTTTAGTGCGTCCGGCGAGACGGCGAACACCAATTCATTACTTTCTAAGCTATAAGCTATCTGCATACGTGCTTAAAATGTCTTCCTACAACTAGGTACATGTATAACTATTACAAGCCTGCTATAGATTAATAGACAACAAAGTAGGTATTACGACATAAAAACTAAGTATTTGGCCTAACTATGTCACCTAACTATGTATTTTGAAAAACACAAAACACTACGTTTCCAGAGCACTGTGACCTTTCCTGCTTCCAGGTGGTCAGGTTTTGTTTTTAGGCGTAATCTGTCTCCTATTGGACGGATTAAAGACTCAACATCTTCATCTCCAACATTTGTATCGATTCGAGAGGCTGCATATATATTTTTTTGTTTTCATTTGAAAGAAAGCACAAATCATGGATGGGCAAAATCCGGGAGTAATGCGTATCACAAGTAAATAGGCAGGTAGATAGATTTTTAGTAGAACCTCGATTATAAGTAAATTATACTTCCCTGCAAAAGCATCAACACAATCTATCAAACTTATATTTTGATCCATTTTCTAACACCTCACCATTAAACATCCATTAACATTGAATACAAACAAGCAAAATGCAAAAATAAAAGTTGGCTGACTGACGCTTGACAGTGGCTTCACAAATGCAATGGTTAATAATGATTGGTTGGATAGTATTACTGATAACTTAACAGTTCGAGATTGATGGATTATTGGGAAATACCAATACTTTTTTTTAATAATAAAATAACAGGACGTTATGAAAATTCTCAAATACTATTCTCATACCGTAACGTTAAATAACTAATACTATATTAGTTCCATAATGGTATATTATTAAGAGTTCCAAAACTTTCTGAATGTGCAACTTACCGTTACATTCCAAATAAAGTCATATTATTAGGTTACTCTCTTCTATATTAGGTTATTATTATTAGATTAATTCTCCTCTAAAGAATTTTATCATTTTGAACCGATATAGTCGTCTAGATAGTATTCGCACAAGCTTATTTCAATAATTTATAGTGTGAATTTAAGGTATAAGATATATTTTTATACCTTAAATGCACAATTGAATTATATATTTAAAAAACATAATTAAATATTTGGAATGTCAAGCTAATGATATATTGTTATGTAAATCAAACGATTTAGCTCAATAATGTTATCACCTTTATATCGGTATAGATCGAATTTTAATGTTTTTAAGCCATAGAAAAAAATGGGTGGACATAAAATGTAAAATTAAAATGTATGTTGAATGTTGTTACGTGTTTTTAAAAGTGTTTTTCGTGTTTTTAAAAATATTAATTATAAAAAACCGAATTTTATTATGTAGAACAACGCATTTTAGCAAATTTACGGAACCCTTTAATCTTGGCGATGGGCTGTGTTATGTGGTCAGGAACTTCTTTAGATTTACACAACATGAACAGGTAGATGTAATGGAATGGCAGTCCAGGTTTTTGAAAGAAACTCCAGTTGATTGTAAAATAATTACGTAGAACATTACGTACCATAACGTAACAAAAACATTATGAAAGTCATTTGAAAACAATCACTTTATCTATCACTAATTTAGTGCATACACTAAATGTTTGTACTAGTATTAAACGCGCTTGAACACAAGGTTTGCATAAAAAAAACTTCGCATGGTAAAGATCCGTCATTTGATTATAATTACTATCAATAATGGTAAAATTCGTGTATGTTTAAAAACAAAATCAAACTGGTTTATTACCCTTTTTAATTACTTAACATTAATTTAAAATTATAACATTAAAAAAAATATGTTTGTAATATTAGGCCAAAGCATTCAAGAACATACTTAAATATTTAACTTGTAATATTTGATAATAACCTTGAGAAAATATTTTTTTTAAATTTAGCTTAATATATTTTTTTAGAAAATATTACTATTTAAAACCACCCAAAATGAATTACACTGTTTTGTTGTAGAAATATTGTAAATTTTAAGATAAAAAAAAAAACAAAAATTTACTCATACATCATAAAAATATAAGGTAATAAAACCAAAATTGAAACATCAAATATTTTTTATTATAAATCTTTTAATTTATATTCACAACACACATTACGTCTATGACGATACATAAGTAAAAACACATATGTAATTATAAATTTATTTAACAATAACAACATACATTATTAATTGATTTGCTATTGATTTATTTAGTGATGAATTTTAATTTTTCGACAATTTAAACGACATATTTATATTCATATTAAAATTTGTTTGATAAATATTCGACTCATACAAACATACGATTAATTGAATATATTTAATGCATTTTTAATTTCAAACCCCATATTGATTATTTATTAATGTTATCACCATTTATCATTTAATAATAAAAAGTAATACCTACCGCCGTTAAATGCGTAAAAGAAATCATTTATCTCTGTAAGTATTTCTAAAATATTTAGTGTAAAAGTGTACCATTTTAGCGGCGCACAAATGTACTTT
Organism: Neomicropteryx cornuta; assembly: GCA_020383195.1. Classification (NCBI taxonomy): domain Eukaryota; kingdom Metazoa; phylum Arthropoda; class Insecta; order Lepidoptera; family Micropterigidae; genus Neomicropteryx; species Neomicropteryx cornuta. Next base: position 3,884,542 of record JAHKQU010000024.1, read on the forward strand.
CAAACAGTCGATAAATAAAAAACTATCGCATGAGGTGTTTAATTTACATAAATATACAATATTAACAGAATATTGTTTGGTGCAATGGTTAGCGCGCTGTCCGCGATGGAAAAAAGATCAGGAGATCAGTTCCTGACTTCTTCTTGAGGAAGGTCCGACTCAAATTTCGTTAAAGAGCTATTTGTTACTCCCTTCCTACCTTACAAATACCAAAACTAAGGTATTTATTTCCTTGAGGTCACGGTTCGCTAAAAATTTTTGCTTCCAGAGAAAAAATTTAAAGTGGAGCTTTAAAAACACGTTCAAATTAGCTGTTTAATTCGACTACAGTATACTAGAGAGCATTATGGTAGAATGCCAATATTCAAGTAAATTTATTTATTTATTTATTTATTATTAACATGTAAGTATACAGCGTACTAATACTATATACATTTTTCAAGAGGTTAATAATAAGGCCAATTAAAGCTTACGCCTTTGTACAAAATATTTTGAGCTTAACGCTATTTTAGAAGGGTAATGAATCAAAGGGTAATTGAAGGGTAATTAATCGAATGCCTTAAATGATCCTCAGTTAAGGTTAGGATTCACTTGAGGAATGACTCTACATATGGGTTAGTGTTCAAATATGCGTTTTTCGTTGAGAATTATAAATATCGTATACCCATTTTATTAAAAGTGATTTGACACCATACTAAATAGAGGATTGATACCTAAATTCTAAAAATAAAAACACTTATTAAAATAACAACCGCGCTCTAAAACATATAGTCGGTGTACAGGGAGGGTACAGGCCCTAGAGGCGATTGCATCATACTACAATATTTTTTTTACAAACTGCCATGGAAAGTTGCTTATGTGGTAGTTCACATATGTTCCCACTTAAACGTCAATAATTTTTAACTATGTATATATAAAGCGCTTTTTCAGGAAACAAACAATTTTTTTTCCTGTCCACTGAAACCTACAAACTCGCACCGTATTTCTAGAGGCCGGCACGTTGTGTTTTCTTTATTAATAAAGGATTGACATTTTTGTAAATTTTTAGATTTTTCAATAAATTCAAATACAATAACATTAGTAGTATATCTAAATGGTTGAGATTACTTTCTTTGGCATCAAATATTCGAACTGCAACCTCTAGTGAAGATCTGCGTAATTCGAAGCTCCTTGATAATAGCTTAAAAGGTACTGTAATATACAATTCTACTAACACATAAATAAGACTAATAAATATTTTTTAACATTATTTTTAAAAGCAACAATTTAATATTATCTATTTAGTATGTAATTGACATTCAGATATGTATTGACATGTAGTAACTATTTATTCAGGATATTCCAGGACCATTCCTGAATATTAAGGGGGGTTTATGTTCCCTATTACGCATATGCGAATATAAAACAAATGCGAAAATAATTCATGCCCAAATTTATTCATTTTATCAAAGTCTCGTGTAAATTCTCTTTTTGCTCGCAGCCACTCGGTAAGGCAGATCAATGACCCGGCGCGGCGCGACCGAACTTATGGCGAGACCGATTTCATATTATCACGTAAAGTTTACAATTTTTTTTACTCTGAAACCATGATGAATTTTAATATGAGGTCAAAACAAGGTTTGAAATCGCAGGGAAGCTGGATTTTTTATCGGGAATGGTCTTGGAACATGGTGTATAGCTATCAAATCTCATGAGTAGATCGGGGTAGTCTAGTTAGGGTATTTTCTTCTCTCCTCTGACTCTAGCACAAGAAAGTTTAGTTTATTTGAGTAGATCACAAAAATAATTGCATATCACTTAGGTCAAAGTAATTCTTTTTTAAAATATTTAAAAACTGACTAAACCAGCATATTATTATTTTTTTTTTTAGGGAATGTTTGCAAATCTCCTTGTAAATTGTGGGTCAAATTGTGCGTAAGTTCCTACATTTAATTTTGCAATCGATATACTGATAGAAATAAGTGATTGTTGCACTGCTGTAACAATTGCTATAGCGATGTCTTCACAAATGAGTAGGGTGCAGCGTTTGGTAGCACGTCCACTTACTTGAATCCAGGTCACCCCACGCGTCATTTCTCTCTGTTAGCTATATTATTGCTAACACTATTTAAGCCGGTGCCAGACATGTGCGCAAATGTTTTTCTAAATATTTGTCAATTGCTCACGTCTTCTTCTTCTTTCAAATGAATGGCCTTCATAATAAATGAGTATGGCCAGTGTCAAGTAACAATTATATTAAAAAAAAAATGCATATTATCTGAGCGCACTTTTATCTGACAGTTGACAATTTACCGCCGCTAGGACATGCAAGTTTTAGTTTATACGACATCTTGCTTCAAATATTTATTATTGTATTTTTTTTTATTTATTTTAAGAAACAACAGCTGATATAGAAGTAAAATTACAATAAAAAGAATAATTTAACATAAAGCCAATTAGAGTTTCCTCAGAATATGGTAGAAAAATACATTCGGGAGCGAGGTTGGGATTAGGAAGTAGGAGGGGTTGGGGAATTTACATAATTACCAGAATATAATATAAAATACAGTATAACTCCTTAAAAATAATTGGTTTTACATATACACATAAATATACTACGCTAGGGCTAAACTAAAATGTATATTAAGACAAATAAATTATTGGTTCACTTGTATTGTTTTATCCTAGTAGTGTTATTGTATTTCTGCATTGTTTTAATCTTATTTTGTTATTCTGTATTGCTTTTATGTTTTCTTATAATGAACCACTTGTTTATACTGCTTTTTTTTATTAAATAAACGATGGCTATTCTTTGGTTGGGCAGATATAAAGACTAAGTTTTTGAAACTGCTCAGTCGGCGGCTAGTCTAGAATCTACTCTAGGGTAGAGTCTAGGCTAGAGTAGACACTCTCTTGAATGCCGGGAAGGTAGTGTTGAATATATCGATGTCACTTAACATGCTGTTGTAAAGCTTACATGCTCGATGTTAATATTGCCTTGCCTTGTTATTTGCTTTTTATCTTTTTTTATTTACTTAATTCCTTGTCAACCTCTTAAACAATTTGTTTATTGTCTTAAAATGACCTGTCTTTCCTTTTTATATTTATAATTGTATCTTGACACTGGCCATAATCATTTAATTGAAGGCCACTAATTCGAAAGAAGAAAAAGACGCGAGCAATTCCCAAATATTTCCAAAAAACATTTGCGCACATGTCTGTGACCGCCTTCAACAAGTGTCAACGACTCGCGTCGCGCGCTCCACATCACTAGGGCATACAGTCGTGTTTAACAATTAGAAATTGGCGCAAGAAAGACATTTATCTCGGCGTCCTTCTCTATCATTCGCATCACATCGGATTCCGACGCTGGTGCGAGGAGCGCGCCGCGCACACTACTATTGCACGCTTCTTCTTGGTCTGTCGGCGGTCCCAATGCGGATAGTCATAAAATAATTTATTTTGAACTATTGAAGCAAATTTAAAAAAAAATAATCAGGAATGATCCTTTGTTACCTTTACCTCTACATGAGGTTTTTTTTCAATAACCTACGACTAAAAATGGATTTAAAAAAACGCTATAAAGTATATAAATGTAGATACCGCAAGTAGATTTTTTTACTCAGCACACAGGAATGGTTTCAGTGTATTTAATTTCATTTTTTTTTTTATCTTTGAAGTTATCATCACTTCTGAGAAACCATTCATCCTTCAAATCCAAAGAAGCGACCACTTACGACTGTATACCCCTTAAGAGGTAGGTAATTAGTGGGAAAAGTGACGTCGCGATCCTTAAAACATATCCCGGTAGACTTTCTTCCTTTTCCTGGCCAGGCGGCGCGGCGCGCTGATGCTGCAGCCATTCGTCTCGCAGCGAATCTTCATCCGCCGCACGTCGCGCTCCAGAGACATCAGCAGACGGCGCATCTTCATCAGGATCTCGTGACGCTGCAACAAAAATCATCGACCTATCATCATCGCATTCGTCATACCGTTCAACTATCATATTATGGGGTGCAAATATGGAATGCTGCAACTGATTGTAAACATTTAAAGCGAATAACCCGTGCAAAAGCTAGGATGAAAACGTGAAATAATAAAACTTTAAAAAATATAATAAAATTATGATGATTTAGGATTTTTTTATAAATCAAAAGGATTAAAAGTATTATTCCTATAATAGGGTAAGGGATTTGACTATTAGTGAGGTTAGTAATGACTAGATTACATTAGGCTTTACCATCTATTTATTAAACTTTAAATGTATTTTCTTTATAATAAACATGTGAGTGAAAAATTGTCATGCGACCTCCCCTCTTCCCTCTCTTCTAATGGGAGTAAGCATGTATCTAAATAAACATAAAAATTAGTTTAATTTTAGGTTGATATGATATTTGTTGTAACATGTATAACATCTTGTACTTTGTTGTTATTTTTATGAGTAAAATTAAATTAATAAATAAATTGGACGCTCACAGAAACACCGTCATTTTTGAAGTGAAACTTCCTTACACAACTTTTCCTAGGCAGTGATGAATCTAATGTGCTATCGCGTTGATTTTCTTCTTACATAGATAATCGTGGGGAAATATTGTTGATTGTAGATACCAAATCCAGTCAACTTTTTTATGAAAGTTTTACTTCTGACTAGCGTGGTATAACCACATACATTGGGTTTTCAAACTATTAATGTGGTTAATATGTTAAGTACAAACAATTTTGCACGAAAGAATAGTTCTCAAGTAGGTACGCAATAAAAGGCTATAAAGTACGTACTATAAGGGTTAAGAAATATTATTAACATTATTATTAGTATCTAGGTACCTAATTGTATATAATATATATATTTTATTTTCTATTACAGTCTTGTGGATATGTAATACCTATATTTATGTATATCAAATAAATCTATCTAACGCAAATAAAACGTCATTTTCATACCTACATTAAACTTAATACACTGTCATCAAAATCTCTCTTTTCATCACACACACGCACCCTCAAACACACACACACACCCTCATCCACACACACACACATACATCACATGCTCCTCATACGAATGTAATCTGCGTGTTTGTATTTTAATAAATTGATTTGCATCAATTTAGTTTGAAATCTGCATACCTACTGTATAAAACTATATAATGTTTGTGAATATGTAGGAAATCCATAATCGGTTTTGTTATCTGCTTAAGTCTAAATTGTTAATGTTACTGTTTTACTGTGTGTTTTCCCTTAAGAAAATAAATAAATAAATAAATAAATAAATTATGTGACGATATTTTAGTTACCATATAAAATGCCGAATAGTGCTAATGATTTTTTTTAGGAAATGAAAAAAAATCATTTATTATTTCCGTTTGCCTTCCTGTTGCAGCTGAGCGCGGGTGGAAATAGAGGGGGAATTAGACTTGAATAAAAAAAATCCAGAAATTAATATATTTTATGTTAACCTAATGGCGTTCAAAAACTATACCTTAAGATGAAATTTCCCTTCCCCCCCTCCTTTATCTCTCTTTCTATTCTTAGTTTAAACACTATTTTTTTATAGTTTATACGTTTAACGGTTTTAGTTGGTAACATTGTTTTCATTTGTTATTGTGTGTACAGACTGTAGATGTTTTTTTTATGTAACTGATTTATTTCTCTAATAAAGGTAATTTAAAAAGGATAAATAAAATATAAGTGGACCGTCCTTTTCGTCTCGTCTCCCTCTCGCAGGCTTCGCGGTCCGATAACTCCGGCGAATCAGCTGGCCGAGGAAACGTTACAATTCATTTATCTTCATTAGAATTAATAAATATCAGTTACTTTGTAATTGAATACTAGCCTCCCCGTCCAGTGCCATTATTTAATTTGATTCCTAATAATAATTAATCTCTTGCGCTTAAAAGTAACCCTCCAACGGATAGTCACTGTTACCAAATCGTAATTAACTTCAGGCCCGTTTAGCAGAGTCCTTTAGGTCCAGGAATTAATGTCTTAAGACACAATTTTCAAGATACATTCTTATATCAAAACTACAGTTATCTCCATAAATTATTAAAACGCCTTGAATATTTATGTGATTTTAATTGTTTGAGAATATAATCCATCAAAAGTCAATGTTTTTAAAAGCATTCAATAAAGCTCATTTTAAATAATTTCCTACGCAACTTACTGGACAATGATGTGAACAAAGGAATTAAATTACATCTCCTAAAATAAAATGTACTTTGGGTGAACGTATTTCATAATCACTTTATTTCTTAATCTACTTTTTATTACATGCGGATTTTTTTATTTTACACACTCAACATTTTTTTATTTTACACTTTTACGCATTCCAGGAAATTTATGGAATAACGGGATTTCGCTACTAATGGCATCGACCAGGCGGCCTGGAACCTTTTTTCTTTTATTCAGATACGTTTTGTGTTTTTTTATTTATTTATAAGTTTACTTTGAATCGCATTATTTAACCGTATTGCTTTTTCTGATAATAGTTTTTTTATTAAATGTTTTCATTTCTTTTTGGAATTGCAAACCAGATATTTTTTATTTTTTAACTCGATCCTGAGGGAGATCCGTTGCTCTCCGTGAAGTCCTAGTCGGTGTGTTTGTTACCTTTAGGTTTATGGTTCATTATTTAAAATGTTGTTTTCTGTGGCTCAGTGCACAGTGGCGGTTATAGGTTTCAAGGTATTCCATTCCTAACTCTGAAGTCATTGGTAACAATTTATGTCTTAATTTTTGCATTTCAATATAGGCAGTGTAGTGCATATTGTTTTACCTTAAAATTGTGTTCAACTCGGTCATTTCTTCATAAAAACGCAGTAATTTTTATTTCGCTTAAAAGTTAAGAGCTTCAAAAAATCTGTATTTTTCCATACATTTTATCAAAAGTTTAGACGTATCTTATTGTCTGAATATAAAAATCGAGAAAATAGAACTATAGAAGCATAAATTATTTTAAAGCGATGCAAATTCAAGTAAGTTTGCGGTGCGTTAGATGAGACAGAACGTTGTTTGTTATTAATGCCTTAAGTAAGATATAACCTTAGGAGTACGATTCCGATATTTATGCGTTGACAAAAAGCGCTGCAACTGAACCGCTGTTCGCGATCCGTTGTCCTTCCCCCTCCCCACGACCACCAATCGCTAAGGGAAATTCGACAACTACAAAGGATCGGAGCGATATTGCCGAAAATATTTCGAAAGAACGAGATCGCTAGTTTCCCATAATTCTATTTCAAAACGACATTTTTACAAATAATCTTACTATTTTCAATGCCTTTTCAAACGCTTGTTAAACGTTCTCAATTATAAAAAAAAAAACAAAATAAGAAATAAATTAAGAAATAATTTCTACATTGATATAGCGTTCGTATGAAAGTGTAAACTTTCGGTCGTCTCTTTTGACGTAATAATATGTGAGGTAAGGAACCATAAATGAATTAATTTTTTGTGAACTTTCGGTCGTCTTTTTTGACGTAATAATATGTGAGGTAAGGAACCATAACTGAATTAATTTTTTGTGAACTTTCGGTCGTCTTTTTTGACGTAATAATATGTGAGGTAAGGAACCATAAATGAATTAATTTTTTGTGAACTTTCGGTCGTCTTTTTTGACGTAATAATATGTGAGGTAAGGAACCATAAATGAATTAATTTTTTGTGAACTTTCGGTCGTCTTTTTTGACGTAATAATATGTGAGGTAAGGAACCATAACTGAATTAATTTTTTGTGAACTTTCGGTCGTCTTTTTTGACGTAATAATATGTGAGGTAAGGAACCATAAATGAATTAATTTTTTGTGAACTTTCGGTCGTCTTTTTTGACGTAATAATATGTGAGGTAAGGAACCATAAATGAATTAATTTTTTGTGAACTTTCGGTCGTCTTTTTTGACGTAATAATATGTGAGGTAAGGAACCATAACTGAATTATTTTTTTTGTTTAACTCGGTAGTCGCTTTTGACGTAAGGTAAGGTGTGAGGTAAGGAACCATAACTGAATTAATTTTTTGTGAACTTTCGGTCGTCTCTTTTGACGTAATTATATGTGAGGTGAGGAACCATAACTGAGGTAAGGAACATAGCGGGTTGCCGCGCGGGGAGTGAACAATGCTGTCGGCCGTTACAACAAATCCAATGAAATGTGAATGCTCCGCTCTTGGGCTCCTACTATCTAAAAACTACTTTAATATAATCAAAGGGATCGGAATAGTATCCTGGATTCGAGCCCCAATCGGTCAGACAGGTCATCGATCACAGTTAGGAACTTCCAAGGGCGCTTTCAGGCCAACGCTGGCAGGCGAGTCAAGTTACAAGGACATTATACATATGAAACATTAATGTTTTTAAAAAGTTGAGCCCATCATTACAACCTAGTTTCAAATACTAATTATAACTAGTTAATTAAGACATTAATACACCGTGTCCCACGACGTTTAACGATAAAAAAAACTATCTTATTGGCTAATTAATTTCAAGTTTTTTTGTGAAGACCCTATATCAAACGTCATTAAGGTTTTAGAGAGAATATTTTTTAAACTTTAGGTACGTGATTAGAATTAAATGATCGTGTAAAGCGGGGCGGCGCTCAGTTTACCTATTGCGACGTATCCACTCGCTGAGAGAAATAGATATAAAGGTAGTTTACACCATTCTATAATAAAAATAGTATATCCAATTTGGTAAAAAAATATTTTAGTATTTTTCATTCAATTTCATACTTAGAAGAATGAATAAGAACCCATTATATTTTTGAAATATGGTTTGGGACACGGTGTATAATTGTATTTGCAGTATAAAGGTTTAATAATATAAACATGCATACACTATTTCGTCATTATTGTACACTAAAAGGAATGCAATTGTAAAAAAAAGAAATAAATATGAATTTAGTGTTTATCATTTTTGTTAGGTTATGTCAGTGTTACATTATTTCATTATTTTAAAAGAATCATGGTAAAATATTTATACTATGATATTGCCCGTTTGTTAAGAATTTAAAATAGAGAAACTACCCTGTATTGTAATAGCAACCGTAAATAATTGATTTTAATATAAAAAAAACTATATCCACAAAACAAACCGTAAATAATAATTACTTTAAATAAAAACTACCATAATCTAATCATTTTAGTAAAACAACTTAATAATAATATTAAACATTTTATAGTTCGAAATACTAATACTCAAAAGGTTTAGCTTTATAAAAGTTCAAACCTGGAAAATTTATTATATATCTGCGGTGGTCTGAAAGTAAACTTTATGTTTACGATTCTATATTAATGTTAGATTCAAATATAACTATGGTTGTTTATTAATATTTTGATTGAAAAATCACTCTTTTCTCAATATAATACGATATTTTTAAATGTTTGCTATAATTAAGATCATAAATATCGCTTGCACTAGAATGGGGAAACTCAATAGTGATGGATCGTTCGTTAAAAGTAGCAACTATGTGTGTATTAAACCAGATGTGTTGGTAATAGTTTTTTTTTTAAGCTTTAAAGATAGTTTTTTCATCGCGACAGGTAAAAGTTGTCTTAACCGTCAAAAAAGTTAAAAATTCCCTAACTGTTTTGTTTGAGAGAGACTTTTCATTTGGTCAGGTGTACCCACATTTACAGGCATTTAAAAAAACGTGGCAGTCAGTGTAAGGGAAATTTAAAATTATTATTATTAATTAAACACTGCCAGGTGATAGAAGTTTTGTAATTTACATAACAGTAAATGTTAATCACATTCATATTAATATTCATAAAAATATAAATTCATATTTATTCCCTTTTTTCGTGATGAAAGCCGATAAGATAAGGAAAACAAAAACGAAACACAAAAAGTTAGGTAATTAGAAATGCATGCGAAAGCTATCAGAGTGATTAGTGATTAAAAATATACCATATAAAATTATATATGTAAATAAATATAGACTTACGATAACGTGTTCTCATCATTTTGAACAATCACTCGAAACACAACCTATTTTATCACCTTGAGTGTACAATAAATTCGAAATACGTTGACGATGGCTTCATACTAATTTTGTTTTGCCTTTTCAAGTAGAGACAAATGTCCAACCTAACTCATTATATCTCGCTCGCACTCACGTCGAAAGGCCACCAGAAAACACCGTCTTCCATCTCGCACGTGAGTGAGACAGATATAAAGCGGCACGCGCGTGAAGTATCCTCCGTGCACCCGGGGCTCTGGCTATTAAGAGTTACGTATGACCGCTCCAAAATGTGCATTACCAGACTCTTAACGTCAAATATTATCAATATATTTAGTTTAATGTAAAGAAAATATTTTCTTTTATTTTACACAAAAAGTGTAAATACTACAGTTTTTAATCTCTCCGCTCTTAAATGCAATAAATGTCTTTATTGCTGTGACTGTACATTAGTTGGTACAAGAGTAGTGTTCGTCAATTATTATTTGCCATTAACCTTAAAATAATTAACCTTTACTGGAAGTGTGGAGCGTTTTATCGCTCTAATTTAAGAGTGATTAATTTGGTTAATCCTAATAAAAAAAACTAAATAATTAAACTGATATTGATTTAAATATATGTAAAGAAAATTTCATTTTGAATTTTACCAACCAACCTTAGCATTTTAATTATTTTATTTAAAATTAGATATTAAATAAATGTTTTAATAACAGACAAACATATACATAAAATACACAGTAAATATACTCGCTTGAAACATTATAAGAAAGCTAGGCGTGATTTATTTGGAAATAGTGTTGCGCGACCAATCATTAATTCTATTTAGTAAAAAGTTATATGATTTATAAGTTAAGTTCATTACAACCGTACTTTATTCATTCCTGAAATAATAATATTTTTTAAATAGACACTTTAAAAAATATTTATTTAAAATTAAATGCCTACCGTGTTCCAAGACTATTTCCGATAAAAAAATCATCCTTATTGGTCCTGCAATTTAAAAATGATTTGACCTCGTAATCAAAATTCGTAATGGTTTTCAAGAAAAAATTTTCTAAACTTTACCCGATAATAAAAAATCGCTCTTGTCATAAGTTCAGTCGCTAGCGAGCAAAAAGGGAATTTACACGAGTGCTTTGATAAAATGAACAAATTTGGGCATGAATTATTTACGTATTTTTTATTATACAATTTCTTAAGCGTAATAGGGAACATAAACACCCCTTTAGGTCTGCGGGAATGGTCTTGGAACATTCTGTATAAAATCAGTTGATTTTATCATATTCTGGTATTTTTTTTTAGAAGTATAGTCAGTCAAATTATATGCAAGTGCGTTTAAGCATAGTATTTCTCGGATAACGCTTCATTTATTTCAAAAAAGCAATGTACAAAAAATCCAGAATGGCTCCGTTTCCTAAAATATTTCGAAGGCGATATAATGCGGGTCCCGAAGGGCCAAGTAATAAGGTGCCAAAGGCATCGGACCCAGTTTTCAGAAAAAATGATCCACGGAACTTCAAACGGAGACAGTTTTTAATGGTGATTTTATCTCCACCGTACAACTGGCAAAAATGTATCTTTAATTCAAAGGACAACGTCCAAAAACTAAGGTATTTAGGAATTACATATAAAAAATCTATAGTTTTTGTAAGTTCTGTAAGTATCATACAGAGATTCTAAAACTTAAATATTAAATTAAGCGATATTAAATAAGGCTGATTACAAACCTGGCTACTAATGCTGTCGTCGGCGACCTTCTCTGCACTACACAAGGAACTCGAAGGCAGCGGTTTGGCAACACCAATTCTTACAATTCCTGAAATAAGAGAATTAAACTGAAATTTCAGAGAATCTGCGATTATTGTGTTTGCAGGGTTCTGTATTTCAAAGTTACATCAATTATTTACATAGGTATATTTTTTATTAGGCAATATTTATGAACAATTAAATAAAACATAAACAATATTTGTAGTCATAGCACGGTATCATAGATGGCTATTTAGCTATGTTTAGCTTCTATACATTCATGTATAAGAAGCTACTATCCCCTTCTATCTGTTGCAACTATCAATTCGAAAAGTAGAAATGCTAAAAAGTTGTTTTTTTGTGTGTAGATTGATGCTCTCGAAAGACAACCATAGCCGTTTAGATCACATCGAAAGCTGGTCGGATAATACAGATATTTAACATTAAAGTCAACAATTTTTTCGTATTAAACTGTCGCTCGGCAGTGACCCACACGGTGTTAGCGACCGGACTTATGACAAGATCGATTTCATATCATCAAGTAATGTTCACAAATTTCTTACTCTGATACAATGATGAATTTTGATATGAGGTCAAAACAAACCATATTTGAAATCGCAGGGCCAATAAGCTATATTTTTTATCGGAAATGGTCTTGGAACACTCTGTATAAGAGTAAACTAAAAGTGTACTTTGTTCTTATGCCCTTTATAAAACAATTGTTTCAACGGGATTACTGAATACTTGCACTTTCTTCCGTTAGCAACAATATCAGACCGCGTTCATCGACCATACCTTTGGGTGCTCCTTTCAGAGCTTGGACCGCTGTTGCCAACGAAGCCCTGGACACGTTCCCGCCGTTGACGCTCAGGAGTCGGTCTCCAGGTGCCAGGCGACCGTCGGCAGCGGCCGCGCCGCCGTTCACCAGAGCGCGGACCACTATCACGGTGGCGCCTGGTTCTAAAGGATCCTGCAAACACGAAATACTCATTTAGAAACCAATCAATTGTCAAACTTATCTACGTATATATATATATATATTTATAAAAGAAACTATATATATATATAAAGGTTGCATTTTAAACGTCATCTTTCATATATTTTCTGAAGACGCCGAATGGCGAAAGCTTAAATACCGTATCATCCAATCTATATATATATAAAAGAAACTATATATATATAGCACCATTTATAACTCAAGAACCACAATTTCACTCAAACTTAAAAGTTTTAAGAATTGCGGTCGAATTTAGACCACTAGGCGAATATTACTATATATAAATAGAATATAATATAAATTACTAAGAATGACTGTTATTAGTAACAATAGGGTTCAATGACTATAACCCAGTCATTTACTTCGTGAACAAGTTGAGAGCCACTTTTTAGCGGTTGTTTGACGGTTTGTGGGCATTTTTAGCTCACGACAGGCTTTGTCGTTTCACTTCAAAGAAATTTTAAAAGATTTTGAAAAATCCGTATCACGCTGAAATAATACTTTAATGTTAAAACATAATGACATAATTAAAACTGAATTCTTACCAAGTAATCGAGTATGGAGAATCCTAAGCCCTTGTCAGTCTTTATAAGGTCTATGTAGAGAATTTTTTCAGTCCACATTGCCATTCCGCTCATCTGTTCCAGGGACCGCGATTTCAGTTTTTCAGAATCATCTGGAAAATTAATTGAATATTCACTACTCAACCTAGAACTTCTAAATTCCAAAACAGCAGTAATTTACTCAGGTTTTCATATCTATAATAGATCGCCGTTCCACACAAAAAACCTGACGTATTTAAAGAATTTCTAAAAAGCTTTTGGGGAATATTTCTTGGAGCGAAACTTATACAGTGTAAATAAATTTTAATAAACTCGTAAGTATTTATTTCATCACTTTTTTCTTTTTATTATTTTATTTTGTTTTTATTTTTAAATATTTATTTGTTTTTGACAATCACATTATAATTTTATAACGTTACAGATTCGTGTGTACACAACACGGGAAAAAAATTCAATGTTTAATTAAAAATTACTTTATTAAATCTTATTTTTTCTTAAATCTATTACTATATATTAAAAGATATTCATTCTAAGCACTTTATACCCAAAAAAAACATACTAAAACTTAGTCAAAATATTGGGAATCCTTAGATCCCAAAAAGGGATCAGGGTGCGATTTAATTCCTCCTATTCTAGTAATTTAATATTTATCACTTCGATACAGGCATTACGCCTAGTGAAGTGATTATAATCCAATATACCTGTACCTATTTTCTATAGCTAATTATATTTAATACTTATTTTTAAAAAAGAAAAAATATTCTTTGCGTTATGCATAATGCGTATTGCACTATGGATAAATAAATAAAATTCAATGCGCGCAGCAGCTTTCACAAGTCTCTCTATACTATTTTTTTTTTTTGCCTTCACTTAAAGAAAGTATATTTCCCTCCATTTGGAAAGAAGCTTTTAGTGTGCCTATTCACAAAAAAGGTCCCAAAAACCTACCTAAGATCTCAATTCCGCCAGATTTCAGCAAATTACGATCAGCTTCACCCCGCGGTCATCACCGGTATTTCAAATAATCAGCATGGCTTTCTCCGCGAGCGTTCAGTTTTGACTACCCTCTCGGAATACACTAATTAGATCACAAGCAATATGGATAAACGTTTGCAAGTGGATCGTTTGAAATATGAGTGTGCGCTTGCGTAACGTTTATAGGCCAATCGGTAGCACAAATTCAAAACTAACGCATACCTAAGTTCAAGGAGGGCGATGTATGGGCGCTGTGCGAATTAATGGAGCTCTCCGATTTGGCTTTCGTGATCCTGACTTGGGGTGGCTGCAGCAGCAAGCTTTGGAGACTGCCCCCGAGTATTGTCTGAAATTAAAATATTACAAATTAGAAAAATAAAAAAAAATATTTGATAAGATTATTCTTTTCCATACACCGTGGCCCAACAATCGATAGTATGAGGAGCCCTGGATAATAGTTACTTTAATAAAATAAACATAAGAATTTTGCATCCCCTTAAGAGTGAATTTTGCATCCTCTTAAGAGTGAATTTTGCATCCCCTTGAAAGTGAATTTTGCATCCCCTTGAGAGTGAATTTTGCATCCCCTTGCGACTAAAAACGGGCAACTTTGAAGGCTTAATCTGGTTTATTTTATATAAAATTATATAAAATGTATACTATAGAACAACTTACCTACTTGGCTACTAATTGCTGCAAAATGGCTACTAAAATTGCCGCCCAGGGTAAGTACCCCGGTTCTCCCTCTCCCCTTCCCCCTAGATCCGAGTATGTAACGGAAGGTCTATAGTGGTTGCCGCGTTGACGGTCGATGATTTGATGAAAGAAATACATTGGTTAGATGATCTTTATTGTTAGTATCCAATTAAAGCATGCTCAAAACTGGGTTTTAGAGGCTCGGGCAAACTCGATGTTGTTCCGTTTACAATCGACGATTTATTAAACGTTTACTAACCTTAATGTCGAACGCAGCCCTAGTCCTTTTGTTCAACAGGGCCGTATTCAATCTTCTGCAGCAGACGAGCACCA
The DNA here is from genome assembly GCA_020383195.1 of Neomicropteryx cornuta. Lineage (NCBI taxonomy): Eukaryota > Metazoa > Arthropoda > Insecta > Lepidoptera > Micropterigidae > Neomicropteryx > Neomicropteryx cornuta. Next base: position 3,899,780 of record JAHKQU010000024.1, read on the forward strand.
CTTCTCCGGGTAGAGCCCTCAGGATGCTGACCACCTTCGAATGGTGCGCTCCGAGAAGCCTCGATCCGTTCACCTGCGATGCGTAATTGATTATCATCAGTTCGTATCGGACGGACGCCGAACGTGTCGAACTCTCCCCTGAGGACAGGATGTGTAACCATCTCCGAAGCGTCGGGATGAAATAGTCTTGTACGCACGGTATGTAAAAATACCGCTAAATGTTGTTTTGTTAATGAGCGACGACCGTTAAAGTTTAAATAAAGTAAAAAAAAATGACCAACGTGACCCTACCCCAATTAAAATGCAGCTGACAACACTTTATTTATATAAAAAAAAATACAGTTGCTTAATAATTTAATAGCAATCTCCCCGATCAGACGCATCGGATCACATCGTGAAGTCACAGCGAGCATAAAATAAAACAGTTACGTAACAAAAAAAAAACATATAAAGGCACAATAATAAAATAATAAAAACTGAGAAAACAATAGTACTCACTAACAAGTATAAAATAAAACAAATTATATATTGAGAAGAAGAGATGAAGATGAAGATGAAGAGTAGGGGGGGGAGAAGAAAGGAAAATTTCATGTTACAGTTTTTGATAAGTTTTTAAACGCCATTGGGTTAATATTAATATATATCAATTTCTGGATATTTTAAATTTAAGTTTAAACACATTCTACTCGTATATGACGGGTTAATTTTGCCCATAATTGGTTCTACGACGTGGAATGTTTTGCAAATCGTTTGTTATTGTCACACGTGAAGGTGGCAGGTGATTGGCAGGTGATGCATTAGCTCGAGTATCTACAGTATCACTGACAGATCGACCAAATCGAAATTCATTCCACGTAGAGGGTTCGCGTATGAATGTTTACACATCAAAAATCTTACTTCTAACAGTTCGTCTCCAACGCAGAACTTGTCCGCGCTGGCGAGCGCGCCCCCCGGTGCCAGGGCCCGTATGAAGTGCCTGGCGCACATTTCCTCGCCGCCCTGGAGTACCCTCGAAGTGCCCGACAGAGAAACGCCCAGGCCGCTGTCGCCTCTGTCAACTTTGGCTACCTGACAAAAAACACACCTAAATTAAGAGGGTTTCAACATTATTATTTTTTTAATAGCTTTACTGAAGCACAAAATCATAATTTTAACATTGCATATTTTAAAGATTAGGTAATACCCAAATTACCTAATTATAGACATAAATATCTCGGCTTAAACTCAATTCAAAATAAGTTTTGGTTCCATATTAACCTTTTATAGAAAAAAAAAATCCTTTCGGCACGCCAGAAGGCAGAGGTATTTTGCATTTTGCATCTTGCATTTTGGTCATCGCTAACCGTAGGAGTTGCTCATATAAAAAAAAAATTGCCACCCCTAGGACCAATAGTTGGTGCTATCGAAAAGGTTTACTTAGATAGGAATAAGAAACTACTGCATTATCGACACGATGAATTTCTGAAATATGAAAATTGAGAAATAGTCGGCTGCTAAATTTCTGCGGAAATTTACAGTGTGCGAATCGTCTATTAAGCTTTTTCGCACGGCAACTCACAACAATTTGGAAATCATCCCCGTCGTATCCCGACCAATCGGGGTCCGATCGCAGGATTTCTCGCCACTTGTCCTGGATCTCCCGCACTTCGGTCAGGTCGACGTGGTCCTCATCCGCGCCAATCACGATCTCCACGTTGTCCGGAGTATTCAGCGACAGGTCAGACTTCTCCACGTGGGAGTCGATTTCCGATTCGATCACCGTCGACTCTTCGTACTGAAACAAATGTAGTCCACTGAGATCATGGTGGTCTAGTCTGTTAGATCATTAGAGAACTCAACCATTTTATTTCTCCATACAAACGCTTGTATACATAGAAGAAAAATAATACTAAATATCGTTCTAGTCTTCCATAGAATTAAAAAGTTAAATTTATAGCTGTATTTTTTATACATTTTATCAAAACTATAAATGTAAATATGTTATTGACTGAATACAATGGAGAAAATGGAGAAAATAAGAAAACAGGGACATAGTTGATTTCATAAAGATGCAAATCAAATTTTACGACAGAACGATTTACGAACGATAGGTTCTTGGTTTTTTATTACTGTTATACTTAAATTGTTATCGCTGTTAAACTTCTAAGTAATTTAACTTTATATACCTTCTGTTTAACTTCTATTTACCTTCTCTTGAAATTTTAATCGTTGTTATTTTAAGGTTTAAGGATATATACGATATTCCTGTATATTATAACATATTGTGGAAAATAAAATAACTTGAACTTGAACTTGAACACGCGTATAACAGAGAGAGCGGGAAGATAAAACCATAGTTGATTTCATAAAGATGCAAATCAAATTTTACGACAGAACGATTTACGAACGATAGGTTCTTGGTTTTTTATTACTGTTATACTTAAATTGTTATCGCTGTTAAACTTCTAAGTAATTTAACTTTATATACCTTCTGTTTAACTTCTATTTACCTTCTCTTGAAATTTTAATCGTTGTTATTTTAAGGTTTAAGGATATATACGATATTCCTGTATATTATAACATATTGTGGAAAATAAAATAACTTGAAATTGAACTTGAACACGCGTATAACAGAGAGAGCGGGAAGATAAAACCATAGTTGATTTCATAAAGATGCAAATCAAATTTTACGACAGAACGATTTACGAACGATAGGTTCTTGGTTTTTTATTACTGTTATACTTAAATTGTTATCGCTGTTAAACTTCTAAGTAATTTAACTTTATATACCTTCTGTTTAACTTCTATTTACCTTCTCTTGAAATTTTAATCGTTGTTATTTTAAGGTTTAAGGATATATACGATATTCCTGTATATTATAACATATTGTGGAAAATAAAATAACTTGAAATTGAACTTGAACACGCGTATAACAGAGAGAGCGGGAAGATAAAACCATAGTTGATTTCATAAAGATGCAAATCAAATTTTACGACAGAACGATTTACGAACGATAGGTTCTTGGTTTTTTATTACTGTTATACTTAAATTGTTATCGCTGTTAAACTTCTAAGTAATTTAACTTTATATACCTTCTGTTTAACTTCTATTTACCTTCTCTTGAAATTTTAATCGTTGTTATTTTAAGGTTTAAGGATATATACGATATTCCTGTATATTATAACATATTGTGGAAAATAAAATAACTTGAAATTGAACTTGAACACGCGTATAACAGAGAGAGCGGGAAGATAAAACCATAGTTGATTTCATAAAGATGCAAATCAAATTTTACGACAGAACGATTTACGAACGATAGGTTCTTGGTTTTTTATTACTGTTATACTTAAATTGTTATCGCTGTTAAACTTCTAAGTAATTTAACTTTATATACCTTCTGTTTAACTTCTATTTACCTTCTCTTGAAATTTTAATCGTTGTTATATTAAGGTTTAAGGATATATACGATATTCCTGTATATTATAACATATTGTGGAAAATAAAATAACTTGAACTTGAACTTGAACACGCCTATAACAGAGAGAGCGGGAAGATAAAACCATAGTTTATTTCATAAATATGCAAATTCAATTAAGTTTTATTACTATACATTGGTTCAGTCTTTCGTGATCGTATTTGTTTTTGTTTTAAATAAAAAATAAAAATCTGTTTGTTGTTACTGCACTCGCGTTCTCCTGTAAACTGTACTGTAACTTATGTAAGAAAATTATTAAATTTGTCATCAACTGCATCACAATGTATTAATCTATATTCCGAAATTATCACCTCACACTGGCATCTACATTCAACAATTTTTTCGCACGCCTATTTATACATATAGGAAGAAAATCACCGTGACAGATTAAAAAAAAATCAACGCGCTGACTGAGCGAATGCGCACATCACATCCGAGCGTCCTCTCGAGTTTACTGCCTAAATGTATTCACTGCCTAGGAAAATTTATGAGGTACGACTAAAGAAGTATAACTTCAACAAAATGTTTCCGTATTAGCATGAAAGTCAATGTAGCGACATTGGCTACTGGCATTTTTCGACACCCCCAACTATTCGACACCCCCAACGAATAACATCCTAAGTCATTTTTAGCAACTTTTCAGGAGAGCTAAAATAAGTTTAAAAAAAAAACTCCATACTTTGTTTTTTTGTATAGTTACTTAAGTCAGTTAAGATTTTATTCCATGTAAAAGTAGTCTTCTCCGATGATATACTCTACTTAACTAGAATTGGGATGTTTTTCCATTAAATATTACTTGAAAAGCTTACTTACGATATTCACATAAGATATCTTTGCACGCAGTAATGATAGAGATAAGGAATATACAGAAAAATTGCCAATTTTTTTCTGACCCATAATAACATTCGAACTCAAAACCGCCAAAAAGTGACTTAGGATGTTATTCGTTGGGGGTGTCGTATTGTCCTCTTGTGGCTCCGTCGGGTTTTCAATAGAAAACTTTGTTTAGTGTGGACAAAACTCGGCAAATCGTGGGTAACTGACCATGCTGAATGGGCACTTGGGCAGGGATGTCACCGATGGGCTGGGTGGGTCGATCCTGTCGGCGTTCTTCCTACCCTGGGCTTTGATGGCGCGCTGGAGCTTCTCATAGCGTGCACCCCTCAAGTATCTGCAAGAAAAACACCACATTTAATCATTTTTTACACCAAGCAGATGCATTTAGAAGATTCAACCTGTTAATTTCTCCATACAAACGTTGTAACGTTGAACAATACTTTTTACCAACAAAAAGTTTGTTTAGTGTTTCTTAGTTTTTATGGTTGTAAGTTTATTTTAAAGTTTTATTAATATTTTTAAATTATTTTATTTTAATATGTTTAGTTGTCTTAAGCAACCACCTTACAATATGCAAAAAAACATCGAAATCGCTTGAGCAGTTTCAGAGTAATAAATGAAAATACATATAAAAAAAACATGTAGATCGAATTGAAAATCTTCTCTTTTTTTAATTTCAGTTAAAAGGGCAAAGTTTTACTTTCTCTAAAAGAACTACCTTCTTAAAGTACTTACATACATTTTAATCAAAAATGTATACGCAAATATCTTATTGGCTGAAAACAGGGGCATAGTTAATTTTATAAAGATGCAAATTCTACTAAGTTTTTTAATATACAATGATTATGTTTCATATGATCATCTTCTATAACGCCATAAGGTTTTTCTTTCTACAAGCCGTTAGATGATTTATTTAAGATCACGCCCGAGAAAAAAATACTCCTTTTGAACAAATAAATTAATTCATTTTTAACTAACGAACTTATACGCTAATTAAAAAAGATTATAATATTAGCAGTGTAATATTTTTTGACTGGTTGTTCCTAAAATTGACTTCATAGGTTAATCCTACCTGCAACCCTTTCAACCAATTTTTTTTAAAATCTAATATATTCAGTTGTATTTTTATAAAAGGGAAATTTCAAAAATAGATCTTTCAGAAATTTGAAATTAAACAACAACTGTAAAATTAGTTTTAGTTTCTAAGTTAGTGAGGGATTTACGTATAAAGTTAAAAAAAATATATATTGAACCTCTTGATTTTTAAGTCAAGAATATTACAATTTACTCTAATTCTAAATGCAATATTTTTTTTTTTGTTATGAGCAAACTTGTAGGGAGCTACCACGATTCTACAAAAAAAAGTATTAGTGCTGGGACTCACGGTTAAGATGTGCAAACATCAGCGATCTCGTCAGTGATCAAAATGAAACAATACTATTAAAAAGTCGTCAATTTTATTAGATTAGAAATCGTCGATTTCTTGGATACACGAAATTTTGGGTTTTTTGATAACTGAAGTACGATATCGTTTCGATCGATTATATCTAGAAATGAAATTACTCGCGCTCTCTAGCGGTGTAATTCCACACTAAATGCTAAGTACGTGATTCGAAAATCTGAAAATAAAATTATTAGTGCTCTCTAGCGGTTTAAGTCAGTGGTTCAGCATAAATTCGAGTTGCCATTGCCTCTTTATAACTTCACCTCTCTAGTTTTAATTTGACCGATTTTCCTTGGGCGTGTCGAAGTAATGCAACTGCCGCGTGGTTGGAAACAGCCCGAAGGACCTTACCGTCCACCTGGAAAAAAAAAGGTACATTTAAATAATATATCAGTGAGACTCGAGAAGAACGTCTCGAATAGTATAAATATAACCTATAATGTTCTAGAATATTCCATCAGAATTGATTTTCTCGATGTCAGAGAAATGTCAAAATTATGAAGTTTCGAGAAAATTCCAATCCAATCGGCTGTCATTCAAAATGCCCATCGAACTAAGATTATTAGGATTTGGTCATGCGTGTTTGCTTGAATCCAAGATGTTCAAAATACGCAAATCTAGTCAATTTTAATTAGTTAGAAAATATAAAATCAAGTACGTGACGAAAAGCACAGATGGCAATACACTCGCAAACGGGTCACGGCGACTGTAGCGCCGTTAATGTACTGAAATCGCTCCTAGCAGCGTATTTTAACACTGACTTAAGTTTGACTTATAGCTTAAAGCGCCACCAGTCCCTAAAACATGTTTTGTAACGTATTTTGGTGCATTTTGTTGAAGTTATTCCTAACAAATGGCTAAAACTAAAAATACCACAATATTCTACATATATTAATTTAGTCTTTTGCTTAAAAAAACGAAATACACCTTATTATAGTAATGAAAATAAATAAATAAGAAAGTGTTGTTTTTTTCTTGCAACGATTTTCTTTTAAGTTGTGTAAGTGACGCGAACCTAATTTTTCTTTCTAAAGATAGACAATATAATAATCTAGGACATTACTTAAAAAAAACATTTTTTCCAAATGATTATAATTATTTAAATACAAAAAACATGTTTCATCGATTCCAAATGAGTCGGCGAGTATATCCGTCTCTTTTCTACACGTCAATGTTCGAATAAAGCCTACTCTTTCAAATCTCAAGGACAAATGCGTCCCGGAGCGCCTTAAGTCGTGGTTGTTTTGATTCTTAGCTAAGGCACACTTTTATATTCGACTTAACGCTAAGAGTGAGTTAAAATACGATGTTTATCGGTTAAGTCTAACTTAAAATTTAGCTTAATCCTTAGTAGGACATGAAATTTCGGCCCTAAGTCAAGTAGTATCGTCACATTTCGATAGAGCACTAATAAGAAGAAAATAATATTAGATATATAATCTTAAAACTTAGAACTTCGAAAGAGTATCATTGGTTTTATTTATTTTTCCTACCTTACGCTTGACCTAACCTTACTAAACTAAAATAGAACTACCCCTAGAAAATTCCTATCATAATGTTCGAAATAACAGTGTAATAAGTTTAAATATACATACATTAAAATATACATACATTGAAGTCGGTATTCAGAGATCCGTGTAATGGGTGCCGAACTCTGCGATTAAAAGAGCCTTCGCTAGATGTCACGTGACCTTCTTCAGGAAAGAGCGCCAAGCGTATCGATATAATGGCGCGAGAGAGACAAATATAGGTCAAGAAGTGCAGCGCCAGCCAGCCGGCCCTACGGGGGGGGGGGGTTCCGGTCTGAGCTACAACAACGTATTTCTCATGGCGGGTGAAAAATTTGGTACGCCTTAGCGCTTTGAGCTTTGATTATTATTTATTTATTTAACATTTCCTCTTTTTTTTTGTAGAACACAATACAAAGGCACGATTTAACATGAACTTAGCACATGAGGTAATTTCGAGGAAGTAGGTAGGTTAGGTTAGGTTTAGGTTAGGTTAGGTTAGGTTAGGTTAGGTTAGGTTAGGTTAGGTTAGGTTAGGTTAGGTTAGGGTTAGGTTTAAGTTAGGTAATAACTTTTTGCTTCTTTAATCGCAATCCATAGAGAACTGAGCAAGTACGTAAGAGTATTTTTTTTTAATTGTACCGAATAAAGTTATTATATTTACAATTATTGCCAAATAATATTACTTGAAATATTTTTAAGTTATTATATTTTTAAGTTTAAATATTATATTCATTATAAATATTAAACATTCGTAAGCATATTTTCTTATTTTTAATTTATTATATCGCTAATAATATGTAGGTTTATGTACACACATTAAGCACACACACATAAAAACATGTCCATACCACAAATGCCACCATACTCACTCCACGCACAGAACACATTGTTTTAGTTTGATTTTTTAAATTGTTTTTTTCTACCCTATTCATATTTAGTACATTTTTTTGGCCATGTAAATGTAGTATTAGGGAATTATCTTATTGTATCGCTGTTTTGTACTTTCATAAATAAATAAATATGGGAATATGCGATACGTTAGGTTGGGTTTTGTGATGCGTAAAGTTTGAATGCTATATAAGTGAGTTTATATAAGTGAATAAAAACACGACAAAACTAAAATTATACACGAACTATGCATGATTAATTAACCATAAAAATTATGGAAAAAGTTATACGCCTTTAATACTACTCATTTATTGCCATATAACTATCTCAGCGCGGCGGCGGTTGAAGTCGTGCGCAGTTTACTAAGGACTAATTATTTTGCGCATCAAGACTGCAGGCCTGTTTGGAAGAAGCAAATGCACAAGCATCAATACCGTACCATTTGTGTTAACAATTATTGTTTTTTTTTTATTACTATGAATATTATAGTGAGATAGGCGAGAAACTTTTAAAAATTATTATGTCAAATAAATTTGTTTCGCTAGTATTTTTAAAAGTTTTTTCAAACAAATGTGTTAACCTATAAATCGCGTCTTTTAACCACACATAATAAGAATCGCTAATAAATCGCTAATATCGTTAAAAAAATAAAGCAAATTTATTTTAACGTAGTTGCCTACTGGACTACTTTCATGAATTACCTACCGTAGGAAAGATTTCGAGTGATCCTTCATTTTTCTCTACCAAGGTTAGCGTCAAAAGATTTTATCGATATTTTTGTACGGGACCAAGATGATGCCACAAATATTCGTCATCAAATTTTAGAGGGTAGGAGGGAGAGGGGGGATAGGAGGCGGGAAGAGACTCTGGAGCGCTTATACGAGATGTATTTAAAATCACTACTGTTCTTTCAGAGGGTTGAATGATCAACAACTAAACCAGCCTCACCAAAAATAAATATATAAATTAAAGATATTATACACGATTATACTAAAGATATTAATATACTGTAATAAGTTAAATACTTGGCCAAGGTCCCGGGCCGGTTCACTCCTCGCCTATGCGCCTAACTCCGTCCCTCCGTGGTCCACAGTAACAAACATATAACGTTCTCAAACGTTGAACCGGTTTTTATAAAATTTGAAACTCATTTTTCTCGTAATTGGGAAACATTTCATTGCTGATTAATGTTTGATTGTTACTAAATATTAACCTACTGAAAGGATAGCACTTATTAAAAATACACCTGTCATACCTACTTACGCAACAGATTGTAAAATAATTATTTTTTATTATGGTTTAATTTCGCGAATTTCATAAATAAAATCGTGATTGAGATTTGTTAATATCAGATTTATCTGTGAATGTAATCGGAAGACTAAAAATTACAGTTAAAAAAATAAGAATTAATAGCACGAATATGTAAAAAACTTAACATTATTGGCATGTGTTTAGAACATTTTAATAAAATTTTATTAGTAATAAATAAATATGTGAAGGCATTTTACTCAACTTCAACGAATTTATCTGGCGTACAGACAAGATGTTGGCGGCGAGGTTTAACAAATGAGCTTTATATTGATTGAGACAAGGCCGTCTCCGTAATCGCATTATGGAGGGTAGCAGAATATTATTACTAATTGTATATCAAATTAATTTCTAGATTACATACAATATGAGAATATAATACATATACACAATTTACGATCTATATACGCCGTGTTCCAAGGCCATTACGATAAAATAATCAATGTATTGACCCTGGGATTTCAAACATGATTTGTTTTGACCTCATATCAAAATTGTAAACTTTACATGATAATATTAAATCGCTCTTGTCATAAGTTCGGTTGCTGGCCAGTCCGCGTTATGCTGGGTGATAATAAGGATATAAACATCCCGTAGAGTCTTCGATAATGGTTTGGAACAACCTGTATAGTTATATTTACGATTTAAAGCATCAACATAGCATTGATTTAGAAAATAAATTACCTCCACTATCCTGTCGTTTATTTGAATCTTCTTGCAGAGGTCAGCCGAACTGCCTTCACTTATGCTCTTCACAAATATACCAGACAGTTCCTCTGTGAAAAGAACAACAAACAATATTCAGCACAATGTCGTAACCACAGAACGTGAAAGTACCTAGAAGCGGCATAGTGAGGTCTGATCCGTTTTTGGCCCATATAATGAAAAATTCAGCGCAATTTTTTTTATTTCAAGACAATAAAGGGTTAAATATAAATGAAATTCGCGAAAGTAATTTAAAATAATAATTATTGTAAATGTATAAAATATATAAATAACTAGTATATTACACATAAATATTAAGCATTCGTATAAATATTTTTAATTATTTATTATAGCACTAATAATGTGTAGGTCTATACACAGGCAAGCATTTCCATGCAACAAATAGAGTGTGTGGTGCACACTGTAGGCATACTTCACATTACACACCACACACTACATGCATATTACACATTGTTTTATTAATTTCATGTTTTCAACCATATTTATATATTCTACATTTTTCTGGACATATAAATGTAGTACTAGAAACGTATCTTCTTGTACTTTCAAAGATTCACACCCATATGCAAGCACACAATATACAGGCTGTTTTTAAATTAAGGGCGCTCCTTTTAGGAGGCAGATCTAAATCGATAACTAAACCGATTCCACGAACGAAAAAATATAATTTTGAAAAAACACATTCATACTAAAATAATTATATTAATAAAACACTTCCGTTATTAAAAAGTTGTTTTTCTCATAATTCGGAAACATTTAATCAATATTATTTTCTGATGAATGTTTGATTGTCGATACTGGCCTTAAAAGGAGTACCCTAAATTTAAAAACAACCTGTATATGCAGTTCCTCAAGCGAACACTGAGGGAGATTTTAAGGTATTGAGATATTAATTAGTTCTTAAGAATTGAGCATAAGTAAGGGCTTGTTACTATATATATAAATATATATTATAATATATTAATATATAATATATTCGCCGAATGGCGAAAGCTTAAATAAATCATAATCATCAAATCTATATATATATATATATATAGTAAAATAGTAAAATGTATTGTTTAAATACCGTTAATTAGATGATTTCTATGTTAAAATAGGTAAACACCTTTAGTTTAACATATATAAAAGTTTGACAGTACTGACATTTGGAAAATACGAATGCTTTTTAATATTTTAAGGATTGAAATTTTTTGCAAATAAAATATATAGCCAGAATGTTCAAAGAAAAATTAATACCGAAAGCACAGATAGTTGCATCGCTTGAGGTAATGCACGCTGGTTTAAATACAGGCCTGTATTTTATGAAAGTCTTTCACTCTCACCTACCTATCTGTGCGATATGCAATACGGTCAAACTTTCATTAAAGTAGTGAATAAATGATTTAAAAATTAAACAATAATTATGAAAAAAAGTGTGAAAATGTAACGAATATGACGTATAATGAATGAGAAGTGAATGGTTTAATGGATATTTACAAGAATAACTTACGTTCAACGTAGTTTATCTGAAAATGAATCGTTATGGTTAAAAATAAAAAGAAAAGTGTAAAATATATGCACATTACGTGCAAATCGTTAAGATATAGTAAAATAGTAAAATGTATTGTTTAAATACCGTTAATTAGATGATTTCTATGTTAAAATAGGTAAACACCTTTAGTTTAACATATATAAAAGTTTGACAGTACTGACATTTGGAAAATACGAATGCTTTTTAATATTTTAAGGATTGAAATTTTTTGCAAATAAAATATATAGCCAGAATGTTCAAAGAAAAATTAATACCGAAAGCACAGATAGTTGCATCGCTTGAGGTAATGCACGCTGGTTTAAATACAGGCCTGTATTTTATGAAAGTCTTTCACTCTCACCTACCTATCTGTGCGATATGCAATACGGTCAAACTTTCATTAAAGTAGTGAATAAATGATTTAAAAATTAAACAATAATTATGAAAAAAAGTGTGAAAATGTAACGAATATGACGTATAATGAATGAGAAGTGAATGGTTTAATGGATATTTACAAGAATAACTTACGTTCAACGTAGTTTATCTGAAAATGAATCGTTATGGTTAAAAATAAAAAGAAAAGTGTAAAATATATGCACATTACGTGCAAATCGTTAAGATATAGTAAAATAGTAAAATGTATTGTTTAAATACCGTTAATTAGATGATTTCTATGTTAAAATAGGTAAACACCTTTAGTTTAACATATATAAAAGTTTGACAGTACTGACATTTGGAAAATACGAATGCTTTTTAATATTTTAAGGATTGAAATTTTTTGCAAATAAAATATATAGCCAGAATGTTCAAAGAAAAATTAATACCGAAAGCACAGATAGTTGCATCGCTTGAGGTAATGCACGCTGGTTTAAATACAGGCCTGTATTTTATGAAAGTCTTTCACTCTCACCTACCTATCTGTGCGATATGCAATACGGTCAAACTTTCATTAAAGTAGTGAATAAATGATTTAAAAATTAAACAATAATTATGAAAAAAAGTGTGAAAATGTAACGAATATGACGTATAATGAATGAGAAGTGAATGGTTTAATGGATATTTACAAGAATAACTTACGTTCAACGTAGTTTATCTGAAAATGAATCGTTATGGTTAAAAATAAAAAGAAAAGTGTAAAATATATGCACATTACGTGCAAATCGTTAAGATATAGTAAAATAGTAAAATGTATTGTTTAAATACCGTTAATTAGATGATTTCTATGTTAAAATAGGTAAACACCTTTAGTTTAACATATATAAAAGTTTGACAGTACTGACATTTGGAAAATACGAATGCTTTTTAATATTTTAAGGATTGAAATTTTTTGCAAATAAAATATATAGCCAGAATGTTCAAAGAAAAATTAATACCGAAAGCACAGATAGTTGCATCGCTTGAGGTAATGCACGCTGGTTTAAATACAGGCCTGTATTTTATGAAAGTCTTTCACTCTCACCTACCTATCTGTGCGATATGCAATACGGTCAAACTTTCATTAAAGTAGTGAATAAATGATTTAAAAATTAAACAATAATTATGAAAAAAAGTGTGAAAATGTAACGAATATGACGTATAATGAATGAGAAGTGAATGGTTTAATGGATATTTACAAGAATAACTTACGTTCAACGTAGTTTATCTGAAAATGAATCGTTATGGTTAAAAATAAAAAGAAAAGTGTAAAATATATGCACATTACGTGCAAATCGTTAAGATATAGTAAAATAGTAAAATGTATTGTTTAAATACCGTTAATTAGATGATTTCTATGTTAAAATAGGTAAACACCTTTAGTTTAACATATATAAAAGTTTGACAGTACTGACATTTGGAAAATACGAATGCTTTTTAATATTTTAAGGATTGAAATTTTTTGCAAATAAAATATATAGCCAGAATGTTCAAAGAAAAATTAAAATATATATCATATAGATCTTTCATATTTTTTCTGACGACGCCGAATGGCGAAAGCTTAAATAAATCATAATCATCAAATCTATATATATATATATATATATATATATTTAAATACAATGACTATTCAACCCCGGGCTTCGTCCCGGCTTGGCAGTTAGCCTTTTAGGCACTTTCGGGGGCACGACGTCTCGTGCCTATGGCACTCAGGATGAGTCCCATCTCAAATATAATAATATACATAGAGTGCCGTGTACGTAGATGACGGAGAAAATTAACGTTGACGTTTATGAATTTAAATATGAGACAAAATTTATTTGTCAATCACTGTCAAAAAGCGTTCCCGACTGACGGTTCATAGTTTTTGTTCTTTATATATTACATAAGAAGATAGCTCACTAATGTTTGGACTGAAAAAAAGACTCCTATGTTCAAAACGATCCGCTACAGAGGCTAATTTGAATTTATTTATTTTTTTCAGGAAACAACAGCTAATACAAAAAATAAAATTACAATAAAAAATAATCAAAGCCAATTAAAAATTTTCCAAACTTAATAAAATAGAATAATATATTTAAGAACGAGGTTGAGATTAGGAAGTAGGAGGGGTTGGGGAATTTACATAATTACCAGAATACGAAATACAGCATAACTCTTTACAAATAATAGGATTTTACATGTACATATACTACTCAAGGGTTAGGAGCTAGATCAGATACACTCTGTGGTAAAAGCGCTTACCCTGCTCGCACACGTATCCGGCGACCGTGATGCCCAGGCCGTACTTGCAGTCCTTGGCGAGGTCAACGTCGAAGACCTCCGTCTCCGGGAGGTCGGACCTCAGCGCCATGTCCAGGGGCAGTTTGTCCTCCACCATTCTCGGGGGCGCTATGAGCGGGTACTGAACTGCAGGCAGCGTGGAAAGCGGGTTCGGCACTATAGCCACTATGCTCGTTACTGGCTGTTAGAAAAACGTACAGATCGTAATGGGTTAGTTGGTAGAGATTGTTGAACTGTAGGTACAAGTGCTAGTAAATTTCTATTTTTTACTATAGCTGTATAGATAGATACCTTTGTTGATACCGCCACCACTACCTACCTACCACTACCTACCTACCTACATAAGAGAGATATGGTTTTTTGAACTCTGCAAAAAACCAATTATTCTCATGCCTAGGACCAATAGTTTGTGCCATCAAAAAAGTTTACTAAGTTAAGTTTTAGGTCCTTATTTAAGGAATAATTCACAATTTAAATGAATTCAAAATCTTATATACTAAGAAAGTTATATTATAATTTCATTTTTTCGAAAAAAACCCCTCCATTCCCGCCCCCCTGGTCTAATTTTGCAAAAATTTCAAAGTGATTGGTGTAGAATTACGGCACTCAAGAAAGTCAAGAAAGTCATATAAATAGGTTGGTAGATATATTAACTTATATATAAACTTTTAACTAAGGGCGGTTTTGGGTTCTAAGGGATGTGAAACGCGAAGATATTTCTCGGAAATTTTCGAAATTTTTCGGAAGTCCCATTGCAATAGGTAGCTTTCCTAATGAAATTTACCTAAAAGACCACTCACCATCATCATTTGTCCTTCGACGTTTCCATGTCCCCTGATATCGTACGGTTCCTCGGAGTAGAACTCGGGAGCATAGCCCTGCTCAGCCAGGAACCTCTCCAGCTCGTCAGGATCGCCGAGGAGACGACTTGGCACTATCGGAGCCTGACTGGCTCCGAGGGACTGTCAAATATAAATAGTCATCAAGGAAAATTTTCGTCCAAACCCGACTGGATAAAATAAGTTCTTTTAAATTGAAATCTAGTTTAATAGAACTTTAGAACACCGCTGTTCCTAATTTACAACATTGTTGTTAAAATTTAGTATAAAATTATTTCTCTCAGTGTAAAATCTTTGCTTGCCGGGAGAGAGATTTTTTTATAAATATTTGAGTAATGTTTATCGAGCGTTTGAAGAGTTATTTTTCTTTTAACTTAAATTGTAGCATTTTTACATGCCCAGTATGAAGAATTTTTAAGCATTCTTCCTCGGAATCAGTTTTTTTTGGAATCTGTTACTAATTCTAAGAATTTACAAGGTACCTACATTTTATTCATACTGTTCGAAAGTGTATAAATTACGGGTTTTTTTTTACGGAAGTATTTGACCACCCAAGTTTGCTGTGTATTTTATCTAAATTTACCCGAAAACCGAAAACTTCCCATGATACTAAAACTTTTTGCGAAAGTAAAATTTCATTATTATTATTTAGTTAATGTTAAGATATTTGTTACTATTTTAAACACATGAAATACATATTATAGCAAATGAAAGAAAAAACAAATATACTACTTTACATTATTGTGACATTGACTTATAACTGCTAGTTTTCGACATTATTTTAAATTAGTTCTGAATATCTCTGAACCGTAAAACTTTGTCCTGAGGTGATCTAGCAGCTCCTTAAAGGTTTGCATCGACCTACCAAACACTGATTTATGTATATATACGCATAGATGTTAAACTACATACATATATATAATATTAGTAATAGTTTTCTCATCACCACACACACACACACATACACACAAATTCATACCATTAACCCACTCTTACATTCCACACCCTATTATATTCACAGATTATACACTCATACAATGTTATCACTATAAATTAGATCCTAGTTTGTTTGTTAAACGATTATGTTAAATTGGATATGCCTGTAGTCGGCTTAAGTTGTTATTTATCTATTTTTATGTAACTGTCATTATGTATAGGTGTAAGATATCTCATACAAATAAATAATAAATTAGAAATACCTCTAGTCGGCTTAAGTTATTGACTAATGTATTTTCATGTAACTTGTATAAGCATTTCTAAGAATTAAATAAATAAATAAATAAGCTATTATGCGTTATAACGTTAATATAGTAAGTGCGTTACATTAGGCCGCCCAACATTACATTAGGATTTGAGAGTTGGCAGTTGGCAGTTGGCAGTACTCACGACATGGTCGGCGGTGTCGGCCGCGCGCGCGACCAGTAGTCGCACCCGCTGGCCGCACTGGCGCAGCACCGCCGCGGCTTGGCGCGCGCACATGCCGACGGCGCGCACGCCGCCGATGCGCAGGATGCGGTCGCCACTGCGCAGTCGCCCGTCCTGCAAGCACACCAAATAGAGTGTTCGTTTCGCGCAGAGGCGACACGACGCACTTTTGCTAGATCTATAATTACATATTAAATGTTGTTGCTGATTGATGAGCAATATCTTGTTAACACTTATTGCTATTTCTAATTGGTAATATTTCGAAATTAAATACATCCCGTATTTTTATTGTAAACTTTAAGTGATAATATGAAATGAAGTCGGTCTCTATCGAGGAAACATAAATACCCCCTTAAATAATTTTATTAAAAGCGCTCGTGTGAATCCCGTTTACTCTTTCATTCGTTAAGGCCGGTCTGATTACGTACTTTTGAATAATTATGTTATCACGAAGAGTTTACATTTTTTTTTCTTGGAAACCATATCATGTTTGAAATCTCAGGGCTAAATATTATCTGATTTTTTTATCGGGATGGTCTCGGGGCATCCTGTACATAGTCCAGTCCTAGATAACCCACGAGTTAGTGATCAACTTCGTAATGTTATAAAGTGCAATGTTTGCAGGCCTTACCCTGTCGGCAACGCCGCCCGGCAGGATGGTCTTCACGATGACCCCGGAGCTCCGCCCGCCCACGATCCCGAAGGCCAGCCCCGTGCCGTCGTTCACCAGCTCCACGGCTTCCACCTGCGCCCACTCGCCGAACACCTGCACAAACCGAACGGACACCTCAAGTCCTTTACGTTTTTATGGCTAAACCGATAAACCGCTGTACCTATGGAGATAGCTTTAACCCTAAGGAAGGATATAGGCTATTTTTTTTCAAATATCTAATTCAAGTTTAAAAACCTCTTTATTAATTATAACATACATAGGAAATATTTTACAATACCATACGAACATATATCCTCAATAATCTTTTCTAGAGTGACCATCGTTTTTTTCCAATAAATCGTATGAAATAGTGCGTTAGTCTAAATATAAAGAGAATCATACAACGAATTATATTCAGTAATGCTATTATTTATTTTTTTTTATTATTGCAATTAATTCTTCGCTTTATATATACCCAAATGTATTAACTATGTAGAGATCTTTTTATTAATCCCTACTTTATGAATTGAGGTACAGTTCACTACCGATACATGAGCACAAAATTCCTTGAATAATTTACCAGAGAGAAAGTAAAAACTCCTCTGTCCAAAGGCAGTTTTCATTTTATTCAACCTCGGCTCATTCCTAAAACGTGCCCTGGTGGTGCACTGCTCAAGGTTATGAACTGTGCTGAATCCTGCCCTAAAACATTTTTCATATAATGAACCAGATGTAAGTTTATCTGATATTCATTATTTTTAGGTCGTTAAAGAGTTCTCTTAAAAAGAACTTGAAAGGTTTACTAGTAAGTTCAGTATAATTTTTTGTGCTATCTCTACCGAGTAGAGATATTTCTTGCTAGCACAACCCCAACCTACAAAGATATTCTATTAACGAGTGGTATGTGCCATTCTTAACTAAGATGGTGAAATAGGGATAGAACGTTGTATGGGAATTATTTAAGTAACAAGCTAGGAAGGTGTTTTTGGGCTTTTTGGAAAGCTCTTGGAATTTTTAGGTCAACGCAACTATTTTCAGTTATTCCGAGTGCCGCGGGCACGTTTCGTCTCGCACCAAAAGCACCGTTAGAACTGCCTGCAGGACCTAGCTGCCAACCCGGGTCGAAGCCCAGGGTTGAACAGACATTAATTAATAGATATATGTCAAATTTAATGATTAAATATTAGGAAGTAACTTGCGCCAAAATGCTAAACTACTTCTACAAATGATTGGCCTCTCCTTATAACAGCACATTGTGCTATTGGGTGATGCACAGAACTAATCCATTGCACGCGACTACAAATTACAATAAACACTATTTGTTGACATATATAAGAGTGCAGGTTAATGGCGATATAAATAAAATAAATTGTCCCTACTTTGGGTCACACAGCTAGGCCCTGTGGACGGTATTCAAGGTGTTGATTGCCTCATGGAACGCGACCGGTCATTTCTCCATAAAAACTTCGTAGTGATATTAATTTTTTACTTAAAAATTAAATCTCATATTTTTCATCAAAACTTACTGACTAAATTTACTAATGAATCGAGAGAATTAATCTAAAGGTCACTAATTTTTCCAAATATATTGTTTTTTTTTTCAAAACTACTCTATAGCAAGAAGTCCATTCGTCATTAGGTACCTGACACCCTATTTTGTTTGAAAATATCTCGCGTACCTACCACCAACCAAACTTAGCTAATATAACTAGCCGTGAGATGAAAAGCATCAAAAAGCACTCCTCACAAAAAGGGGAAGAGTCACTTAAACAACCGCTTTGATCCAGATGAGCATAATAAAAGAGGGAATTAGATTCTATTCGCTAATGTTTTGCGTTTTTGTTTTTTTTAGAGGCACTCGCCGTGAAAATAATATTATGATAATCTGACATTATTGACAATTGCAATTTCGAATAAACATTTAAATGATTTTACAGAGATGATACTACGTAGTCAAACTTAAACAACTTATAGGCAATAAATCTGCTTCATCAACTCTGCACTATTAACTTACCTTAGTCAATCATCATCCAGAGATTAGGGCCGTTACAAGACTATTATTTATTTATTTTATGCATTCATTATTCAAGGGCCGTTTTTAAGTCGTGTTTAAAAATTGGAAAAGATATTTATCGCGGCGTCCTGCTCTATCACTCACGTCACGGCAGATTCCGACACTGGTGCGAAGAGAGCGCTGTTCTTACTTATTACACGCTTCCTCTCAGCATGTCGCTAGTCCCAATATAGATAATCACAAAATAATTTATTTTGAAGTTTTGAAACACATTTTAAAAAAGTAATCAAGAATGAACCTTTGTTACCTTTATCTCTACATGAGTTTTTTTTTCAATACCCTACGACTAAAAATGGCTCAAAAAAACCTTAAAAAAAACCTCAAAAAATATAGACACCGCAAGATTATTTTTTTACTCAGCACAGAGAATAAATTTACAAAAAAATAGCTAGGAATGGAACTGGACAAAGGTTCAGTGTATTTAATTTTTTTTTTTTTTATCTTTGTAATCACCATCACTTCGGAGAAATCTTTTATCTAAAATGCAAAAAAACCGACAACTTATCACTGAATGCCCCTTAATCCTAAATAACTTACAATATTAGAACAGACGGTTAGGTATAGCTAATTGTAAATGATTAATTTAATCACTTTGTTTATTGTCAATAAATAAAAATAAAATAAAGATTGACCCTTTCAATGAGACGTTCGCTTTAACCTTTTTTGGCGTTCCACCCCCCCCCCCCCCCTCACATTCTTCCCACTCCCCCTCGTTCCTAAACGACGTCAGACACGAGAGGGAGAAAAATGCAAAATGGCGAAATAAGGCTACGCTCACCACCATAATAATCCGATAGGCCTCGGCCCTGCGTCGTTTCCGCTTCCCCTGCGATCAGCTGATCTTGTCCGCCATCTTCGTCCCCATCAGACGGCGCGCGGGACGGACTCGGCGCACTGGCAGCAGCCCGCCTGCGCGCGGCCGCGCCGCCCTGCCAGCCACGCGTCCGCAGGGCCGCACTCGGACTTACACATGTTTTAATATTTAATTATCGGCCGGCGTTGGCACTCGAGAACTATTAAAAGTGAGTTCTAGTTCATTTCGCGGGGTGAATGTAAAATAATCGCCCTATCGAGCCCAGTATTTCCCTGAAACAAAGGAAAATAAATTTCGTAAATTATTTTTCAAAATATGGAATAAGAATTTATTTGATAGCGAAGGTAACTCAATAAAAGATCACATTAAAATATAAATAACAATCGATAACAATAATAAATTCATAGTAAAATTAAATTTTTAAAAACAAGCTTTTATTTAAGTGCTTGATTGAATGCGTATCCAAATTTCCTCAAACTTTCGTTGAAGAGTTATCATTCCTCACCTTACAAATGTCAATAGATATATTCATTTCCTTTGTCCTCAAGAAGCCAATATGCCCATTAATCTGAAGCGGAAGGCGTATGAGTCCTGCGTGCTACCAGTAGCTATATACGGCTTGGAGACAGTAGCACTGACAAAGGCGAGCGCCAACCGGCTAAGGATTTGTCAGAGAGGCATGGAAAGAGCAATGATGAGGATCGGTCTTAGGGACAGAAAGCAATGAGGAGATACGAAGTCGCACATGAGTTCACGGAAATCTTGCGACGAATCACCAGCCAGATCAAATAGATCGTACAGTGGAGAACTGGGACATCTGAGGTGGATGGATGACATCCGTAGGGCTGCAGCAGGAAACAGCTGGCTCGAAACAGCAACAAATACACGTCGAAGGAAATGGAAGAAGCCACATCCAGGAGTGGTTGGCGACAGCCTGAGGAAAAAGAAGAAGATATTCATTTCCTTAAGGTCAACGTTTAATACAAAAGAGAACTCGCCCTTGTAGGTTGATTTGAAGGTTACTAGAAAGTAAAGCAGCATGGTTTTGCCAATATTCTAGGGAATCGAATGCCTTGAGGGCACACTCAGTGTTCACTTGAGGAACGATTCTGCATACTGTTAGACCCAGTGGTCTCGGGTTCGAATTCGCAAAATATTATCACACCATTTTTAATGCGCCATCAACACCATCTCTTTTGATACTAGCACGAGGAAACTTAGCTTAGTTGATTATGATTTGTGCCACTCGTTAATAGAGTATGGCTTTGTGGGTTTGGGTTGTGCATTTTCGTTTTAACTTACTCACATTTGTGTGACAATATTTTTTCATAGGCAGTGAATTAATCTAATGCGACACGCTCATTCGGTTAAACTCAGAAGGACGCTCGGAGGTGGTGTGCTTATGCGGTTAATATCCACCCGTAGCGTTGATTTTTGTTATCTGTCACGTTAATATTATTCATATATAAATAGATTATCTATATATATAAAAAAAATCGTGTCGATTTCAATGAATGAATGAAAAAATAGGGAAAATAAGGAACCTTTGTTTCGAATATATTTTGTTTATAGAAGTTCTATTTTACCCAGTTTGTTAAAAAATATGGATGTTTGAATAAATAATAAGAAATTATGTGTATCATACACCTAAATCATGTGTGTTATGTATATGTGTGTGTGAGAGAGACTCCAGTTGTGTGTGTGGGTAGAGCAAAATACGCGGTCTTTTTTAGTTTTGATACTCGATTACGCGCCCCAAGGGTAGAATCCTCAGCTCGGGGCACCTGCCTCCGGCGAACTGCCCGCGTACGCCGGCGCCGTACTGTATACAGGGTGAACTTTTTCTAATGCACATCCTTTTTAAATAAAATACGGTCAAACCCCAAAAACCCCAGAAAACAAAATCATATCAGGATTTATTTTTTTACTAGCTTACACTATAAAAATAAAAAAAAAACCCCTTTCGGCACGCCGGAAGGCAGAGGTAGATTTCATCGAATCAAAGTAGGGGATAGGTGAACTACTAACATGCATCAAATATTACGCGAGCTACCGGGCGATCCACTCCCAGCGCGGCAGCTCGCGCACCTCTACCCGCCGTACCCTTGCGCAGCGAGAGTGCGTAAATTGAATCCCTCTTTATACCTTACCGTAAGGTTTGCTCATATCAAACATTGTTTCAATTAAAAATTGTAGGGAAATTGTAGGGCCTACGATTAACATTTTGACCTGATTAAAATTTGTGCCACTAAATTTTATGTATTTATCGGCAATTATCGTGTCCACAAGAAAGTGATATAGATAGATATATAAACTTATACTTAAACTTTTGAACTGAGGGAGATTTTAGGTTCTAGGGGATGTGAACCGCGAAGATATGTCGACATTTTCTGGAAGTCATGACCCATTGTAATAGGTAGCTTTCCTAATGAATTCTACCTAATACCCCATCTACCAATGACCCCATAGGATATGCATGAGAAAAAGATCACCTGTATATCTACTATCGATACCATCATACCATATTAATCCGATGGAAGACCTGAATATTTCAGGAGTCACGGCTGACAGACGAACCTATACACGCTCCACGCGACATGACTTTTAATCATTTTGCAACGTCGTTCTTCGGGGGTTAGAATATTCGTAAAAATGTTAGAAAATCTATTATAATAAAAATTACAGGAAAACTAAAGCATACGACATATATTCAGTACACGCCCGTCGAGCTATTACTAATAATTAAACATTTAAAAAAAAAATCCAAACTAACGTCGAAAAAATTTTACATAAATGCAATAAAAAAACACTAGTTACAAACGGCAACGATAGTGAAATATCACTAGATAGATCAATGTATTTACCAAAATCGACACCAGCGTGTATAGAAAATATAATATCTTCATTAAATGAACACAAAGCACCAGGTAACGATAATATTCGAGTGACTGATGTAAAGTTAATAAGTAAACAGATCAGCCCTTTATTGTCTAAAATATTAAATTTATGTATTATACAGGGGACGTACCCAGAATCATTAAAAACAGCTATAGTGAGACCAATATATAAAGGCGGGTCTCATTATGACTATAATAACTATCGACCAATATCTTTATTGTCATGTATCAACAAAATTTTTGAAAAATTTATTGCTGATAAAATTAATAAATACCTAATCAACAATAATATTATAAATGACTCTCAATTTGGGTTTCAGAAAAATAAGAGTACTATACAATTACTAACAAAATTTTCAAACAATGTAAATGAAGCACTCAACAACCAACATCACGTCATTATCGTTCTTGTCGATTTTAGTAAAGCGTTTGATACGCTAAATCATAATCAATTAGTTGAATCTCTTGAATCTGCGGGGATAAGACATACATATAAGGCACTACTAGAGAACTATACTAAAAATAAAACGATGAAAGTCCGAACTAACAACTGCACCAGCAATGATGTGAAGTTGAGCAGCGGCACATCTCAGGGATCTATAATAGGACCAACTCTCTATCTTATTTATTGTAACTCAATGGCAAAAATCTTTAAATACAGTTCATTCCACCAATTTGCAGACGATACTGCGTTAGTAGCATCTCATAAGGACCTTTCGGTTGCGACTGATCAAATGAATTTTGATTTTTCTCAACTAGTGCGATGGTCTCATGACAATGGCCTTATAATAAACCTCCAGAAAACAAAAGTCTTGTATGTGACCTCTCCCTACATACGAAGAGGTGAGGTCAAAATCAAGGCCCACACATACGCATGTCTTGATTCGGACACTCAACATTGTGTATGTCCGTTTCTAGAAACTGTCGATAATCATAAATATCTTGGTTTAACACTTGACAAACATTTCAATTGGGGGACGCATATAGAAATACTAAGTGATAAACTAAGGTACTTCCTTAAAATATTATTTTACATCAAAAACATTCTGCCATATAATATAAAGAAAACTGTTTATATAACCCTCATTGACTCTATTTTAGCATATGGGGTAAGAGTGTGGGGTCTCACTTTCGATACCTACATCTCGAAAATCGGCAATTTACAAAAGAGGCTTCTAAAACAAATTGTACCAACGGAAATTAGAGCCGAAAGTAGAGAAAACGAGCCTCAATTATTTAGATTTGTCAATGTTCTGCCAGTGAAGCAAATGATCGCTCACCGAATCCTGATTGACCACTTCTCAGACGCCTCATATAAGGATCCCGTAGTTCATGCTTACACCACAAGGCAAGCACAAAGACACACATTGAATGTTACTCGTATTAATAATTACTACGGATCACGTACTTTACGTTACTTAATCCCTAAACTTTTTAATGAGCTAGAAAATGACATTAAAACATTTAAAAACGTGAAGTCAATAAAAAACCACATCAAAATTACACTCATGTCAAAATTATAAATTATAACTTTATTATTATTATTTTATTTTTTTTGTTTTTTTGTTAATTATTACTTATGCTGTAACGCTGTTGTTTATGTTGTTGTCTTATTATGTATGTTTATTATATTGAGTGACTACTCAACGTCTCTAGTATACACTTACATTACATTATATTGTATAAAGGAAGGATTACTTGGGATTGGTGTCAGCGCGCAGTGTTTTAGTTTTAATTTTATTTTAAATTTAATTAAGGTGTTGTGTAATTATATTGTTGAATTGTAAGCTAAGATACCCACGGAAAAGGCACCAGCCTTCGTGGGGTTGTACATGGTGCATTACTGTAATAAAAAAAAAAAAAAAAAAAAAAAAAAAAAAAAAAAAATAAGTAAACCTTGATTGTTTTTATGAACTAATACTTTAAATACCTCAATCGCTAATATGCCGCCAAACCATACTTAATTTATTACTTTATTTTAACATACACATACAAATTACACATAACACATCAAAAAGTTCTACTGTATACGTACTTATATAATATTCATAATCTAAATATATTTTAAGAACACTTCCAAATTTTTTATGCTAATGTTAATATGTAAAATGTCCGAAATTCATAATTGGTTTTATGTACTAGTAATAAATTTTGTTTGTAATTATAAAAATTAATACTGTTGGACTACCAGAGCGCGGTGAGAAGACTGAAAAAGTTAATTCTTCGATTATGAAAACTAAACCGTGACAAAGGAATTTATACTCGTAACACGTCTCAGCGTGTTCTGATTTGATATCACAGCGTGTGAAATGCAACTTAGCATTTTTCCAAACAAATCAAATGTTTCTTTCTTTCAGGAAGGAATTTACAAACTATTTAAGTCCAGTTGCCTTTGGCGTCAATAGAAAACTTCCAGTTAAACTGAGTATGAGAAGTGTGTATCTGGCAATTTCACATGTGTGAAGTATGCTTACGTTAAAAAAAAAAAAATACACCGACTTTATAATAATCTTACACATAAAAAAACAAGAACGAATAGATATAATAAACTTCTGTAAGCAGTAAAAAAAACGAATCCACTAAAATATCGAAGTAAGATTCTGTTTTCAAAACCTTCAGGAATATGACTATGGGTTTACATCTTACGACTATGCATACACGATCTCTTCAGCACCTTTGAGCAAAGATAAAATACATTAAATAGCTGAATATATATATATTCACGATGTGTGTGAATGATATTATTTAGGCGTCAACAACTTTATATCCCTCATAAAAGTGCCAACCGTGTCGTTAAACACCGCTTTATGCCAAAATACCATATCCCAGTCGTCTGTATTGTATCACACAATATTCTACTAAATCAAGGCTACTATTATTTAGTAGGTTATGTAAATACTAAAATAAAAAAAAACATAAAATATTAATAAGTACCAGTTTTATATTATTCTTTATTTTGTCTGTATTTGTTTATCATAAAATAAATTAACGATATTTTATTAAACAATTAGCCATACATAACTATTCTACTTTGGTAGGTACATATTTAATATTAGTCAACATAAGTAATATTATTCACAGTTATATTTTTTTTTATAAAACAAAAGTGTTAAAATAAAAATATAAATATAAAATATTAATAATAAAAATATAAATAGGTATAAAAGTCAAGAAGTAGTATTAGAAGTATAGTTCTATAAGTTAAAAACATAATATTTATATCTTATCCCCTACTTAGTATTTACTATAATAACACGTAATTAAATATTATGGTTTTGATTTTATTGAAATCCTTATAAACTTTTATTACTACTATAATATTTTTATAATTTTACTGGTAGATTACGACATCTTTATATATTCTAATAACTTAAATCAAAATTTTAGGGAAATGACGAAAGAAAGTTGGAGCGTTTATTTCTACTAACTATTCTGCAATAATAAAGTTCATGTTTTTTTATTTAAAACAATATTTATTATGTAAGAACATACTCTTAAAAACGATATATATATTTTCAGTACCTAATGGATTTAAATAAAGATAGGGCGTTTCTTTTTTTTAGGTTGGTAATTAAATTATTTCATATAATCAGTTCATTAAAATATTATAAATTATTCTGAAAGAATCGGGGACATAATAAAAGCAAAAACAGCCCTTAGCATTTTAATAGATCTTTTATCTTTTGCTCTCCTTCCGTATTCATGGCACTAACTACCGATTGCCAACCCTGCATTAAAGATAGTATAAATGTAGACACACACTTGCGCAAATTCGAACTCATTGTTTAAACTGACTATAGTTTGATTTCCTCTATGTTACTACTATTTAGATAAAATGGTGGTTTTGGATAAATAGAATAGAATTAATTGCAATACTAAAATAATTTTAATGCCTTTACTGAATATAATTAGTTGTAGGATTCTCTTTACATTTAGACTACTTTATACGATTTACTGAACAAAACGATGGCCACTCTAGTCTTATTGAGTAACCAACATTTATTGAGGATATTGTTTCATTATTTTGTAAAATATATAAGAGAATTTTGTTTTTTTTTTAAAATTAAATATGATTACTGACTTTTCATCTTCTTTATCACAACTATCGCGGCCAATGGCCTTGCCTATCCAGACACGGAGCTAGCCACACAGCCTCACTTTTAAACGCTATATAGAGAAACGCCACTCTTCTATTTGGCTGCCCTCCCTATTGACAGATAGATCAGCTCTTGGTTCAGCCTTGAACCGTCAGATCAACTGACTTCAAGTCCAAACAGTTTGACCACTGAATTTACTTAAATAAATTCCTTGCAAAGGATCTCTAGCAACACAGAAGCTACAATTTACGGTTCTAATGCAAGACTGTAGATTCTTTGATTGTATGTTGCAGAAAGCTTCTTAAGGTGGCAACCAAATGTGCAAAACCTCATTATTGACATGAACGACCAGTTCGTTCGGAATCTCGTAAGCTACTAACTGCCTTGAGAGGTTAGGCGCTCGAATCTAACCATCCTCCCACGACTTACATAGTAAGACACTATCATGTTTCAATTGGAAACATTAAATCCTGGAAGTGGCTACTGTCCAAATTAACTTAGGTAAAAAATAGTCTCCCCTAATCAATTTTAAAGGACCTTTATCGATCCTTAGCAAAATCTATAATTATTTATGGACTACACATTTGGTGGAACTCATTTTCTACATACATCCAGCACATTGAAAACCTTTAAGTACGCATTGTAAAATTGACGTTTACCTGGGAAACAAAAATACTCACCGGAAAAATTATAAAAATATTTTTAAATACTCTAACCATCTGTCTATTTTCTCACTGTGAAAATGTAAAATCGCCCTTTTTTACCATGCTAATAGTGCCGTTAAAATCCTGGTAAAACACCAACATAAAATAAGACAAGTAAGTAAAAAACCTTTTTATCCCCACTTTTATAAACTTTTATGTCCCAACTTTGTACAATAAATTACCTGGCGATATTAAAGTGAGTGCCGCGTTATCACAATTTAAATAATACGTTTTATAAACATATGTAAAATCATTATTATGATATAATATGTACGATTTAAATATTAAAATTTACAAATAATATCAATGCCATGTCATGTAATAATGTCATGTTAGGTTTTATATTATTTCTAATGCTCGGTTTTCGTAATTCATGTTCTATTTTTATTTGTGATAAAATGTATCTTATTTAAAAATGCATGTATTTATAACTTTTTATTATGCATGTAAAATTATTAGATAAGAAACTTATCAAAAGGACTTTTCGGCAGTCTCTGACTAATGGGTCCTTGATTATTTTTATTGTAATAAAAACAATATGATAAAAAAAACATCATTGTTGACGGCATTAACTGACACAGATGGTGTTCAAAGTACTGTTTTTGAATTAACATTTTTAGAAAAAGTAAAAAAAAATACAGATTAGAATAATAAAAATAATTGTTGCTAAAAAAAATCAATTAAAATAAATGAATGATGATATCGGTTTATTTAAATATTGTAACATTCTCCCGGCAAACGTAATGTTTATATATAGGACGGTGGTCCAATTCTTCGACTCTGACAAGTTCAAAACACTCGTTCAACATACATATAGTACCCGGCAAATACAAAATGAAATGTTGTTTATACCTGCATTTAAAAATGTTTACGGTTAACGAGCGTTGCAATTCATTGTACCATTCTTTTTTAATAATTTGCCAAGATCTTTAATTAAAAGTAATATTAATTTAAAAAAAAAAATAACCATAAAGTTAGAAAAATTTGCTATGAAATCTCACAAAAACACTCTCTTTAATTGTTTGTAGATAAATTGACTTAGCGTGTTAATTATTATTTTAAAATGTTATTATAAGTATCATTATTTTTTGTTTGTAAAATACTACTAAGCTATAAAAATGTGTATAATGTATGTGTATATGTATATTGTAAAGGTCGTGTAAAATACAGAACAAAATAATTTGAACATATTTCACAATTATTAATATCTGTTTTTTACACACCTGGTTTCCAGCAGATAAGCCTTGGGCTTGGCTGGCACATAAAAGAAAGGAATTGTAAATTTGTTGAATAAACCAAATAAATAAATATAATTTAAAAATATTGACTTATAGTGATTTACAGAATTAAACTTTCTATTTAATTTGCGGATGGATGGATGAGTATTTATACATTTCTTGCTAGAGTCTTTCTTTTGTTTAATTTTAAATAAAAGTTTTTTTAAAACTATGTATCTTATCTACGTACTTTACAGATATCTAACTAGTAATCTTACTTGCTATGGCAGGCAAGGAATATGCCTAGTTATATTCGTATAGTCTAACTTATAACGCATGGGCGTAACCACACCCATTTTTTTTTTAAAGTAAACTATTATAATTTAATGCTAAATTTCAGTTTTATGCATGGATTAATTACAAATAGACGGATTACACCAAACTCTTTGCCTCTTAGAATAAATTATTTATTTTGACTTTCTAGTCTAAATGCGTTTTAAATACTGTAAATAAGTGACTAGACAATTACCTACCTTTAAATCTAACATGTAATTCTACGATATTTTTCTATGCTACTAAAATGACACTATTGCCAAGTGACTATATCCGCACCCTTACGTTCCCTGCCGGGCGCCATAAATTACATTGCATAGACAACACGATGACGTCACACCGTTACACGGATGGCGGACGCGCCTGCTGAATAATGGCGTCGCGGTCGGTTCGTGCATTTAGGCATTTGCGTCATTGTCCATATCGTCCACGAGCGAGTCAGTAGGTAGCGAAATAAATATATTTGTGTACAAAAGCTGTCAGACAACCGGCTTGTTTGACAGCTCGCTCGTAATGCGTGTAATCGCCTGTACCACAGGTTAGGAACCACAATACTCTTTGTTTTGACGTACGGGAACGGATTAACATTCATTTCGAATCATTTAAACCGTTTTTTAATTACTGGCATTTGGTAACTATTGGATATTTAATAATAAAAAAAATATGTTTAGATACCTTGTTCTTAACGCCCTATAAAAATAAAGCACTAAATTACAAGATGTCAATATTCTTCCTCCTTAACAGCGAATCTATAGATTAAATAAAAAATGCACCAATTGTTACAAATTAGTCATAATTGGTCAGATAATTTTATTAATAGGTCAGCGATAGATATTTTTTTTAAATAAAAACGTAATTTTCAAGGTTATCCAAAGACTAGAACCTTAACTAAAAGGTAAAAATAAAATAAAAAATGCAATGCATTATATTTATTTATATATAAGAGCATATCTATATTTATATGTAATCATATAATATCCATAATATAATATATAATTTATATTGTTTCTATTTAGTATAATTTGTGTTTTATCTTTCATATGCATGTAGTGATCTCTTTTTATTTGAATATTGTTAAGGTTTTTTTTTTACTTTTGTGTCTAAGATTAATGTTAATATGTAATAATAAATTAATAAATGGTCATAGTTAATTCATTTATTATTATTATACTCTCTTATTCAAACTTAATACTGTATTTATATTTCTTTTTCTTGAATCGTTTTAATGATATCTTTAAAAACGGTCGCCATTTTTTGAAGTTAGCCTAAAAATTGTGTTTCTATGTGATAAGAATGAACGAACATAAAATGTACCTTTTATTGAATGGCAATTTTCTCAGTCATAAACCAATCGAGACGGTGAAGGCTTTGAAGGCAGAGGACAAAGGAAGTAGCAAGCAAATAAGCGGAAGTGAAGCGTTCGCCATGAAGGTAAAATGTCGGCTGAAGTTTCATTTCCGGCGACGCGGGATGCAACCATTCCTCCTACTAGCGTCGGTCGGGTCGGTTAGCTAACGTGACTGTTGCTAACTTCTCTGACTTTCTGTGTTTATCGGGATAATTCGAAGAATAAATCGCCAAATTAATTCGAAGACAAAGGATAAATATTCATTTAGACCCTTTTTTAATCATAAACAAAATATTTTTAGATACCTTTACCTTATAGCACCTTGACCTTGTTTGATCTATAGCTGATGATATATATGCATACAAAATATAGCCCTCTGCTTGAGCCAATGTGTCTCGGAGTACCTTCACGCGGACAAAATCAAACGTTTTGTTAGACATCCCACGTCGTAGAACCATTATGGGCAAAACGAACCCATTTATAAAATGTGTTCTACCTTAAATTCAAAATACCCAGATATTGATGTATTCAATGTTAATTTAGTGGCCTTCAAAAGACTTCAAAAAAAATGAAACTTTAACATGAAATTTCCCTTTTCTCTCCCTCCCCTTCTTCTCATCTCCTTCATCTTGCATTTCTTAGGCTAAGCACTAATTATATTTGTATTTGTAATTGTATTGTATTCGCGGTTTCATCGAGAATCCCGTAATACTCGGTGATATTGGTCTCTTTGTTCCGGACCGTCGTACTAGAGCGCGGAAGCACACGTTATTTAAGCGGTTAGCGTATCGTACCGACATATACAAGTATAGTCCGATTGGGAGAGCAGTCGAATTATTAAATTCCATTTCCGCGGAGATTGATATTTATGTCTGTTCGCTCAATGGGGTTAAAAATCTGCTTTCTATTACACCGTTGTAAGATCAGCGTGAATTATTTATTTGTTAATGTTTGCCTGGAGGCACTATTTAAATTTTTAAAATAGTATGTTTCATATTATTGTTTTTTGTTTTTCTTTTGGTAATTTAAGTTGTGTTTACTTTAATTATAATGTACATGGGGAAACCTGTTAAATAAATAAATAAATATACCCATTCGGTGGAAATATTTAATTGGTTTTATTTTATACTTATAAGTTGGTACCATTGTTTTCATTATTTTTATCTATTTATTTATTTATATTATATGATTGTAATGTACTGCCTGTATATCATTTTTCTCGTGTAACTGTTTTATTTCCCTAATAAAGATAAATTAAATTAAATTATGTCCTCAACATAGTAAAAGCAGACTTTTAAAATTCAATTCTATTTCTGGGAAATTTAATAAATGATAAACTGCTAATAGTTCTTTTTTAGTTGAATTGCTCTCTTAAAAAAATTGCTGCCTTAGAAAAAAGTAATTGGTTGGTAAAAGAATGTTCTAAAACATAGAAAAGTTTGTTTTTTTTTAATTACTGTTTTAATTTAATTTTTGTTATTTATGAAGCTGTAATTTAATAAAAACTAACAAAACCAAAACTAATGCCCTAATGCCCTATAGAAATAAAGCACAGAATTTCAAGGTAGACAGTCAATATCCTTCGCTCGAAAAAAAACACCATCTTTCGAAATTTCGCCTGTTTATTTATTTATTATATTTAAATAAACATACAGACTGATTACTGTAAGTACAGATGTGAAAACATTCTGCATTCTGCATATTTTTTTTGTAATAATCATAAAACACATAATGCGCTTAAGATAAAAAAAGTAACAAACAAAGGCGCATTCATTCAATATTTGCCAGACGTTTTTGATGATTTTTCATTAGTATTTTTACTGCGCAACATTGTCGGAACGTTTGTTTCGCTAGAAGCGATTAAAGTTCGCTTCGCGTCATTTGGAATGATTTACACTAAACCTACACAATCACGTCAACGCAACGCTATCCTTGAATGCAACGTCGCGGAGATAATCGCAACACGGTTGTTGTGAGGTCGTTCAGGCCGTTATGACGTCATCAATGTTATCACCAGCGAATATTATCAGCAACATTTGCACCTGCCTACGAAAACACACCTTATTTTGTTAATCATTCTACTCGCAATGTTGCGGATGATTAAGGGGAACGAAGGACCCCATTCGAACGATTCTGACCAACAAATTGTTGCCTGCGAAAAGAAGCTTTCCACAATGGGCGGAAAGGCGTAAACTCCACGACAGGCATAACGGCCCTTATAACACAAACCGCGGCCTACCATTTTGTATGGAATATTGATAGCATTAAGTTGTTAAGTGATATGTTTTAACTTTTTTATTGTTTCTTTTTTTTTTCAGGCCACACATAAATGACTAATTAATTAATATTTCAATGTCAATGTTGCCAGAAGCAACTTTTATTATTCGGATATACACAATTACAATATATAGATCCAGCTAAGACATTGTCTTATCTGCCGGTTTCTTAAACTTAACTAAAAGCAATTTATTTGCATAAACATGCATAAAATATAATACAAAATACTCAAAAATTAAGTTAACGTAACTCATGCGATTACAAACTAAAACCTAAATAATTTTTAATATGTTTTTTCCATATTTTTTTTAATTTAAGTTCTATTACCGAATTTCTTTTAAGTTGTCTAACTTCATGAGGTATATTATTAAATAGGCTGGGTATTACATATTTTAATTCTTGATATCCATAAGTATTTGCACATCTTTCGGAAATATATTTTTATATCGACAATAATAGTATTTGCCTATTAAATAATATATTTGACTTACGGTCAAGAACATTCTGAAGGGAATTTTCATTTTGGTACGAATGCGTCTTATGTGAATATTCATTTTAAACATTGTGTAGTGTAAATAGACGGTATTTTTTTTTGTGCTAAAAGTAAAATAGATCGTTTTCTCAGAGTGTTACCCAATGACGTTATAACGCTTGCCTGCCCGTTCCAGCCGCGCCCTCAGCAATACGACGAAATGTGAAACCCGAGCATTTTACTAATTTCTATCCACAAAATAAATAAAGGTAGAGTCGGGTGCAAAACCGCGGCCGAGACGACCTCATTCCGCAATGTTTTTATTTTATACATTTATTTATTTTTGCAAATCTTATAAAAATAATGTCATAATGCAAAATATCTTGCCTAACTAGGCTATCGTCTGTTCTAAGGAAGACATTCTGGGTATTAACTAAAAGCCAGAGGAGTATATTGGAGTATAGTTCCATTATCTGGAGTCCTCATGAGGTTACTTACGGTAATATCCTGGAGGTTATTCAGAGGAGGTTCCTTAGACACCTTTATCTCCGTAGGTATGGATATTATCCAGAAATGTTTCCCGATAGGTATCCATTAGCATTTGTATTAGGGATGTTAGGCTTTAACACACTCGAGTTTAGGCGACAAATCCATACTTTGTGTTATTTTTATAAGGTTATTCGCGGTTTCATCGAGAATCCCGTAATACTTTGTTCCGGACCGTTTTACTAGAGCGCGGAAGCACACGTTATTTAGGCGGTTAGCGTGTCGTACCGACGTATACAAGTATAGTCCGATTGGGAGAGCAGTCGAAATATTAAATTCAATTTCAGCGGAGATTGATATTTTTGTTTGTTCGCCCAATGGGATTAAAAATCTGCTTTCTATTACGCCGTTGTAGGTCGGCGTGAATTATTTATTTGTTAATGTTTGCCTGGAGGCATTATTTTAATTTTTTAGCCTTTGAATAGTTGAATAGTATGTAGTTTGAATAGTTGAGTAGTAGTTGAATAGTATGTTTCATGTTAATGCTGTTTTTAATGCTTTTTGTTTTTCTTTTGGTAGTTTAATTTGTTTTTACTTTAATTATAATATATACGGGGAAACCTGTTAAATAAATAAATAAAAGTCTTCTTGCCGCATCGAGAACATTTCGTACATCACAAATATATCTGAATGTATAGAAACTATAATATACAGGCTGTGCCAAGACTATTCCCGACGACTTAATTGCGGGGGGGTGTTGTGTAACCTATTGCGAGTAAGAAATGATATGAAAAATGCATTAAAAAATCATCCCCAAATTTATTTTAATTTTCAACAGATGGCGTAAATTCGATCAGCGCTTACGGCGTACGGCGACAGCTGTAATTTTACTAGAAATATTTATAATCTTTCGTAGTAGTATCTTTTTAAAGTAAATTTTCTTAAATATGATTCAGTAAAAATTTATAAATAACTTCACCAACCTAACCCGTTTCCTAACTCGCGTGTTGGTAGTGTTTTTATTTTTATTTTTCAGGCCACACTTAAATGACTAATTAATTAATACTTCAATTTTAATTCAATTTCAATGTTGCCAGAAGCAACTTTTATTATTCAACTATATACAATTACAATGTATAGATCCAGCTAGGACATTGTCTATTTGCCGGTTTCTTAATCTAGAAATATTTATAATCCTTCGTAGTATTGTAATTTTCTCTGGTAAAATTTACCAATGAGATTGTGAATTTCAAGTTAGAATTACAATATTACGAACGATTATAATATTTCTAGTATAATTATAATGTTACTAATCTTGCTATATTTCTGCGTATATACAACCAAATATAAATAAATATTTAGGATAAAAATATTAGTTTATACAAAATAAATAATATCTAATATAAACCGATTCAATTTAATAAAAACTTCTATACTTTAAATAAAATAGAACTATAATTAAATATTTTTTCACTATAAAGATATTCACGGCTTACCGCAACCATCATTCCAACTTTATATTATTAGTTGGAGCTAAGATAACTTTAGGTGCGGTTTATTAAAAATGTCTTTTATTGCCTGTTTTTTTTTTATCTTTACGTAATACATTAGGAAAACAATAATTAAAAAAAGAGTATTATCATAATGTCATATATGAACGTCAAGAATATAAAATTTAAATAATTTTTGTTTGCTCTCAGTCGCTATAGTTCTGTGATGAGGCAGAAAATCGAAGGTCAGTTGACCACCAAGTGCAGTTACCGTGAAATTGATCACGGTATATATATTATGAATAATAATTGAAAACGTATAGTGGATAGCAATCAATTGTATATACCTATACATGAATATATAATTAAGCGATACCTTAGAAAGAGAGAGCGATATACGCAGCTGCTTTGAGAACAAGGAAAACGGGATTCATCTCTTTTAATCGCATTTTTTTATTCTCCCTAATGGTCCAAAATACAAACTTTACTTTAGAAAGCCGTTGTACCAAAATTATCTAATTAATATACCGAAAAAGCATGCTTAAAAGGAATAACAAAAAGTTGAATCTAACGAAACTGAAACTTAGATAAAAGGAAAAAGTGCTAAAACAGAGCCGGACTCGGGTTACGAACCCGCGAAAAATATATTGAATAATTTCGTTTCTATGCTAACATTATTTATTTAATTATAAAAATTAACATACGAAGAGAATGAAAACAAATTATTATAACAAAAATCTAAACACAGTTTCCTACATTATGCTGCTTCGATGATAACATAATTAAAAACGTCGCGTAAATAAAAAAAATAAGTACGAAACAAAATAAAAAGTATAAAACAAAAACTTAAATATAAATACTACTTTAATAGTCATGTATAGTACCAAGACATTTTTTTTAATTTAAATGTACTTAGCAATCATGAAAAATAATGAATTCTTATGTTTAAGTTTAATAATTTAATGTATTAAACATTTGTAAAATTTAAAATAATTAAATAATAAACTATTACCATCAGGAAAAACAATTTTTCTTTACATCATATTTCAACAGCGAGAAATATCCCACCTGTATTATGAGCTATTTAAAAGAACCCAATTTTAGATATGTCTCCAAATATAGGATCAGCAATTGGTTAATATAACCAGGAATTAGTGAAGCTGCAAAGATAGTAACTAATATTCTAAAATAAAATATTTTTTTATATATAGGTGTAATGTAATATTTTATTACTAGCTATTCAATCGATTATTGTCATCGAAATATTTGAACTCTTGTATAGCCGAAATTTTGAGTTTGTGATAAATGAAGAACTGGTTATATCGCTTTTTCGTTATATAGTTCACTTGTCACAGTGACATCCCTTTTGGCGCAAATCAATGCACTCTTCAGCAGTTTAATTAACAAGCAATCGATTATTATAACAATAGACTAAATTACTAGCGCTCTCCGTCGGGTTAAGTCCGAACTACACGGAGTAGGTAAGTAGTTCCACCAAAGAACAGGTGAACCCCTTCCTCAACGAAACCTAACTTATGTAATACATCTATAATTCTTCGCTAATACATTTAATTACTTTTTTTTATGTAATATTGTATGAATTATTTTATTGTTTTTGTTAGAATTGTATTGAGAAGATGTTTAAGGAGCATATTATAAATAAATAAAAAATAAAATCGGTGCGAATTCAGCTTCTCGAATCGAGTACAATATTATCGACTTACGCCGACGTCACTAACAGAAGCGTCCATGTCACCAAACAGGAAATCACCCCAATCCGGAAAAACCTAAGCGTCCCGCTATAAATGTTTACACATCAAAAACAAATAAGAGCCCGTCTAATAAATCGACAATTACTCGTACAAAACAAGTGCCAAATTTATTATTTACGGAACGCATTTCCCCCGAGTTCGATATGCCCCGCTTTATTTGTTTTATAACGTGTTAATTTTACCCCTATACGCTGTGATCTCGTTCAACCCCCACTGAGCTGTTTTCTCTATCCGGGCGCCGTCTCCCTCTCACCCTCGTATATTTAACAGTAGTGATGGAGAGTCGACTCCAAAGAGTCGAGTACTCGACTCCAAGGTGGAGTCGACTCTCGTCTGCACGCTGAGACGTCACAGACGACGTTTTATTTCTCGGGGAATCCTTCAAATTTTTCAAATAGAGTTCCTAGCGCCTGCCTAACCTATAAATGCGTTTCTAAGAAAAACAGTGTCGTTTGGAAGCATTTTTCTTTCAAAAATGCCGTGAATAAAGTGGTATTGGGTTATTTTTGTAAAAAGCCTATTCTCTAATATCAAGCGAACGTCGTAGCCGTTTTACACCTAAGCAAGTTTATAAAATGCTTTTTTTAATTTCCAACATGTGAACTTAATTAAAAAAAAATATTCTAAATATACTGTAAAATATAAAACACTGTATAATTTTTTTATTCGAAAATTATAGGTTATTTAATAGCCTAACCATTATATGTAGTAGCTACTAGGTAGACTAAAAAATAACAATCAATCTTATATACAATTAAACCTTTTGAAATCATTTGGTAGTATATAGTGAAAGACAGTAAGAGTCGACTCTCAAAATCTTGGAGTCGCATCACTATTAAACAGTCTATTTGTCTCAGTCGCTCCCCGCCCCGTGTCAAATACACGTTCCTTTGAACAAACAGGGCAATGTGAAACTTTCAGCAAACAAACGTTACCTAAACACACTTCAGCCTTCTGCGAGCATTCTTTCAGTAGAAAATAAATGAAGTATTTTAGTCCAGTAAAAGTAGATTAATAATGGATTTTCACCTGAGCATCGTTTTAACATTACGAGTGACAACAATATTCGAAGACTACTGGGAGGGCAGCGATCTTATCTACAGAGGAAGGTTGAAAGCGATAAGCAAACTTTTGACTGTATCTCAAGTATCTTAAGAACCGAAGATAATGGAGAGGTGAAAATTGTTAGGTATATATATAAAATAAATAAAGTGTATATATAGGAAATACATAGGAAATAAAATGTATTTCACCATTTTCCGAAAATTGAAATCTTTTTTAAAAATAAAGAATCGCGTTTAATTAATATTGAAACATTTATTGTAGTGAATTATTAACAGTACTTCAAAGGTACTAGTTAAACTATCTTTATAATGACATCAAACTCAAATCTTTGTGATATGCTTATTAAAATAATGAAATATTTAAATATTTATTACAGAAAGTAATAAGATATTAATTAAATTATTAATCAACTCTCGTGTCAAGGTTACACGCACAGACCGCACGGATTCGACTGAGTAAGGTCCGTATCCGCGGATCTAGACACCAATGATCCGTATTTCTATCCGTTTCCGCGGATAAGCACTCCCATTGATCCGTATTTCTATCTGTATCCGCGGATATATATTTTTAACGATCCGGCACATCACTACCACTATGTAACCAACAACTTCGCCAAAAAAGAAATAAACAACAAAATGACAGTTTTGACAGGTAAAAAAGAGTACAAAGTATTATATAATGTCGTATTTATATAGACTAGAAGTCATCAAGTAGTCGAAATTCGACCGTTATTGATTAAGCATTCTTGAGGTCATGTGATATAAGTCGATCATACAATAATTTGAAGTATTCATTATGATAAGGTCAATTTGCTTTACCCTTATGACAAAATGAAGTGAATGCAGCCTTTCAACTAAAGTTACTTCAGATTCGAAATGTTTTAAATTGTAAATGCATTAATCTACAATCAAAACTATTTAAATTTCTTATAATTAGATTCAGTGTAATTAGCCTATGATCATTTCGACTTTTAAGCGAATATATATCCTCCTTTTTCTTTGTGTCTCACGTCAGTTCTATGTGGAGGCATAATGGAAGATATGAGCGAATATCTGGATGTAAAAAAATGAAATTACTTTATATATTAAAATTTACTCATTGTTTTTTTTAAACCTAATAATTACCTATATTTTTTTTTTTCTTTGACATTACTTAATTTACACTGACAGATCATTAAAAATGGAACCCTTGAAATCAAACAAAATTCACAGCTAGAAACTCATTCAAATCAATCAAGTTCATTCAATTGAATTCAGTTAGTATGAACGTTTTATTTATTAAATTTAATGTATTTATAACACATATTTATTTATTTATTTATTGTTCATTCGGAAAACCAACAGTATAATTTAAGAAGAAAGAATGGTACATAAAGTTGTTTGTAAAATTAACTGATGACAGGTTTTCGCAAAAGTACAGAGATACATGTAAAGGTTAAAATTAAATTAAATTACACTCGCATTAGCACTCTAAATACATTTTAATTTTGAAATAATGGTATGTTTTAAAAATAGTCAGAAGCCAAAGAAAAGAAACTGAAAGATTACTATTTTATTATTTTTTTTTTTATTATTATTTTTGTTTTGCTAATTTAGTCTGTTTTTTGCATTTAAGGTGCATTTTTTGGTTTAAGGTGTTTTTTGCTTATTATAGAGATAATTTTAACTTTCTGCACTCCTTCTCTATGTAAACTTTAACCATGCCAAATCTCACACTTCTCCGTGCGCGCAATATGCTTAGAAGTTTTCTCTTCACGTATTAAAATATAAATTATTACTTGTTCACTAATAATTTATTATGAAGGCCGTTAATTTTAATTTGAAACGAGAAGATATGCTCATATTCAGGTAACTGTCACCAAAACGAGGGTTAATTTGACAGGAGGAATTATTATTGAAAAGCGCCTCTGATACGCGCCGTGAATGGCGTGCCACAATTAGCGGAACAAAACCCCCTTTCCTGTCGCCCGCTCGGAGTGCGCAGAGTGTGCTAAGCGGCTTCGTGTTAAAAGGTGATAAACGCCGATAACGGCGGCCGTTTGGTGTCGACGAAAACCGATAAAGGAAAACAACTCATCGACGTCGAAAGCGGTCATTCCTTCCACTCATTCAGCTCGAATTAATTTGCCAGGTCGAATAATGTCACTTCATTTTCGTATCGTATCGGACGGGTTTGTTTAGTAGCGGCGAATAAACACAGCGTGACAGCTAGACAATAATAATTGAAAAATCAACAGTTCCGCGTGGACTTTATTACAAAGATTATTAAAATGTATAAACAATGTTTGTCTATGGATTTAATAGAAGACTGAAAATAAAATATATTGTTATTTTTTTATTTTATTAATAAATGAAAATAACTAATGAGTAGAAAAATAACGGCCTGGTGCAGTGCTATAAGCGCCTGCTTCTAAAAACTAGAGGTCCCGCGTTTGAATCCCGCCAGTGGATCAAATCCGCCCAGGTCGTTTGTCGCCGTTGAGAATATTCAACAAAAATGCAGTCGGAACTGCGCCCAATAGCGCCTCTCCGATAACACAAGCCATACGAGTGATGAAGAAGTAGATAATAATAATAATTTCTTTTTCAAATACAATATATTTTACATAAATCACTTAACCTACAAAGTTCATAGATCTTAGCTGTAGGTATATTTTTTCTTTTTGAGCCGCATGTATTTTTTAACGTTTATACGACATTATATTTTCTAAAACATAATTATTTACAATTCCATTATAATATTAATGAGAAAAAGAAAAAGAACAATGAATAGAAAAGACGAGAAGAGAAGAAGTTCATGTGATGACAAGAGTGATAATATTATCAAATGTATGTAATATTATCAATAGTATCAAATATGTGATTTAAAATGCCTAAAAGTATCTTTAAAATTAAATACGAGACAGTTGTATTTGTTGAAGTATTTATACAATGCGCTAGGGCGAAATGAAAGGGACTGGGCACAATAAAGTAGGGTCTTTGTTAGTAAAGCCTTTAATAATTATATTTCAGACAAAGACCGCTCTTACCACAGAAAGGGCGGGCCTATTTACATGGTAAAATATATCAGAGATTTAAACTTGTTATTTGCAAAAAGGTAAAAGTTGTGACTGTCATCAAAATATTTGACATCGTAGTTTAGTGGACTGGCTGTTTTTTTTTACTAATCTTTTTCTAATACTCAGTTGAATATATTATGTGATACTTAGTATTTATTACAACAAAAAATGACATTTTTTTTTTCCAAAAAAGTTACAATATAATTGTTTCGATAATATCTTTTTATAAACAAGAATGGCTATGACACCCTGTGGCTATCATTTAATATCAACTGCTTCTATACATTGTTCAGTAGTGGTAAATTATTTAACCAGACGTTAATTAGTAAATTATGTAACAGACCTCGCGCCTTAGTAGCTATGTCCTACAGGTCTTCCCCAGACTACCCGTGC
Source organism: Neomicropteryx cornuta (assembly GCA_020383195.1). Taxonomy (NCBI): domain Eukaryota; kingdom Metazoa; phylum Arthropoda; class Insecta; order Lepidoptera; family Micropterigidae; genus Neomicropteryx; species Neomicropteryx cornuta. The sequence continues at coordinate 3,941,571 of JAHKQU010000024.1, forward strand.
CTGTCAGTGTTTCAACTTTTGTACTTTTGTGTTGAGTAGATTATTAAAATAAAAAAAAAACTTCTACAATGACATTCTTTCAATTAGTCGTAAATTTTAACACTTTCATTTTTTTTTTAAATTTTGAGGTGCGGCTAGTAATAAAAACAACCCCCCCCCCCTTTTCTATTTACTGAATTTGTGATTTATTTAATACCTACTAACTTCCTGTAACAGACAGATGGACAAAGGACGGGGATAGTAGCTTCTCATAAATTAATGTTTGTATAGAAGCTAAAAAGTGAATTGATGTAAAGACTATAATACTATTATTTATTTTTTCGTAAAAATCAGTACGATTTACAAACAACTATAATATTTACTACTAGGATTAAAATAATTTAAATTCAAGATTAATTATTAAAGAGTTTATAAAAATTTACGACGCTCCGCGCACTGGTTTTGAGAAATTAACTAAAATACATAAAGTTAAAACCAACCGGCACTATTATAAATAATTTAAAATAATTTACTACAAATATTTTATATTTTTTATCTAATAATTTGTGACTCGCTCTAGTACCTATCCAGATTTATATCTGGATAGGTAATTATAGCATTCTTCTTCTTCTTATATCATAATCATTTCCATTTTATTCTATTAGTTCAGCTACGAGCGTGTATAAATACGTCATTAGCGTGTGTTGTTTGCCTAATTCCCTGCACTACCTATCAAACTTAATATTTAATGTTAGTAACAGTTGAAGCAAAACACAATTACAGCTTATATTTATATTTACTTTCTTATACAAATATTTTTATCACTTTAAATTTTTCATTTAAAAATGAGACTTGACTTTCAGAGAAGTATAAGATGGCATTAATAATTATTTTATTTTGACATTACTAGATTGACTATTGAAAAAGGAACATTTGAATTCACACAAAATTTCTGTCAGTAGTATGGTCGTAAACGATTTTTTATTTTTATTAAATTTAATGTATTTGTAACACTATTATAGATAAATTTTAACTTTCTGCACTCCTCCGTATAAACTTTAACTATGCCAAATCTCAATCTCTTTCGCGCACAAAATGCTTAAAAATGGGTAAACAGTTTTTTCCTCGCGTATATTATAGATTGTGAGAGAACATTTTATTAGATTTAATTGATTTTGTAACTTTAACTAATAGGTTACATAGTTTACTTTAGTAATTTAAATATCTGACCCACAGAGGCCGCTACGATGCTCAGACTGTATTTATTATATTTTATTTTATTTTCTTATGGAAAACAATTATAGTTATAACAATAACATTAAACCAATCAGGAACTAAACAGATAAAAAAATCGATTATGGATTTCCTACATATTCACAAACAGTAGTTATAACAGTTGTGTGCGTGTGAGAGAGAGAAAGAGATAGATATATTGAACTTCGGTGAATTAAGTTTAATGTAGGCATTAAAAAATGTTTTAAACTGTTTTAGTGTATTATTAAAAATGTCAATATCCGATAATTGGTCGTTATAAAATGGTGCAATTTTTTTTTGTCCATTTTTATTACACCTGGCTACTTTAAACAACTTGTAATTCCTGGTATTCCTAGCGGAAATGTTAAAGGTAATTTTACTGTAAAAACATTGTTAATTATCTTATACAAGAACGTCGCACCGGCGACATCCCTACGATAAGACAGGGGATAAATATTAAAGAAATTTGAAACATCCGCAAGATTAGAATGAAACATGTTATTGTTGATATTTAAATATCTAGGAAATTTATTTTGTATTTACTAATTTTTTGGACTTGTTTTTTTACTTGATAAAACTTATACAATTTAGATAGGGCCCCAGTTTATTTTGCACCGGTTACGTAGCTACACCACTGTCTGCGTACTCTTATACAGGTTGAACTTTTTCTCATACACATCATTTTATGGGATTATTTTAAATACCAAACTGAACAGGTTTTGTTCTATGAGTCTTACTTTTTTTGACATAATTGAAAAACTAGTAGAACTAAAAAGAACTAAACTAGTTGATTAGTTTGAAGTGCAGAATGTGTTGACAAAAAGTTCACCCGTAGTTAGTTCATAAACGTACTTATACTAGTTCAAATTATACAGCATTCGTGTGTTGTAGTACTGTACATTGACATATTATTAAATTCAATTAGTTATTTTATTCATTTATACTTTTTAGGTGTTTTTTTTAGAGGCGTGGTTTTTAATCTGGCACTACTTTTTTCGTAGTTGGTGTTTTTGACAGCTGTCACTTGATTTATGCTCAGTTTGGTTTGCCATTGTATAATAAATAAACTTACTCCTGAACCACGTTTGCAAATAGTGCAAATTTAGAAAAAAATCACTCAATTTTTTTTATAAAAAAGTAAAAATCGCGTCGTGGGCCTGTGGCGTGGCCTCCAAGATCGTGCGATTTAACACCGCTGGACTATTTTTTGTGGGGTTATGTGAAGTCGCTTGTCTACGCAGATAAGCCGGACACGATTAACGCCTTGGAAGAGAATATTCGGCGCGTTATTGCTGACATACGGCCCGGCCCAACTTGCTGCAAAAAGTGGTTGAAAATTGGGCCTCTCGGCTGGAATTTGTTCGAGTCAGCCGCGGCGGCCACTTACCCGAAATCATTTTTAAAACATAATGGCAAACCCTTATCTTTATAATAAAACTAAATTCTTAGCCATAACATCAAATTATATGCGTTTTATCTCTTCTTGGAAACCACGCCTCTAAAATCATCTTCCTAACGTATACTAATGCCCTGACATTATGCATGCCCTGAGTTTGAGGTCATTATTTAAAAAAAATAGAGAGAGTAATATAAGAAGAAACTATAGAAATGGCAAGAGCGTGGAGAGTATGTTCACACGAAGCGCCAACTCGTGTGATGGCAGATTTTTTATTTTGTCGACTCGTTCCCAGCGTCTTCAACGTCTCGTGAAATTGCATTTTGCAATTGCAATTTCAATTTTCTAGTATATTATTTTTGCAGCTTATATTAACTCGCCGTGTCAAATATTAAACCGCTTCACAAACCTTGCCCAATCTTGCGAAGTTTTTTTATACACTCTTGCTCCCGATGACAATATTAAAGTAAACAAAAAAATCATTTACATAGTTTAAAAAGCAATCGTTTACCACTTGAATTGTAATATTAAGCGAAATTGCGTGCAACGTTTGTAACAGAATATGACTTCGATAACTGACATTAAAAACAAAAGGCTTTAGTAAGATTTGGATATGACGCAAAAAGTACCAAATAAAAAAATATAATACCTTTAATACCATATTTTATTTTAATTATATATTAAGTGTATATATTATATGCACTATTTATTGTATCTATGTTTTGTATTTATGATATTTATTTATTTATTATAATATCCATACAAATTAATATAATTACATGTATATTACTATATCGCATGTTATTGGTATTCCATAGAAGAAAAGTAGAGTTTGTGTGGATTAGTAATACTTCGTTCACTAGGTTCTAGGTGTTACCTATTTGAAATATATAAGTAGAGAGATAATAAGAGCGCGAGGTCTATATTAGAGATCCGTGATAAATATATATATATATATATAATTATACAATTATATAAATAATACGCACACAAATCATGTGCTTTAATTTTACACTTTTACATTTCCATTATTTTTATTTTTTTCATCAACTTCATACATAAATCACTCAAAAAATCATCTCTTTTCATCACCGTCCGTCATCGTAATCACAAATCCATTATTTTAATATTTTTTGTTAAAATATCATCCTTTCCTTACTTCATCTAATTAGATGGTTACATAATATTTGACAATATTTTGCACTAAAGAGGACAGGTGAGAGTTAAAAATGCATTTTTATAAAACTCAGCGCTGGGTTTAAACCGACATCCTGCATTCTCAAGTACAGGACCTCTTTAGAACCTTTATAAATATTATGCTATCCAGCTCTTTATCAAATAATTAAAAACTTTTTCAAAATTTTTCAATATTGTCAAAGATTCTGTCATTTATCTTTTCAGGCGATTTGCCGCTATTAAAAAACAATCATCAAATATATATGTATATATATATATATATATACACACAAATACATATAACACTTACACACACACACACACACACATATATATATATACGTATATACATACATTAGAAACATACTTTGATTCAAAATACACTTATCAATTTAGTTAGCTATAGTAATACAATGAAATAAATGTGAAAATAAATGTGAAATTTCTATATACCTACAATTTACATCAGAATAATATATATATGATCATTCTTATTAGTAACGTCTCACGTACGCAATAAGTAGGTATTTAATTTTTTCTACAACCTTTTTCTGAACGTGGATCGTTCGCGCATTAATTTAAAAGCTTACGAATTTTATTTTATAGATGCTCTCTGTGAAAAATTATCGAATTTTCTGTTTGTTTCCCACCTATATTAAATATCTAGATAAATTTTTAAATAATATATATTTTATATAACTTCGATGTGTATAACTTTATATAACACGCACACGTACGCTTTCATTGCGCGTGATAAGCTCAAGGGTCATTGCCCTGATATTGATAAAACATTCTGTGATAAACACATACACAGGTTGTATATATGTTGTATGGTTGTATGGCCGCAACACTATACTGGTATGACGAAAAAAATATGAAACCCCCCCACCCCCCACTCCCTGTATTATGGGTAATTAAATTATAACAAAACAATATTTTATAAGACAACACAACTTTGGAGCTGTCAAACATTTATGTGTTGCCACAAGCAAAATTATTGTCTGACAAATGTTTATTTTTTGGGAATAAATCTAGCCTGTGCAATAGCAACACTCTTATACCAGATCTTATGTAGACACGACAACGACAATCCTTTTTGGGTGTTACTATTTCTACGTCAAAGTCAAAATTAATCTCAAGATATACGAAACATAGAATACCAGATTTTGTAAATCATATCCCTGATAATAAATGTGCTCAGTAGGGCCGCACAAAAAAGCTAGAAGGGCCGCAGGTTGAGTATGGTTGCTCTAAATGCATATTTATGCTTTGGCTTCGCCTTAAATCAGCATTCTCAAACAACAATTCCTCGTGTTTTTCTTCCAACTCAGGACATAACCTACCAACTTCTATTTATAGCATATGTTTAGATGAAAAAAACTATTTTTATGAAAGAAATTAAATTAAATATTTACGAAGGTGCAGTACGAAGCTCTGGCCTCTGTTTGACGTAATAGTAAGGGAGCAAGCAACGTTTTCGTCGCTTGATTCTTCTATGGGGAACACACGCGCAAGGGGTGAACCCGCGGGTTCCGAGTGGGGCGAAACAAACACACTTTTGACTCATTACCGCAGACATTGCCCGAAAGTGAATTAACCGTGATTAATATTCAGGTTTATAACGCCTCCGTCATTAAAAAGTAAAATTATATTACTAGCTGTCAACCCTGATGGTTTCTACGTTCAATACAAACTTCAAACCCCCATTACCCACCCTTAATGGTTTTTTTTTAATTCACAAACCTAATCGGGTGTGCTCACGACAACTTCCCAAACTCATCATCGCAATCGGACGACGGTTTAGGAATGACAAACAAACAGTCGTTTTTATGTATTTATTTATTAATATATAGATTAATAGTGTTTGATACATCATTGCGATACCTTGGTCGCGATAATATATTGTCGTAGCTACTCTGAGTCAAAAGTTATCCGGCGCGGAAGTTTTCGGCGAAACAAGTTCAAAATGGCGACGGTGACAAAACCCCCTTTAGCGCAACGAATGTTTTTACTTAGCTAACAAAAATATAGTTCGATCCTTTATTATGTTATGTTATCCCCTCAAGAGCGAATTTATAGGCGTACTCACGACAAAAAAGTCATTAACTCTCGGACTATGAAGATTGTCTATGTATTCGGCCACAGAACGATCATATTATGTCCGTATCTATTCCGGAATCATAAACAATAATAGCGGTCATACCAAAAATAGAACGGATACCTAAATGTTGTTTGTGGTGCGCACGGACCGATACTTTACACTCACTCAACGGCATAAAGAAACATTTTTAAAAGCGTCGATTTCCTGATAAATTCTAAAGCGTAAAAGTAATTTAACCTGAAGTTAATAAGTTAATTTAATTTAAGTAATAAATTAATTTAACCTGAAGTAATTTACAATGGTGTAGCATTTTAAGTTTGCTTATTAATTGTTTTTAGCTTATATGCATTCATTTATGCTAATATTCCTGTCCGTCGTCCGTTTGGTGCTCGAAAAGTACAAATGCAAGACTTTTGAATGCAAACTAGCCTCCCGATTGCGCAAACTTTAGAAAATCAAACTCAGATTAAAAAAAAATGGTCAGGTTATGGACTTTTGTGTAAAACCAAAATCAACGTCATTGTACTTATTTCTATATTTTATTACGAAAATTATGTAGTTGTATAAAAAAAATTAAGAAGAGCAAATAAATGTATGTTATTTATTGATAAAATATTATACATATACAAATATTAATGTATAAGAAGTACGTACTTACTACCCTTATTATTTTTGTGCGCTTGAAAAATAACCATAGCCGTTTAGATCAATCACATGGGAGGCTGGTCGGAAAATATACAACTTTTTCTGATGCACATCTCTTTATGGGGATATTCTACACACCAAACTGGGGATTTTCTTAATTTTGAGATATTTTTTTCCATACAAAATAAATAATATCCCAGGAAACGTTTCGTTGGCTCCTAACCTAACCATAAACAGGCATCGTTTAAAATGTGCAATTTTCATTTGTTTTCGACAGAAGTTTGCACATAAACTTTCCCAATTTCATGGCTGAAATGCATTTTTTATTTATCCAAATCAGGTTGTATATTAGCGTTTTGTATGAACCAACTAATATTCATAAAAACCAAACACCCCTTAAATGAATGGTAATTGACGTTTGATTTAAAACCCCTAAAACAGGACAAATGTGCTCTAAAACAATGAACCAATCTCGTGTTCGCATCACGACTATTGCTTCTCATTTCTTGCCGATCGCAGAATCCAATTAAGTGCTCAAAGACGGACCAGCGAATTCATTATTCGGATGACAGAGCGAGATGAAAAGAGCATTTTTTCCCTTCTAACCATCTCCGAATTCCGACTGGTGCGGGCGGCATAATAAAAAAAAAAGGACGGAAAGATCCAATCTACTGATAAGCCGATAGTTAGCCTGAAACTTCAGCAGAGTGAGTAGAATTCAAAGCGTCTTCACTGAAAAACGAGGCAATTCGGCCTCTGAAGCAGCCAACGAAGTTGTGACGGAGTAGTCCTGCATTTCAGGCCTGCATTTGAATCGTTTGTTCCGCGTTCGATTCCCGATGCTGCAGATACTCTACAAGAGTGAAACCTGTCTGACACTCCAACTCTGAAATGGTAGTGGCACAAAAGCTCCAAATCAATAATTGTTTGAATTTCTTTGTTTCAACTTTCAATTATTCATTTTTAATTATAAAACTGTAAAAAAATCTTCGTGCAATCTTCGTGCAATTTAAATCTAATGTATTGCAATACTTTTTACACAAATAGCGGTTGTTAATTTGGGTACTAATAACGGGAAAATTGCTTTAAATTCAACCAAAACTGGCTTTTAATAACATTGTAAGAGGTTATTTTTTTTTAAATCTATTCTGGTTACTTAATTAATAGTAATTGTACACAATACAGGTAATGACATATGACAATATACGTTGAAGTACATAATCATTAAAACAGGGTAGCGTAATTGACTAATAAAGATAATTAGAGATAAAAAAAGAATAATTTAAAAAATAAAAACATTTCATTTTTAAACAAGAAAGTATTTGTCACATTTTTTCAATTCTTTGCTTGTTGAATAAATAATAACTAATATCTATTTTGCGAGAAGAATTAATCATATTGTGTGCTTTGTGACACCTTTAAACGTATAAAGATGGATTCATCATTTTCTAGGAACCTTTTCTAATACTTAACTCGACCTCCAACGACAAAGTTAGCCCTATACAGCCGAAGAACTCGCCTATGCTAACATTGCCACTTCAGCTATATTATTCAGCGGTTAATTTCAGTCTTTCAGCATCGTCGAGCGTCTCACAATAACGACGTTTCGGGTGCAATCTGCGGCAGCCGTTTGCATAATCGGATTGGCCAGCAAATCAACCGCCAATCGCACGCGCGGTGGTCAGTGGTCAGTGGTCACTTTTCGGGTTAGCGGTGCACCAAAGCGACTATGCATAATGCTTTCAAATTGCGCATGATCTAATATAATTGCAATGTACGCGCTATCAATCTATGAAGGCGCTTCCTCGGGTAGAGTTAGTAGAGATAGAGTATATCTGTGGGATATTTATTTATAATCTACTAGCCGCCCGTCCCGGCTTCGAACGGCGATATTTATGGAATAAAATTTCTTCAGGAGGGAGGGGGGGAACGGGGGTTAATTTCTACTGCGACACGCAAGGATGTCAGGTAGATTTTTGGTTATCTATCACGTTGATTTTCTTCTTATATAAATAGGCCTGCGATAGCAATGTTCTGTTTTGGGTGATAATTTTGAAATATAGATCAATACATTATTATGCAATTGATGACAAATTTTATCAACTTTCTTTCAGAAGTTTTACTTATAAAGGCTGTTTTTTTTTATCTTAAAAAAACAACCTTTATAAACAACATTTATAAAGGTTTTTTTCCCCCTAAATCCCATTCTTAATACGAAGAGGTACAGTGCCACGTGAGAAAAACGCTAGAAGGTAGTCCAAACCTAGGGTAAAGTTAACCTCATTTTTGACAATTGCTTTATTATTAATGTTGGACAAAAAAAAACCTCGAATAGAGCAGACAGTTTTGTAGACTTCTGTGCATTATTTAATAAATATATTAGTTCAATTTGCTTCTAAAATGAAAAGCCAAGACGTACATATTATGTTCATCCATAAGCAAGGCACCAGCAGCGTAGTTAGTTACAAGTTTGCACCGGCAGAGACCCGTTCCGAGTGCCACAGTCACTTAAAAAATATGTGTACGTCAACCTTTCACCAGTAGGGATTATTAAACGGTTTAAATAAGCGTCCGCGACCGGCAGTAGGTCGGCATCTCCGAGCCAGAAGGACGGAAAAGCTGGGGAGCGAAACGACCCACCGCAAGTGCCACAAAAAAGTACCGACATAGCTTGTTAGTATTGAGATCGTTATATTTATTCAGTGTATAACAATTTTAATCTTGAAACTCGTTCGGAAATTGCCAAAATGATTAATTACTCTTCCAAAAGCATGACAGACAGGGACAGAGTTGCCAACCTTCTCTCCCAGCATGAAGCGATCGTTTTGTGGGGTAGTCTAACAAACAATGCTAATAACCCGTTCGAAGCGCGGTACATATAATACCGTTCCATATATGCTTTTCCGAACAGCAAATTTGAAACCCTTCTCTTGAACGACATGTGATTCTGACATAACTCGACATTAACAGCGATCCGACCGTCACTTTTTTCACGATGACGTCATCACGGGGCAAATTAGCGCCATACCTGATGAATACATTTTTACCTACACCATTATTTTGTAAAAATTAAATGTTTCAAACAGAGTGAGACGGGTACAAAGCGTCTCACGCGTGAAGTCGTGCTATTCGTAACACAGCCGATGGGTAATTAACCCTATCACTAGCGCAGCCGTCCGCGTCCTGTCGAGTTAATATTGATATTGGCTCCAGGTGAAACTAACCTAACCTATGTCAATGTGATTTATACATACATACCATGGTTCAAAGCTGGACATAGGCGTCACATAACCTGTTAGTAAAACTTCTTTAGTTAGGTACATAAATTTCCCTAGAAATGAATCTAAAAATACACTCATTTATTAGCAGTGTATTAATTATGCATTTTGAAAAGCTTTTAATATTTCCCCCGGACTTCGCAAGAAATTAAAATGATATACAAATTGAATAATCAAATGTAAACATTGATATAATCGGATTTTATATGAAATAAACCTAATAAAAAAAATATATCTATAAATAATATAAATCAAATGCGCTATCCGCGTTTGTTTGTTCGCTTAGTTTTCTAAACCAGACAATGAATTTTGATGCGGTTTTTATAATTATTTAAAGAATTTCTACCGAAATGTTAATGTGTATAATAAATTCATATAAGGCCTATAGAAAAGTCTGTAATAGCATATGTCAATCTTCTAAGAATGACGCATAGTAACTATTTTTATCTTTCAAAGTTTGTGCACAAATAACGGGATGAAAAAATGTATGGGTTTTTTTATATGCTAGGAAGATGTTTTTAGACATTTTGGGATTAACGCAACCCTTTACAAATTTAGGCGCGCAAATGGCCCGAAGGCCCTAAAGATGAGTCGCGAAGCTACTCATCCCGAGTGCTGAAGCTACTCGTCGCAAGCCAAAGGCGCATACAGAGCAGTCTGCAGAGCCTAGTTGCCAACCTGCATCGACACCCAGGGTTAAACAGCCAAATAGTGAAGCCGGTTTAAACTCATCCTTTGTACCTATTCGGAGTAATTACAAACGTGGAATTAATAAAGCTACGCAGGAAAATAGAACGCGAAGTTGTAGCCAAATAGTGAGGCCGCTTAAAAATCATCCTTTGTATCTATTCGGAGAAATTACAAACATGGATTACTAAAGCTACGTGGAAAAATAAAACAAGAAATCATAGCCAAATAGTGAAGCCGGTTAAAAATCATCCTTTGTACCTATTCGGAGTAATTACAAACATGGATGAATAAAGCTACGCGGGAAAATAAAACACGAAATCGTAGCCAAATAGTGGAGCCGGTTAAAAATCATTCTTTGTACCTATTCGGAGTAATTACAAACATGGAATAATAAAGCTACGCGGGAAAATAGAACGCGAAGTCGTAGCCAAATAGTGAAACCGGTGAAAAATCATCCATTGTACCTATTCGGAGTAATTACAAACATGGATTAATAAAGCTACGTGGGATAATAAAACGCGAAATCGTAGCCAAATAGTGAAGCCGGTTAAAAATCATCCTTTGTACCTATTCGGAGTAATTACAAACATGGATTAATAAAGCTACGCGGGAAAATAAAACACAAAATCATCCATTGTACCTATTCGGAGTAATTACAAACATGGATTAATAAAGCTACGTGGGATAATACAACGCGAAATCGTAGCCAAATAGTGAAGCCGGTTAAAAATCATCCTTTGTACCTATTCGGAGTAATTACAAACATGGATTAATAAAGCTACGCGGGAAAATAAAACACAAAATCATCCATTGTACCTATTCGGAGTAATTACAAACATGGATTAATAAAGCTACGTGGGATAATACAACGCGAAATCGTAGCCAAATAGTGAAGCCGGTTAAAAATCATCCTTTGTACCTATTCGGAGTAATTACAAACATGAATGAATAAAGCTACGCGGGAAAATACAACGCGAAATGGTAACCAAATAGTGGAGCCGGTTAAAAATTATCCTTTATATCTATTCGGAGAAATTACAAACATGAATTAATAAAGCTACGCGGGAAAATAGAACGCGAAGTTGTAGCCAAATAGTGAAGCCGGTTAAAAATCATCCTTTGTATCTATTCGGAGTAATTACAAACATGGATTAAAAAAGCTACGCGGGAAAATAAAACACGAAATCGTAGCCAAATAGTGGAGCCGGTTAAAAATCATCCTTTGTATCTATTCGGAGAAATTACAAACATGAATAAATAAAGCTACACGGGAAAATAGAACGCGAAGTCGTAGCCAAATAGTGGAGCCGGTTAAAAATCATCCTTTGAATCTATTCGGAGTAATTACACACATGGATTAATATAGCTACGCGGGAAAATAGAACGCGAAATCGTAGCCAAATAGTGAAGCCGGTGAAAAATCATCCTTTGTGTCTATTCGGAGTAATTACAAACATGGATTAATAAAGCTACGCGGGAAAATAGAACGCGAAGTCGTAGCCAAATAGTGAAGCCGGTGAAAAATCATCCTTTGTACCTATTTGGAGTAATTATAAACATGGATTAATAAAGCTACGTGGGAAATACAACACGAAATCGTAGCCAAATAGTGAAGCCGGTTAAAAATCATCCTTTGTGTCTATTCGGAGTAATTACAAACATGGATTAATAAAGCTACGTGGGAAATACAACACGAAATCGTAGCCAAATAGTGAAGCCGGTTAAAAATCATCCTTTGTGTCTATTCGGAGTAATTACAAACATGGATTAATAAAGCTACGCGGGAAAATAGAACGCGAAGTCGTAGCCAAATAGTGAAGCCGGTTAAAAATCATCCTTTGAACCTATTCGGAGTAATTACACACATGGATTAATATAGCTACGCGGGAAAATAGAACGCGAAATCGTAGCCAAATAGTGAAGCCGGTGAAAAATCATCCTTTGTGTCTATTCGGAGTAATTACAAACATGGATTAATAAAGCTACGCGGGAAAATAGAACGCGAAGTCGTAGCCAAATAGTGAAGCCGGTTAAAAATCATCCTTTGAACCTATTCGTAGTAATTACACACATGGATTAATATAGCTACGCGGGAAAATAGAACGCGAAATCGTAGCCAAATAGTGAAGCCGGTGAAAAATCATCCTTTGTACCTATTTGGAGTAATTATAAACATGGATTAATAAAGCTACGTGGGAAATACAACACGAAATCGTAGCCAAATAGTGAAGCCGGTTAAAAATCATCCTTTGTGTCTATTCGGAGTAATTACAAACATGGATTAATAAAGCTACGCGGGAAAATAGAACGCGAAGTCGTAGCCAAATAGTGAAGCCGGTTAAAAATCATCCTTTGAACCTATTCGGAGTAATTACACACATGGATTAATATAGCTACGCGGGAAAATAGAACGCGAAATCGTAGCCAAATAGTGAAGCCGGTGAAAAATCATCCTTTGTACCTATTTGGAGTAATTATAAACATGGATTAATAAAGCTACGTGGGAAATACAACACGAAATCGTAGCCAAATAGTGAAGCCGGTTAAAAATCATCCTTTGTGTCTATTCGGAGTAATTACAAACATGGATTAATAAAGCTACGTGGGAAATACAACACGAAATCGTAGCCAAATAGTGAAGCCGGTTAAAAATCATCCTTTGTGTCTATTCGGAGTAATTACAAACATGGATTAATAAAGCTACGCGGGAAAATAGAACGCGAAGTCGTAGCCAAATAGTGAAGCCGGTTAAAAATCATCCTTTGAACCTATTCGGAGTAATTACACACATGGATTAATATAGCTACGCGGGAAAATAGAACGCGAAATCGTAGCCAAATAGTGAAGCCGGTGAAAAATCATCCTTTGTACCTATTTGGAGTAATTATAAACATGGATTAATAAAGCTACGTGGGAAAATATAACACGAAATCGTAGCCAAATAGTGAAGCCGGTTAAAAATCATCCTTTGTATCTATTCGGAGTAATTACAAACATGGATTAATAAAGCTACGCGGGAAAATAGAACGCGAAGTCGTAGCCAAATGGCGAAGCCCTTTAAAAATTATCGCTAAGACAAGATACTTATAAACAATAGATCGGAATTAGCGTTTCGTATCTTGAAACACTCTCAGGGATAGTATGAGAGTGTTTCGAAATAGAAGGGAAAATAATAGAAGGAAATTTTCACCAACACGCACGCAAAAGTGAAACGTAACGAAGCGGACGGTCTGTAACGAATGACCATTATCACTCGTTACTTTGGACCTCTTCAATGTTTTAAGATTAGCAATATTTTGGCATTATAGAAAGATGCTATCGATGTATTTAAAATATTGAAAACAATCCCTAGGTCAAGGGATGAAGCTGTGAACTTTTCACTTTAAAAAAAATATCGTCAATAGTGAAATGATATTTTTTTTGTGTATGAAAACGACATTACCAATAGTATAATGGGACTTTAGGTTCAATATGATCTTCGCTTGTATGAAATCAACATCATTTTTTTTTTAAATATGCTCATTTTCACAAAATTGTGTAAGTATTTATTTTTAATTATTTTTTTTAGTGGCAAGATAAGTATCATGTTTTTTTTATTAAAAAAATCTCTTACCTATTTTATGGCGAATTCTTTCGCGTGCGCAAATAAATGCAGATGACATATGCCGTGGCGCCTGATAAAATCACTGGTTATAAAATACGCCAAACAATTTGTGCACAATTTGAAACGTATTTTCACAAATCACACGTGAATTTTCACGCGATTTATTCCACGGTCCACCGTCCGTCGGTTTGTGCAAAAGGCGTAACTATGGTTATAAATAACGGCGTGCTGCCGGCGGTACCGACGCCGTCGGCCGAACTCTTCTGACTGCCGCGGCGAATCTAACAACACGGCTAAGAGCGGTTTCCCATTATCCGATAGTACGCCGGCGCCACAGCGACACACGATTTTTTAAACCTGTCTACACGATGACAGAGAATTCATTCTAAAAATGAACAATATCAACACTGCTTTTATGCTGATATAAAATACATTAGATTATAATTCCGACTTTTTTTGTTTTCTGAAAAATAAAGAGGGCTTACCATAGAAAATGGAAGTTCTTAGAAGCGACAATAAAAGTATGCGAGAGCGCAGGATGTCGGTTTAAACCCAGCGCTGAGTTTTATAAAAATACATTTTTAACTCTCACCTGTCCTCTTTAGTGTACAATATTGTCAAATATTATGTAACCATCTAATTAGATGAAATAAGGAAAGGATGATATTTTAACAAAAAAATATAAAAATAATAGATATTTGATTACGATGAAGGATAATGGTTAAATGAGATGATTTTATGAGTGATGTGTGTATGAAGTTGATGAAAATAAAAATAATGGATATGTAAAAGTGTAAAATTAAAGCACATGATTTGTGTGCGTATTATTTATATAATTGTATAATTGAGTTGTAAAGTTATTTGACTTATATTTGATGATTGTTTTTTAATAGCGGCAAATCGCCTGAAACGATAAATAACACAATTTTTGACAATATTAAATAATTAAAAAAAAAATATTCAAAAATTTTTCAATATTGTCAAAGATTGTGTTATTTATCCCTCTTACGCATTGTCTCAAGTAACCCGCCAAAGGCGGGTCTAAGCAATAAGACCCCCGCGAGTCTGTCCCTATCTCTCTCTCTCTCGTGCCATATGGATGAAAGAACTTAGAGGCCTACTTATATATAGCTTAAACACTGCGATGGCGAGAGAGAGAGATAGGACGGTAAGGAAGGAAAAGGGGAAGGGGCGTCGGTGTTGGATGACATCTGTAACATAAAGAAATATTAATACTTAAGTCTAACATACCTTAAACTAGAAACATAACTATTGTGGTCCATGTCCAAACACTTCACTCACCTTCCAAAGGTCCTCACCAGGGCGCCGGGGCCCGGGTAGCGGATCCGGTTCCCACATTAAGGGAAAAAGACAAAACAAATAACAGGCGATTCCGGGCGGGGAAACCGCGCGTCACTCTATTTACTATAAGAAAAACTGGAATTCGAGAATACTTGAGGTCCCGGGAAGCTCCCGGAGGGGAAATCCCGGTCCCTCCAAACGCTCCCACTTATCAACCCGCTCTGGACGAGACACTAAAACGCCCCGAACTTATCCGAACCAGACTCAGTTCTGGTTCGGTGAATTCTGCCACTGCCCGGAATCGGACAGTGGAAAACGGCCCTTCAGCCGTATCGCGTCGTTACGATCTGCACATGCGTAGACGCGACTAACCCGCCGGCCGCCATTTCCCAGCCCTGCGCATTCCAACAAAGCTTTTCCGACTAATTTAGTACAATTCGCATATTATCTTAGAACCGTTGTCAGTTAATATACAATAAGTTTATAGATATTTTACCCAAACTTATTTTGAATCGACAAATTATAATATTTCGAAATCGTACTTACGCAAAGTTATTCCACCGAATGGCATAAAGTATGAATAAAAAAAACACTACCCATATCGCATAATAATATATTTCAACTGAGATAAAGTAATAGGAATATTTATATGAAGTAAATTTATGTAGTTCTTTTAGTGTATTTAAGTACTTATCATAGTTTTATGTGTATTATAATTGTTACCATGACGCTTCAAAGGACCTACTCAAGATTTACACAATCTTATACCAAATGCCATCGATTGGATATATTCTCTGGATATAAATAAGCCTATGGTCATGTTGATTATTTTAATTATTATTTTTAACCACTGACCTTTTATTATTACTTTGACAATCTTATAAATGTAAAAAAGGACAAATAACTATCTACAATAACAAATTAAATAATAACTGTGACATTATTAGGCTGAATTTCTTATTCCATTTACCGTGTCTTTCTATTGAGAAAGACACGGTAAATGGAGGAAGGTAGGTATTTTTGTATTGACAAAAATACCTACCTTCCTCACCATGGAGCGGCGAATGCCTACAAAATATGGACAGTAGTGATAGTTTTTGAATGCGCTAGTGACCGAGCGAAAGTAGTGTGTTCCCGGAATCCTACCTTGGCCTTCCTTGAGTATAAAAAACAACATTATTCAGTAAAATAAAGTATTACAATCTTAAACAACCGGCGACCCTCACACACGCCAATTCAACCAACATCATCTAACAGCAGAATATTCACTAATTAAAATAATTTATAAACAAATGTCAAATCTTATTTGGAATGAAAAACAAGTGTTTAAAGTAAAATTACTGAATTTACACATTTAAAGAACAATATAACTTTTTATTAACTTTTTTTTAATAATATACTGTAATTCACTACCTATATGACTTTATCAGTTTATATAGGATGTTTTTTTTAGAGGCGTGGTTTTCAATCTGGCACTACTTTTTTCGTAGTTGGTGTTTTTGACAGCTGTCACTTGATTTATGCTCAGTTTGGTTTGCCATTTCATAATGAATAGACTTACTCCAAATGAATAGACATAATGCAAATTTAGAAAAATTCACTCTAATTTCATTTATTAAAATTTTCTTATTAATAAAATTCATTCAAATTTTTTTTAAATCACTCTAAAATAAAGTAAAAATCGCGTCGTGGGCCTGTGGCGCAGCCTCCAAGATCGTGCGATTTAACACCGCTGGACTATTTTTTGTGGGGTTATGTGAAGTCGCTTGTCTACGCAGATAAGCCGGACACGATTAACGCCTTGGAAGAGAATATTCGGCGCGTTATTGCTGACATACGGCCCAACTTGCTGCAAAAAGTGGTTGAAAATTGGGCCTCTCGGCTGGAATTTGTTCGAGTCAGCCGCGGCGGCCACTTACCCGAAATCATTTTTAAAACATAATGGCAAACCCTTATCTTTATAATAAAACTAAATTCTTAGCCATAACATCAAATTATATGCGTTTTATCTCTTCTTGAAAACCACGCCTCTAAAATCATCACCCTATATTATTAGTTTTATTACAAGATCGTCTACAAATTATATTAATCAAATTTCATATTAAAATACGACTAATTCCATGTCACAGTGTTGCCTGTGTTTACGAAATTAAAGAAAAGTTGTTGAATGATAAAGAAATTGTTGAAAATAAAAGAGCGGAATTTCAAGTGTTTCAACTAGGCTTACTGATTATCCTAAGGGGGAAATAAATTCCCAAGATATTTAAAATGTCAAGGAAAATGAGAAATTACTGATTACTGAAATTAATGATGGTTTATTTATTTATACACCGTAAATGTTATAAGTTAAAATAAATAAATAAATAATAAAATTTGTTTATTCATACAAAGACAAGGGAACAAATAAAGGAAAAAAAATAATATAAGTCCATAAACCTTACGAGATGTATCAAATTTTGTAAAAAATACAATCATTCAAAGAAAAATACGTCCTCAGTATCGTCTTCGGATTCCCCGGACACTACTATCAGGAAGTTGTGTATTTTTTTTGAGTCAGTTTTGACATCATTCTTTTAGAAGCTTTGAAACAAACTTTCACACCAGCCCTTATTGTTGAAGTTATTAAAACAATTCGTTTGTTGGTTTTTCAATAGAGAATATAGAGATTTGTTTTTTAATTTATATCTTGGAATGAAAGTCGATGCACGGATTGTGGATTTAGCCACATTACTACTAAAAATAATAAAAATGTGATTGTGGTATTACTTGCCATAAAAAAAATAATTAATAAATTTAAAAACCTTGAATTGTTTGAGTAGGGAACCGCGTTGGTCTTAAATCGGATCCATTGTCAAAAAGGCGAGGGAAAAAAAGCGGAAAAGCGGTGTTTCTGGCAACACAGAGTTTCACAAAGGAAACGTCACCTGGTGGATGGCTGCCAACAAAGCCAACAAAAGACTGTCATTGTGTCAAGTCAACGTCAAGCGAGCTGTCAAACAAACGATTATTGAAGTGTTCGACCGACTCAAAATGTAGGTGCCGTCGCTACCATCTCTGTGTATTGTTTGAGGAAGAGCGTTAGCTGCTTTATTAAAAGCAAAGGGCATTCGTAAAGATTCAATAAGTGTTAATACAATAAATTTGGTGGAAGCGTATCGGCATCATGAGTGCCGTTGTGTTACTTAAGTTAATTTTAAGAAATAGAAAACGTAAATCAATTAATTATTTTAGTAAAATAAATAAAGAAAACACATTAACGTTTCAGTTAAATAAGAATAAACGATCGCCTTTATGTGCTGGGAGTATTTCAAAAATATGTAGATTTTGTCTGAAACGCACAGAGGATGGTCTATATTCCTTATTCGGGAAGTTTGATATTGATGGCTGTTTGCTGGATAGTATACGCTCTTTCGCTAATGTAATTATAGAAGCTAATGATGGGTTGCCACAGAACGTCTGTAGCAATTGTGTGAACCTTATACGAGTGATAAATGCATTCAAAATTAGTTGTTACAACGCGGATAAGGAGCTTCGTAATTTCTTGTGCAGACACTTCGAAGAGTTTGAAAATGAATCGAACGACGCTAGCTCGCTCAACGAATTGATAAAATTGCCGAGTTTAACGAGAGAAACTCGACTTAAACCCACAGAGAAGGCTGATAATGAAAATAGCGTAGCTTTTTTAGATGCTGGAAACGCCTCAGACACTTTTCAAGAAGAGTTAAATGTTAATACAAAGGTAGCGTTAAGGCAGCTTGAGCATTTGCTATGTGAGAAATGTCATATTAAATTTACTGACGAGTCCACCTTCACACAGCATTGCCTATCGAAAGATCATTTATTGAAACGTTGGAGTTGCGTGGATTGCAACAAAGACTTCAAACGCAAGTCGGACCACGACGTGCACAGACGGGTTCACACTCACGAGAAGCCGTACATATGTGAACTGTGTGGTCGTAGATTCAGCTATAACTGTTCGTTCAGGAATCACATGCTCGTTCACAAAAAGCTCTTCCCATTCAAATGCAAGACTTGCCCGCACATGGCTAGAAATACGTGGGCAATAAAAATGCACGAAAGGATACACACAGGTTTCATTTATTTTTTATATAAATGCTTAGTGTCTCGTTCATTGTTTTACTGTCAATTAATATAATAAAACATAAGTACATAGATAAATTCCAGGAAAAACAAATTGTATGCATCCTACCCACATAAACCATTACTACAACATACTACCATTACTAAAATATTACTACATTCTAAATATTAATAAGTTTACAAAATAGATCCACCTGAAAAAGATTTTTATATATTTCTTCAAACTGGTCGTAAAAACTGCTCTTATAGGGCCTCTTCCCAGTGTTGGGTGTGGTCATAAATGATGCTACTTCATCTAACCGTTGTTTAGTTTAGCTAAGCTTGATGAGACACGCAATATTTTCATACTAAAACAGTGCATCTCAAAATGATTAATTTTCCTCTTAATAGGATAATCTTGTATAACATAATCATTTAAATAGAATCAACTAAAAAACATGGAAAAATTTGCATTCTTATCAAATGCATTCTTAAAGTCAAAACAGATAACATAGTACGGCTTGATTTTTGGTAAAGCTAGCTTGCTGTTTAGAATGTTGCCGATCATGAAAAGAATGGTGAACAATTCCTTACACAATCTTTTAAGCTGGCCTGCTTTCTGGTCTATTTAGGGTTGCCAGATGATAATTTGAAAAAGGAGAACATTCACAATTAAACAAGATTTTTTATATAATTTACTTTATTTTAATCATATAGACGGGAGAACTAATCATAGAAAAGGAAGACATGTCCTCCTTTAGGATACCATCTGGCAACCCTAGGTCTATGTCTAGTTGTGGTATGTTTTATATTTCTAATTTTCCACTGAGTAGGTACTGTTAAGATATTTTCAAATTAAATTTTGGATTTACCAAATGACGATATTTAAGTTAGTTTTGTTGAGTGAAAAAACAAAGTGGTCCAACCCAGAATCACTAATTCATTATGTTATTTTAAATTATTTACAGGTGAAAGACCTCATAGATGCCCACATTGCCCGGCTACCTTCACAACGACAAGCAACCGTAAGCGCCACCTCTTGAAACATCTCGGCGAACGACCATTCAAATGCGACCAATGCGGGAAGACCTTTGCGTCCAAACAGTACCTCCTCGACCATAAGGCAACCGTACACGACAACATCAAGCAGTACGAATGCTCAGAGTGCGGTTTGAGCATGGGTTTCAAACGGTCATTGAGAAAACATGAGCTTAGAGTACATAAAGCTACGCGAAAAGCTCTCGGCAGAAAACCAGTGATGGATATATAACAGCACGATATGAAACAGTCTGTACCAAATATAAAATACTGATATACGGCTTTTGAACCAAAAGACTGAGCACGACTCATGTCTGAAATTTCACGAATAACGTTTACAAATACCTAATAAAATGTAATATAAAGTTATCTTGTTTTTCATTACTTTAGTCCTAATCTAAATTGAAATAACATTTAAATAATGTTTCTTTCATGTTCCTATCTCTTCCTAATACCTCCTCCCTCTATGAATCTCCAGCTTTATGTCAGTCGGTGGTCGAATTTCAACCGTAATTCATTATTCAACCGTAATTCATTATACCTCTATAATGAGGTAAGCATATCTCTATAATCATTGCGTATATATTTTTTTAATTTTGTTCTATTCCGTCAGCCGCGAGCGTGTACAAATACGTCATTAGCGTGTGTTGTTTGCCTTAATTCCGTGCAATACCTATGAAAATTAAAATTTAACTTAGTAACAGTTGAAAAAAAACATAATTACAGCTTGTATTTGTACAATTACTTTGATACAATTCTTTTTATCAGTTTTAATTTTTTCATGTAAAAATGAGACAACCTTCATGGCATTACTAATTATTTTAGCTTGACATTACTACATTGACATTGGACAGACTATTAAAAAAGAAACATTTGAATCACACAAAATTAAAAGTTCTAAACTCATTCTGTCGATGAGCTGTCAGTTATATGAACATTTTATTTATTAAATTTAATGTATTTATAACACATATTATACATAAATTTAGCTTTCTGCACTTCTTCTCCATATAAACTTTAACTATGCCAAATCTGCCAATCCCCCATGCGCGTAATATGCTTAAAAGGGGGTACAAAGTTTTCCCTTCACATATTAATTTAAAGATATTTCACATTGTTCTATCTAATTCGACGTGTCATCTAACATCAACCGGCTTTGGTTGGCTTGTCTAGGAAATATTGTCCCCTTTTAGCTTCTATGTATAAGAAGCTACTATCCTCGTCCTTTGACCGCCTGTTGCAACTTTGAACTCGAAAAGTACACAGTTACAATTCCCTGTAGCTCGACTTTTGTGGTCGCCAGCAAGTTTGCACACCAAAACTAACTCATACAAGAGTAAACTTGCGAGGCGTTGTCTGCCAAATACAAGTTGCTTTGCATTATTGAAATGACCAAAGGCCATCCGGTAACGTGACAAATGAACATTTAAATGGCAAAAAAAAACACTTGTCTGGTTGGCTAAACATTTAAATAAAACAAATATATTTTTAAATATGTTTTTATTGAGTTTCATATTACATAAAATGGAATAAATAAGCATTTTTTAAATTATTTGCTAAAACTAACCTCCATATTTTGCGATGGATCCTGCAAGTTCGTAGGGTACAAACCAACGATCTTTTAAAACATATAGATACGGCATGTCGTACAAATCGTCCTTGTGAAAACCCGACACCGGTTGATTCCCACCGCCGTTCTGCACACCGTAACACTCCGTCATGCTGGATAGACTTATCGCGATAACATATGCGAGCACTTGGGCGTGGTGCGTTTTTCACCCTCAGTTGCCTATCTATATGTTTTAAAAGATCGTTGGTACAAAATCATCAAAAAAATATACATTATAATTAGGTACAAAATAAAATTTAATGCAATTTAAATAACGTTTTCGTTTCTTAAGCATAATTTCTCGGAAAAAATTAAATGTTGTTTTTCTTTCGAAAGATAGACTAGGGTTGCCACTAGCAAGATATAGGTATTGTATAAGAAATATAGTTGACAAAACTGTAGTTGAACTAGTATAACAAAACTGTAGCAGTAAGTGCAACAAAATAATTTGCAATTATATGTTATGACCATATACCTAGAAAGTGTTTTGAACATGTCAGAATATAAAAATATCAAAAGTAAATTAATACATTTTCTGATTTTTGATTCGGTGAATGCACCAAAAGTTTGTTTTTAGAGATCAAAAACTGAAGATAGTTTTTGAATTGGGTACTTTTTCATATATTTCATATCTATGTGCATAGATAAATTTCAATATAATAAAAAAGATGCAAACCTTAAATTATTTTAATATAAAATAAAAATAATAGAAAACTGTGAAACTACTATCCCAAAATGGAGTTGTCAGGCTGGGGTCAAAATATTCTGATAAGTTGTATTTCTTATCCGATATGGCTTATGAATATTTTGAATAAAATATATATTAGTTAAGTGGAAGGAAATATTTTTACAATAAATGAATCCGGTAGGTGGCGCTGGAGTCGAGATATTTACGAAAATGAGTATTTATGGTCTGAATTGGCTTAAATTCGAAATACATATATGTATGTACAAAATATTTCTAGTTGGTGCATCGCGCCGAAAGCGGTCTCAAAACTGCCCTAGAGATGGGGAGCAAAATGACCCATCCCGAACGCCTCAGGCACGAGTTGTCGCGCACCGAAGGCGCCTTTAAAGCCGCCTGCGGGGCCTAACTGCCGATATGGTTCTGAGGGTTCGGAGTAGAGAATAGACCCAAAATTTTAACCAGTACATCGAACTTACGCTAGAGCGCATTCGTACAAATTGTAAGATGTTAATATGACTGCAACTTAGCGTCGGATCGTGGGTTAAGATAAAATAAATCCTAATAAATTTCAAAGGGTACCTATAAATAATCACAAATTATAATATATTTAACTAGGATTAACTAGATTTAAACGCTACACAAAATATTTAATAATTAAAAAATATTTAGACAATAAATATGTAAATAATTCATTTTGTTGTTATACCCTATGCAAAATTAGCAAATCTGATATTATCGTTCCGCCCTATACCACATTTCAACTCGGGCACTGTGCCAATCAAACATTTCAAACTATGAACACACCGAGATGCACCAATAGTATGAGAAAATTTGCATCAATTTATTTTGAGACAGCTGTGCAACATTTTTGTCGCAATAGTTTTAACATTCCGCATCACAGGCAGGTGCAACGAGTTCGGAAGGTTGAGGTGTCTGATCGCACATTAGTTTTTTAGAGTAATAATAGAGCTTTAGAGCCGACACGGCTCTTTGGTCATGTTGTCAAACGTGAGCAGTTGTTCTATGGACACTTATTTACGTATGTCTGGCTAAGATAGAGAAAGCAATATGGTTTAAGAGAGAGGAGGAAACTATTGATGCAGGGAGAAACACTCTCGCTCAGCGAAATGTTCAAACCTAGGCTCATGGTTCATACTTCTATTTATTTATTTATTTAAAATTACATATACTTTGGAGGTACCATTCCTCCGGTGGTATAGCTGATTGGCAGGTGATGCAACTAAGTTATTTTAAAGCCAAGTTTTTTATCCTTTTTCTGAGCTGGAAAGGGGTCTTAGGGAATGGCTTGAAGACGCTGCAGTTGAGACTATTCCACTCTCTAATGATGCCCGGAAGAAAAGAATGAAATCCGACATTCTTTCTCCTAAAAATTTCCTTTATTTTGTGAGAATGGTCCTTTCGTCCAATATAGAACAGATTTTAAAGTTGCTCACTAATGGAAGACCATGCTGGGAGCTTCAATATATGTACCATACCATTACTCTTAAGGTTTGGTTTGAATTGAGGGGGCCAGAAGAATATTGAGGATACAAGAAAATGACACTAAGAACAGTAAGGGATAAACAAAAGTATTGGAGCTGCTATTCAACGCTTTGCAGCTTCCAGGCCCTCATCTGCCCTTAACAAATACCATAAAATATTTATTTTCGTCCATTTAAAAATGGAATTGTTCAAGGGTTACAGGAAATCATAAGAAATCATAAGATTTCCCTGCTCGTGAATTATTGCAAAATAATCATAGCTGTAAAGCGATTTCACAGCAAAGCGCAAACATTGATTGCATAGTAGGTTTTAGATTACTCAACTCCTAACAAGAATTCAACAATCACTCTTTAGTATCTACAATACGATGCAGATGTCGCACCAAGTCTCAAGCATTGTAATAATTTGATGGTAAAAGCACACCGTTCCATAATTTTAATGACAGATGGCGATATATTCCACGTGTTTAAGCTGTAAATAATTCAATCTGAGTTCTGCGCGATTTGCATCTGGCCTATATGCCAATGAAATTTTAATGTGATTAATATTTGGTTGGCAAAAAATAAAACCCTCTACATCTCGGCATCATTTTACGGACACCTACTAATTGTATGAGATTAAGCTATCCAAAAACCACTATATAATCAATGGTGCAATGTTCATCAGTTCAATCAAGTATGTTTGCGAAATGTCTAATAGTGCACCGCTCACCACCAATAATTTTCTCTCACTTCAACGTTAGAACGCTTATTGGGTTGTATCCTATCCTTACAATCCGGTCAAGAGGTCCGTAGGACTTTAGACGGAGAGTGTGTTATGAATTCGAAGACGTCAAACGCGTCGATGATGGTATGTTATAATAATTCTGACAGCTCAACCACTGCATAATTAAGTGCACTAATAAGATAAGTACCTGAGTGAGGAAGACATACATAAAAAGATCTATTAAATAGTGTGTATAATATACTATTTATAAGAAATAACCTTAAATGCATATGCTTTTTTTTGCATAGGGTATGTACATTTTACATCTAAACATGATTGTATTTTCACCAAAGATTGTCGGGATCTTAGTGACATAAGTAATTAATACTGTTAGATTTTCACTACAATAGAGCTAATAACACAGAGAAAACAATATAAAGTAAGCATTACAATGGTTAATTAAGATTAAACTTAACAATATTACGCCATTAATGTATATAAAACATTTCTCACAAATATATAAAACATATTTCGATTTTTCTTTAATTTAGTGTCATGAATAGGAAAACAATGAATCTTCTGAGAAATTTTAGTCAAATCTTCAATCTATAGGCATTGAACTCGTTCGGCGGTGAAAAAATTCTCTCTGATTTCTTATAACAAAGTTCCAGACTTAGTTCTCTTTTTTTAGAGACTTTACTATCAGGGTCGACTACAATGACATGTCTTCCACAAGGATTGAGCAGTGCCCCACAATCCAAAACTATCACAAATTGGGTGGTTGCAGAAACGCTATACCTGTACGATTTTCTCCTGGCTCACCAGAACAGGGAAACTCTTCTTACTCAGACACAACAAGCAATAAGTCTACTCCAGAACTTACGCTGGACAGCGAATATAGAAAAGGGTGTATGTCAACCAACACAAGCTATAAATTACTTGGGAGTGAATCAAAAAACCTTAACCAATGAGAACCACTTCAGAACCTTCTATTGAAGATACAATGGTCTATAAAAGAAGCGCAGAGCATCTTAGGGAAATTTAATTTTGCAGCTAATGCAATTGCAAGCATATACAATGCTAAAATTGCCATCACTCAAGAAGGTAATGATAAAGGCAGCTGTATTGGAAGGTGTTGATGAATGTGAATGCTACACTTACCTAGTCCCACTCATCTTTTGACAACAGATGCCGATGATGGTTGGAGAGCCCTGATAGACGACATACCCCTGTCAGGACATTGGACGAAGAAACAGAAACATTAGCATTACAACTTGAAAGAGATGTATGCTATTCTAAATGCGGTCTTATTTTTTTCTCGACGTTCTAGGTAACAACGGGAAATGAATTTGAACTTCTCCCGGTTGGTTTCAATACATTGTTCAATACAAGAAATATGTGCGGCCTTTGCTTGAGTATGGGTATCAGATACGGAATCCATACTTTGTAAAAGACACAGTTGCTGGAAGGAGTTCAAAGGAGATTCACAAAAATACCCGCACAATTAAAACGCTTGGAATATGAAGAGAGGCTGTGTGTGTTAAAATTGACCTCATTACAGGAGCGACGTGATCGTGGTGATCTCATTGAGACTAACAAAGTGTAAATGGAATGTGCAATCATTAAGGACATATTCATGTTTAACCAAAACACACAACTTCGCGGTCATTCAATGAAGTTATCTAAATCTCTTTGTTCCACTAATCCTAGGAAGAACTTTATCTCCAATAGAATTATGGATAATTGGAATCGGCTACCACAGCAAGTGGTGGAAGCTATAAGTGTTAACCAGTTCAAGAACTGCCTTGATAAATTTCTTGAATCCAAGCAAATCGCTAGTAACTGGGAATGAGATATTAGCATATCACATTGCTCAGCAAATAATTATGATAATAACAATAATAATATGTCATAAAGTATATAAATGTATCATTAAATTGAGATTAGTTTATAGAAGGAAAATATTCAAACTTCAAGAAGGTGCATTTAATGAAGTAATTTGGTGTGGGATCGGTGTAATAAATCGTACGTAATATTAATAAACAATAAAGCTCAGTGATTCATATTTAAAGTAGCTACTTAGATAATAAATTGGTTTTATGTAAAACATTTTCACAATCGTACACCATAACAATTGATAAAAAATTGATCAAAATTTGGAAGAGAATTATGGTTGGTCAAAGTTCAATTTATAATCCTGTAATATTTTAAAAAAGAAAAATATTTTATTGATTAAAAAAAATATATAGTGAGAAATTATTATGTTTTCTTAAATTAAAAAATTAATAGCGGTCGTCCATTTATGTCACACTGTTAATAGGAAGGACGGATCATGGGGGTGGGGAAGGGGCGGTGCTAGCCTACATAATTAGTACCTAACAACCTAAGAAAAAAAAATATTAGAAATCATTACCTATTAATTGAAAAAGAAAAATACATTCACTCATTGACTAATTTTGAAAGTTTTCATCGGTAAAATATGGTTTTAGATTAACATGAAAGGGGCGGGTAAAGTGTGATAAGGACGAGGGGGCGGGGTCAAAAATAGGTGGAAAAAGCGTGATGTACTAAATGAACGACCCCATACCAGATAGATTGTAGATGAACAAAAAAAAAGTTTAATTGACAAAAATATTTTATGCCATTCGGTTATCTGGCGCGGATTTGATCAAATTTTTTACATAATCGGGTGAAACTCAATAGAAGATACTCAAAATGGAAAAAAACAACCATTTCGCTCGGAACTCATCTGTTTTTGTTTTTTGGTTGCTCACTCTACAATATGAAAAACAAAAATGAAAAAATTGAAAGAAATTGGTAAAACCTTCAGCAAAATGCAGTATTTTTTTATCAAATTACAGGGAAGAAATCTGATTATCATTAAATGGACAGAAAACATAAAATGTGGGAATGTTTAAGATCTGAAACAATAGAACCCAGCAAAATTAGACCTAGAAAATAAAATATCTTGATATTTAGGTTAAACGGTTTTCAAAATATCACCAAAAATTGATTCAAAATTGATTAATTTATTAAAGACTTTCTTATAAAACAAACACCCGTTATTTTTAATAAAATCAGTTGATTTAGTAGCTTTCATAATATTGTTTTGTTTTTTTGTTCAATTTATTTAAATATAAGATTTTGCGTTATTAATCGCCTTTAACCTACTATACTATATTTAGTTCTTTATATTTTAGAAAGAAATATATACGTATTTTGATCTTTCGCACGTGTAAAAATTGTACCTACTTTTGGAAACATAAACTTGAATTTGAACATAAAGCATTATCGTTTTTCAATAATCTCAATGAATTCAATTGGAGATTAAATCGATAACTAACCTGAGTTCAACATTCATATTGATTAAGCACGGACGCGTGCATAATAATCACTCATAAATCAATTTGGATACGAGTGGCAGGAGATAAAGCACTCCGCCGCCCGCCATAAAACTTGACTGTCGTGAGCCGCGAAAATGCCGTACCACCTAAATAAAAATTAAAATGCCAGTAATCAAACACTGAATCAGAAGTTCTCGCCATGAGTAATGACGGTTCAAATATATCATATTAACAGCCAATTAGCATTGTCATTAGAATCATTCATTTGTGCTCGAAAGGCATATAAGTAGCTGATACTCCTCAATAACTTTTTCTCGTGTATGCAGACATATTTAGATCAGAAATCTATTCTGCGTTGAAATTCCTGTCCTCTTCATTAGGAGATGACATCTGAGCGGCGTCTTGACTTTGGATAGCGAGATTCCTACACTCATTCAACCTACAGTTATTTGCAGGTAACATTTCCTTTTCGTGCTGCTCCAAATCTGCCTTCTCGTATTGCTGCAGATTATCAAAATGATCTACATGATCACAATCACCGTCCACTTCCTGCTCATCATCATAATTCAACATTTCCTCTGTTCCCTGTTCGATCCCGCTAGCAGGTACCATATGGACTATAGCAATTCTTTCACACTGGCCGTAAACGTCAACAGTCGGATATATTTTATTAAAAATATTTGGTACAGTCGCAAAAGCACCTAAATCTTCCCCGTCCACAATCAGGTGAAGTTCTCCGAGTTCTGTGAATTGAAGTATCACAATAGCACCTTCCTTAAGAGACGGTAAATTTGAACCATACGAACTTTGTATTAGATCTCCGTTTATGTTAATCATATCGTCAGCCACGAGCCAGCAGTCGTACTCAAGCTGAAGAACTGTTTTAGGCACGCAGGTCGGCAAAGTCGCAACGGCCCCGACAGTCAGGCTACTGGACCACTTACTATTGATTGACTCAATACGGAACTGGACTCCTTGACCACGAATTAAAGCCCTTGCAGAGAATACTACTCCATCGTTGTAGCTCGACACACGTGTAGCACAGACACCATTGCCACTCAAGACAATGTTTTTTCCATTTATATGAGAAAAAGTTAGCGAGGTGCAGCAATCAATTGACGTATTAATAGCTGTTGTATCAGTCGTTGACGCACTAACGCCGCTAACCTTAACAACCGAAGACTTTATGGCAGTATCATCAATATTGTCAGTATCTCCATCCGACTGTCTGTTCCTTTTCTTTCGAATGGCTGAATTTTCCATATCCTGAAGACCTCCAATATTAGAATAGAAAATCCGAGATGCTGAAATCCACGATATACCTATGCAAGTGATACTACCTCTCATTTCCAATACGCAGTAAACTTTGTCCGGTACATCTTTGAACTGAGCGGAGAGCGGGGTTCCATTGATGCTGACACTGAAACATCGGTCGGCAGTCCTGCAAAGTGTTATGCGATCGCCGCGTCTCAACCAGCCGAGGGACGGAACACAAGCCCACTTCTTGCCGTCTCCATCTTGAAGTTCATCGCCATCAATGAAAGCCGTGTAAGCGGGCAGAGAAGAGAGCGATGGAGGTAGACTTCGATTGACGTGAGCGTTCAGGATATTAGTATTCGTTAAACCGCATCGCAATTCACCCGCTAAAGATCCGTCGCCAGCATTCACTATACCAACTTCGAATGGTTCGTCGATCAGCAAATGAGAAGCGCTAAAAACTAAAGTTCCATTCGCGTCGAGTTTCTTACGCCACGCACAAAACTCATCAACGAAGACGTTGTAGCCGCAATACTCCGAGAAGCCTCGAGCGATGCGCGATGGCGATTGAATAGTCCCCACCTGAGATTCATTTCTCGAAACGGCACCAATTGAATTGTCCGAATTGCAACCGTTTCCAAAACCACGCTCTTCATTCTGCGTGATACTCACTTGGACGCATTGTCCATACAAATCAAGAACTGCATAAACCGCCAGATGTGGAATGGCTGCAGCCCTACCTCGATCAACACCATCCAAATAATAATGAAGACCTCCATCAGCATGCCACATCAAACCGACCCTTGAGCCGGGTTGCAGGGTATCCAAATCTAAGTCGTAGCGATGCAGAATGCAGTTTCCATCCCTCCAAACAGCGGTACCACTCAACGCAACAGTATGAGCAAGCTCTGTGGCTGTCCCGGACAATAGGTCACCGTTGCCGATCGTCGATGCGAATGATGCTTCCACGATCTCCTCAGGCTTCAAAGCAGTCACACCAAATTCCAATCCACCAGTCCAACGACCAACGAAATCATCGATCCTAACCTCGAACATTTCACATTCACGCAATGGTCTATTACTGAAAACGATTGCACCGCTGAACTCCAGTTGCGGACAACGGCGCATTGCTGTTGTTCCACCATTGGTAATTTTCACATTGCAGCCACTAATCCGGTGAAAGCGAAGATCGGTATATGAGTTTGAATCGCCAATTGAAGATTGAGGTGAAATGAGGGAATCAGAAACTGCAGGTGACAGAATGAGGGGCGATCGTATACCGGGCGATGTTTGGCGTGCGTCTACAATGCTTGCCTGTGCTGCACAACCATACAAGTCAATCACCCCATACACATTATCCGGAACGTCAAATGCAGCCGGACCCTGATCCACTCCATTCACATAAAAATGCAAAGAACCATTATCTTTTCGCATTACGCCAACTGTGTCACCTTCTACCAATCTATCCAAATTGCGTCCGTAACGACCAATCAACGTAGTTCCATTATGCATTACACCGTCGCCTGTCATTATCCAAGTTCCGGACTTAATGTTTGTCATGGTGTATGGAAAATTGAGCCTCGTTGGGGCGTGAAGAGTCACTCCAATCTCGATACTTCCAGCCCATTTAGATACAACTCTTTCAAGTCGCACTTGAAATAGTTCATTGGGCTTGAGGGTACGGCCAGTCAACACTACCCCGTCGTTGAAGTTCTCAGATGCATTAGAGCGATGAGCAGTCTTGCCATCATTAATAACAAAAACATGCGAACCACAACACGGATGAAATAATAGCGGATCGCGGTCGACTGCGTTGTTCTCGGGAATGACCGGCAAGCTGATGGGTTTCGATACGTTTGGCATCCGCTCAACGTTCTCATCAGAATCTAAAATGCTCACCTTGACTGTCATACCATATAGGTCGATGACACCCCAGAGATAGGGCGCTACTCGAGAAGCCGCTGATCCCTGATCGATTCCGTTTATGAAATAATGCAGATTCCCATTACCTTTTCGCATCATCCCGATACGATCTCCTTCTCTCAATTCGTCCAAGTTAAAATGACCATATTCGCGATGCGTGCCTTTTCCGTTTGTCAGTATTCCACAACCAGACATCATGATTGTTCCAGAATGCATATTGGTCATGGTGGCAGGGAATTCAAGCGCTGTTGGATTGTGGGTCGTCACCCCGACCTCAATGCTGCCACTCCATTTGTCGACGAGATGATCGATTCGTATTTCGAACAGTTCATTGTCACGTAATGGCCGGTGCGTCATGACGACGCCGTTGTTGAACTCTTCGATTGGCCGCCTGCGCTCAGCAGTTCTGCCACTGTTTGATAGTTTTACTAAGGAGCCGCACCTCGTGTGAAATTTGAGTATATCGTTGGGGATCAGAATGCAGACATCTTGTGTGGTTCCGTTACCGGCGGGGAATGACTGCGGTAAGCTCATCTCGACACTAAGATCTGGTTGCAATTCGAGTTCAGACATCGGCGGGTCTCGGCCGTTTAGTTGCGGTTCTCGACCGTTCGATTGCGGTTCTCGGCCATTCGGTTGCGGTTCTCGGTCGTTCGATTGCGGTTCTCGGCCATTCGGTTGCGATTCTCGATCGTTCGATTGCGGTTCTCGGCCGTTCAGATGCGCGTCATCATCGCTGATTTCGTTTTGAGCCATTTAGAATAGATACCGGATGCAATTCTAGAACAATGACATTCTTAAAGGTATTTGCAATTTTTTAAATTTCCTTTAGCTAATACAAAGCATTCATTTTATTTATCACTATTGCTGCGTATTACATTTGGGTTTTTGGTCTTTTCATAACCAATTACTATCATTAAGTTATAAACATAAAGACAGAAAACTGAAAGCGGATCGATAAACTGAAATGTCATTATGACAGCTGACCTGCTTAAAGCGGCTACTCACAGACCTGCCGCAGGAGCAATTTCGGTATTTGACTCTTAACACAGAATAAATTACTCACAGAAGTTGCACTTCTTTGATTTTGAAGTAGCCGCCTTTTTAACTGCCTACAAAATTTCATATACCTCGCGGGCACGCAAAATTGTATCTTAGCAATGTGCGCAGAAAAACGTGGAGAGGCGTTATTGCTTTGACGATATTATTCCGATAATCCAATCTCTTTAACACATGAACCAAATAAACTCCCGCAGGAGTGTCAAAGAAAAATAAAATACTGTAGTTAAATACTATTTTAAATTTACTACTGTACTGTACTGTATTGTACTGAGTACTGTAGACACACCAGTGCAGTTTTCTTTTAAATCAGTGTTCAAAATAAACCAATTTTTTTTGTGTTTTTTTTTTAAATAAATAATAGCATAGATTTAGTCAAATTTAGTTCTAGTTTTAGTTAAATGAGTTGCTAGTGGACTCGATATAATCGACGAAAAAAAATATTTTAAAATAAATTATAATACCTGAATGTTTTTCATACTTTCAGACAGACAATCTAAAAGTTAAATTTCTTCTTACCATAAATTCAACAATATGAACATTTTATAGGACGGACATTTTATAGTAAATAAACATTAATAGTAAATAGCGGCATTATTGCGAAGATAGCTATGGGGCAGTCAAAATGCTTGTGCGCACCGAGCGCGCGGCAGCTGTGGCGAGATGCCTGCCGTTCAATGGGAGTGAACCCGCTGAACACATGAGTTGAGAATGGCGTGAACACCTTTAAACATAGAATGTGCATCTCCGATATGGTATCCTAAATATGTTTTTTATTCTAATCGTATCGAGAGAATTCAATGTCTTTTTACGAAACAACTTAATTTTAGGGGTCATGTGCATTTTGATAATTATGAAGACAGTTTAAATCATCATAACTTAATAATAATAACATATCTAATATTTCCTTTCGTGTGCCACCTTGTCGCACTCGTCAGACTCATTTTTTTCATATTTCTGTGAGTGTTATTTATTCTGTGTCCCGACGCAGATTGCCCCAGTGGTAGGTGGGTGAGTAGCCGGCTTTATAATATAATTAATCAGATTTGGCAATCAGACCTACGAAATATGAAAAATAGTTTCAGATATTGTTTTCTTTAAAGCATTAAAAAAAATGTTAAAAGTTTGATTGATATTTCTTTGAGATTATAAAATATTTGTTATTTAATTTGCCCCTATCCAGCCTAACCTAACACGGCGCACCTAAATTGTATTTTTTGTAGTGGCGCTTTGGCGTCTATTATGCCAATTATTGGCAAAATGAACCCATTCATAGAATGTGTTCAACCTTAAATTCAAAGTACCCAGATATTGATGTATTCAATGTTAATTTATTAGCGTTCAAAAGTCTTATAAAAATGAAACGTTAATGTGAAAATTCCCTTTGCTCTCCCTCCCCTTCTCCTCATCTCATCATCTTGCATTTCTTAGGTTAAGCACTAATTGTATACTCACTCGGTGGAAATATTTAATTGGTTTTATTGTTTACTCATAAGTTGGTACCGTTGTTTTCATTCTTGTTATTTATTTATTTTTTATATGATTGTATATGTACTGCCTGTATATAATTTATCTCGTGTAACTGTTTATTTCCCTAATAAAGATAAATTAAATTAAATTATTTAAATACTTACCATACAATCCCCTGTCCCCTATTTCAACATCCAAAGTCTGATTTTCTGGGTCTAGCCTATATCATTGATTATAATCAATGCCTATATCCTTCCCCAGTCTGCATCAATCTACACATAAAAAAATATTTATATATATTTATTTAATCTACAATAAACTATTTTGCATTAGTATGGACAAAAGTTGAAACGTGAAAAATCCAACAGACGAAAGACGGCCAAAGAATGGGGATAGTGCATATTCATATACATGAAATATATAGAAGCTAAAATGTAATAACAAAATGAATTGAAGATGTGTAATTTTGGACTACTTTATCAACAAATTACATTTTTTTGCTCTTCATTTTTATTTTACGGCTACGATCTTTTTTACGCAACTAGACAATATTCGTAAAAAAAAATATAGATATAATTACTTACAATGAACTATAAAGCGACAGCCAAGATAAAAAATCTGCTAATTGTCATATAACTAGGTGAAAATATTTTTTTATGGCAGGATTGACTAATCTCGGAAAATGCAAGGTCGATTGAGTATTATCTTTTTAATTTTTGTTGGTTAAAAACAAAATAAACACTTCAGTTTTTTTAAAACTTGCTTCAAGAAATTGATTTTGCAATGATGTTGATGTTATTTTAGTTTTACGCAAAAGTTAATCCTTAAAAGCATTTTAACAAAAGTCCATAACCTGACCATTTTTTTTAAATATCGCCGGGCTATCCGAGTTTGAATTGGCAGGCTAGTTTGCTTTCAAAAGTTTCAAACTTAGCAGGTTTCAACATTAATTCAATATACAAAAAAAAAAAACACAATTATTAAGGTATTTATTTCTGTGTACACTTATTTCCGAAATATACGGGGTACTCATGTTTCTTTGGCTGTGCGGAACTACAGTGCAAACAAAATTCAGGAAAACATACCTACAGCACGTACAAGGATCGAACCAGGATCTTCGAATTAATGTTTAGTCAGTTGAGCTGGCCCCATTGGCTATGATGCCATTTTATTTTGACATGATAAAATCACAAATATTTTTTTATTTCTTTGAATAAGTAAAATTCATAAGACGAATAAATGAAACAAAAGAGAAAACAAAGATTTTCTTTTATTATAAACAGGGTTAGATTGAACATGTTTACGGAGAATTTGGTTTACACAATTAAAAAGGTCAATAAACTGCCTCAAAACTGGATTTAACTCGAGACCAATATAAAATATCAGAGCGACTACATTTTAAGCTCAAACTTTGTTATAGCGAATATGAACATATGCTATCAATTATTATTAATAATATAATAATGTCCGTTACAATGTATAATCGCAATTTTGTAGCTAATGATATTCAATAATCATCTAGTTCACCATTCACCAAAATTCACCATTCAAATGAAGTATTTATAATAGGTTTTATAATTTATAAACAAACTTTTTAATAGCTAGTAGAAAGTGAACCAAACTTTGACGTTATAGGATAATCTTGAAAAACAGAATCAATGCATTTTAAAAAACTTAGTTAAATTTGCATCTAAATGAAATCAGCTGTCACTGTAGTTTTATTTTATAGGTTCTTGTATTCAGTCAATAAGATGTTATAACACACTCAGCACCGATAACGGTATATCCCGTAATCACCGTATACGACAGGCACCGTTTCCATGTAAAATGGTTATCGTATTAATATTCAAAAGTGTGGCATGTCGCATATATGTACCTGAATTCATGAAAAACATAGTCTAATCTCTTCGGCTTTGCGTTTGATTGTTTATGTGAAAAGTATGGTGATAAATAATTCGAGTTTTATTTACAATAGCTATATCAAAATAATATAAAATATAAAAAACAAACATTTTCATAGTCTTGTAGTTATTATTTACCAATTATAAGAAATTATAACTTAAACTTAAAAACGGATGTCAGTCCCGTGTGGGATATACCGTTCGGTCAACGTACTTCGCCGATGAAGGAGCTGAATGTGTTATGTCTAAAGTTTAAATAAAATATATGGATAAATAGACTTTTCGACGTTCAACTTTTAGACAAAGTTGAAATTTCCTTTTTTTAATCTACAGGCCTGAGACCATTCCGCCCCTAACCCTAAGGTGTGTTTATGTTTCTTATTACGAGTAACTAATAGTAAATATGCCGGGTACAGAATTAATTGCATTATCTTTATACAAAAATAAGGTACCTAACAATACTGAAAATAGGTTAAAACCAATGAATGAAATGAACGAAATCTTCCATGAACAGCCAACCGGTCTTCAAAGGCAACGCGCTTCTACCTAACCTACCATATTTTCAATGTTTCATCAATCATAGAAAGTATAATAAATAAGTCGAAATTATAAACTGTTTATGTCAAAGTTATAAATTTTAATATATGTGCTTTCTAATAAAAGAAAAGACGGAAAATTAAAACATTTTTGATATCCAGTTGAAAAATTTAATTAAATTATACAGGTATGTTTAAATTTTCAGATGTGCTTTTAGGGGGTAAATATAGAAAAAATGATTCATAACCGAGATGATAATGAGACCGGCTCAGTTGTCGATACAGATCAACCTTCTAAAAGGACATCAGTGAATTTTAATACATCCTGTATACCATCATTTGTTATATTTCCTGAACACATGGGGGCATATGTTCAAATCACTCTGCAGAGCAATGGCTTGAGGTGCTGCTGGTATGTAACAAGTTATGGATTGAGCAGTGTAGGCCATGAAGAGTTAATAACGCTAAATCAGTTAAAGATGCGATTAACTGACAGGCTGAATTTCAAATAGTGACATTTCCACCACTTTTGAAAATCTATAATAGTAAAATTAAAATAAAAACTAAACTATTCACTCTCAACAAGATCAGACACTACTTCAATAGAATAAAATTCTGAAGAAATCGTAAGTATTGCTTGTATTGTAAGTGGATGGATAAAAGCGTAATTGTAATTAAATGAAAATTAACAGACTATCATTATAACAAAAAAATGAGGGTCGTTTGAAAAGTGCTGAATATAGAAGCATTGTAAATTGGGGGTAGATTGTTTACACCTATGATCGATTTATAAAAACTGGTTATTTTAGTTAAAACCAGAAATGTCACTAATTAAAAATTAATGTTCGGAAGAATATGAGATTTCTCATTGATTTTATATTTCTCATTCAATCACATTTTAATACGAAGAATTATCCAGTCATAATAATGTTATCCAAATAAGCTATTGAGATTAAAAGATTTTCAAACACATATGACCTTTTTGCACACAATTATAAATACTTATATCTGATTATAAATTATTATCCACTATTCCACGAGGGTCCGATTATACTTAGAGATACCTTTTTATTTCTACTTCACTAATTAATTTATATTAAATTATTACGAGAGAGCTGCCAGACGTGTGGACAATATTTTTTTATTTACAAAATGGTTACTTTACAA
Organism: Neomicropteryx cornuta; assembly: GCA_020383195.1. NCBI lineage: Eukaryota > Metazoa > Arthropoda > Insecta > Lepidoptera > Micropterigidae > Neomicropteryx > Neomicropteryx cornuta. The sequence goes on from JAHKQU010000024.1 coordinate 3,979,276, forward strand.
ACTATAAACGAATAGAAACACACCATTTGGGTTGTAATAAATTTCTTTCGTAAATTGGCAACATTTTGAACTGGTTATCATATATTTATGATTAAACATCTAAAAAGGCTTCTTTGTCTGATTCGGCCCTTTTAGTGTGTGGCCACGTACAACTCAACCTTGTAAGAAGGTATGCTGAGCTTTATTGGTTTGATAGGATTAGTGATGATTAGATCAATTGAAATGAACACCTCCGTGCAAGCATTTTCATTAAACAATAAAAAAATGTGAATTGAAATGTTTTTCAACAAAGTTCGGTTTCAATTGTTTTGCGATTAACTGCTATTAACTAGTTGTCGCTTAATAGATAGCAATAATGCAAACGCCCATATGGTTAAGAGTCAATCGTCATACTAACTGATTTTTTACTTTCACAGTCGTCACACTCACACAAATATAAAACACACACACACAGTCTTCATAGTCACAGGTTTCAGTCATATATAAAATAACAAGTCATGACTGAATGGTGAAACAAGTGTTTCACCATTTTTCAAAAATCCAGGAGAAGTGAAAAGAGAGGGGAGATTTTTTTCAAAGGGATATTTACAATCTCACACAAACAATCCCAATGGCCGTCAAAATGGAACTGAGATGAAAGAAAAACGATGATTAGTCCATGCGTATCATGAATTCAGGTATTCGTGACATGCCATTTTAATATTAATAAAAATGTAGTAAGACGATGTATCAATATTGATATCACGGCGTCTGGTGATATGCAGCAATTATCAAAGTTGATATATTGGCACTGAATGAGTTAAAGGACGGGTAAAAAAAGGGGAGATGATTATTTCTAGAAATAAATTTTACATTTTGAAATTGAGCCGCCCGCAGGGACTAGTTTCCAACCTGGAGTCTTTAAAAATAGCAAGTTAGGCACATAAATGGTCCAAAGGACCTAAAGATAGAGACCGAAGCGACCTATCCCGAGTGCCACTGGTATGAGTCGTAGTGCGCTGAAGGCACCGTTTAAACCACCTGTAGGGCCTAGCTTCCAACCCGGGGCGAGGCCTGGTGTTGAGCAGCTACTTAAATTTGCTGATTTGAAGTATGTTTTATAATTCTCACAATCTCCCGTAATATTGCGTATTGTGTGTTGAATTCCGTAAGATTTGACATTATAAAGCTAAAAAGTTTTCATAGTAACTTTTTCCCGGAACTTTTACTAGCCGTTTAAATGCTTTGGAAAGCAAAAAGTGCCCTTGTAAAAATAAAAATAAATTCAGCATCAATTGGGGTGCTTCCCTGAAAACGTAAATCATCACGTTCAGTTTATAATGCTTTCAGTTATCCATGAAAAAGTTAATGCACTTATATCCTCAATATTTTATGAACAACCACTCTTTATTAGGTCTAAAAAATTATGCACACCAATGAAGACCAAGTCTCAAATATTGTAATTTACTAGAAAAAACACACTTTATAATTTTAATCACTGAAAGATGGCAACATTACATTAGTTTTACATTTTGTCAAATCTAACTTTTATGCGGTTTGCGTCCGCCATCACGACCACCACCACCGTGGTCCGCGAAAGTTCAATATGATTGATATTTTTGACCATTTTGTTCTATAGCCAACTCTCATTTTGCTCATAAAAGGCTATTTTTGAATAAGAAGTGCCTTGAAATAATCACCGTAAATATGACAACTCCCTCTGAAGCGGCGATTTTGTGTGGAAAAATGTGAATTTTAATGGAGTTAGCAATTTTTCTATAATATTACTGTAAAGTTTTACTAAGGGCAGTTAGCAGGTATACTCATTTAGCCGACCATATTTACTTCCGAAAATTGCAGGTAGGACAGTATTTGAAAAATTGTTTGCGTGCTGGCATTGAGGATAGAAAATTTCATACGTTTACAGGTAGACGGTCATTTTTCGTATGAAACTTTGAAATATTAAATTTAAAACCTTATTAGTTAGTGCAGTACGTATGTACATAAATAAACATGTCACAATTGTAATATTTTTAACTATGTACATAATTTGTAAAATAATACAGTTAATTATATTTGGTAAGTTTCCAGATTTTATCGCATGGACAGTTAATTTATTTACTATACGGACAAAAAAAAACATATATTTTTGAATACCGCACAATAACTTTTTTATTATATAAAATTAAACATGATTACATGCACATCGTAAATGTCTCAAATGTAGTGTGTGCACATATGATAAAATCTGGCTTTTTACCATTAATAAGATCTAAAAACTGTGTGCTTAAAACAATAAAACATTTATTATTTATAATATGTGGTAAACACCTTTCTATAAAAAAATGCGATAGGGAATAAATTACGTGACTAAGATTTGACAGAAATACATTAAATTATGGTAAAAACACTGAATATAATCAATAAAAACGCTAAATACATTATTTTCAATAATTACAAATCAACCTACTCGATTAATTTTGATATACTTACCTACTTTAGTAACAATAACATACGACAATGCCACATATAAATTATGACTATTTCATCAACTTGATTACCTACTTAATTGTTTATTAGGTATGTAATTAATTTAATTTTAGTATATGCTATTAGTCATTTGAGATTCACAATTAACAGAGACAGACTTTCATAAAAGTAATGATTTGATAAAACATTACATTCTAAATAGATTAATATTGGCAAATTCAACGACCATATAAGGGTAAAAACATACAATCATCTAGGGCTAGGAATTTGAATGTGTTTATTTATCTCCCTCACAAAAACAGCAAGAGGTGTGAGGGATTTGGTATCTATTGTTTATAGTAAACTGATAACAAGACATTACATCTCCGTCTTGCCTGCATGATATAAATTCGTGTAAAAGAGAGAAAAGATATGCGCAAACATTGCTGATACGAGTTTTCTATGCGGGCGCACGCTGAATCTATTTATAGTTCCAATATTCACTAGAACAATATAAAATATTGGGAAAAAGAAGAAAGAAATGAACCTAAAAACATAGTAACCACCTCCTGATTACAAATTATTTTATCACATTCTATTTCCCCAATCTCCTTCTATAGCAATTAGCCACTGTGCTTTGTCCCTTAGTTTCAACTAAATATTCTATTATCGTGTTTGATACAATGTTTTTACCTCAACTTGATACAGATTAAAATTATTTACAATTAAAAATGGTAAAGTTAAAACAAGCAGATTACCATTCCGTCAGAGTCCTCCGGAAAATCCAATTAAACAGAACCAACAGACATTATTTCATATATAAACATTATAAATATATACACTAGAAATTGCAGCTCTAATTTACCACATCACAAATGTGTTAATTTTAATATTATTTTAGTCTCCACATATTGCAAAATAAAATTGCCAACATTTCAAAATATAAAACAAATTTTGAAATCATTGCTGAGTATTTTAACTATTACTACAATAAATATATCCAAATCAGAGGTTTAAGAGTTGGCAGTAGTTAATATCAATCATTTATTTATTTTTGAAATTTGCCCTTAACGAAAGGAATAAGAAGGAGGTTTACGCGATTTCAGCCCTTATAAGGAATACTCAGTAATTAGTATAAAAACTTGATTTCATGTTACAAAATTGAGAATATTGTGGGGGCGAATTTAGCTCACTCGGAACGGCCGGTTCAAACTGGGTATAATCCATGTTTCACTGTCGCCAGTGCCGCATCAGAAACTGTTAAGTGTCAGACTTGCGACGCATGCTCTCTTGTATAAGAGGTTATAACGGTTGCATTTTAAAAAATAAAATAAAAATAATGAAAAATCATTATTATTCGCCAACAATTTGAAAAACTAATACATAAGAGTAAAATATTTAAAAAAAATATTTATATTTTCTTCCAATGTTCAAACTTTTTTCCAAAATTTTTGTAATTAAATGTATGGTACATATTTTGATCAAATTAGTTGTATTACTCTAGAAAATAGACTGATACTCATGCAGTAAATATTTCAAAATTCCTACTGGTTTGGGAGTTAAGTTTTTTTTTTGCAATTTTTAAAAAACTTGCTTTCAATGCTCCTCAAATACAAGGCAGTATTTAATGGTTTTTTCCGATCGAAAGATCACGAGATTTATTAATTTTAAAATTATTATTAATTTCTTAATTTCGGCTTCGACGCCCACTGCCTCAGTAGCCTCTGAACTGGCCACCGCACCTTCAGCACCTACCGGTAGGCGGTATCTCCCGCCCACTTTAAGAAACGCTGATAAAAAGATTAAAAAGCTATAAAAATTACGCAATATTGAGTCAAAAACAGAATCTATCTAGTAATTCGTCAAATGGGTTAATAATAACGTTTGGTGTGGACTATTTGTTCCTCCCGCAGTCGGGTATCGCGTAGTGCGGCTCCAGCTCAACATCCATCTCGAGATGCTCCTTATCTCTGTTGGGCATCTTCGCGTTGTGCGTGAGGAGGAGGGGCAGGGTGCGCTTGTCTTTGTTGACGCACGCGTAGATCGGAGGGTCTTTGGCGTTCGGCGTACTTCGACCGATGTGGACCTGCGGATTCAAAATTAAATACATTAAACACACATACAGATTCAAATTGGTAACGGAAACATCTGTCGTGGATGCATTCCGGAGTGCCCAATGCCGTGAAAGATGGAGGAAGGTTGTCAAAACAACAAGTTGCCTGTAAGACCGTAATACTCGGTAATGAGGCAATGACTAAGAAGTGGAAACCCTTATAACATTTTCTCATAAACTACACCACTGAAATGACAAGCCATATCTTGGCTGTCGTCGATACTCTAATATGAATACGAAATTTATTCCGCATGGTATAATGCAAAACTAATTCTTTATACCTTTCTTACTGCGTTTGTTCACCTTCAAATCTCTCTCCGGATTATCAAAATGGTTATTTTTAAGATATTGATGTTCCGATCCCAAGACCATTTCCGATAATAAAAAAACAGGTCCTGCGATTTCTAGTGTTATTTGTTAAGAAACTATATGAAAATTTACCATATGTAATAATGTCTTTGTTGTGAGCGCTCAGCTGTCCCCGTGCGCCGTAATGGTGTCAAGGCCATTATCGATCAGTGCGGCATCAAAATTCGCACGCAGACCAAATTAACCCTATTTATTAATATAGGAGATTTTTTCCAAGATAACTAACTCAGCTTGGCCTTAACTTCATTGTGAAAACACTACCAAATAATGAAAATTTCTTAAGTGACTTTTTCAAGAATAACCACTCAGCCAACGATTGGTGTTGCTATGGTGAAAATATCTTCTTTGGTACTATGAGACAATAAATTCATATTTAAATTTGCAAATACTGGTAAATAATATTTAATTATTGTTTTAAAATACTGACCTCATGTTTAACGGCCGACTTATCTTTAGGTAGAATCGCCAAGTCTCATGTCTGTAGCGCCGTATTTATCTCTCTGTGGATCGTTGCCTGCACAAAAAAAGTTATTACAAAAATATGTATATTTTCAATGTATTTAAGACATTATTATTATTATTATTAGCCCAGTGACAGTCATTCGTACATACATATTTCGTCCTATTTACATAGTACTTCACTAAAGATTGATTTGAAGGCTGAAGAAAATATTTATATAAATATAACATATTTTGTTACAATCTATACCAGGGGTGCTCAAACGGTCGATCGCGATCGACTGGTCGATCGCGAGTGCTTTTTGAGTAGATCTCGAGAAGAAAAAATTTTTTAATAAGTAGGTAGGTAACTAAACTACAAAAATGTATTACGTAATAAAATAACACTGCTTGCGGCAAAAGGTGGAACGGTGGAAAGGTGGTTTTTATCAAAGGAACGCGCGGCACTTTTCAAAGAAAAGCCGTGTTGTTTCTAGAATAGTCAGTACACAGTACAGTCTAGTCTAGAAACAACGAGAGAAAGTACAGTCTAGTTTCGGGCGGCGCGTTTGACGGGAACATTCGAGACTTTCGTTCACGCCGATATAAATGTTGCGCCTGCAGGAATTTCTAGTCCTGTTTGCAGGGACTAGCGGAAAATAAAACAGAAATCATGTCTGCTATTAGAGAACTTCAGTTATCTCGTCCGACTGTAACAAGGCGTATTGAAGTCATGAGTCAGGACATCGCAGGACAAGCGTTACAAATGTACCTATATTGTGCAGAAAGCTAATATCTATATATGCTACGGTACGCCCTACCTAGGTAGGTAGGGTGTATCGTGTATGTACGACAACCCTGCATCACACACACTTGCAGTCTCTCAGAGTCGATCGTAAGTAGTCTAAAAATATTGAGGTAGATCGCCAGCAGTTCAAGTTTGAGCACCCCTGATCTATACATTTTAACCCGTCTGGTGTCAATACGCCAAGTGGAGTCCTTTTTTTGTTGTTAAGTGTCAAAATGCAATTTAAAGAGAGTATAAAATAAACAAAGGTAATTTGTATCTTTTATTTATTTGTATTTATAAGCATTTGGATAAAGTATTCCGTATGAAATTTTATTGCGAATCACATAGGTATTCTAAAATACATATACTCAAAAATAATGATGTCGTAAATTTGGTATTTTGGAACGCAATCAGTTTGTTAAAGTAAAAAATGGGTGTCAATGTTTTAAATTTTTTTTTTTTTACCATTTTTTTTTATTTACATTTTGTTTAGCTGGTAATAAAACCATATTTTACAGAATTTTATAACCTATTCAAAATAAACAGTTTATCAAAACGACGTACATTCTTTTTCTAATATCTTTAATGTCTTGACCTATGGACGAGCACATAGATCAAGACAGTTTCAACGCCATTTGGGTTAACAAAAATTGTTTATGCGAACGTACTGTTTGCAGAATGACACTGAACGAGTGCCATCTGTCGTGGAACAATGAATACATTATCAATACAGAGACAGACATTCATAAAAGAAATGATTTGATAAAAAATTTAAATAAATTAATATTGGCAAATTCATTGATCTAAACTGTTGATCATTGATCTAATTTTTTTTTTTTTTTTTATTTATTTATTTATTTATTTTTGTTTTTACATTATAATGAATAACATAACCATACCTAACTGGACATTGCCCGTACTAAGGTAGGCTAATTTTAATAGTTATTTAATAGATTGGTTACATGCAATTGCGCTGAGCTTTTTTGTAAGTACAAAATAAAACTACAAAAATTAATATCGATATACATACACGTACATGTAATACGAATACATAAAAAAAAAATACATATATATTTATTAATATATATAATAAGTTGAGAAATAGAAAAGATCAATACACAGGAATACAATTACACAATTATTACACAGGAATATAATTGACCAGAGTCTCAGTGTCCTTTCTACCAAGATCAATTAACCAGTTAGTCAGTGTCTTTTTATTAATTAATTTGCTATTAAGATTTATTTGCAGGATATCTTTTATTTTATTATAAAGCCTAGGGGCCAGAAAAGAAAAATACCTTTGGGCGAATTTGGTTTTAGTTTTAGGAACCGCTTTCTGCACTGAAGTAACCCCACGCGTCACTATGGTTTGGTGGTTAATATCGGATTGCATTTCTTTATGTTTATGATAATGAGAAATAATTGTTTTAACATAAATTTGTCGAATATCAAGTACTTTAAAATCCCGAAATAGCTCTTCGCTAGGGTACCTAAAAGGCTTTTTATTTATTACTCTCAATATTGATTTTTGTGATTTGATTAAAGGGTCTAATGTTGAGAGAGGAGCGCCTCCCCATCCAATGATTCCATATGACATTATACTGTTAGCTAATGCGTAATATACAATTTTTATTAATTTTTTACACAAAATATTTCTTAGGGATTTGAACGAATGAAGCAGCTGCCTGACTTTTGTAGAAATCGATTGGATATGTTCTTTCCAATTTAAATTACTGTCAACAACCAAGCCTAAGTATGTAACTGTTTTTGCTTTTACTATCGATGTACACGTACAAGATGACGGCACGCCGTCGAATACTCTGCAGCAATGAATTTTGATATCGTTAATTATTACATTTGATAATTTGTTATTGTTAATTGAGAATGTCAAATATTTTGTTTTGCTAATGTTTAAAGTTAACAGAATTGGGTCTAAACATACAATCATCTAGGGCCTAGGAATTTGAATGTGTTTATTAATCCCTCTCACAAAAACAGCTGTGCGGGGATTTGATATCTATTGTTTATAGTAGACTGACAATACAGTACATCTCCGTCTTACCTGCATGATGTATATTTAAGTGTAAAAGAGAGAAGAAGGTAGGAGGAGAAGAGTTTACCATATGTCGCATACTTCTGGCATACTGATTATTTAAGTAACAATAATTGCGTATAATAAATTATGGTAAGTTTTAATGGAATACACTAAACGATTTGGATAAATGATACACCATTTGGGCACACCCAAAAATCACAATAGCATTCATATCTTATTTTGACAATTTTCATACATTACATCGTAAATCTAATGAAATCACTTACCAGATCTTGCAGTTGTGAAGCGAGCTGGTCGTTGAGTGCCTGCACCACCTTCCTCTGTCCATCGTGCGCCGACAGCGCCACCTCCAGCTGACTCTGGGCCATTTTGAGTTCCCCATGCAGCTCCGTGTTGCTGCCTCCGTTCCTCATCGAGCACAGCTCCACGTTTTTCGCTGTCAGCTCAACCTGCAGGTGCTCCATGCGCTGGCGGAGGTCCGACAGCTCGCGGCGGAGGTCCGACTCTGAGGAGGTGTCGCCTGGAAAAGTTATTTTTAATGGAAAGTTCTAAAATACACATATACAAGTAAATAAACCACATTATCTCGTTCTGTTGTTTGTGGCTCTTAGCTTTTGAAAGAAATTATGGGTGTTTTTTTTAGAGGCGTGGTTTTCAATATGACTTTATCAGTTTATATAGGATGTTTTTTTTAGAGGCGTGGTTTTCAATCTGGCACTACGTTTTTCGTAGTTGGTGTTTTTGACAGCTGTCACTTGATTTATGCTCAGTTTGGTTTGCCATTTCATAATGAATAGACTTACTCCAAATGAATAGACATAATGCAAATTTAGAAAAATTCACTCTAATTTCATTTATTAAAATTTTCTTATTAATAAAATTCATTCAAATTTTTTTAAAATCACTCTAAAATAAAGTAAAAATCGCGTCGTGGGCCTGTGGCGTGGCCTCCAAGATCGTGCGATTTAACACCGCTGGACTATTTTTTGTGGGGTTATGTGAAGTCGCTTGCCTACGCAGATAAGCCGGACACGCCTTGGAAGAGAATATTCGGCGCGTTATTGCTGACATACGGCCCAACTTGCTGCAAAAAGTGGTTGAAAATTGGGCCTCTCGGCTGGAATTTGTTCGAGTCAGCCGCGGCGGCCACTTACCCGAAATAAGTTTTAAAACATAATGGCAAACCCTTATCTTTATAATAAAACTAAATTCTTAGCCATAACATCAAATTATATGCGTTTTATCTCTTCTTGAAAACCACGCCTCTAAAATCATCACCCTATATAAATTTACATACAATTATCATGATCTGACGTGTTTAATCATAACAAGGCATTAGATACAAGACAATTAAAAAGTAATATTGCACTCGCATAAAGAAATAATATAATGAATATGAAGAGATATTCATAAAAAAAGAGTAGAGAGTAGAGATTTGTTAAAATACCAAAAATATTCAAAACTATTTGACAGCGTTCCATAAAGTTTTTAGGTCCCAAAATTAATAACAGCCTTCCGGATTATGCTAATGATATAAGTAACTTAAGTATAATAAGTAATAAGGAAATAAAGATATTTTCAAAATAAATAAACAGCAATTTGCGATATTTTAGTTTACAACCAAATTTATGTATGTCAAACTATCTGTGATATCTATCGAAAAGTTTGGAGTTCATAATCTCCTCTTATGTAAGATTTTCTTCCGATCGGTTTTAACTTTTGTTCATTGTGATTAATTCACAAGTGGTTACTAAACACAGGCTGTATTTTTATTCACTTTGCACCTTTCACGGGGTTACAACATTAATCAGTAAAAAATATTGGGAAAAATGTTTCCCAATTACGAGGAAAACTAATCCAAAATTGTTTTTAAATTTCAAAACAAAGCTAACCTCGACCGAATTATGCAACTGGTCAAGAACCACGTGCGGCTCTCTCGGAACCCCGTCATCAGTCCTCCCGGACTATTCAACCACGCGATTACACTATTTTTATTATTATTATTATTGTTCGCTGAGCACGCAGCTAGTTAGCTGATATGCTTATATCTCGTTCTAAATTAGATTTTTTTTTATAATATTATTTTAGTATGATACATTTTTTCGTGAGACCGTTTTAGTTGTTGATATAGATCAAAGTTAGTAAAAATACATCTGTATTTTATAAATAAGCATGTCTACATATTAGAAATTTGTTTAAATTGCCTTCTTTAGTATAGACGGGTAAAGTTTAGTTTAGTTAAAGAAGCAGGGAATAGCAAAACAGGAGTGCCAATCACTTGGACATAATAAAATAACAGTAAAGCGTCGATAAACCAGATTAATTGTGACCGGATCCTGTCCGGATTATCAAAATGGCCCGCTATTCAAAAAGTGGTTAAATTAATCTAAATTTTTAATGTATTTTAATGAAAGAATTTATACATTGTCTAAGCTCTGAAAAAAATCTGTTATTCATTTTTGAACTGCTTGTGTAACAGCGTATAGTCAAAGGACGCGACAACAGTGAAAACTTCAACTTTAATCGAATCGACGGTGCGGATTTTTGACGTCAGGATTATCGACGCTATACTATAATGTCATTTTATGTATGCCATTTACTGATTGTATATTTATACTGTTATAATTATTAAATTAATAAATTACATTAACTTATATCAGAAGTACACTTTCGCAAGGTTTGCAATATTAATTTAAAAAATCACTCTGGTTTAAAATTGCTTATTTAATCTAAATATTTGTTACAAAGAATGCCACGGAGAAGTTAACAGATATGATATATTAATTTAGAATGAAAGCATCGTCGCTCCTTTAGTAATAAAGCGAGGAGAAACCTTGGATTGGTCCAGCCTTGGCTCTGGTCACTTCTTCCCTATAAACGGCCAACTGTCTTTTCCACTCCTCCACATTGGAAGTGGACTCCTGGAGTGCGGCTGTCAGGCGCAGGTTGTTACTCTTCAGCGTGGCCAGCTCCACCTCCCACTTCTTCGCGTTGGCCGAGCTGTGAACAATTTAAACGTAACTATGTTATGTTCCGTAGTGGAAATAGGGTGCTATGCATTCTATATCCGCATTTTTATTTAAATATTTCAACAGTTTTGGATTACACTTGTAATCTGATTGTAAATTGACATGGCATCAATCGTTTGAGACTAAAACCAGCGACGTAGCTGCTCAAAGTATCGAGCTGTACTGATTGGAAAATTTCACTAAAAATGGCTGCTGTGCGCCTAGATCTCCCTCCCCACCCTCGCGTGTCAAAGTGCTTTCACAATGGTGACTCGGTGTTTCGTGAGGAACTGAAGTATACACTGTGTCCCAAGACCATTCCCAATAAAAAATCCAGCTAATTGGCTCTGCGATTTCACACATGATTTGTTTTGACGTCATATTAAAATTCATCAAAAAAATGTAAACTTTACGTGATAATATTAAAACGTTCTTGTCATAAGTTCGTCAACCTGCGCATAGTCCACCATTTTTAACGATTCATTATAACGATCTTCCCTGAATCTAGTACAAGCACGTTTAGTTTAGTTGAATAGGGACCAAAATAATTGTGCATGACCTAGGTCTTAGGAATTCTTTTTAGAAAAAAAAAACATTATATCTGCAAAGCTAGTGCTTTCTAACGATATCTACCTCTCTCTCTCTCTCTCTCTTACTCATACACACACCTAACACATCCTCTATATAATAATATACAAATCCTACGTGTTTGTAGTTAAATAAATGAATTTAGTTTGAAAACATTTTGTGATAATTTAGTTTGAAAACTTCATACCTACTGTAAACTTGTAAATATGAAAGAAATCCGTAATCAGTTTTGTTATATAATTAATTTTTCATATTTTTTTAATGTAATCCTGATATAACCGTATTTTCCCATAAGAAAAAAAATAAATACATAAATATTGCTGTTGCCAAAACAATAGCATATACGGGATGAAATGTACCTCCTGCACATCTGTTTATGGAGTTATTCTACACTTCAAACTAAACAACTATTCTTCTACATTTTTTTTCCGTACAAAAAAAATATATAAAAATATATTATATATTATATAATATATAATATGCTGCCATTGTCTACCGCAACAAATTGCGCAGGTCATGAACGCGGCACGTCTAATGCTCTTTTTACCAGTACCTATTTTGAGACAAAAAACTCGTAGAACAAAAGTTGACCAGTTAGCGTTAAATATTAATAATAATACTTTAATGCTAAAAAAAATATAGCATCTTTATGATTTAATGATGTTATCTAAGAGACATTTTACAATTAAAATTGGTCTATTTCTAATCTAAGCACAAAATCAGCTTTTTAATATTAACATTTATTGACCATCGTATCCTTAAGGCGCCACCAGTCCCTAAAACGTGTTTTGTAACGTATTTTGGTGCATTTTGTTGAAGTTATTCCCAACAAATGGCTAAAACTAAAAATACCACAATATTCTACATATATTAATTTAGTCCTTAGCTTAAAAAAAAACGAAATACACCTTATTATAGTAATGAAAATAAATAAATAAGAAAGTGTTGTTTTTTTCTTGCAACGATTTTCTTTTAAGTTGTGTAAGTGACGCGAACCTAATTTTTCTTTCTAAAGATAGACAATACAATAATCTAGGACATTATTTAAAAAAAAACATTTTTTTCAAATGATAATAATTATTTAAATACAAAAAACATGTTTCATCGATTCCAAATGAGTCGGCGAGTATATCCGTCTCTTTTCTACACAGCAATGTTCGAATAAAGCCTACTCTTTCTAATCTCAAGGACGAATGCGTCTCGGGGCGCCTTAATAGCCAGATGATTTCGAACTGTATCCATGTATTCATCAACCAGACAATAAAAACGAACGTTTCGTGCTGTCGAATCAGTTTCGGGAATTCCCCGCGGATTAAATTAAATCATTATTACACGTAAGGCGTCGTTTTGAAGGCACGATTAGCGTCACGCAAGTAGACGTTAGAAATAACCGGTGACGTCGCGGCGGCCGGCGATCTTGCGCCGAGAGGGTTAATGAACGGCGCCGCGCTCTAAATACAGGGTGATCGCGATTTGTTTCGACGTTGAACCGTTTTCGGCGCTCCCTGTGTCGTTCGATCAAATTCTTCGAGTTCGTTCTAACTCTAAGACCTTCGGTAGATGTTCCCTATGCTCGGAGGTTAATTTGCGCTGTACTTATATACTAAATAACTATGTAAAAGAATAACAGAGTAACTAGTAAACGGAAAAAAACATAGTTCAGGTACATTAAAAATTAACAACTATGCTGTCTTTATTTTATTTTTTTATTTTATATTTTATTTGTATGAGAAATGCTTACAGCCATACATAATGACAGTTACATAGAAATAGATAAATAACAACTTAAGCCGACTACAGGCATCTCCAATAATTTAACATATACTTTTAACAGAACGAACTAGGATTTAATTTATAGTGATAACATTGTATGAGTATTAGAATCTGTGAATATAATAGGGTGTGGAATGTAAGAGTGTGTTAATGTATATGTATTATATATATATATATATATATATATATATATATATATATATATATATATTTAAACCGACATTCTGCGCTCTCAAGTACAGGACCTCTTTAGAACATTTATAAATATTATGCTATCTAGCACTTTATCAAAAAATTCAAAATTATTCAAAATTTTTCAATATTGTCAAAGATTGTGTCATTTATCTTTTCAGGCGATTTGCCGCTATTAAGAAACAATCATCAAATATAAGTCAAATAACTTTACAACTCAATTATACAATTATATATGCGTGTGTTTGCGTGTATGCGCGTGCGTGTGTGTGGTGACGAGAATACTATTACTAATATTATGCATGTTCAAAGAAAGTTTTTTTTTATGTTGAGTAAAAAGTCACCTTTATGCAGATGAAAAATGTCTATTTCGCTGAAATTGCGGTTATATGTTTTACGAATACGGTTTATAACTGAATTCATTGCGTAATTCGTATTGCACTTAAGCACAAAAACAATAATTCTCTATTTTGAGTTAGACGCGACGGAACCCTCAGGCGCAAATTGCTTAGCAAATACGGTGTTCTTTGTTATAAAATATTAATAGTGCGAAAAGTTACGAGCGATACGTGTCGAAACGGCATTTTACTGTCTTTTAGTACAGTAAAAGTAGACGAATAATGTTACATAGTTACATGTTACATAGTTACATGATAGTTACATGAATAGTTACATAGTTACATGATAGTTACATAGTTACATAGTTACATGAATAATGTTACATAGTTACATGTTACATAGTTACATGATAGTTACATAGTTACATGAATAATGTTACATAGTTACATGTTACATAGTTACATGACGAATAATGTTACAAAGTGTTAAAAAAAGAGTTTTTAATTTATGTTTAAGCAGGCTTTTCGGCCTCTATGGAAGAGCCGCCACTGAATACTAGCACGATACATTTTTTTGCACGTTTTGTGCGATAGGTCAGTAAAACGCGGCGAAACCGCGAAAATTTGGTTATCTTCACAAGCGATATTGATGAGTTCCATAGAGCAATCAAAAAAATGTATTCAAATGTCAAAAAACTTTAATAAAGAAATATATCAGAAACAAAAAATGCAACGCGCGGAACGTATCCATGAAAAATAAAAACTTAAAAAAGCTTACTTTACAACTAAACTTAGCCGTCCGTTGCTATCTTTTCGCGACGAACGTTTCTTACAGCACATTTGACGAAATGATTTCACGAATTAAATGATCACCCCGTATACGCGTAGAAAGTAAAATTGCACAAAATCGAAAAGCGCCCCGCGCGCGTGCGCGGCGCGGCGCGTGCCGACGTGTGGGAAATAATATCACCGCATGACATTGCAACTTGTAACTGTTGCTGCTGCAAACAACTCTTTGAATGACTGAGATAAACGACATTACAATCAGCGGCTAATTGGTTTCCGATATATCAGATGTGCTTACAATAAATATATTACAAGTAGCCATAACTAACCAACTACCGACATTTCGAAAGTAGACTATAATAGCAATGCCGGATTTCTAACTAGGTACGTGCCTAGGGGCGGTAGTTTTGTTATGCACCTACCATAAGAAATAATAATAAAAAAAAAAACTAACTAAGTGTTTGTATTTTCATTAACCAACAAAAAAAATATATATTAAGAAAAAGATGTTCAAATTTTGGTTTGACGAGGTCTAGTGTATTTTGTGATCCAAACAAACGATATAGTACGGTACGCAATAAAGGAGGGTCGAGGTGCGCGAGCTGTCGCGCGGCAGCTCGCGCAATGTTTGATACAATTTCGTACAGTTGGAGTTCGCCAACCCCTACTTTGATCAGGTGAAGTCTACCTCCGCCCTCCGGCGTGCAGAAAAGTATTTTTTAAATCATATTTCGGGTAAAACGGTAGAATGCGTAAAGAGAACCGCCTTAAAATCATAAACAGCTGAATTAAAAATGTCCTACTACGAATAATTGCTCAGTGACTTCTGCTACTAGAGGGTACGTGACTATACGTAATTATACTTGACTAGAGTTGCCAAAGTAAAAACGTTTCGAAGACCGAAACTGACCCATTGAGCAACATGTCTGATTTTACATATATTTACGGAACAAAAAAAAGAGATACACGAATACAAACCACCATTAAATCTAATAAGACGCCAAATTAGAGTCACACTCAATCATGTTTCCGTGAGGCCGACATTACACTAACTGAGAGATAAGTTTGATTAAAATATGCAGTCAAGTTAACGATTCGTTGTCCTGTTCCAATCTCCACGACCACCAATCGCCCCGTAGTCATGGCAAATTCGACAACTACAAAAAAAAACGGACCAAAATTTCCGAAGAAAGGGTTCGGTAGTTCACATATTATTTCCACTTCCAAGCGGAATTTTGACAAAACAATGTTTATTAAATCTTGAATTAGAACCACTTCCTCTTATCCTACGGAATTGAAATTTGACATGTTGGTTCACTTTCGATGACAATGCATTTTTATGGTAAGCATGACCTGATTCTACATCCAGAAGTGGCTCCAAACGAAGGAACTCCTCAACGGTCAACAGCACAGACACCAAATTTTGTATACGCGTTCAAACAATCTTGAAAAAAAAAACCTCTTAAAAATTTATTTTATTATTATTTTTTGTCCATTAGGTTGCTAGCTAATCGGTTTGGGTGATTTGAATACTAACTTTCTACGTAATACTACGAGTTTCAATTACTTTTCTCACAGTTGATAGTACTGTAAGGCTGTCTGTGATATTGCTTAGAACTGTATGCCACCTTTTCATTCTGAAATCATTAAATAATCATTTTTGCGATGTGCGCTCGTCACTCATCCTAACATATCAACTTTCCACTCTCCTGCCTACACACTTCTTTACACGCTCACATATAAATTACAAATATAAAATATATCCAAAACAGGTACAAATAAATCTATATTAAAATGTTAGTATGATAGGACATTCTGAGTGTTAATATTAGCTCTTAGGGTTTCTAACAGCATACAAATATATTCAAATAAATATTTATCAATGTGCAAACAATATCCATTAAATGTAGGAACTAAAGTAATCAAAATATCCCAAGTATTCAATAAACAAATAATATTATCAGCATGTACTGAATATTATCAACATTCAACTGAACTACGATATTCCAACATGTGAGTATCTGAAAGTATTCAAGTGTACCAATTGCCCAGTTAACCTGTAAAATCTATTATTCTAAAATATCCCAGTTATTCTAAAACTCTCGACTGCATGCAGTTAATATTCATTCCAAATTAACATTCTGAAATATGTAATTATCATATTGTCGGCATTCCTGTAATACATGTTGTTATCAAAATGCCATTTCTTTATAGTAACTCCTCGTAAACAAATAAATATTCGAACAAAATATAACCAAAACTACAAAAACACAATTTCGCAAACATACAAGTGCCAGCTGTTGCGAGGTTCGTTTCCGTGCGCATTGTTATTTTTCAAATTAGCTGTAAACTTGATCAATTTTGCTGTTTATAATTGTTATATTAAATAAATAAAATAAAATTATTTTTTCACAATGTAATACCGGCCTTAGGGATTTCAGTAGCTCGGCCGGCGCACGGTGGAGCGAAATCAGAGGGCCGTAGACATATAAATTATTTTTTCAAAATGGTGACTTTTATGCTTGAAAATCCTTCGATAGATCTACTAAACGCCTAAAAATAGCAATGCACATAACACATATAGAAATTTTTCGTTAAAAATGTGTGTGGAATTGGTTGAAAAGTATACCTCCGCTATTGCATATTTGGCCTTAATATTAATATTTAAAAAATTGCCTGGTCGCGTGGCCGGGTCGTGGAGTATGTCAAAAAATCCAAAATAATTCAAGGAATAACCAACTGCAAGGGAATCAGGCCCAAATGTGCGATAGTGGAAACTTTTCATACCAAATCCATATAAAGTTTTAAGGAAAAATTTTTGTAAACACTATTCCATAAACTTGTTTTTTTTTTAGGCACGTAGGACTAGCGAAGGATTTTCAAGCATAAAAATAGTCACTTTGAAAAAATAATTTATATGTCTATGGCCCTCTGATTTCGGACCACCGTGCGCCGGCCTATAGTCATCGCCGGTAATTGAGAGATTACGAAGACGCATTGCGCAATAGCCGGGAATGCGCTATAGCGAGCACACACAATGGACCGACTTGCGCAACACGTCCGATTATTAAGAGCGCGCTATCTCAGGAGGCGGAGGCCCGCGGCACGAGTGTGCGGATGAGTTTGGGCCGAAATTTCAGTCCTTGCTTAAAGTCGTTCTTAGTTAGGTTAGGTTAGGTTAAATTTGCATGCTTTAAGCATGCATAAAGCATGATTTAAATTGAATTGTGTATTTCAGTTAGTTTTTAAGTTCGACTTTGTTAAGAATATGCCGCTATGGTTTGTGTATACAATATCTGTATGCTGTCAGCTCTAGGATTTTGTCGCTCGCATATAATGCTTGTTTTCTGTGGTTTATTTATTTTGTTTTTTTTTTTACTCTAATCGGAATTACAAAATAACAGAAATATAAAATTGGCGCGCATTCCCGCCCCAATTTTGACATTTGCACTCCCGGCTATAGTAACGCTCCTAGCAGCGTATTTTAACACCGACTTAAGTTTGTCTTAAGGCTTAAGTCGAAGTTGTTTTGATTCTTAGTTAAGGAGGATGTTCGACTTAACGCTAAGAGTGAGTTGAAATACGATGTTTATCTGTTAAGTCTAACTTTAAATTTAGGTTAGTCTTAAGTAGGACATGTAATGTCAGCCCTTAGAGACTCTGTATTCGAGCACGAAATCAATAGGGTCAGTAATAAGATTGCTAAAGAGACCCTTAAATTTTTTACTGGTCATAATCTACAGGAAATTCAACTTGAAAGTAATTTCAAAACACCGTTTGTATCAGCCGAAATGTCCATAGTTAAATTCATTGTTAAAAAGACATCTTTTGTTAAACACCGACAATTTGAATGATGCATTTAATTAGTTCAACCTCTTTCAGCGACCGGTTTCGCCCAGTATAGTCATTTTAAAGTTGATTGAAAATTAAAATTAGTTAATTTAATCTAATACTAGTGGTCGCCCAGTAGGTGAAATTCGACCGTAGTTTTAAGCTTTCAAGTTAAATTATTATTGATATAATACGGTGAGTTTACCTCCATAATTATTGCATATATTTAAAAAAAAAAAGGTTTCTAATAGGTTAGATGCGAGCGCATACACCAAATACGTCATTAATTCGCGTGTGCTGTTTGCCTTAATTCCCTGCATTATTCACGAAATTTAAAATGTAATGTTAGTAACAGTTGAAAAAAACACAACTACAGTTTGTATTTGTATTTATTTTTAATACAATTCATTGTCAGTTGTATTTTTTTCATGTAAAAATGAAACTTGACTATACCCACCCAAATTGTCATCCATATTGTGGAATACCAACATTAATCCCACGTCGTAAAACCAATTATGGGCAGAATGAACCCATTTATAGAATGTGTTCAACCCTAAATTTAAAATACCCAGAAATTGAAATATTTAATTATCAAAAATTAAACGTTATCATGAAATTTTCCCTTTCCTCTTCCTCCCCCTCCCTCTCTTCATCACTCTTACATTTTTTAGGTTAACTACTGATTTTATACTCACTCGGTGGAAATATTTAATTGGTTTTATTTTATACTTGTAATTTGGTACAATAGTTTTCATTGATTTATCTTTTTATAATCTTATACCGCCTGTATGTGATTACTTTTATGTAACTGTATTATTTCCTAAATTCTTCGTTCATATGACTTGTGTTGTCGGGTAGGTGCAGTTGGGAGAAGTTCCGACTGCCTTATTGTTGTTTTCGTGAAGCTGTTCATTACAGGCAAAAAACATCCGCCAGGTCTGTAACTGAATGAGTGTTTTTTTTTGTGTATGTATTGTTACTTAACCCAGTAGACAGTGTTGAGAAAAGCGCCGTTGAAAAGCTCAACGGGCGAAAAATAACCTGGCCGGATTCGACTCACTGGGGATTCGAACCCGGGACCCGAGGCATTAGAAGCAGGCGCTTATACCACTGCGCCAAAAGGCCGGTTTAGCACCTGAATTTTCTAAATAAATAAATACTTTATGGATGGACAACTTTTACAATTCCCCGATACTTGCCGAAATACTCAAAGCCAATAATACTTCTTCAATGACTCCGCGCGCCATTTCGTCCTGGGGAAGTTTATCCCCACTCTGACGATGTTTCCTGGAAAGATTACCACAATCACGGAAAAAACGTGACAACTAGACAAGGCCGCGGTAAGACGGCTACAGCAAGACTATGGGTGGTGTAGACATTAATGACCACATACTCAAACCCTGCCGCACGGAGAGCGAAAAAGTTGAAGAAATGGTATCAAAAACTATTCCTTCATCTCCTCAATATGTCCCCATCTCCTCAGTTTATTAGTATTGTACAGGGAGAAAGTACCAGCACGTACCATCTCACAGCTCGTCAAACAGCTAATCGAGACTTATGGTCACCCCAATCCAGAACGTCGACTAATCCTAAAGCGCCCATTACATGCCACCGACTGAGGATAAATGCAATGTTTTTTTTTTCAAAATAAATAAAAACGTAAGGAGACTGCATACTGGCGCGCTGAATGCCAAATTCCTTATGCCCTGAAAAATGCTACAAGGTATATAATTTCTTATCTGATTGTTTCGGACCCGTAAGTGCCAAGTCATCTCGGTCGCACCACACCCGCCTGCCTTCCGCCCCGCTGGGGTAATCACAACAAAAACATATTTTGGCGCTAAAATGACGACTCCAACAAAATTAATTTGTAAACAATATACACATTTATAAATGCCAATACAGGAATGTCCTAAGACAATTATAACAATTATAACATTACGCAATAAATAAATATGTATATATAATTGTATAATTAAGTTGTAAAGTTATTTGACTTATATTTGATGATTGTTTTTTAATAGCGGCAAATCGCCTGAAAAGATAAATGACACAATCTTTGACAATATTGAAAAATTTTGAATATTTTTTTAATTTTTTTGATAAAGTGCTGGATAGCATAATATTTATAAAGGTTCTAAAGAGGTCCTGTACTTGAGAGCGCAGGATGTCGGCTTAAACCCAGCGCTGAGTTTTATAAAAATGCATTTTTAACTCTCCCTTTCCTTATTTCATCTAATTCAAAACAAATCGCAGGACAGGGCCTGGATTTTTTATCGGGAATGGTCTTGGAACACGGATAAGTTCTATGCATAGTCCGAGACAGGTGGAATGTCTTATATAAAAGCAACCAGGTCGCGATCTTCTTAGCTCAAGATTCTGGCGTCGGTAAAATTAGGCGCAGTGAGCAGCTGAAAATTGGTTGGGTCCGGGGAGATTGACGGGAGGCCTAAGCCCCTTTCCATGGACAGGCTGATGATGAATCCCAACGATAACTTGTCTTCTTCGTAATCAAATAATTATTTCGCTGCACACATAATCTAACTATTCGATCTCTCACGCTTAGAAGGCGTAATGGCGCCTAAGAAAAGCGTGATTACCAGCCGCGTTCATGTTTGCTATAATGGAGTCAGTCGCTTTGGTCTGCTGGACAATGTGGAGATTTCGCAACGGAAACGTCCCACCGAGAGGTGTACCATACAAACTCGTATGTACCTAGTGTGAGATTAAAACTGAACATAATTAAAAGTGCAATTTGCATAATGGCCTTTCACATGTATCTATTCACCAGCGCACGGTACATGACATTTCTAAAGTGCACTTCAAATGGGTAAATTCCTAAGGGCCGAACTTTCATGTACTACTTAACCGATAAACGTCGAATTTCAACTCACTCTTAGCGTTAAGTCGAGCATAAAAGTCCGCCTCAGCTAAGAATCAAAACAACCACGACTTAAGCCATAAGTCAAACTTAAGTCAGTGTTAAAATACGCTGCTAGGAGCGATTTCAGTACATTAAAGGCGCTACAGTCGCCGTGTATTGTCATCTGTGGATTTCATCATTTCTCTGTGGAGTACTTGATTTTATATTTTCTAACTAATTAAAATTGACTGGATTTGCATATTTTGAACATCTTGGATTCAAGCAAACACGCATGGCAAAATCCTAGTAACCCTACAGTTGACAACATAACCTCAAAATGTCAGATGACGCGTCATATGTCCAAACAGATATTGTATACACAAACCATAGCGGCGAGTAGCGAACTAATCGCGAGTGCGAAAACATATTTTTAACAAAGTCGAACTTAAAAAGTAACTGAAATACACAATTCAATTTAGGTCATGCTTAAAAGTTAAGTTGATCCTAACTAAGAACGACTTTAAGCAAGGACTGAAATTTCGGCCCTAGAAGTACACATATTGTGAATGAGGTGAGTATGAAAAATGTGCAGTGTCGCAAATAATAATTTTTCTAAAAACCGAAATTTTTATTTATTATATAATAAAAATAACAATGTGTAAAATTCACTTAAACTAATAATTTTAAAAATATGTATAAAAAAAAAAGGTCCCAAATTAAAGGGAAAGAAACGTCATTTATCCATTGTCTTCAAAACATCATGAATTTAATAATAAAGCTAAAAAATACTGAAAAGGTTTTTCATTCAAACTTTCATTCGATTAATTAACAAAAAAAAAAACACACACAGGGCCTGCACTGTGAAACAGTACGCAAGGGCGCTGTAGTATTGAATACCTTTCTTACGCGGTTTTACCTATACATAATATGCTTTAGGATTTAGCAATCAATATGTTTCTCACATGAATAAATTAACAGCAAAAAAACAAGAAAATAACATTTTTTTGACAGGACTAAATCGTTCGTTCGTTCGTACTCTTTTTGGATAAATATTTGGGTTCTAGTATATCAAAACAGTGTTTTTTTATATTTATTTATTAAGCGAACAAGTACTACTTGCACATAAAAGGGGTTCGATATATTCTAATGGCTAAAAACGACTGGTATTATGCTACATTCCCCGGAAAAGAAGAATTTTGCTGACAGTTGCCTTTTAGTTACGCTTTTGTTATTGAAAGTGTCCATTTTTATCAAGTGTAACGATAATTTAATGAAACAAAAACATCCCACCTAAATATAATTTAAAAATATTTGTACTAATTGCTAATTATATTGATATTTGCACTTGTAAGTATTGATCTTTTTATGGTAACTATGTAATACTTCGTTTAAGGAGTGAGCAAATCAGACTAAACTAATAAAACTTAAAAACGTTCTGCAAAAAGACTATCATTGCAAATAGGGCGCTTTAAATATAAATCCATGAGCGCGGCCCTGGCGTGCTCGCTAACCAATAAATATCTCTTTCTCTTTGGGATATTTTCTATTTTCCATCGTTAAATTTCATTTCAATTAGTACGAGAGCCCACGACTAAAACCATTTGTGATCGTTTTACGGCTGATGGACGGAATCATCATATTCCATCAGATATCGAAAATGGCATAGGTTTTGTTATTTTATTATTAAAGTTTTTGTTTTTGGAGATATTTTGTGCGTTGCGTTTGGCCGGATTGCATTTTGAAAAATGGCAACACATTTAACAGACCTGTATCATTATAGCAACTCGGGTTTTTTTTTTGAATCTTTTATATGGCTACTAAGATTACAAAAAAATGTTTTCAGGCATCTGGGCTGGGCATTTTTTCTATTTTATTATGTCAAACATTATATTATTATATTATATTATATTATGTTATTTTTTTATTTATTATTATATTTTATTTGTATTATGTCAAACGGAATGCTTTGTTACTCACTCATCTGTAAAATTTGTTAACATTTTCAAAATGGTTTCAAAATTTAAGGTGCTTTTTTCGCCTCAATTGACCCAAATTTATTTATAAAAAATATTTTCAGACGGGATGTTATAGTTTTTTCTTGTCTATTTTTTTTTAAGTTGCCTCTTAGACACGCGCTACGCTATCGGCGTCTGAAAAATGTTCAATAATTTCACTGCATTTCGGAAATCGGTCCAAACATTAATCATATATATAAAAGATGAATCTTTAATAAATCAATACATTTTTTCTAATAATACAATGATACTGTAAAATTTGTTGACGCTTTTTAAAATGCGCTCTGGTCAGAAGCTATTTACGCGCGAAATTACTGAAATTAGCTTTTTTTGACATAGTGTATCGAAACTATAGTTTTTAAACGGTTTTGGCCGTAATACTATTAGACAAAAATGTTGGTATGGGCTCAGGTACTAAACTTATGTCGCCCTACAAAAGATAAAACTTTAATAAAAAAAAAGATTTTTTAGGAATATTTGCACATGATTCGTAATATAATCACTTCTCCTGCCTCCTCGAAGTAATTGTATTGCTCTAACCACAAAAGAGGGTATTTTTTACAAAGATACTCGTCAAGGTAGGAAACACGAAGAATGAGGAACGCGCATAGTTGAACCTGAACGTGTTTTTGACAGCGCTTGGGCCTATCCTGGTTATTCTTTGATCAGGGTAGGTTAAGTTATAAAATAAAATAAAATACACGCAAAAATATTGCGAGCTGAATTAGAACCACTTTCACTTATCCTACGGAGTTAAAATTTGACATGTTCGTTGAGGTCCGATGACAATGCATTGTTATGGTAAGCATGACCTGATTCTACACCCAGGAATGGCTCCAAACGAAGGAACTCCTCAGCGGTCAACGCCACAGACACGAAATTTTGTATAACATTTAAAAGCTTGTATTGAAAATGTTTTTTACTAATATTTAATTTTACGAACGGCAAGATCGGTATACAAGGACATATTTTGTCAAATAAATAAGTTTGGTTGATTTCGGGTGGGGTGTCAGGCGAAATATCGCCCCACCCGCCGGCGGTCTATAAAAGCGGGCGACCCGCGGATCTACGGCCACTCGTGTACTCTGCGTGTGTCGTGTGTTTGTACTTGGTTAATTTTCTGGTGATAGAGTTGCGGATAAGTTGCCCCGAGTAGCCGCCCAAGGAAGTATCGCCTTCGATCTTCACAGGATGCAGGGAATACAAGTGAGATTGTACCTTTAGCTTACTCGGTCCTTCTGCGATTTTCACTTATTTAGATGTCTAATTATCGCATGATAACATGTCAACAAATGACTCAGTTGGGTCCTTTGAAAATTATAAAAACTTAATGATTCGTTATTACCGAATAAATCCTTGCTTGATCATAATTAATCATAATGTTAAGATTGGAAAGGGCGCATATATTTAATTAGAAAGAAGTAATAAGATGTTATTTGAAACAGCGCCGCTGCGTTTAAAAATGACTACGCTGTGAGACTCTATAACTCTATCGGAGAGTTCTTTCCACAGCCAGTAAAACTCAGAAATTTGTAAAAAAACACTGATTTATGGTAAAATCCAACAGAATATAAAATATTCCAATTTATAAGGCATTACACACATAAAATTTAAAAACCATGCTCCAATTTTAGGGTTTCGCTAAAGTAAGCAAACTGGGAAAAAGGTTCGGTTAAAGTTAACTACTGCTTAAAGTAATGAATAATAATTGAAACCCTAATTATTTTGTTTTCCATTAAAAATAATAAAAGTGCAAACAAACTTTAAACGAAGTCAAAGTATCTGTCAATCGAAATATTTATTTTGCGGTATTGCAAAAATAGAACATATGGCGGAGATTTAACAATATCTTCTTTTTAAAAAGGCAAATATTATACGAGTGCAAAGATTAGTTTATGGTTTTGAGAAAAAAATGATAATCATTTTTCTTAAATGCAAAACACTCTGTCAAGAGTTTCAATTTTGTTAAATTGCTATATTTAGACGTTTTAGTCGATACGATAGTCCATAAGAATTAATTTAAATTCTCAATTGAGAGCCATTTAATTTGTATAGGACCATATTTATCATATTTCTTACTATTATTATTATTATTATTATTATTATTATTATTATGGCAGCTATGGCTTACTATGGCAGCGAGAGATGTAGTCGAAACATTTTTTAGCAAATAATTTTGCTATGATTACAAAACAATATGGCGTCGTGGGTAAAGACGAAATAAATATACCCTAACTGAAAAGTTGGTAGCAGCAACCAAAATAATTTTGTTGTTTTTACTTGTTGCCATTTTATTTTGCTGTGATTCAATTCAAAATGGCGGTGCGACTGAACAGCTAATCGTGAAATTTGCAAAAATGATTGTAGCGATAGCTAAATATTATGTTAAAGGCAACCAAAAGTTATGGTATTTGCAACCAAGTGAGGTAATTTCTTTTTTAATGGAATGCATTCATTTACAGTAATGCCAACCTTACGTTTATTTAATCGTTGGCCATAAACAAGAGCGATCGGCCGGCTATAGGCGAAAGCCAACCTTTTGGCTCTCGACAGTTGATAGTAATCGACGTGTAAATCCAACAAAAATTATCAGCCATATTTTTGCTGCCATTATCTTTTTTTTTTTATTAGTGTAGTAGTTATTGAATTCGTTCGCAGATGGCGCAGGCAATCCTGGTCGCAGCGTGCTGCCTCCACGCGGCCCAGGCTCAACTAAGCTACGGCGACGGGTACGAGGGTTACTACGGCGGGCTGGAAGACCGTCACAAGCACATACCGCACGAGGAGCAAGAACTCGACTACCACGTGAGTCTTCACACTTTCGATGAGATCAAAGTTTTCCAATTGGAACTTACGCGCTATTGATTACACACTTTTTCATAGGCGAATGAGCCTAATTGCGACACGCTCATTCGAGGTAATCCCGGTTGGAGACGTTCGGATAGCGACACGCTCCCGATATGAACACAATTAGATGTTTCTATTTGAGCGCATAAATGAGTTTACCGCAATGGCGAATGTTATGATCGGACATTTTCGCGTCCCCTGGGAATATATAACCTTTGTAAATCGATGGTATCATGCGTACAATGTATTTTCAGGCACATCCGAAATACTCCTACGACTACTCAGTGAAAGACCCGCTCACCGGAGACGTGAAGGACCATTGGGAGACCCGCGACGGAGACAAGGTCAAGGGTGAGTTGTGAAAGTGTTCTTTTATTTTCCTCGCCGCGAAAGAACGAACCTCCCCTTAAGAGATCTTCAAGTTGATATTTACCCGTTTGATTTTTCTCATATATGTTCATGAGCTTATCGTTATTTTTAGCAGTGAACTATCGTAACTACACGAAAGGTCGCTAATAACATGCAACTACTGATGTGCCGGATCGTTAAAAATATATATCCGCGGATACGGATAGAAATACGGATCATTGGGAGTGCTTATCCGCGGATACGGATAGAAATACGGATCATTGGGAGTGCTTATCCGCGGATACGGTTAGAAATACGGATCATTGGGAGTGTTTATCCGCGGATACGGATAGAAATACGGATCATTGGAGTCCTTATCCGCGGATACACGGAACCTTACTCAGTCGAATCCGTGCGGTCTGTGCGTGTAACCTTGACACGACAGTTGATTCATAATTTAATTAATATCTTATAACTTTCTATAATAAATATTTAAATATTTAATTCTTTTAATAAGCATATCACAAAGATTTGAGATGATCTCATTATAAAGATAGTTTAATTAGTATCTCTGAGGTACTATTATTAATTCACTACAATAAATCTTTAACTATATGATTTTAAGAAATAAAAGTTAATTCAAATGGAATTTAAAAGTATTTCATTGTTACCTAATGTTCATTTATATTGAGATTTTCGTATATGTTTAAATTTAAAATAATGTAAAGGATCCGTTCAAAATCCGCCAAAAAATAACGGATATAGATACGGATCCTTTGTCTCCCTCGGATATCCGCGGATACGGATACGGATCTCCGGCACATCGCTACATGCAACCATCGTGCCGAAGGTACTGGCATATTGACAGTCGCCTTGAAATTCGGTAGGGCGTCGGGTTTTACTCTTTGGACGGTCAGCAAGCAATTGTTGGGTCTTATTTAATTACAGCCTCATAATATATTTAGAAATAAAAAAAAACATTTTTTTCTACGTTTTAGACCCTTCATTTACCTTTCAATATATATTTTTCCTAAAGCTCTAATGTCCTTTATAAGAGAGTAATTAACTTAAAAAAGAACTATTAGCAGTTTATCATTTGTTAAATTTCTCAGAAATAGAATTGAGTTTTAAAGATCTGCCTTTACTGTTGAGGGCATAAGATCAAGATATCTTAAGATCTTTTTTTAAATTAAATATCCAATGGTTACCAAATGCCAGCTATAGAAATAAGGGTCTACAATCTACATGAATCGAAATTAATATTTATCTAAAAAAATGAAAATTGTATAGGATTTCAACGGCGTTAGGAGATATATCCATAAGAAATATAAGTAAACTAGTTTAAGGCGCCACCAGTCCCTAAAACGTGTTTTGTAACGTATTTTGGTGCATTTTGTTGAAGTTGTTCTCAACAAATGGCTAAAACTAAAAATACCACAATATTCTACATATATTAATTTAGTACTTTGCTTAAAAAAAAAACGAAATACACCTTATTATAGTAATGAAAATAAATAAATAAGAAAGTGTTGTTTTTTTCTTGCAACGATTTTCTTTTGAGTTGTGTAAGTGACGCGAACCTAATTTTTCTTTCTAAAGATAGACAATATAATAATCTAGGACATTACTTAAAAAAAAACATTTTTTTCAAATGATAATAATTATTTAAATACAAAAAACATGTTTCATCGATTCCAAATGAGTCGGCGAGTATATCCGTCTCTTTTCTACACGTCAATGTTCGAATAAAGCCTACTCTTTCTAATCTCAAGGACAAATGCGTCCCGGGGCGCCTTAAGTACATTAAAGATCATTTATTATTCTAGCGAATTGCCTAAGGAAATTTCCTTTAACATTATGCAAAAAATATAAAACAAAAAACAAAACCACCGCGTTTTTGAAATAGCACGTTTTGAAGTCACCCGCTTATGAAACCAGAAACATCCCATATAAAATAAATATAGTTTTATGATAAGAATAAAATGGAGGAGGGATTTACCTAAGCGATCTGAGATATATGCCATAACAACTTAGAAATAAAATAACATTTGATTAAAATGAAAGATTTTTGTTTTAGTTTTTAAATATTAAAATGATATTTTATGCTTAAAGTATTTATAAATTTTCATAATATATATTTTTGTTACTATTTTAAAAAAACATAATTTAAAACATACCCCATATTTCTTTAAAAAACTCATGTCATTTCTGTGTAACTTGGAGAATATGCAAGCGACTTCGTTGGGCGCGACTCTGAAGCTATTGGCTGTGAATGAACGCGATTTCGTCACCGCTATAAGCCAGCTTCAGTAACGCAGCTATTCGTTGCGCTGGAATAATAGTGTGATTTAAACGTTGTCGCCCAATCAGGAGTCGCGGATATCCGCCTAAACCACGAGGTCGTATGTGTAAAATGCTCCTTCTGCTTAATTCCTCAGGTTCCTACTCCTTGTTAGAATCGGACGGGACTAAACGCGTGGTTGAATACGAATCGGATGATCATAACGGCTTCAACGCGATTGTCCACAAAATTGGTAAGTTACAAAAATCGTGGTAGTCTAGTGGTTAAGGCGTTTGGCTATTGTGCCAAAGGTCGCAGGTTCGATTCCGCACATGGTCATACCATTTTTAACGCTTCAATACCACCATCTCCCCTGACTAGTACAGGTATATGATTGTATGTGACCTAGGTCATAGCAATTATTTTTAAATAACCCCCCCCCCCCCCCCCTCCTAGTCGTCCTTCGGCGTAGCCCTTTATGGCAAAACATACCTTTTCACAGTAGGTAACAAAAGTATTTTTACCGTATGTAGAGTGTGACATTTCAGATGACTTAAGGGGTGTTTATGTTCCCCATTACGTGTAAGAAATTATATAAAAAGAATAGTAGTAAATAAAAACAAGCTTTTATTTAAGTGCTTGAATGCGCATGCAAAATTTCGTGTCTGTGCTGTTGACTGTTGAGGAGTTCCTTCGTTTGGAGCCTAGTCATGTCACGCTTACCATAAAAATGCATCATCACCGGAACCAAACCAACATGTCGAGCATCAACTCCGAGAGTGGCTTGCAAGATTTGACCTAAACTGACATTGCAAGCTCATGCCCGAATTTACTTTTTTGAACGAGGCCGGTTGATTTAATATTCTCACGTGAAGTTTACAATTTTTTTCTCCGAAACCACACAGAAACACAAAACTGCCTCCCTTGGTACAGATTACGCACGGAGGCAGGAAACAACTTTCCCATTACTAGATTCCAATATCTCGGGTACGAATAGATGCAATGTTCGCAAAGAGATCGTTTTATAGTCATTGGTATCGGAAGGACGGTTGCCAGAAAATTCGACTTGACTTATTGACCATTAGGTATAGAGTTTGAATCGGATTTGGTTCATTTTTAACTTTAAACTTTAAACAAAGGGTGTCCTTAGCGCATACATTCTGTAATCCTTAGTCTGTCACGTGGTATATTTTAAAGTTTGATATAAACGCAAACGCAAATTTTTAGACGTCAAAAGTCGGCGCAGATAATTTCTATTGAAATTGCCTATAATGCGTGTTTTTGTGACGTTTTTATAATATTATTGTTTACTAAAGTTTTGACTTTAAGTGTATTTTTTTTTTGTTTGTACCCTTAGCTCCTTTATCTTCCAAAAAAGCACTCAAACGCCTGGAAGGTCTCTCTCAGCACACGATTTTCGTACCAGTGTTAATAAAGCGTTCATTTCAGGCGAACCGAAAGCCGACATAAAGATCCATTCGAAGCCAACACTCTACAGTCAGTACGGCGCCGGCGGTGGACACGAGGGCGGATACGAGGGCGGATACGAGGCGAAGTTCGCCGGAGGGCAGTACGCGGTCGAAGAGTAACGCCCCCCGCCGCCCTTCATCACACCCGCGAAGCGGATATTGTCTCGTTAAGTTTTATAGACGCTGCCTAACCTGGTATCGAATTTGCGTTTGTCTACGTTTCGTAATAGCAACTTAAAGTTAAAACTTGATGATGCAGTGCTTTCAGCCGAACGAAGGGTCTATAAAACTTAGTACCTCAGTAAATGAGGGAGTGAGTGACTCTTTGATATTTGCAGATAGCATTTTCGGCCAAAACATGCTAGATCCCGTATGTGGGACAGTTATGGTCCACCCGGACGCCACATTGTCATCAGATCTATCAAAGTTGCGTCCTCCGTGTTTCAGTAAAACATTATAACGATAAATAAAATGACAATGTTTTTAATGGAAGAAAACCTTCCAATGTCAAATGCCTATTCAGTACTGTTCAGTAATGACTTTCCAAAAATGAGCAAATTTTCCCTGAGGTCAAGAACTCTGAAAAGGCCTCTGAATATGACATATACTGCTTTGATAACATATAGTGCCTTTTGCCTTTTATAAATAAGCTTGCGAATATGTGTATATATATATAAGTGTAAATAATTTTAACACTAAAAATGTCAAAAAAATATGTGATCCAAAGATACAAATGTACCTGTTTAATGTTATGTGAAATTTAACAGTTATTTAACTAATAAATATAAAACTATTTGTTTTTTTTTCTTTATCGTGCCTTAATAATGTCTTTTAAGTTCGGACGTTAAATATGTCGTTTAATTAACCTATAATTTTATATTCTTACATAACTGTAAGAATACTTTATTGTTACTGTTGTTTTGTTACAGCCATAGAACAAGTTAATGGCGTAGAAGCGCTATAAGTGAACTACATCGGATATGACAAATGTCTCATTTTGCCGCCAGTCGTATTGTGCAGTCGGTGTGCAAGCGATTCCCGTGCCGTCCTACACACACTTAACGCCACAGATATTCTCACTAACACCGTTGCGATGTCAGATATTGGACACCATAGAAATAGCTAATGGCATAGAATCGCTGTAAGCGACCTACAGCAGATAACAATAAAATCATGACATTGCCGTCAGTCGCAAACTAAGCTCCGCCCGGTGTCAGGCAGTGATTGCGTCTGCGCTATTTGTGTCGGTATATTATCACCAATACCGGTCTGTGAGATTTAAGGTAAGCGCATTTCTACGTCATTAACTTGTTCTGTGGTTAGCCTTACAGCGATTACTATATAAATTGTGCGTCAGGGTTATTTTTCGTGTCGATTTCAGAGCCTACTGAAGCGTTCGTGTTATCGTATTCGCTCGCTCGCACATATGACGGTGAAAAAGTAGCTTCTTAGTATTTCACGGTACGGTTATTTTGATTGGGTTCCAGATACAGGCGACTCTCGTTTGAAGTGAGCAGATTAAGATTGGATTGCCGACATATGGTGAGGTGAACGGGGCAATTAACGAGGATATTGATCGCGCTGTCACCTCCATTTCCAACAGACGAGTGTTGGCTTAGTCTGGCTGCCAATCGACAATCGACTCGACTAGCGGTCGTAAGAGAAAAGGGATGGCGATTTTCGATTGTCGATCGTCAACCAGACGTTCATATAAAACGATGTATTGTAATCGACGTGAATGTATGGATTTTTTGTTATCTTTGCAAAAAGGGTCACAAGCGTTGCATATATATGTCCTTCACTTTTAAACTCTATACTTTTAACTCTCTACCACGTCATAAAGTAAACAATTCGGGTATTTTTAAGAAATATGAATAACTAAAATGAGCCGTCCATATCGTTGTTTAAAGAATAGCTTTTTTCTTCTTTGCTAAATAAAAAGAACCATATTTCACATAAAAAAAAACACTGTTATAAATGCGTAATATGAACGCTTATTTGCGATGTATTTAATTTACATTTGTTATTACAAGCTTACAAGACTGACAGCGGAGACATATTTACAACTTAATTAAAAGAATAACAGAAAAAATAATTGCAATTTAAAGAACATTTTTTCTTACTATAAAAAACAATTAAAATCTATGTTTATTTCTTGTAAGGATGACGTCAATTTGGCAAGGATCCCCCTGCCCCTCCTACGTCATATTACCATCATCCCCAGACCGAAGCTGGACATTAGGTTTGTGGAAAAAGTAATTTAGCGGTTTATGAAAACAATACAAAAAAAAACTACTTTTGTTATTTCGTTTTCTTAGGTGGAAGAAATGTCATAGGATGAAGGTTATTATTTGTCTAATTAAAAACTGATGTAATGGCGGATTAGAATATGTACAGATAATTAAGGACATATTCATTCGCGGCCATTCAATGAAGTTATCTAAATCTCTTTGTTCCGCTAATCCTAGGAAGAACATTATCTCCAATAGAGTTGTGGATAATTGGAATCGGCTACCACAGGAAGTGGTGGAAGCTATAAGTGTAAACCAGTTCAAGAACCGCCTTGATAAATTTCTTGAATCTAGGCAAATCACTAGTAACTGTGAATGAGATGTGAGCACATCAGCTAAATAGCTGCTTGCTCAACAAACAATAATAATAATAATATATAAATTATGTATAAAAGCTCAGTGAAATACACACACACAGTTTATAATGTGTATATGCATACGTGAACAAAAAAAATGTATTTTATTTGTCTAAGTATAAACAGATTACCCCTTGAGGGGTAGTCTGACACTGGGAATGTTAAGATAGGATTGCATGAAAATTTCCTTCGCTTACTAGGCTAACCTAGCACTAAGAAAGGCGCCTCTCCATTTCAATAGACGAAAGCGGAAGAAAATGCTTTTCAACCGTTGTAACTTCACTTGTCCTGATTATCCAACACCTTTCAGCATTCGGACACCTCAGCCGACGGCATAGGTGGAATGCTTCCTAAGAAACAGATGGGATTGATCACCCGATTGCTTGAACTAAATACGGCGCTACAGGCGAGAAGCTTTAGCGATCGACACTCATTTTCGCCCCCAAATAAAGGGATCTGATAAGTTTTTTGAGGTAAGACTCAATTTTCACGGATCGTGCAAGTCCGGGTGGGGAGTGTATTTGTGCGTTGAAAGGTACTCACCAAAATTTCAACCACAGTTATTGTTTGACAAGCGTTTGAGTGAATCAATTGTTTCATTTTGAGTATTTTTTGTAAAAAGGAAAGAGTATCGGGCTGTAATAAATACTTTTCTTAATAGGCGAATCAAAGATGAGTTGGACGCTGTGCACGAGGACTCTGCACCATCATTTATTACCGTGCCGAATTCAAAATTATTTTATTAGAGTTCATTACACCATGCCATGTTCATTTTATTATATGCCCAGTAATCCCTTTCGCTACACGTGTCACACTATTTATTTATTTAACAGGTTTCCCCATGACCACCTTACAATTAAAGTAAAAAATTAAACTACGAAAAGAAAAAACAAAACACAATAACAATAAAACACTAGTACTAATCATGAAAAATACCACGGTAAAAATTAAAATAATGCCGCCAGACAAACAATAACAAATAAATATTCACGCTGATCTTTCAAAGGTGTAATAGAAAGCAGATTTTTAATCCTACTGGGCGAACAGACAAAGATATCAATCTCCGCGGAAATGGAATTTAATAATTCGACTGCTCTCCCAATCGGACTATACTTGTATGCGTCGGCACGAAACGACAATCGCTTAAATAGCATGTGATTCCGCGATCTAGTTAATCAGTCCGGAACAAAGAAACCAGTATCTCTGAGTACCGTGAATAACTTTAAAAAATAGAAGATGGTAAGAGCATCATAGTATTTCATATTCTTTTACAAAATTAAATATTATAAAAGGTATAATTCCTACTCTTATTTTTTGCAACATTAACCTATTACTTGGAAATAAATACTTATTTTTTTTTGTAAATTATGTAAAAAATGTTTTTTTTATTGCATAAATATTCGATCTACTATTTGTTACTATATTTATTTAAATCAATTTCCAATAAAAATAATAAAAAAAATTGTTATATGAATGCTTATTTATAGAAACATTATTTTAATATTCCTGGTTGAGTTTATTTAATAATAATTAGTCATAATAAAATTGTAAACCACATTTCAAATTTGTTATCTAACCAATAGATGATATTTGTTAGGTTATAATGTATCTAATCTACATTATTTACTAATAAACAAATAAAATTCCGTAACTGACTTTCTTTGCAAACAATGGTTGAGTGGAAAATAAATATTTCAGAAGTTCATTGATATTTTTTGCAGTCAAAAATGAGATTATGCTATTCTGATTACGAGGTTGGTTCCTAAAAGAACAGTCATCAGATCAAATCTAGATCAGGTTTGCTACCGACCAAACTGACAGCAAATGTAGTGTGTTTCGTGATCACTTTCACCCGAGGGCTGCCCGAGCGCATTATGCGCCTGCATGCATGGATGCCCCATGTAATTTTCAAAAATGGCGGTCATGCGGGTTGCGCAAAACATTGATTTTAGAAAAACCATGTACGTTATGTTGAAAACCTACACTGTTTTTCAAAGCTTATGAAATTCTCTAAAACATGATTTTATGACTAACCATACAAAATGTATATATACTGCTATAAACTAAATGACAATGTTGCGAAATGAATTTTTTGAAACCTAATTTTATTTATCTTTTAAATAAAAAAAAAAATCAAATCAACACCTGTTTTTTAGTTTTTACTTTTGTTTCCAGATCCCATAGATAACTTTTATTAGTAATATATATTTTTTACCATGAACAGAGAATTAAAAAAAAACCCCCATAGATACTTAGAGGGATCTCAGTTACTTGTGCTGTAATACATATTTTTAAATAATTATTATTAGAGAACTATCAAATTTCATTATTATTATTACTTTATATTACTATTATTAGGTAATTACAATATTTAGGAGCTAGCTCCGGTGATAGTATTGAGTTTAGTAGGTGAGGGAAAAAAAAGATTAATGCTTAACAACTCGCAGCCTACGCTTAAAAACAGAAATGGAACTAGGAAAAGGGTCAAATACTGACCTATGAAGAGTATTCCACTGCCGAATTGTTCTGGAAAGAAACGAATTGAGCCCAATGTCCCGTTTTCTCAAGATAGGTTTTATCTTGGAAGGACGGTCATTACGGTCAATATAAGGAGGCTTAGAGAGCTGGGATCTTAAAGCAGATCAGGCAGGCTCATTCGCCACACTCTTATATAAACTAGTTAACCTGAATTCGAAACGCCGTCTACTTAGTGGCTCCCAATTAAGAGTTGAAATTAATGCAGATGGACTATCATAACGACTAAAACTCCTAAAGACATACCGGCTTGCTTTTCTCTGAACTGCTTCTAAATCGTCTTTAAGACATTGCGTGTAAGGATCCCATACTGATGAGCAGTATTCAAGGGTAGGACGAACCAACGTTTTATATGCCAATTATAAGTTATTCTTCTTAATTATTGTTATTATAATTCACTAAAATTATGTATATTTATTAAATCCATTATCTTTAAATTTATTTATTAAATCCATTATTTATTAAATAATCTTTAGTTAAACCGGTCCAACACCATCCGAGCCTGCTGATTGAGTTTCCTTTATTCAGGACGCAGAAGCATTTGGAGAAAAGAATCGCGTCGTCATCAAGGCGGTGGTACTTCAACCAGGATTTATTTAATTCGCTCGATATGCATTTATTAGGTGAAGATTGGGGGTCTGTATTGAATGAATCGAATATAGAAATATGTTTAGATAGTATGTATGCCAAGCTATTTGAGGTATTTGACTTAGCATTTAAGCCAATCTCGTCTTCAGTCAGAATTATTCGTAAGTATCCCAAGTGGTATAACGAGGATATTATTTCCGACTTGAGACTCAAATCAGAGGCTCATTTTCATTGGAAATCTACGAATGATGTGAAACATTATAACGATTTTTCTCAACTCAGGGCAAAAATAAAAGTCAATATTACAAATGCTAGATTATTGTACATATCTAATGCGGAGAGTAGCATTCTTAATGACCCGCAGAATTTCTGGAAATATGCTCAAGATTTGAAAAAATCGTCATCAGCGTATGGTAATGTCATGAAATTCGGTAGCGAAGTCTTCACAGGCGAGCAGGATGTAGCGACTGCGTTTGCGCGTTTCTTCAGATCTGTCTATAGTACGTCGCCCCCGTCACTTGACGTGACGTCACTCGCAGGTCGGCAGCCCGCGAATGACAACACGATCTATCTCAAATCGGTTAGTGAGAGAGATATGAACCTTGCGTTCTCAATATTGCGGAATAAAAAATCTGTCGGGCCCGATGGCATTCCAGCGAATGTGGTTAAGCACTGTGCAGAGAGTCTTAAGTCGCCGCTGATGCATATTTTCAATCTCTGTATATCTCAAAGCACGTTTCCTGAAAGATGGAAGATTTCTAAAGTAACGCCGGTGCATAAAAAGGGTAGCAAGGATATTATCGAGAATTTTCGGCCAGTGGCAATTACTTGCGCATTTGCAAAGGTTTTCGAGATAATTCTGCATCGTTATCTATCTTTTAAGCTGAATAATGAGATTTGCACGAATCAGCATGGGTTCCGCGTAGGTCGATCCGCAACGTCAAACTTGCTAGTTTTTACTAATGAAGTGGCCCGCAATCTTGACGTAAATATTCGAACGGATGCAATTTATTTTGATATTTCGAAGGCCTTCGATAAAATAGATCACGATATATTATTGAAAAAGCTGTTTGACTTTGGTTTGTCAATCGATCTATTAAACTTGGTTGCTAGCTATTTTCGGAATAGAAGGCAATATGTATCTTGCGGAGACTCAGTGTCTGATACTTTTAATACGTTTTCTGGTATCCAGCAAGGGGCCGCGCTAAGTGGTTTATTTTTTATTTTATTTATTAACAGTATTTTTACTGCAGTAATAAATTGTAGTTTGCTGGTCTATGTGGACGATGTGAAGATTTACCGATCAGTGACTTCACTATCTGACGCGCAGCTTTTACAAGATGACATCAATCGTCTTGTGGAATGGGCTGACGATAACAAATTACAATTTAATGCTTCTAAATGTGTCGCAGTATCCTTCTCACGAGCTGTGCGTGAAAAAATAAGTTGTGAGTACTCTCTGGGTAAAGAGATCATTCGCAGATGCGACGAAATTCGCGACTTGGGGGTTGTGTTTGATTCGCGTCTAACATTTCATTTGCACATGCGGAGCATAGCTACGCGTGCAAATAAAATGTTGGGATTCGTGCTCCGAACCAGTCGATCTTTGAATAAACCGAAATCCATCTCGCTTTTATACTGCACGTTCGTGAGGAGCATATTGGAGTATAGTTCCATTATCTGGAGTCCTCATGAGGTTACTTACGGTAATATCCTGGAGGTGATTCAGAGGAGGTTCCTTAGATACCTTTATCTCCGTAGGTATGGATATTATCCAGAAATGTTTCCTAATACGTATCCATCAGCATTCGTATTAGGGATGTTAGGCTTTAACACACTCGAGTTTAGGCGACAAATCCATACGTTGTGTTATTTTTATAAGGTTATTCGCGGTTTCATCGAGAATCCCGTAATACTCGGTGATATTGGAATCTTTGTTCCGGACCGTCGTACTAGAGCGCGGAAGCACACGTTATTTAAGCGGTTAGCGTGTCGCACCGACGTATACAAGTATAGTCCGATTGGGAGAGCAGTCGAATTATTAAATTCCATTTCCGCGGAGATTGATATTTTTGTCTGTTCGCCCAATGGGATTAAAAATCTGCTTTCTATTACGCCGTTGTAGGATCGGCGTGATTTATTTATGCATTAATGTTTGCCTGGAGGCATTATTTTAATTTTTTAGTTGAGTATGTTTCATGCTATTGTTTTTTGTTTTTAATGCTTTTTGTTTTTCTTTTGGTAATTTAATTTGTTTTACTGTAATTATAATGTACATGGGGAAACCTGTTAAATAAATAAATAAATAAATAAATAAATAAATAAATAAATAAAATATATTTAAAAAAAATAAGGCAAGTACATTAGAAAAAAAATAAGAATGGCTATGACCATTACGATGCCAACTTAACCCTTTATTTCCCCTTCGACGTCCGACCTACACGTCATTACGCTTACATTCCAAGAGACTCTAGAACCAACGTGTAGAGACATCGGCACCCACCACTTAAAATTCAAACAGTGGTTCCAAGTTCACTTTTGATTTGCTCCATCCAATTCCCAACGAACCAATCAGTGGCTCTGTTTTTTTATGTGTGAATACAACAACTAATAATATTTTGAATAATATGAATTTCCGGCTGATTGAGCGTCAGTACCAGTGCGCCGTTTTGACAGACTAGCTGACGAGCAGTATTGTTTTTTTTTTAAAAGTGTATTGATAATAGATAATAGGTGATAAGACATTTTTATGGAGAATCAGATGACACAAAATTTGTGCCAATTTGACGTCTTATACCTGCATAGATCTGATTTTACAGTAGATGGGTGACTTTTCTTCATTCTCTATTGTGAATTGTACTATATGGAATTATGGCTGTTATGGCTCAATTAACGGCTCCGACTCGAACTGACCAAATGTTCATTCCTCAATTAACTGATCCTGTTCGAAATGACCAAATAATTCTTCTGACTCTTTAGCCATTCGGCTTCCAGGTGAAGACGACAGATACACGAAGAGCCTTTCGTACTACAGCCCGATCTACGATGACACAGAGATTTGTAGATGCCTTTAAACTCGACCCTAAGGTTAAGATAAAACTCGCTACGTAGTCAATTTAAAATTCGCAATTCCAATAGAAACTTCTTTATTGTGGACTGTATTGCAATGATTCAAAGAGTAAATAGGTACAAAGATACGAAACAACCGACAGCCTCACGGTGCTGCGTAAACTATAGAAGTGCACACAGTATGTTAGGATACGTCGCCCTTGAGACTTTTATGTTAGAATACGCGACTATCGTGGGATTCCGTTGAGGGATTTACCGTGTGTGAATAACAAGTCGTACGTACCAATGGTTTTTCCTAAAAAATATTAGCGGGGAACTTTTTTAAAGGTAATTAATCTGTATGAAATTAGATGTTAATATTTTGGCCGTAACAATGGCGATGGTGCGAATTGGAACAAAGGGTTATTAAAGTGAATAAAAATCTACTTTTATTCCCAAAGTTTCGAGTAATGAGGCACAGTAGGTGCTGGTCGCCGTCCACACGGCCGATTGGTGAGATCCATTATTGGATCAAAACGTGGCATTATCAATAAAAAATCCTACCTTTGCGCCAGCGCTAGCTTTAGCCGGTCATTTTCATATCTTAGCTGCTGTTCCGTGTTCCCCCCCTCCGGAGGATTGATACCTTCTATATTGAGGGCGGGGGCTCCACAGGAGGATAGCGGCTGACGGGGTGAACGGCCGACCGTTGCATAGCCGCTCGATGGAACTTTAGATGGTGCTGGCACATCCGTGGGTTTCGGAGCCGACTGCAACAAATCAACAAACTTTATCCACCCCGAATCAAAATTTTAATTGTAATTAATTATATTTTTTACCTATTTAGACACCTCACCTGCCTTATAGTAAATTAAATAATTATGTAAGTTGTTTGCATGCATTTTTACATAAAGTATGTAACGCCAGGACCAGATTATCCGGGTGGAAATGAAACAAGGCACGACCGGATACTCAAGGCGTCCGGATTATGGTATTCTGTAGTTTTTAAGAGTCTTTTTCTCTGTTGTATAAACTATGTATAAAGTGTGTTTATCTGGCTCCTTTAGCATTTCACGAATACTAGAGTTGCATTCTGTGCAGGTAACAAAATTAATTATTTTTTCTTTACTACTTAATCGCCTACTTAATT
Source organism: Neomicropteryx cornuta (assembly GCA_020383195.1). Taxonomy (NCBI): domain Eukaryota; kingdom Metazoa; phylum Arthropoda; class Insecta; order Lepidoptera; family Micropterigidae; genus Neomicropteryx; species Neomicropteryx cornuta. Next base: position 4,019,800 of record JAHKQU010000024.1, read on the forward strand.
TTTAAATTCCATACCTTTTTGCGATAGCGGAATAGCTTTCGCCGCTGTCAATAGAACTAGAGAACTCTTACCATTTCTTTGATAATCAGGTTAGAACTCATTTAAAAAGATTATAATTAAGTAACTCTGAAATAACAACGAGCCAAAAGATAGTGTCGCACTGTAGGAGTCAGCTCACGATGTGGAGGTGTTACTCACGCGGCGGCTGAAGACAGACTTTAACTTAAGAAGCACTGGTATCTGACTGCCAAGTGCAAAACGGGCTTGTTGAATTTTCCATGCTAAATTGGAGCATGAGATCTGAACTGACGTCATAACAGTATATTTTGACGTCAGAGCGGTTTACTGGAAATACCGACAAAAGAAGCAGTTTGTTTGTAAATAGTTCTGAAAAATTATTTTTTTTAATTCACTAGAAGTATGTATAAAAATAATTTGTTATAAAAACAGTGGAAAATTGTCAGCGATTATAGGTTAAAGATTTCCGTTAATTAAAATTTTATGTAAAATCTGTCTTGAGAAATTAACTTATACATTTGCTTGCGAAAGACATTGCTTTGACCTTATTAAATATTGTTACGTAAGGTCTGCTTATGCTGACCCTACAGTTCAAACTACATGGTAAGTGAATTAATTCATTATTATATCTAGAAATAAAATTACTAGCGCTCTCTAGCAGTTTAAATCCAAACTACATATTATGTGTATAAATAAGTATAACGCTAGCGGTTTACATAAAGTACAAATAAGTAATTCCACATAGGTCCGAGTGCATCTTCTCGCATTGCATACGATGTGTCACTGACACACGCTTCACTGTCACCAAATAGCAAATTCTGAAAAATCCTATCCGCACCGATTTGCCTATCTCCGATTGGTAAATTTATTATAAAGCTAACTAATGGTAGGTTATAGAAACTAGCCCTACTTGGCCTCAGTCGAATTAGTTCCAAACGCTTTAACGACCACAGAGTACAGAGAAAAAGCCAACCTGAAGCATAGAAGAGACGGAGTGTGCTCTCTGGTGCGTCATTTGCTCATCAGCGTCAGGTTTGCCAATCTAGCACAAATGAAAGAATACATGCGGTTAGTTGCAAACATAGAGCTATTTTTATGTTATATATTAAAAGGACTCAACCCGGTCATTTCTCCATACAAACATTGAAGTATTGTCACTTTATTTGTAGATATAGAAAAAAAATATTACTGGATATTGTTTTATCGCAAAACTATCTGCGTTTATATAGAATTAGAAATTAAATTTCTACCTATCTAGAAGTTTAGAGCCTCATAAAGTCAATATTTTATTATATATTTTATCAAAATTTTAACTGAATTTTAACTGAACTGTTTTTCATGATAACCAAAAGCGGCAAAGAGTGTTTATGCTTTTACAAGTCATCAGATGAGATAAAATGATCATAAGAGTGCTTTCGGGAAGAGGCCCCTTAATAACAGATAACCTGCCGTTAGTCAAACTCCCTTGATTGCCCCTCCCTGATTTTCCCCACCGCCGGCCGGAATTTCGACAGCTATCACATGCGTCCGCTAAAGTTTACAGGACTATTTCAAACAGCGTATAAAAACCTCTAAAATAAAGCGCTACTTTGAATTTTATAAGCGTTTTATGTAAGAAAAATGCAAATGGTAAATAAGTATTTATTTTGTCAAGCAACATTTTTATTTCAAAACTGAATAAATAAAAAACTAAAGCGATTACACAGGTTTTTTTTTAATACTTAAGTTGAAAAAAAAGTGATTTCTTGCAGATGCTGTAAAAAATAATTTCAGGTAAATTGTATATGGGATAAATTGATTATTCTTATTGCTTTATTGCTCAATTTACTAAATAATTTTATTTTTTAAATATCTAACTTCCTAAAAACAGTTTTTGCTCTTCAAAAAAGTGAAGAACGGAAGAAAAATTTACGCTTTAAATGTAAAAACAATGGTAGACAGCCTATTTAAAATGAAAATAGCTAAAAGTAAAGTAATTTCAATATTTATATCTGCTTATTCACTTCCTGGCAATAAATCGGAAGTCCCATAAAGCCATTTTAACCATTTTTTCAATGATGTATACGTACGTACGTATATCTGTGAATACAATAGTGTCTAAATGAAAATTTGCATATTTATTATTTAAAAATTGAGGGATAACCATGGAGTTAAAGAGTATCGAGTGGTAGCAACCAGTGTAATGTTAAATTTGTAAATTATTGCGGTGACTGTATGTATACTTTATAAAAATAAATAAATAAGAGATAACTTACCTCAACCTTATTCAACTTACCTCGAGTGCCGCATGCACAAGTCTCCCCAAGCCTATATAAACTCAATGTCACTCCTCGGATACCTAATGCAATTCAAATGTTGTTGAGGTTACAGATTTGGAGTGTGACACAAACCTGCGGCGCAGGGACCTCATCTGTGGTCCCCGGCGTGAGCGCTCCCCCGCCCCGCCCCACCAAAAGAGGACTGGCCGTGGCGCTCGCGACGGGCGTGGCCGCAACACTGCCATTGGCGCGCGTTGAATTGCTGCCACCGGAGTTCGCTTGCTGGGCCTGTATTGCTTCCTTCACCTCTTGGAATTTCTCTATGAACTGAAAGTGGACACATTAAGTCATTGTTAATTATATTTAAGTTAAACATTCCTAAATAATCACAACAATAAATGTTTAACAATGTAATTAGCAAATATTTGTAAAATGAATACAACAGTCTAGCAAAAATGTAACACCCATGCAGAGTCGTTCCTCAAGTGAACACAGTCCTAACCTTAACTGAAGGAGCCTTCAAGGCATTCCATTACTAACCCTTCAATTAACACACACAAGGTATAAAAGCGGTAAAGCGTCGCGGCATTATACGCCTAAAACTAATGCATACTTTAATCCTAACTATTCGGCAGTTCCTTGTTTCATAGCCACCCGGGTTATCAAGGTTCTATTGTATAATTGAATAATAGATGTCATTTTTTTTTAAATTTTCAATAAGTACCATGCATGAAATGCATTTTTTTCTTATTTATATATTCCATAATATATAAATAATAATATGTAATATATAAATAATAATACATACATAATAATAAAAATAATATAATAATTCAAATTTAAATAATGTAACGTTCCACCTCTTTTAAAAATGTGAGCTATATAACGAAAAGAGAGAGGTATTTTGGGTTTGTTGTAACAAAATCTTTAGGAAATCTGCATGATCGTATTGACTCAGTCTGACAGGCAAAATATGACCCCATAACAACTCGTCCGTGTTCAACCAACAGATTACTAGTAATGATGGGATAGATTACTAGTCAGAGCAAGGCGGGATAGGGACATAGATAAGTCACTTTTATGCCCACAATTTTATGACTGTTCTAGGACTGTTTGAGAACCTAGATTTTTGATAGATTTCAGTGGGCGCTTTGAGAACTTGACCAAAAATGACAGTAGTTAGTACTAATTCGCTGGATGGTTATTAGGCCGTTAGCTTAGTTAAGGAAAATATTAAAGAAAAATTAACTTGAGGCACGCGAGAAATTTCATTGTGACTGAAGAATTACAAAAATGCATTAAAATTAATTTTATTATTATAAACATGTGAATTGATGTATGTAGAACTACAAATGTGCAATCTAAGCCAATGTGATTATAAGGAACCTTCACGGTTGCTTTGAGGATGTGATAAGGAAACTCTTTGAAAAATAATGCATAGGTATTGTAAGTGAATTATACTACAACTGCATGTAGAAACAAAAATATATTAAATTACGATGAATACTGCTCTCTTTTCCAAATAAAAAAAACATTTCTTTTAAATTAATTTTGTTTTATACAGAAAGTATTTAAAATCTCTACAGTCCTTTTAGAGGGTATCTATAACTAATATCTATATAGTCCTATATCGAAAACTTTGAAAATAATATTTAATTTCGATCAATTTGCTTATAGATTTTTAAATCGATTTCGGACTGAACATCGTGCTGAAGCGACTCCTCGGCCTTCCCGCAGTGTACTGCTCAACTGAAGTTGACGTCACCTAGGTCATGGTTTGTTTGTTTGGACTAGATTGATCGCTCGCGCGACGGCGTCTAAACTTTGTTATTCTCTTAATTGAGTACCGTTTTTTGCTGATTATTGTTCGATTGTTGAGCAGTCTCCTGAATGGATAGTAATAATTTTAAATACACCTGTATATCCATATGTGGTTAGGTCAGTTACATAAAGAAATTATGGTTATATATGATTTATATTTTCAAAAAAGCTCAGTGCAATTGCATTTAACCAATCTATTAAATAACTATTAAAATTAGCCTACCTTAGTACGGGCAATGTCCAGTTAGGTATGGTTATGTTATTTATCATCTAAGAAATATGTATAAATAAAAATGAATAAATAAATAAATATTTAAATTAATTTCAACGGGTTATGATAGTTACGCTATGGTTTAAATATGTGCCAAATTAGATTTCACGACCGACAAGTACACTGGTTTATTTAGTAGATGCCTGTTAGCGGTTTTGGTAGGTAAATAAGTGGGGTTTTAATTATGTTAGAATACATGATTGTAATTCTTGAAATACACAGCTGCATGGGCAGATTTTGAAACCGCCTATACATACCTTTCCGAGCTCATTCTCCGACGCAAATCCCAGCCCATATACGGTGTTTGCCCTTACGTCACTCCACTGGCCGAATTTCTGCGACGTTTTTGTAAATGTCATGTTCGGAGTGATAGTGCTATTGATCACAGCCTGAAAATAAAAGAGGAAAAAAATATTCAGTTTTTAATATTGAAACAATTTTATTTTCACATTGTGTGTTTAAATACACACTCACATTTTTAACGCTTCATTACCATCATCTTGACTGAATCACTAGCACATTTGGCTTAGTTGTATAGGTCTTAAAATAATTGTGTATGACCTAGGTCATAGCAATTCTTTTTAAAAAGAAAAACACACCAACCTGAAAGTAATTTGAAAACAACCGATTGTATTGGTAGGGTATTGAAAGGAAAGGAAAACATGTAGAGGATAGGCTGATAGGAGAAAGCTGATTTAATAGCCCATATTCATTTCGGCAGAAACTGATTATCAGTTAGCCTCCAGAAGGAAACGATGTGAAGGAGGAGGGAATGTACGGCAAGGATGAAATTCAATTTTCAACCACATCGACATCTAACCTAAGATAACAACTTCCAAACCCTTGGAATATTAACTGCGTATGGTATATATGTACAAGAAGCCCTTTGCGAATTTATCCGAACTAAGGAAGATAATAACACCCATACATCGGTTCATCTCCACAACACAAGGAACAAAGATAATTTTATTCAGCCGGTACCTCCTCGTATGTCTGTATTTCAAAAAACTAGTTTATATAGAGGACTAAAAATGTTCAATAAATTACTGGGAGAATATAAAAACATGAAAAATATATTTATTATCAAAAAAGCCATCAAAACATATTTAATTTAAAAAATCTGTATGAATTCAAAGACCACTTAAGGGAACTCTAAGTGAAGAAATGTTATGTGGCAGAAATTTTTTCCTACTAATTTTCTAAAATAGTATATTTAAGCATAATAATTATAAAGCTTTTATCTACAATTTATATATATATTTGTTTTTGTGATGTATATATTTAGCTATGTAATGTATGTATTTTAGCGCGTAATATAAATGTCGAACACTCTAGGCGTGATGTATTTGTATGTCAATTTTTGTGAACCAATTGAAAATTGTCATTCCTATGCATTAAGTTGTTCACGGATATAAACTTTTACTTTACTAACCACCAGAAATATCAACTCTCGAACAAGAGAAGCTGTTATGAAGGGATTTCGACAGTAGTCGGTGGTACTTCTGTGAAATATGTATCTACCCCTGATGCATCATCAAAAGACCCATGAAGTTTGGTTGAATATTTTTGCAATTTTTAAAATCACAATAAGTCGATTAATATATTTTCCTGGTTACATAAATAATATTTACATATTGTCACAATCTGTACCAACAGACCTTTCAAGGAGGTTATTATGTCGCATAAAATAAGCGTGTAATTTAATGAAAGACAAAAATGTAAATCATCCGTGTCACAATATGGGCTGTTTATGAATTGAAATGTCAATATAGTAAAATGCAAAGAAATTCGTGATATCATTGTTTATCGAATTAAATACAAGAGATATTCCATTTTTTATTACTTGATCAAAAAATTACATTTTCAAAATATGTAATGTTTTTTTTAGCATTCCTTAACTGCTAGAGATTGCTGTATCAGATAATTAACTCTTTCGTAAAGGCTCGCTTTTTTATTATCTTGCCTGACCTTTACCTCTGTAAGGTTTTTAATATGCTGATGTGGTTCTTTGAGGGCGAATTGCGACTAGAGTGTGTAGGATATATTTGTAAAATTGGACAAAGTTATATAGAGCTTTAAAGTTGAGCGTTGTTCTTTTTTATTAACGGTAGGCGATGACGTCACAACTGCTAACGTATCCGGTCCCTCTGGCGATTCGTACTGGACTAGTGGATTCAGCATTCCTTTTATTTATAAGTCCTCCACATTTTATTCTATATCGCCTTTTCTTTTGTACTCATTTTTCATGTGTCACTGTGTCACTGTGTCATAAATAAATTGCCAGACAGCGCTTAAAACCACATGTGATTTGAGACACTCAATAGTTGTGTCGCTACTTTTTTAACCTTCAAATTTTGATAACAAAATGTATTCGTTATATTTCAAACTTCATACGGTGGAGTAATTTGGCATATTAAAAAATATTCCATGCAATTGATTTGTAAACGAAACAGGGCAATAAGTGCAAAAGGAAAAAAAATAGCAGTGGTTTTTGCGATGGCATCTTGAGACTCCACGGGCAAAAATTTGTAAACTCGCTCATGCAGTAACTTATTCAAAAGCAACAAATAATACCTTCGAACCCTCCACACTGATGATACGGTAGAGGTTCCGGGAGGAATCGTAGAAGAATGAGACGTTGACCGCGGCCGTGGAGGCCGACATCCAAGATCTCTTCGTCTTGGGGTCTATGTGAAACACGTGCGCCTTGCACGTGAATATTGGTTGCTCACTGAAAGTTAAAAAAAAATATTAAACATATTTAGCTGCCTTATCAATGACTAAAACATACAAATACGAAATCATGTTGTTTCTAATCAAATCCTATGGACGGACACTGTTCAAAATTCCAAATCTTAAATTGGTGTAAATTATGTTCTTTTTTATCTCTAATTATCTTTATTAATCAATTGGGCTACCCTAGTTTAAGGATTGTATACTTCAATTTATTTTGTCTTTATGTCATTACCTGAATTGTGTACAATTTCTGTTGGGTAACCAGAATAAATAAATAAACTTTTTAAGTATTATTACTTGGATTGATCATCTGTCAAGTATCGAGACATTTCCTTTAGCATAGTTAAAAGGGCCAATACCACATAACAAATTCATTTCACCATCAAATCTGATCTTTCAGCAAAATTTTCAAGACCTAAGTTCAGCCACTGCTGGAATTTTGGATTTCAGATCTCTTTTTCGCCGGAGACATTGATGCCTAAACACTTACGATGAGCAAGATGCCATTTAAGGTCATTTAAGGGTGTCTTACAACCTTGAAGAATAGGCGTGGTTTTGGATTTTTTAGGGGTGACCTTATAGAGACCTTCAAGATCCTAAGAGATCATCATAACTGTGAGCAGCTTCCCACCAAATTGTCAAAATTTGAGGTCTGAAACTACTACTGATCCCAATACAAAGTAGGGGCACTTGTTGCAAAATGTAGGACAGGCTCTGTTACCTCATTTTGATTCAGCGGCCGAGAATAAAGAGAGATTAAAATTTGACATCGACCAAAATATATTACTGCAAAGCGTGGGCTACCGAGATCCTTGGAAAAATGTTAAAATACAAGACAAGATTTACTAAAAATGAAGTGCTACAGGAGGCAAACCATAGCCGGTTTCTCCGGCAACTTTCTCTGGTCACCTCAAGAGACTCCACAAGACTTGTGAGCACCAGGGCGTAAACGCCGTAAATGGATGGACAACATCAATGAGCAGACTTCATCTTCGGTTTGAAGATGATGTGTTACTATTTGTTTAAATTACAAAATTCCTTAAACAAATGACCCTAGATAAGTAGAGATTACATTCCAGCCTGCCAAAACAAAATCGTTGAGTGTTATTTACAAAAACAAAACACAATCGCTCGTGTAAATAAACGAATTTGGAAAGCAAACACAGATCGCCGAGTTTCCATGAGATCTTATCTAAATAAATTATCAGAAAGAAAGCTGCTCTAAATAGGCACGTCGTGAAATGAGTGTTTTTTTTTTATATGGTCGATCGAGCGATAAATTCACATTAAGATGCGGAGATGGACTCATTAGCATTCACGCATGAAATCCAATTATGCAAATAGAGATTCGAACGTGTACCTATTCTGACATTTATATCAATCAATGATCTTTAAAAAAAAAAATGCGCTACCGAACGAAATGGGTCGGAAGTGTAGCAATGTTTCGATTACACTCATGTGGAATTTTAGACGCAGAAAACAAACTGAATTAATGTAAACATAAAGCAATACCACCGCAGTCCGTGTCATATCAATCCCCTCCCTAAAGATCAGATCGAAATTATCCAATTTCGGAACAGATTCCCAAGTAGCTGTGATCGGCGCCTACTAATAAATAAACGACTTATAGTATTCCCATGGTTTCACTTACCCCATGGCTTCCTTTCCGACAGTCATTTAATACAGAAATTGGTGAAAAACACTAATTCCTCATAATTTTCCACAAACAGCCGGGGTGCGTACCTATTTAGCACTTTGACTCGTATTATTTCACGTCTCGCTCCTCCACTCGCTCGAACTTCAGTTAGCTGGCTGGCAGCTCATTCATTGCTTTATGTATCTATTCAATCGTTGTTAACTTCACGTTACGCCTGCTAGGTAGTCAGGCTCAGCGTTGCCATATCGTATAACATTAAATTAGCCAATATTAGTTTAATAATATTAAAATAATATTTTAATAATATTAAAATAATATTTTTAAAATAATATTAAAATAATATTTTAATAATATTAAATTAGTCAATATTTTATGACGACTTTATACCAATCATAATACGTATGATTATGGTACATAATGAAAATAACACAAAAACAACCAAAAATATTGAATACAAAGAGGTTGTTTCGGAAGTATCAATATCATCTATATTTATATTATTCGAATTCATTTTTAGAAATAGGTACCTTTATACACGTCAGATGTACCTTTACGTTCCCTGAACTAAACTATATTTAATAAGTACCTAACCTCACCGCCTGGTGGCGCCACTATCGCAAGATAAATTTACTATCGTGTAGTACTGTAGTACATTCTCGTAGACGGCTACTGTCAAAATTTCAACCGAATTTTGACAGTAGTTTTGTTTTGACAACAAACGCAACCGTGAGACCACTTCAGAGCAGTGTTTGACGCTGTTTAAGCGCAATTCGAAGGAGTTTCTGCATCGTTTCGTGACCGTCGACGAAACATGGATCCACTGGTACACACCAGAGACTAAGGAACAGTCGAAACAGTGGACTTTACCCGGCGAACGTGCTCCGAAGAAGGCGAAGACTGTTCTATCGGCCGGAAAGGTGATGGCCACCGTTTTCTGGGATTCACAAGGTGTGATCTACATCGACTACCTGGAGAAGGGCAAAACGGTCACAGGGCTCTACTATACCGAATTATTGGGCCGATTTGGCGCCGAATTGCAGAAAAACGGCTCCATTTGGGGAAGTAAAAGTGCTCTTCGCCATGACAAGGCACCGGCTCACACCTCCGCCGTCGCTACGACCAAGTTGGACTACGAACTGCTGCTCCATCCACGGTATTCTTCAGATTTGGCTCCATGCGACTTCTTTTTGTGAATTGAAAAAAAAAAAAGTTTGAGCAGAAATTTGAGTCAAATGAGGAGGTCATCGCCGCCAAGGAGGCCTACTTTGCAGACCTCGAGAAAAAAAATCAGACGGGTTAAAGAAGTTGAAGCATTGGTAGATCAAGTGTATCGAGCTAAAAGGAGACTATGTTGAAAAATAAATCGCCACTTTTCCAAAATGTTTTCATTTTTCATTTGTAGGACAACGCTCGTATATTCGAAATATTTCCTATTTTTTTTTTATATACAGGTGTCTGAAGACCATTTCCTAAGACTTAAGGGGGTGTTTTGTGATGTGTTATGAGTAAGAAATAATATAAAAAATGCGAAGAAAAATTGACCCCTAATTGATTATATTTTTTAACAGTGGTGTCGATTCGGCCAGCGCGCAAATTCCGATGCTGCGCTGATCGATAATGGCCTTGACACCGTTACGGAGTACAGCTACGTTGACACCGTTACGGAGTACGGAACAGCTAAGCGTTCACACCAAAGACATTTTTCACGATCATTATTTTCACATAAAGTTTACAGTTTTTCTCAATAACCAAGATGATATTTTAAACAGCGTCTAAGTAAATAATATAGAGTTCGCAGTATAATTAGATCTTTTATCGGAAATGGTCTTGGGATACGGTGTATTTTAGGGAAAGTTGTAATGTTAGTCTTTATATAACTTTAGAATATAAACAGTTGACCCATTTGTAATTAAGGTAGAGGCAGGTTGCTCACTTTATGCGTTTGCAGTATGTATTGGAAGAGAAGCGCGGTCAAATTATTTTTTACCTAAGATTTTACAATCGATAGTTGATGTATGTGTATAAATGTGGCATATTTATAAACTTTTAATATGAATAAAGCAGCTATTTATTTACACGAGTAGCTTGGAGGCAGTCAAATTGGGAGTTATTTCATACTGCATGAAGTAATAATATCTATGGAAACCCAACTTATAATCTCTATACTGTGATATGACTGGCAACGCCTTCTTAATTCTGTGGTCGTTGGTTAGATGCGCCGTCAACTTCGTTCTCCTTAAATTAACTATAAATCTTGTGTATAAATAGTAAAATGTTTAGAAAGTAATTGGTATTAGCGCTGATATTGTAACGTAAATCAAAAATAATATTTTTAATTTTAAGTGTTTATCAAAAATGTCTAAAAAAATATGCTCGCATCATTTGTATTTTTGATAACTAGTTTCATCTGTAGTCGAATAGACTAACTATTATCTAACATACCTCAAATTAAAGTCGTAAGATGTCACTGCGAGCTTAAGAATATAAAATAAAAAGGTGGAAATTAACATTTTTATAATTTCAAAAATTTTAACAAGCAGAAGAGTTACAACTTTAAAAGCAGGCTTCAGACTTTTCATAATATGTATTTATTTATAAAATTGCATTTTTTTAAAGATTTATTTCTTTTATGGCGACAATGTTTGTTTTCATAATTGAAAACCAATTACATTTGACCAAGTATCGATCGATACTAAAATATAGTTGCCGCCCTCCTAAATAGTCGTAGTAATGACAATAAACGTAACAATGAAACAAAAAAAAAGATCTTTGAAGAATTATGCAATCACTGCAGTCCAAGCGCCGGCGGACCAGTTCAAAACAAAACGTCAGCTTTCTTTATTTTCCCATAAAAAGGCGGCGAGACGAGGAAGTCTACGCCATTTCTTTCTTTGTTTGAATAGGGCAACCATAATTTTAATTATTATTATGAAATTATCTCGTTTGTACATGTGTATGAGATGCACCGATACTTTTAGCGCCATCTCATGTTAAAAATGGAACTTTATGTTTACTTTTAGATACAGTTGTCCCGAGACCATTGCCGAAGACTAATGGGGTGTTTATGTTCCCTATTATGAGATATAATATTTTAAAGAAATGCGAAAATAAATTTATTCTCTTTATTAAAGCGCTGGTATAAAATTTCCGTTGCCGTGACGACAAGCGATCGATTTGATATTATCGGTTTAAACAACGGTTTAATATTATCAGGTAAAGTTCACATTTTTTTTTCTCTGAAACCACGATGAACCATATTTGAAATCGCATGGCCAGTTAACTGGATTTTTTTATCGGTACAAGTTTCAGAACACCCTGTTTATATTTTTATTTATTATATCGGATTAGTTTTACTTTTACGATATTTCAAATCGTATGAATGTTGAGATTCGTGCTTCAAATAGGCCAGTCGCTAGGCAACCCAAAAGCTTTGTTGTTCAATACATATTAATGGTTTTCAATCACATTCCATAAATATTTCACAATAGAATTTTCGGGAAAGTGACTATAAGTTTAAGTAAAAAAATATTTATTTATTTATAAATACATATATTTTTTACATATTTCTCTTAGAATAATGAATTACGTTTCATACCCAACTGGCTTTTTCATTTGAATAATTATTTAATTGAATAGTCAAAAGTAATTTAAAAGCTAATTGTGAATTAAAGGTAGTATTTGAAAAAAAGGTATTTATAATTATTTAACTAATTATAGTTTTTAAATGTGATTAAATCTGTTATAAAATTCCACCCTTTTTTTCATTACGGGTTCTAGACATTATTGTAGACGTCACTATTTTGTATTCTCTAAAACGCTTAAAAATGATAAGATTACTTATCGGCGTTATACTATTATTTTTCACTTATAAATATCTAGAATTCTAGTATTAAATATCTACTATATAGAATCAATAAACAGATATATATAGGTATATTAA